>CM020247.1:25618273-26223400 GCA_009819775.1 Phoenicopterus ruber ruber
GCTGAGGGGAGACCTTATTGCTCTCTACAACTACCTGAAAGGAGGCTGTAGAGAGATGGGTGTCGGTCTCTTCTCCCAAGTAACAGACGACAGGACGAGAGGAAATGGCCTCAAGTTGCGCCAGGGGAGGTTTAGATTGGATATTCAGAAACATTTCTTCTCTGAAAGGGTTATCAGGCACTGGAACAGGCTGCCCAGGGAAGTGGTGGAGTCACCATCCCTGGAGGTATTTAAAGATGTGTAGATGTGGTGCTAAGGGACATGGTTTAGTGGTGGGCTTGGCAGGTGATAGGTTAACGGTGGACTCGATGATCTTAAAGGTCTCTTCCAACCTAAGCGATTCTATGATTCTATGCTCAGGTCCCACACTTTTCAATTAATCACTGCTACTTTTTCTGTCTTTGATATATACACACAGATATCATTCCCTTAGTATATGGACCATCCCTCCAAAATGTATGTTGAGTTCATTTAGTTCATGATTTTGGGTTTTCATCTGTCTTAACAGTCTTTCAGGGCAGGAGAGATGGTGTGCGGTGTTGGATTGTTGCATGCTGCATCTGGAGCTTATAGCCGGTGTATCTGGCGCGGCTGGTGTATCCTGTCCACGGTCCGTGGGTTGAAGATGTTGATTTCAACTGTGCGCCAGTTGCTGAAGCCAGTTCTGATTCCATCACCGCTGCACTTTGCTCAGTTTCATCAAAGTTTGTTCTTCATTGATCTGTGTGATTCTTACTGTAATACCTTTCATATGACATATACAACTATAGAACTGATGACAGACAGTATATTATAGCGATTAACATCATACAGTTCAGACTATTGGCTATTTTCACCTAAAATCAAATCTCCTTGAGGTACACATCGGACCGCCCCATCCTGTCGCGTCACCCACCAAGTGCACACAGGCCCTTGAGCGAAAGCAATCCCACGAATGGGTTTGCCTTTGTTCAAGGCAGGAATAACCCAGACTGTCTTCCCCAGCATATTTTTTTATGTGCACCGCAGGGACTTTATCTCCTTCTACAGTATGTAAGAGATTTGATTGGGCAAGGGCAGCTTGATTGGTAGATCCCCTGGTGTTGACTAACCAGGTGGCTTTTGCTAATTGTTTATCCCAATGTTTGAAGGTCCCACCACCCATTGCTTTCAGTGTCGTCTTTAACAGTCCATTGTACTGTTCAATTTTCCCAGAGGCTGGTGCATGACAGGGGATGTGATACACCCACTCAATGCCATGCTCTTTGGCCAGGTGTCTAGGAGGTTGTTTCGGAAATGAGTCCCGTTGTCTGACTCAATTCTTTCTGGGGTGCCATGTTGCCATAAGACTTGCTTCTCAAGGCCCAGGATAGTGTTTCAGGCGGTGGCATGGGGCACGGGATATGTTTCCAGCCATCCGGTGGTTGCTTCCACCATTGTAAGCACGTGGCGCTTGCCTTGGCGGGTCTGTGGGAGTGTGATATAGTCAATCTGCCAGGCCTCCCCATATTGATATTTCAGCCATCGTCCTCCATACCAGAGAGGCTTTAATCGCTTGGCTTGTGTGATTGCAGTGCATGTTTCACACTCATGGATAACCTGTGCGATAGTGTCTATGGTCAAGTCCACCCCTCGGTCACGAGCCCATCTGTATGTTGCATCTCTTCCCTGATGGCCTGAGGTGTCATGGGCCCACAGAGCTAGGAATAATTCACCCTTATGTTGCCAGTCCAGATCCACCTGCACCACTTCAATCTTAGCAGCCTGATCCACCTGCTGGTTGTTTTGATGTTCCTCAGTGGCCCGACTCTTGGGTACATGGGCATCTACATGACGTACTTCTACAACCAAGTTCTCTACCCGGGCAGCAATATCTTGCCACAGCTCGGCAGCCCAGATGGGTTTGCCTCTGCGCTGCCAGTTGCTCTGCTTCCATTGCTGTAGCCACCCCCACAGGGCATTTGCCACCATCCATGAGTCAGCATAGAGGTAGAGCAGTCGCCCCTTTTCTCGTTTCAGCAATATGTAAAGCCAGCTGGATTTGTTGTGTAGGACTCCACATGGCAGCCTTCCTCCTCTGATGCTTTCCCACAATATGACAGGACCCATCAGTGAACAGGGCATATTCCTTCTCATCTTCTGGCAGTTCATTGTACGTTGGGGCCTCTTCAGCACGTGTCACCTCCTCCTCTGTCGACATTCCGAAATCTTTGCCTTCTGGCCAATCCGCGATCACTTCCAAGATTCCTGGGCGACTGGGGTTTCCTATTCGAGCCCGCTGTGTGATCAGTGCGACCCACTTACTCCACGTAGCATCAGTTGCATGATGAGGAGAGGGGACTCTCCCTTTGAACATCCAGCCCAGCACCAGCAGTCGGGGTGCCAGGAGGAGCTGTGCTTCAGTACCAACCACCTCCAAAGCAGCTCGAACCCCTTCATATGTTGCCAAAATCTCTTTTTCAGTTGGAGTATAGCAGACATTGGATCCTCTGTATCCTTGTCCTGGTTGCGGCTGGGATAGGGTTAATTTTCACCAGAAGCTGGCCGGGGTCTATTCTATACCATGTGACCGCCACGCTCACTATTTAGAGGGGGTTTGACTGGAGGGGCGGGAATCGCTGCTCGGGAGCGGGCTGGGCGTCGGGCTCAGGGCAGGAGCGACCTGTCCGGAAAGCACCGCTAAGTACACGCTGTTGTTGTTATTGTTGGGGTTTCTCGCTTGTTTGTTCTCTTTCCCTTTGTTGTTTGGTTAAACTGTTGTTGTTGTTAACCACGAGTTTTTGCTTTTCTTCGTCCCAATTCTCTCCCCGTCCCACCGGGAGGTGGGGGGTGAGCGAGCGACCGCGTGGCTCAGCCTCCGGCTGGGGCTAAACCACGACAGTCCTTTTTGGCGCCCAACGTGGGGCACGACAACAGCACTTTTGTATTAAGTGTGCTCTAACTGTAGTAATTACTAAGTGACAAGCTCCTGCACGGGTCAAAAAAAAAGTTTGCTGGCTGCGTTGTTTATCTCTTTTGGCAACATGTTAATGCGAATGTGGTTTGTCCTGGCACTGACGGTCTCACTGTGCTGGGGGAGCTATCTGGTGGAGACGATGAGGGAATACATCATCTCCCTCTCCCTACCCAGGATTAATGTGGACAGGTTTATTACACAGGCTCCTGAGGTCCTTACTCACCCTTGTGTGAACTGCTTAGTACTACTTACTAATATTGTTGGCATATTATGGGGTTTGTGGAATCTGGTCACGTCCTGGTGGAAGAGAAGACAACTTTTGGGTGAGGCTATATTGAAGCGTGACCTGAGGCAGCCGGTCCCAGGGTGGCAGGGTGTGTGGAAGGACTTGGGCAGGTTCCTAGGGCGGTTAACACCTCCCATAGCCTGGGACTTTACACCTGAACAGGTGAGCAACCCTAGCAAACTGACACGCCACCTGATGGAAGGGTGCCTTGCCTATCCCAATGAGAACCACCAGCTTCTAGCGTTGTACTGGGGCCTGGCTTGTGCCTATCGAGCCGCAGTTCAGCATTCCCAGAGGACTCCGGTTGAGGCAGGGACCCAAACTGCACCTGAGGACATCATGGTTGAGATAGGGACCCAAACAACACCACCAACTACAGTAATTGCCCCAGTAGTTAAAAAGAAGCAATGGACAAGGAGGACAACGGGTCCATATCCTCGATTAGTAAGGGAAAAGGAAGAAGAGGACGGGTCGGAATCACGAAGCCGGTCCTTCGACAAGGACATCAGAGGGAAGGAGTGAGAGAATTCCGGCAGGAAGCGGAAACTACCCAGTCCCTGACCTCAGCAGAACTTCGAGACATGCAGAAAGATTACAGCTGCCAGCCGGTGAAGCGGATTGCTGCCTGGCTGCTCCGATGCTGGGATAGCGGGGCCGACAGTCAGCACTTGGAAGGCAAGGAAGCCCAACAGCTGGGATCCCTTGCTAGGAACCGGGGAATTGAGAGAGGAATTGGAAGAGAGGCAGCAATTTGCAGTCTCTGGAGACGGCTCCTCTCAAGTGTGAGGGCAAGGTATCCATTCAAAGGAAGATCTGTGAACTCCCCAGGAAAGTGGACCACTGCAGATGAAGGCATCCAGTACCTGAGAGAATTAGCGGTACTGGAAGTCATCTACAGGGATCTAGAGAATGATGAGGTCTCCAAAGATCCAGACGATGTCCTGTGGCACACGGGCTATGTGGAGGAAGGTGATTCAGAGCGCCCCAGCGTCATATTCTAACAGCCTGGCAGCGATGTATTTCCCAGATATTGATACACCAACTGTGGAGAGAGTGTCGTCTTGGCTCCAAAACTTTGAAGAAAATCTCTGTACCGCCTCATCCCTACGGGCCAGTGCCTTGGCTATCAGGAATGCCCCAAGAAATCAGTCCTCTCCTGCCTCGGTCGGAGGGAAAGGGAGCCCCAGGCGCACGCCGTGTGGAGCACTCTGGTTCTTCCTGCGTGACCAGGGGGAGGACATGAGGAAGTGGGACGGTGAACCCACCTTTAAGCTGGAAGCCTGTGTACGGGAACTGAGAGGGAAGACAGCTGTTAAGAAGGGGCCACCCAGGAAGTCTGTCAGCAGAGTTGCTATAGAGATGCACGAAGGCAATCAGCAATTTCCCAAACAGAGAAGAACTGAAATCACCTCCCTTGATCCTGAGGAGGGGCCTTCTGGTCTGGCGCTGCAAGGCTCAGACAGGGAATACTCTGACGAGGAACAGGAATAGAGGGTCCCTGCCTTCAGCCAGGAGGAGGAAAGGGATGACCGGGTATACTGGACTGTGTGGGTTCGATGGCCTGGCACATCAGACCCACAGAAGTATAGAGCTTTAGTAGACACTGGTGCACAGTGTACTCTGGTGCCATCAGAACATAGGGGCACGAAACCCATCTGGATCTTGGGAGTGACAGGGGATGCCAGGAATTGTCTGTCTTGGAGGCTGAGGTGAGCTTAACAGGGGACAAGTGGGAAAAGCACCCCATTGTGACTGGCCCAGAGGCCCTTGTATCCTTGGCATAGACTACCTCAGGAGAGGGTACTTTAAGGACCCAAAGGATACCGATGGGCTTTTTGGTGTAGCCACGGTGAATGCAGAGAAGACCAAACAGCTATCTACCCTGCCTGGCCTCTCAGAAGATCCCTGCGTTGTGGGATTGCTGCGAGCTGAAGAACAGAAGGTGCCAATTGCTACCAGGACGGTGCACCGGCGGCAATATCGCACCAACCGAGACTCCCTGGCTCCCATCCGTGAGCTGATTCATCAACTGGAGAGCCAAGGAGTCATTAGTAAGACTCATTCACCTTTTAATAGTCCTATATGGCCAGTGCGGAAATCTAACGGAGAATGGAGATTAATGGTGGACTATCGTGGCCTGAATGAAGTCACGCCACCACTGAGTGCTGCCGTGCCAGATATGCTACAACTTCAATATGAACTGGAGTCCAAGGCATCCAAGTGGTATGCCACCACTGATATTGCCAATGCGTTCTTCTCCATCCCTTTGGCAGCAGAGTGCAGGCCACAGTTTGCTTTCACTTGGAGGGGCGTCCAGTACACCTGGAATCGACTGCCCCAGGGGTGGAAACACAGCCCTACCATTTGCCATGGCCTGATCCAGACTGCCCTGGAAAAGGGTGGAGCTCCGGAACACCTGCAATACATTGATGACATCATTGTGTGGGGCAACACAGCAGAAGAGGTTTTTGAGAAAGGGGAAAAAATAATTCAAATCCTTCTGAGAGCTGGCTTTGCCATAAAATGAGGGAAGGTCAAAGGACCTGCACAGGAGATCCAGTTCCTAGGAATAAATGGCAAGATGGACGTCGTCAGATTCCAACAGATGTGATCAACAAAATAGCAGCTATGTTTCCACCAGCTACAAAAAGGAAACCCAAGCTTTCTTAGGCGTTGTGGGTTTTTGGAGAATGCATATTCCAAATTACAGTTCTATTGTAAGGCCCTCTCTATCACGTGACCCGAAAGAAGAATGATTTCACATGGGGCCCTGAGCGACGACAAGCCTTCGAACAAATTAAACGGGAGATAGTTCATGCAGTAGCCCTTGGGCCAGTCCGGGCAGGGCAAGATGTTAAAAATGTGCTCTACACCGCAGCTGGGGGAGAACGGCCCTACCTGGAGCCTCTGGCAGAAAGCACCAGGGGAGACTCGAGGTCGACCCCTGGGGTTTGGAGCCGGGGATACAGAGGATCTGAGGCCCGCTACACTCCAACTGAAAAAGAGATCTTGGCAGCATATGAAGGGGTTCGAGCTGCTTCGGAGGTGGTTGGTACTGAAGCACAGCTCCTCCTGGCACCCCGACTGCCGGTGCTGGGCTGGATGTTCAAAGGGAGAGTCCCCTCTCCTCATCATGCAACTGATGCTACATGGAGCAAGTGGGTTGCACTGATCACACAACAAGCTCGAATAGGAAACCCCAGTCGCCCAGGAATCCTGGAAGTGATCACGGACTGGCCAGAAGGCAAAGATTTTGGAATGTCGACAGAGGAAGAGGTGACACATGCTGAAGAGGCCCCACCATATAATGAAACTACCAGAAAATGAGAAGGAATATGCCCTGTTCACTGATGGGTCCTGTCGTATTGTGGGAAAACATCGAAGGTGGAAAGCTGCTGTGTGGAGTCCTAACGCGACGAGTTGCAGAAGCCACTGAAGGACAAGGTGAATTGAGTCAGTTTGCAGAGGTGGAAAGCCATCCAGCTGGCTTTAGATATTGCTGAGCGAGAAGAGTGGCCAGTGCTCTATCTCTATACCGACTCCTGGATGGTGGCAAATGCCCTGTGGGGGTGGTTACAGCAATGGAAGCAGAGCAACTGGCAGCGCAGAGGCAAACCCATCTGGCTGCCGAGCTGTGGCAAGATATTGCTGCCCCGGGTAGGAGAAGCTTGTTGTAAAAGTACGTCATGTAGATGCTCATGTACCCAAGAGTCGGGCCCTGAGGAACATCAAAACAACCAGCAGGTGGATCAGGCTGCTAAGATTGAAGTGGTGCAGGTGGATCTGGACTGGCAACATAAGGGTGAATTATTCCTAGCTCTGTGGGCCCATGACACCTCAGGCCATCAGGGAAGAGATGCAACATACAGATGAGCTCGTGACCGAGGGGTGGACTTGACCATAGACACTATCGCACAGGTTATCCATGAGTGTGAAACATGTGCTGCATCAAGCAAGCCAAGCGGGTCAAAGCCTCTTTGGTTGGAGGATGATGGCTGAAATATAAATATGGGGAGGCCTGGCAGATTGATTATATCACACTCCCACAGACCCACCAAGGCAAGCGCCACGTGCTTACAATGGTGGAAGCTACCACCGGGTGGCTGGAAACATATCCTGTGTCCCACGCCACTGCCCGGAACACTATCCTGGGCCTTGAGAAGCAAGTCTTATGGCGACATGGCACCCCAGAAAGGATTGAGTCAGACAACGGGACTCATTTCCGAAACAACCTCCTAGACACCTGGGCCAAAGAGCATGGCATTGAGTGGGTGTATCACATCCCCTATCATGCACCAGCCTCTGGGAAAATCAAACCGTAAAATGGACTACTGAAAACTACACTGAGAGCAATGGGTGGTGGGACCTTCAAACATTGGGATACTGTCGTGGTTTAGCCCCAGCCGGAGGCTGAGCCACGCGGTCGCTCGCTCACCCCCCACCTCCCGGTGGGACGGGGAGAGAATTGGGACGAAGAAAAGCAAAAACTCGTGGGTTAACAACAACAACAGTTTAACCAAACAACAAAGGGAAAGAGAACAAACAAGCGAGAAACCCCAACAATAACAACAACAGCGTGTACTTAGCGGTGCTTTCCGGACAGGTCGCTCCCGCCCGCAGCCCGACGCCCAGCCCGCTCCGAGCAGCGATCCCCGCCCCGCCAGTCACCCCCTCTAAATAGTGAGCGTGACGGTCACATGGTATAGAATAGACCCCGGCCAGCTTCTGGTGAAAATTAACCCTATCCCAGCCGCAACCAGGACACGTGCTTACAATGGTGGAAGCTACCACCGGGTGGCTGGAAACATATCCTGTGTCCCACGCCACCGCCCGGAACACTATCCTGGGCCTTGAGAAGCAAGTCTTATGGCAACATGGCACCCCAGAAAGGATTGAGTCAGACAACGGGACTCATTTCCGAAACAACCTCCTAGACACCTGGGCCAAAGAGCATGGCATTGAGTGGGTGTATCACATCCCCTATCATGCACCAGCCTCTGGGAAAATTGAACGATACAATGGACTACTGAAAACTACACTGAGGGCAATGGGTGGTGGGACCTTCAAACATTGGGATACACATTTAGCAAAAGCCACCTGGTTAGTTAACACTAGAGGGTCTACCAATCGAGCTGGTCCTGCCCAATCAAAGCCTTTACATACTGTAGAAGGGGATAAAGTTCCTGTAGTGCACATGAAGAATATGTTAGGGAAGACAGTCTGGGTTACTCCTGCCTCAGGCAAAGGCAAACCCATCCGTGGGATTGTTTTTGCTCAAGGACCTGGGTGCACTTGGTGGGTGATGCGAAAGGATGGGGAAGTCCGATGTGTACCTCGAGGGGATTTGATTTTGGGTGAGAATAGTCAATGAATGAACTATTGATAAAACTGAGCAAAGTGCAGCAGTAATGGAAGCAGAACTGGCTTTAGCAACTGGCGCCCAGCAACTTCCTCAAGAGATCGACATCTTCAACCCACAGACTGTGGACATGATGCAGCAGCCGAGCCAGATACCGTGACTGCAAGTTCCAGATGCAACAATCCAACACTACACACCATCCTCCCACTGCGTCCAGTGTCACCTGCCACACCACGCCGAGACCCAGCCCTGTTTCGCCGACTGAGCAAACTCCACATCATCTCTCCTGCCCCAAGAGACTATTATGACAGATGGAGCCTAAAGTTGTGGACTAAATGAACTCAATGGACACTTCAAAGGGATGGTCCATAGACTAAGGGAATGATGTCTGTGTGTGTATCTATATATATATATATATAAAAAACAGGAAAAGTGGTGGTGATTAATTGGAAAGTGTAGGATCTGAGCGTGACATATATGGTATAGAATAAGGGGTGGATAATGTCCTGGTTGCGGCTGGGATAGGGTTAATTTTCACCAGAAGCTGGCCGGGGTCTATTCTATACCATGTGACCGCCACGCTCACTATTTAGAGGGGGTTTGACTGGAGGGGCGGGAATCGCTGCTCGGGAGCGGGCTGGGCGTGGGGCTCAGGGCAGGAGCGACCTGTCCGGAAAGCACTGCTAAGTACACGCTGTTGTTGTTATTGTTGGGGTTTCTCGCTTGTTTGTTCTCTTTCCCTTTGTTGTTTGGTTTAAACTATTGTTGTTGTTAACCCATGAGTTTTTGCTTTTTCTTCGTCCCAATTCTCTCCCCGTCCCACCGGGAGGTGGGGGGTGAGCGAGCGACCGCGTGGCTCAGCCTCCGGCTGGGGCTAAACCACGACACCCTGTCACTCCAGAAATACAAATCGGTTCTGCCCCTTTATAGTTTGATGGCATTAGGGTACACTGTGCACTGGTGTCCACTAGAGCCTTATACTTCTGGGGGTCTGATGTGCCAGGCCATCAGATCCACACAGTCCAGTAAACTCGGTTGTCCCTCTCCTCCACCTGGCTGGAGGCAGGGCCCCTCTAATTCTGATTATAATACCCGCTATCAACCAATGGGTTCGTGTGGTACGTGTGGGGTCGAATCTCATCCTTGTTATTCACTTCTTGTAAATACAAATCAGAAGCCCATCTGCCCCGTCTGGGGAACTGCCCACTGGAGACTGGAGCAGCAATTTTCCTGAAAGAATCCTGGTTTGTGATTCTTTTTCCTTGCAACTCACATACCCTTGCCTCTAGGGTCGAGGTGGGTTTCCCATCCCACTTTCTCATGTCCTCTCCATGGTCACGGAGGTAAAACCACAGAGTACCTCACCGCGTGTACCGTCTCTCTTGAGCAGGGGAAGATTTTCTCCTAATAGCTGAGATACTGGTCTGTACAGGTGGGGAGTAGGACCTATCCTCTTTGAGTTGCTGAATCACCCAGCACAGTTTTTCAAACAAGTTCTCGGATCCTTCGGGCAGTCTTTCCACAGTCGAGATGCAGGCCTGTAGGGAGGAAGAGAGATTGTCTTCATATTGTTGGAGTTGGTTAGCCACTGCATGCACCAGTGGTGCCTCTTCGTCTTTCCAACCCATTGTTGCCAATGAGTTGGCATACGACGCTGGTGCACTCTGTACAAACTTCCGCCACGTGGGTTGGGTGCATTCGAATTCATCTGGATCTACGGCTGTCTGCGGGTTATCCAGGTAACGATAAATCAGCTCCCGCACAGCTAATTCCCTCAGGTACTGGATACCTCTCTCCATGGTGATCCACTTGCTTGGGTGGCATATAATATCTTCCTTAAAGAAATACCTGTCCTTCACGCTTGACAGGAGTCTCTTCCAGAGACTGCGGGCTTCTGTCTCTCTTCCAATCGCCCTGTCAATGGCTGCTTCCCTAGACAGGGATCCCAGCTGCCTGGCTTCCCTGCCCTCTAGTTCCAGGCTACTGGCCCTGTTGTCCCAGCATCAGAGCAGCCAGGTGACAAGCTGCTCACCTTGATGACGGCTGAAATCTTTTGGGATATCTTGCAGCTCAGTCAGGGATAGGGGTCGGGTGATTATCTCTGCTTCTGCCTCTCCCTGTTCCTGTGATGTCCCTGATTCATCCTCATCTTTCATTAGGCGAACTGATTTCTTTGTGCTTCTCTGCTTTTGTATAGGAGTGACTGATACCGGCATGGGTTCATCTGCAGTACCTGTCATAGAATCATAGAATCATAGAATTGTTCTGGTTGGAAGAGACCTCCAAGATCATCGGGTCCAACCATTAACCTAGCATTACCAAGTCCCCCACTAAATCATATCCCTTAGGGCCTCGTCTAAATGTCTTTTGAATACCTCCAGGGATGGGGACTCACCACCTCCCTGGCAGCCTGTTCCAATGCCCGACAACCCTTTCAGTGAAGAAATTTTTCCTAACATCCAATCTGAACCTCCCCTGGCGCAACTTGAGGCCATTTCCTCTTGTTCTGTCGCCAGGGTTTGAGTAGCCACGGTGCCTGTAGCAGGGGTTGAGGCAGCCACGATGCCCGTGGCAGGGGCTGAGGTGGCCGTGGTGCCCGTAGCAGGGGGTGGGGCGGCTGTGACACCCACGGCGGGGGCTGGGGCGGCCACACCGCACCTATATCTGCGCCGATGTTTAATCTTAAGCAAGATCTGACACAAATTCATTCCTAGTAATAGGAGCAAGCCGATTCAAGCATCCCAAAGGTATTCGAAATTTTCAAGAGCTCCTGTAATTACCCGGGAGGGGAAAGGGAAAGTAAAGGCAGGCGCTACAGAGGGATCTGGAGAGGCTGGATCGATGGGCCGAGGCCAATTGTATGAGGTTCAACAAGGCCAAGTGCCGGGTCCTGCACTTGGGTCACAACAACCCCAGGCAACGCTACAGGCTTGGGGAGGAGTGGCTGGAAAGCTGCCCAGTGAAAAAGGACCTGGGGGTGTTGGTCGACAGCCGGCTGAATATGAGCCAGCAGTGTGCCCAGGTGGCCAAGAAGGCCAACAGCATCCTGGCTTGTATCAGAAATAGTGTGGCCAGCAGGAGTAGGGAAGTGATTGTCCCCCTGTACTCGGCCCTGGTGAGGCCGCACCTCGAGTACTGTGTTCAGTTCTGGGCCCCTCACTACAAGAAAGACATTGAGGTGCTGGAGCATGTCCAGAGAAGGGCAACGAGGCTGCTGAAGGGTCTAGAGCACAAGTCCTATGAGGAGCGGCTGAGGGAACTGGGGTTGTTTAGCCCGGAGAAAAGGAGGCTGAGGGGAGACCTTATTGCTCTCTACAACTACCTGAAAGGAGGCTGTAGAGAGGTGGGTGTTGGTCTCTTCTCCCTAGTAACAGACGACAGGACGAGAGGAAATGGCCTCAAGTTGCGCCAGGGGAGGTTTAGATTGGATATTCGGAAAAATTTCTTCTCTGAAAGGGTTATCAGGCACTGGAACAGGCTGCCCAGGGAAGTGGTGGAGTCACCATCTCTGGGGGTATTCAAAAGACGTTTAGACGAGGCCCTAAGGGACATGATTTAGTGGTGGACTTGGTAGTGATAGGTTAACGGTTGGACTCGATGATCTTGGAGGTCTCTTCCAAGCAAAACAATTCTATGATTCTATGATTCTATGAAGGCGTTTCGCCCCGGTGACCCTCCGGGGAGGAAAAATAAAAGGAATAATTACTGATAGTCCCCACCAGATTGCTCCTGAAGTACAGAGCTGTAACCGCTGCTGCCACTCCACTCTGTGTGTCGCCCCCTCCCATTGAATAGGAATACAAATAATAAAATGGTCTAAGAACCAATGATTTTATCATATCACAAGCCAGTGCTACACTGCACTGCAAAGCGATAACCTTAATCCAATGCCCAGAGGTGATAAAACACACAGAAACACTGATAAACAGCATATACGGCAAGTAAGGTGCTACATAACGCAACTCTGAGAACAACTCTGTAAACAACTAAAACAACATTGTGACCAGCGACAATTAAACTAATATAATGGATGCTTATAACAAATTGTTTTAATGCACTCTGATCAAATTTGTTGTTATCTCAACCCTTTGAGCTCGAACCCTGGACCCTCAGTCTGATGCTCTCTCGACTGAGCTAGCCGGGCCCCTCTCGAGCCCTATGTTGGGCCCCAAAAGGACTGTCGTGGTTTAACCCCAGCTGGTAACCCAATACCACGCAGCCACTTGCTCACTCCCCCCCCTCCCCAGGGGGGTGGGGAGGAGAATCGGAAAGAAAGGAAAACTCATGGGTTGAGATAAAAACAGTTCACCAGGACAGCAAAGAAAAAGATAATAATGTATTATTATTAATAATAATAATAATATATAAGGATAATAGAATATATAAAACAAACGATGCACAATTTCTCACCACCCGATGACCGATACAGCCCGTCCCGAGCAGCAGGCAGGGAGCAGGGATATTCCCCTGCAGCTATCCCAGAACAGCAAGCTCCAGAGAAAGCAGGTGAGGGAACCAACAGCCGAACGAACGAACGAAAAGGCCTGAATGAACGAAAAAAGGGAAAAGAAGGGAACAAGAAGGGAAGTGGCCCACCGGCCGACCCTCGCTTATACTGGGCATGACGTCTATGGTATGGAATACTCTCTTTGGCCAGTTTGGATCAACTATACTGGCTACACCCCTCCCAGGTTTTTGCACCTGCACATTAGCAAAACCTGGGAAGCTGGAAGACGTCCTTGATCTCATAGGAACAACTAATAACATCAGTGTATTATTATCAACATTCTTCACATACCAAATCCCATATTAAATCCAAAACACAGTAGCTACTGGAAAGTAAATTATCTCCATCTCAGCTGAAACCAGGACACCAATGAAATGCAGGAGAAACAAGCACTTTGATCAGAAGAGAGTGATCACTAGTGTAGCCTGGAGTAAACACAAGACTGACTTAAGTCTGGAAATGAGGGGAAACAGAAATGGAACCATGAAAGTAATGAGTAACTTCAGGAAAATATCTAGTGAATGAAAGTATAAAAAATATTTTATGGGGCACGTGTATATATTTTCCTGTCAGGAAAATTCATATTTTGAATGCTGCCAGGTTATTGTAATTTATGGATCTATTTAGAAGGCAACTATCTTTAAAATTGGAAACGTATTCTTACATGCTTTGACTTGAATGGCTAGTGGATTGTCTCTGTCAGAAAAAATATATGATGGCATCAGATATTTTGATGCACTCTTTTTATAAAGATTGTGCATATGTTCTTTTCCTCTGAAACCATGGGAAAATTTCACTCAAAGTCTCACGTGTTTTTTGCTTGACAGTCATCTTGAATCTCTCTTGCTCCATTTTTCTTAGAGCTACTTTCCCAGTGATTGTTCAGGCCTGTGTATGGGTTTCTGTGTCTTCTCTCTATCTGTTTGTCCTGGTTTAGGCCAGGATGGAGCTAGTTTTGTCTTCAGCAGCTCCTGTGTTTTAGATTTAGTGTGTGAAGAATGGTGATAGCACACTGAGGTTGCTGGTAAACGACCAAGGACATTTTGCAATTTCCCAGGTTTTGCGAATGTGCAGGTGCAAAAACTTGGGAGGGGTAGAGCCAGAATAGTTGATCCAAACTGGCCAAAGAGAGTATTCCATACCATAGACGTCATGCCCAGTATAAGCGAGGGTCGGTCAGTGGTCCACTAGGCTTTTGAGACCCTTGACTTGCCTTAATCCTTAAGCTTCCCTTCGGGTTGCTTTTTGTTTCCCTATGTTTTTTCCTTTTTGTTTTTCGTTCATTTGTTCAGCTGTTTGTTCCCTCGCCTGCTCTCTCTGGAACTTGCTGTTCTGGGATAGCTGGGGGGAATACCCCTGCTCCCTGCCTGCTGCTCGGGACGAGCTGTATCGGTCGTCGGGTGGTGAGAAATTGTGTGTTGTTCATTTTATATATTCTATTATCCTTATATATACTATCATTATTATCATTATTAATATATTTTTATATTTTTCCTTTGCTGTCCTGGTGAATTGTTTTTATCTCAACCCACGAGTTTTCCTTTCTCTCTGATTCTCCTCCCCACCCCAGCGGGGAGGTGGGGAGTGAGCGAGCGGCTGCGTGGTATTGGGTTACAATTTGGGGTTAAACCACGACACTGTTTCTATGGCATTTTATATCTTTTTTCTCACACATGCCTATCCTCAAAATATCCAATAAAACATGTGCTGCCTACATGTGATTTTGTTTTGGGCGGTGACATGTACCCATGTTCTTGTGGAGGCCGTTCTTGTTCCAGAAAATTTAACTACTTATAGTGATTTTGAAGAGCACTGTCTATAATAACTAGCTGTAATATGTTTTATCTAAAAACAATATTATGGATAACAGGCCATCTTAATACATTGAACTCTGCTTGGAAAACATACTAGCAAAAGCACAGGTATACATATTACAGCCTCTTTCGGAGAGTCACTATATCATCTTTCATATGAGTACTTGCACTGGATTGAAATCTTTACTGGGAATATAGTAGAGAAAGTTGGCAAACCTACAAAATGTTCAATAGTAACTCAAAACTATAAATTAACATAAATTAACAATGCTGTGCACACTAGTGTTCTTTCATTATAGTCCAGATTTGTAAACAATTTCCACTTATCTATAACCTTTAAGAAAACTGCTCATGCTTATCCTGTTATTTCTCCAAATATATACCTCTTAGGCCAAGATTTTCTATGCTGTTCTTCTCTTGAAAGATGAATTATGTTTAGGGAACCTGAGGGAAGTCATGTAGGTATTTTAACACAGTGGGAGGACAAAGAGAGAAATTTAAACATCAAAAACTAGAATTTAAATACATCATGACAAAGAAAAGGACATTTTTCATAAATAGATCTTTTTGACTTGATTTTTAAGTTATGGTATTAAGAGCGAAAAGCAGGTGCAGATCCTCCAGGGGCGAGGCATAACGTTCAGCAACTGAAAGCTTTGGCTTTATTCAAGTGTAGCGTTACCACAGTGGGAACCCCAGGACACCGTTGCTTATCAAATAGGGACCCAACGCAGTGGAGCCCTGCTAGGAAGTGAAGCTCAAGGGAAAGCACCACAGAGGTGGATAATAAAACTTGCGCTGGTTAACATATCATACATATGCAATGTCTTGTTTTGCTTATTAGCTAACTAGCTGATGTAATGCAGGTTCTGTTGTCTGAATTCTGAGATCCACAGCTGGCCCTCACATTGGCGCCCGTGCAGGGATATGCGCAGACATGGGGGGGGTGGGAAGTGAACTATCCTGGGTTACCGTGACAATGAGATAAGACGTGCTTGGGACTCTACATAATCGGATGGGGGAGGTGAACTATCCTGGGTTACCGTAACAAAATCTTCTCGTGCCCTACATATGGCTATTTGAAAATTCCATGCTAACCATTCCTAAAAGGTATATTCTTATCTCAGTCTTTTTTTTTTTTTCTACTGTAACTGAGTTGCACCACCTAGGCAGAGGCATTTATCTGTATTTAATTGCATTGTAAAAGCCCAAGCAGCTTCTCCAAGTCAACAATTCAATTTTACGGACCACTTACAGTCCTCATCAAAAGTTTAAAAAAAAAAGGCTTTGTGTGTCAGAATTCATGGAATTGCAAGTCTGTGAGAAATTAAATCTGTGACAAATTAATACTGGTTTCTGGCTCACTAATGGAGCACCCACACATCTTCTGAAGTGCTGACAAAGGAGATGGACTGATCATAGAATCATAGAATCATTTTGGTTGGAAGAGACCTCTAAGATCATCAAGTCCAACCATTAACCTATCACTACCAAGTCCACCACTAAACCATGTCCCTAAGCACCACATCTACATGTCTTTTAAATACCTCCAGGGATGGTGACTCAACCACTTCCCTGGGCAGCCTGTTCCAATGCCCAACAACCCTTTCAGTGAAGAAATGTTTCCGAATATCCAATCTAAAGCTCCCCTGGTGCAACTTGAGGCCATTTCCTCTTGTTCTGTCATCTGTTACTTGGGAGAAGAGACCAACACCCATCTCTCTACAGCCTCCTTTCAGGTAGTTGTAGAGAGCGATAAGGTCTCCCCTCAGCCTCCTTTTCTCCAGGCTAAACAACCCCAGTTCCCTCAGCCGCTCCTCATAGGACTCGTGCTCTAGACGCTTCACCAGCTTCGTTGCCCTTCTCTGGACATGCTCCAGCACCTCAATATCTTTCTTGGAGTGAGGGGCCCAAAAGTGAACACAGTACTCGAGGTGCAGCCTCACCAGGGCCGAGTACAGGGGGACGATCACCTCCCGACTCCTGCTGGCCACACTATTTCTGATACAAGCCAGGATGCCATTGGCCTTCTTGGCCACCTGGGCACACTGCTGGCTCATATTCAGCTGGCTGTCAACCAACATCCCCAGGTCCTTTTCCACCGGGCAACTTTCCAGCCACTCCCCCCCAAGCCTGTAGCGTTGCCTGGGGTTGTTGTGACCCAAGTGCAGGACCCAGCACTTGGCCTTGTTGAACCTCAATTGGCCTCAGCCCATCAATCCAGCCTGTCCAGATCCCTCTGTAGCACCTTCCTACCCTCAAGCAGATCAACCCTCCCACCCAACTTGGTGTCATCTGCAAACTTACTGAGGGTGCACTCGATCCCCTCATCCAGATCATTGATAAAGATATCATAGAATCATAGAATTGTTTTGGTTGGAAGAGACCTCCGAGATCATCGGGTCCAACCATTAACCTATCACTACCAAATCCCCCACTAAATCATATCCCTTAGGGCCTCGTCTAAACGTCTTTTGAATACCCCCAGAGATGGGGACTCCACCACCTCCCTGGGCAGCCTGTTCCAATGCCCGACAACCCTTTCAGTGAAGAAAATTTTACGTATGTCCAATCTAAACCTCCCCTGGCGCAACTTGAGGCCATTTCCTCTTGTTCTGTCGTCTGTTACTAGGGAGAAGAGTCTGACCCCCATCTCTCTACAGCCTCCTTTCAGGTAGTTGTAGAGAGCAATAAGGTCTCCCCTCAGCCTCCTTTTCTCCAGGCTAAACAACCCCAGTTCCCTCAGCCGCTCCTCATAGGACTTGTGTTCCAGACCCTTCACCAGCCTCGTTGCCCTTCTCTGGACACGCTCCAGCACCTCAATGTCTTTCTTGTAGTGAGGGGCCCCAAACTGAACACAGTACTCGAGGTGCGGCCTCACCAGGGCCGAGTACAGGGGGACAATCACTTCCCTACTCCTGCTGGCCACACTATTTCTGATACAGGCCAGGATGCCATTGGCCTTCTTGGCCACCTGGGCACACTGCTGGCTCATATTCAGCTGGCTGTCAACCAACACCCCCAGGTCCTTTTCCACTGGGCAACTTTCCAGCCACTCTTCCCCAAGCCTGTAGCGTTGCCTGGGGTTGTTGTGACCCAAGTGCAGGACCCGACACTTGGCCTTGTTGAACCTCATGCAGTTGGCCTCGGCCCATCGATCCAGCCTGTCCAGGTCCCGGTGTAGTGCCTGCCTGCCCTCCAGCAGATCAACACTCCCTCCCAATTTGGTGTCATCTGCAAACTTCCTGAGGGTGCACTCGATCCCCTCGTCCAGATCATTGA
Organism: Phoenicopterus ruber ruber; assembly: GCA_009819775.1. Taxonomy (NCBI): domain Eukaryota; kingdom Metazoa; phylum Chordata; class Aves; order Phoenicopteriformes; family Phoenicopteridae; genus Phoenicopterus; species Phoenicopterus ruber. Next base: position 25,636,457 of record CM020247.1, read on the forward strand.
TAAAGATATCGAACAGAACTGGCCCCAATACTGAGCCCTGGGGAACACCACTTGTGACCGGCCACCAACCGGATTGAACTCCATTCACCACAACTCTTTGGGCCCAGCCATCCAGCCAGTTTCCTACTCAGCGCAGAGTATGCCCATCCAAGCCATGGGTAGCCAGTTTCTCCAGGAGGATGCTGTGGGAGACGGTGTCAAAGGCTTTACTAAAGTCCACTTACACAACGTCCACAGCCTTTCCCTCATCCACTAGGCAGGTCACCATGTTGTAGAAGAAGATCAGGTTGGTCAGGCAGGACCTGCCTTTCATAAACCCGTGCTGACTGGGCCTGATCGCCCGGTTGTCCCGTACGTGCCATGTGATGGCACTCAAGATGATCTGCTCCATAACCTTCCCGGGCACCGAGGTCAGGCTGACAGGCCTGTAGTTGCCCGGATCCTCCTTCCGGCCCTTCTTGTAGATGGGCGTCACATTTGCCAGCCTCCAGTCAACTGGGACCTCCCTGGTGAGCCAGGACTGCTGATAAACGATGGAGAGTGGCTTGGTGAGCACTTCTGCCAGCTCCTTCAGTACCCTTGGGTGAATCCCATCCGGCCCCATAGACTTGTGCGTGTCTAGGTGGCGTAGCAGGTCACTGACCATTTCCCCTTGGACTACGGGGTCTTCATTCTGCTCCCCATCCCCGTCTTCCTGCTCAGGGGGCTGGGTGCCCAGAGAACAACTTCCCTTGCTGTGAAAGACTGAGGCAAAGAAGGCATTTAGCACCTCAGCCTTTTCCTCGTCCCTTGACACTAAGTTTCCCCCTGCATCCAATAGAGGAGGGAGATTTTCCTTAGCCCCCTTTTTATTGTTAATGTATTTGTAGAAGGACTTTTTATTGTCTTTTATGGCAGTAGCCAGATTAAGTTCTAGTTGGGCTTTGGCCCTTCTAATTTTCTCCCTACATAACCTCACAACATCCTTGTAGTCCTCCTGAGATGCCTGCCCCTTCCTCCAAAGGTGGTAGACTCTCTTTTTTTTCCTAAGTTCCAGCCAGAGCTCTCTGCTCAGCCAGGCCGGTCTTCTTCCCCGCCAGCTCGTCTTTCGGCTCATGGGGACGGCCTGCTCCTGCGCCTTTAAGATTTCCCTTTTGAAGAATGTCCAGCCTTCCTGGACGCCTTTGCCCTTCAGGACTGCCTCCCAAGGGACTCTGCCAACCAGACTCCTAAACAGGCCAAAGTCTGCCCTCCAGAAGTCCAAGGTGGCAGTTCTGGTGACCCTCCTCTTTACTTCTCTGAGAATCAAAAACTCAATCATTTCATGGTCACTATGCCCAAGACAGCCTCCGACCGTCACATCACCCACAAGACCTTCTCTGTTCACAAACAACAGGTCCAGCGGGGCACCTTCCCTAGTTGGCTCCCTCACCAGCTGCATGAGGAAGTTATCTTCCACACACTCCAGGAACCTCCTGGACTGGTTCCTCTCTGCTGCACTGTATTTCCAGCAGACATCTGGCAAGTTGAAGGCCCCCACAAGGACACGGGCGAGCGATCGTGAGACTTCTCCCAGCTGCCTGTAGAATACTTCATCTGCCTCCTCGTCCTGATTTGGTGGTCTGTAACAGACTCCCACCACGACATGTGCCTTGGTGGCCTTCCCCCTGATTCTTACCCATAGACACTCAACCCTCGCATCACCATCCTCGAGCTCAAGGCAGTCCAGACACTCCTTGACATAGAGGGCTACCCCACCACCTCTCCTTCCTTGCCTATCCCTTCTAAAGAGTTTATAGCCGTCCATCGTGGCACTCCAGCTATGTGTGTCATCCCACCATGTTTCCGTGATGGCAACTATATCGTAGTTTTCCCCTTTCACAACAGCCTCAAGCTCCTCCTGTTTGTTGCCCATGCTGTGTGCATTCGTGTAGATGCACTTCAGCTGGGCTAGTGATCCTGTTGCCTTTGTGGTGGGAGAAGCCCTACTCCCTACATGTCCCATCTCAGGCATTTCTGTGGTTCCTAGCAGATCAGTGACCCCTGTGTCCCTGCTGCCGCACGGGTCTCTCTGTCCTACCTCATCTGAGACGGCAGACCGAAGGGCCTCGCTGGCACACCATCCCTCATTCATTGGCGTGCCACCCCCAGGCTTCTCTCTAGCAAGCCTAGTTTTATCCCCTTCCCCCTTCAAATCTAGTTTAAAGCCCTTTCAATGAGCCCTGCTAACTCCTGTGCTAGGATCCTTTTCCCCCTTTGGGACAGGTGGACCCCGTCTGCCGCCAGCAGGCCTGGTGCCATGTAAACCAACCCATGGTCGAAGAACCCGAAGTCCTGCTGGTGACACCAGGCTCGGAGCCAGTTGTTGATCTGCTGGCTCCTCCAGTTCCTTCCCTCATCCTTCCCCAGAACTGGAGGGATAGAGGAGAACACTACCTGTGCTCCTGATCCCTTAACCAGTCGTCCCAAGGCCCTGAAGTCCCTCTTGATTGCCCCGGGACTTCTTTTTGCCACCTCCTCACTGCCTACCTGGAAGATCAACAGGGGATAGTAGTCTGAGGGCCTTACTAGGGTGGGAAGCTTCCTCTTCACATCCTTGACCCGGGCCCCAGGGAGACAGCAGACTTCCCTAAGCAGTGGGTCCGGTCTGCATATGGGCCCTTCTGTTCCTTTCAGAAGGGAGTCACCTATGACAATGACCCGTCTCTTGTTTTCCTTTGTGGGGGCAGTTTTGATGCAGGCCCTAGGCTGACTAGTCCTCGGCGGCACCTCCAGGCTGGCTGAACCATCAGCCTTGTCATTGTTTGGTTCCACTTGCAGGGCCTTGTACCTATTGTGCAAGGGCACCTGCGGAGGTGGGGTAGGCGCTGAGGAAACACGCCTGCCTCGCCGGGGAGGCACTAGTTGCCACTGTCCCCTGTCCCCTACATCCCTGCGTTCAGCCGTGCAGGGAGAGGGTCGGGATCAGGAGTCCCCCACAACAGGCACCTTGGCTGCCTGTTGCGCCTGCCTCAGGGAGGGCAGGGTGCGAGTCCAGTCGTCGATCTCCCTCTCGCACTCCCTGATGCTCCTCAACCTGCTCACCTCCTGCCGGAGCTCTGTCACCAGGCAGAGGAGGTCCTCTACCTGGGCACACCTCCCACAGGCGTGCTCGCTGCTGCTGCCGCCCGGTGCTGGCATCAGAGTAGGGCACACCCTGCAGCCTGACACCTGGGTGGCAGCGTGTTCCCACCGCAGCTCCATCTGGGAAGCTGCGTCAGCCGTGGCGGGTGCAAGGCTTGGAGCGGCCATGGCTTTCTGCCGGGTGGACACCATTGCTTCCCCCGTCGAGCCGGCGGAGCTTCAGCACCCTCCCTGCACGCCCTGCCGGCGCGAACTGCCGCGTCGCGCCGTGTTTGCCCACCCTGTTCGCCACGCTCCAGGCCACTGGCGCTCCCCAGGGGCTTTTTTTATACGCCGCCGCGGCTCCTGGCCCCGCCCAGCTCTCGTCAGCCGCTCTCGCGCGAGCTGCCGGCTCCTGGCGGGTCCCTCGGCTCCCTCTGAGGCTCCCCGCTTCGGGAAACCCCCCTGTACGCCGCGCTAGGACGCTCCGCTGCAGGTCGTGCCAGCACCGGAGCTGATCGCCTCGGCAACTGAGTGAACAGAACTGGCCCCAATACTGAGCCCTGGGGAACACCACTTGTAACCGGCCACCAACCGGATTTAACTCCATTCACCACAAGTCTTTGGGCCCGGCCATCCAGCCAGTTTCTTACCCAGCACAGAGTACACCCATCCAAGCCATGAGCAGCCAGTTTCTCCAGGAGGATGCTGTGGGAAACAGTGTCAAAGGCTTTACTAAAGTCCAGGTAGACAACATCCACAGCCTTTCCCTCATCCACTAAGTGGGTCACCATGTCATAGAAGGAGATCAGGTTGGTCAGGCAGGACCTGCCTTTCATAAACCCATGCTGACTGGGCCTGATCGCCCGGTTGTCCCGTACGTGCCATGTGATGGCACTCAAGATGATCTGCTCCATAACCTTCCCGGGCACCGAGGTCAGGCTGACAGGCCTGTAGTTTCCCGGATCCTCCTTCCGGCCCTTCTTGTAGATGGGCATTACATTTGCTAACCTCCAGTCAATGGAAGTTTGTCCCTATGACCACACTGAGAAGTAAGTTGCCAGTATGTGTCCAGTTACAAAATGGATTTTTTTTTTTTTAAAGAAGTTATAAGAGGAATACTCACCATTCAGAAAATACCCAGTGATGTTTTATTTATCCTTACTTCTTTTCCATTTTTATCTTAAAATTAATAAATTATATTTTAGAAGTTATTTTCATTACAAATTGATGTTAACAGCCATAATTTAAAGGAGTGCAAAAGTTACTTGTGTTTATTTCATTTTATTGCACTATGTGTGTTTTCTGTTCTTGTTCTCACTGTAACATCCTTTCATAAGGGCCACAGCATGTCTAAAAGAAAGAGGGACATCTGCTGCAGGTTAGAAGGCTGGTTTAGCCACCATATAGGACTTTCTAAAATGTCCTCACATGTACAAATATCTAACTTGATAGCCAAATTCCAATCAACTTTCTTTTGTCAGGTCTCTGGATAAAAAAATTAGGTGTGTATTGGGTTTGCATGGCAAGGTTTTGGTAGTGGCGGGGGTGGGGGGCTAGAGGGGTGGCTTCTGTGAGAAGCTGCTAGAAGCTTCCCCTATGTCCAATAGAGCCAATGCCAGCCAGATCCAAGATAGACCCGCCGCTGGCCAAGGCTGAGCCAATCAGCAACGGTGGTAGCGCCTCTGTGATAACATATTTAAGAAGGGGAAAAAAAACGCCAGGAGCCCACTGTCGTGGTTTAATCCCAAATTGTAACCCAATACCACGCAGCCGCTCGCTCACTCCCCACCTCCCTGTTGGGGTGGGGAGGAGAATCGGAGAGAAAGGAAAACTCGTGGGTTGAGATAAAAACAATTCACCAGGACAGCAAAGGAAAAATATAAAAATATATTAATAATGATAATAATGATAATATATACAAGGATAATAGAATATATAAAACAAACGATACACAATTTCTCACCACCCGACGACCGATACAGCCCGTCCCGAGCAGCAGGCAGGGAGCAGGGGTATCCCCCCCAGCTATCCCAGAACAGCAAGTTCCAGAGAGAGCAGGCGAGGGAACAAACAGCCAAATGAGCGAAAAACAAAAAGGTAAAAATAGGGAAACAAAAAGCAACCCGAAGGGAAGCTTAAGGATTCAAGCCAGTTAAGGGTCTAAAAGCCTCAAAAGCCTAAAAGACCAAAAAAGATCTAGAGGCCCCCCCCAACCGACCCTCGCTTATATCGGGCATGACGTCTATGGTATGGAATACTCTCTTTGGCCAGTTTGGATCAACTATCCTGTCTCTACCCCTCCCAAGTTTTTGCATCTGCACGTTAGCAGAACCTGGGAAACTGCAAAATGCCCTTGGTGGTTCAGCAGCAACCAACAACATCAGTGTGCTATCACTGTTCTTCTCACACTAAAGCCAAAACACAGGAGCTGCTGAAAACAAAACTAGCTCCATCCTGGCCTAAACCAGGACACCCACCAAAGCTGCTCTATCACTCCCCTCCTCAGCTGGACAGGGGAGAGAAAATATAATGAAAAGTTCGTGGGTTGAGATAAGGACAGGGAGATCACTCAGCAATTAATGTCATGGGCAAAACAGACTCGACTTGGGGAAATCAGTTTAATTTATGACCAATCAAATCAGAGTAGGACAATGAGAAATAAAACCAAATCTTAAAAACACTTTCCCCCGACCCCTCCCTTCTTCCCGGGCTCAACTTCACTCCCGATTTTCTCTACCTCCTCCCCACCAGCAGCGCAGGGGGATGGGGAATGGGGGTTGCAATCAGTTCATCACACACTGTCTCTGCTGCTCCTTCCTCCTCAGGGGGAGGACTCCTCACACTCTTCCCCTGCTCCAGCATGGGGTCCTTCCCACGGGAGACAGTTCTCCACAAACTTCTCCAACGTGGGTCTTCCCACGGGCTACAGTTCTTCACAAACTGCTCCAGCGTGAGTCCTTTCCACGGGGTGCAGTCCTTCAGGAACAGACTGCTCCAGCGTGGGTCCCCTGTGGGGTCACAAGTCCTGCCAGCAAACCTGCTCCAGTGTGGGCTCCTCTCTCTCCATGGGGCCACAGGTCCTGCCAGGAGCCTGCTCCAGCGTGGGCTTCCCATGGGGTCACAGCCTCCTTCGGGCGTCCACCTGCTCCAGCGTGGGGTCCTCCACAGGCTGCAGGTGGGTATCTGCTCCACTGTGGACCTCCGTGGACTGCAGGGGGACAGCCTCCCTCACCATGGTCTTCACCACAGGCTCTGGCACCTGGAGCACCTCCTCCTCCTCCTTCTTCACTGACCTTGGTGTCTGCAGAGTTGTTGCTCTCACATCTCGCTCCTCTCTCCGCTGCTGGTTTTTTTCAGCAGTTTTTTTCCCCTTCTTAAATATGTTATCACAGAGGTGCTACCACCATTGCCGATTGGCTCGGCCTTGGCCAGTGGTGGATCCGTTTTGGAGCCAACTGGCATTGACTCTATCACACCTAGGGGAAGCTTCTAGCAGCTTCTCACAGAAGCCACCCCTCTAGCCCCCCCTGCTACCAAAACCTTGCCACGCAAACCCAATACAAGGTGATGAATTGCTTCAATAAAGAATTAATTGGAAATATGAACGTGATTTTTCCCTAGGTGGAGGACCACGGTTCCCTCTTACTTACCTTCCTTTTGGCTAATCACTCCAAGGAGACTGCATTAGGTGTGTCTATAAAATGCAATGTAAATGAAACCATCACAAAACATTCACAGACATTGGAAATCATTTGTCCAAAAATTGTGTGTTAAAATGTTCAAACAGACCTTGGCACAGGCTAAAAGCATGCCAGCTAGTACTTTCCCAAATAATTCCTGGGCACAATTTGGGAGCAAGTGTGAGTCAGAAACCATTCCCAATGGGCAGTAGATGCATGTGACTATCCTGTTTTGAAGAATAAAAGGGTTTAATAATAAGGGCATACAACATTGTATAGGTACCAGCCTCAATGCCAGAGAACAGTCCCAAGCATGTTTAACCTATTAGTTTATATGTAGCCATTGAATCTTTTGGCTGAGCTGGTTAACACTTCAGTATCTGAAGAATGGAAAAGTTCTGCTTTCTTTCAAAGAAGCAGTTTTTAAAGTCCGAAGCCCAAGAAGCTCTTTTAACATACATGATTTAGATAATCATCTCTCTGTCTTAAATCTTCTTTTTACTGGCAAGTTCATTAAAAAGGGAGTGGCAAGGCATTTTAAGCATGATATGATGTTCTCAGATTTCTTTAATTCATACAAGCGTGGCTTTCAGCTTGCGCTGAATACAACAGTCCATTAGGCCAATTTTTAAATTTCTCTCCTTTGCCAGAAGATGAATGTTCACATTAACTTGCTGGCCCATGAAGCTCTATCGATTTACCTTTGCACCTTAAAAAGTGGAAAAAAAAAATTGCCTGAATGTTTTTATCTTAATCTCTCTGTCATGGTTTAGCCCCAGCCGGAGGCTGAGCCACACAGTCGCTCGCTCAACCCCCCCTCCCCGTGGGACGGGGAGAGAATTGGGATGAAGAAAGGCAAAAACTCGTGGGTTAACAACAACAGTTTAACCGAACAACAAAGGGAAAGAGAACAAACAAACGAGAAACCCCAACAATAACAACAACAGCGTGTACTTAGCGGTGCTTTCCGGACAGGTCGCTCCCCGCCCGGAGCCCGATGCCCAGCCCGCTCCCGAGCAGCAATCCCACAACGCAGGGATCTTCTGAGAGGCCAGGCAGGGTAGATAGCTGTTTGGTCTTCTCTGCATTCACCGTGGCTACACCAAAAGCCCATCGGTATCCCTTTGGGTCCTTAAAGTACCCTCTCCTGAGGTAGTCTATGCCAAGGATACAAGGGGCCTCTGGGCCGGTCACAATGGGGTGCTTTTCCCACTTGTCCCCTGTTAAGCTCACCTCAGCCTCCAAGACAGACAATTCCTGGCATCCCCCTGTCACTCCCAAGATCCAGATGGGTTTCGTGCCCCTATGTTCTGATGGCACCAGAGTACACTGTGCACCGGTGTCTACTAAAGCTCTATACTTCTGTGGGTCTGATGTGCCAGGCCATCGAACCCACACAGTCCAGTATACACGGTCATCCCTTTCCTCCTCCTGGCTGAAGGCAGGGACCCTCTATTCCTGTTCCTCGTCAGAGTATTCCCTGTCTGAGCCTTGCAGCGCCAGACCAGAAGGCCCCTCCTCAGGATCAAGGGAGGTGATTTCAGTTCTTCTCTGTTTGGGAAATCGCTGATTGCCTTCGTGCATCTCTACAGCAACTCTGCTGACAGACTTCCTGGGTGGCCCCTTCTTAAGAGCTGTCTTCCCTCTCAGTTCGCGTACACGGGCTTCCAGCTTAAAGGTGGGTTCACCGTCCCACTTCCTCATGTCCTCCCCCTCCCCCCCCCCTCCCGGTGGCCCTCACAGCTCTTTTATGAAATTGCACAGGATTTGTTATGTAACTGACATGCAGTTCTATATCTCTATTATAAAACATGACAGTAAGTTGCTTTCCCAGTGCCTGTCCAAAACAAGATTTTTGAGAGGATAAAGTCATATGAGGCTCAGATTAAAGAAAGAAAAAAAATTGTGGGAAGTTCAGGAAGTTATAGCAGGAATGGTACCTGCTTCCTTTCTGAAGTTCACCAATAGTGAATCCACAGAAAAGAGCCTAAAGAGCATCTTTAGCCAGATTTCAGATTTCTGTCAATGATAACGTATAATGGATCATTTATCTTCCCTACAAAAACAACTGTTATTAGGTCTGTTCTTACAGCCCTAATATAACAATACTGGGACAGTCTACTTGTCCAGCAGAGTAATCTATCACTGACCTCTTTTTCTGTTATATAATGTGTTTTATTGTTATATATATATTTTATAGTCTAAATTACATATTTTACATTATCTATATTTTAACTTTATTCAGAATCTCTAGTGCCTTGCATAATCAAAAACTGACTGTAACATTCAAATGAAAATACTAGAGCTTTGTCTTCTATCATTTTTCCTCCATAGAGAACTGTTTTTTAAAGTATACATTTTAAAAGATATATCTGCCATAGAATTCATATCCCTTCTTCATACAAACAGAAGCACATTCTTAACATGGTAGAGATAGTGCAAGTTTGTCACTTACTTAGAAAAAAATAAAAAAATAAATAGTATTATTTCATTCTATATGAAATCCTTGTTGGTAAATTATGCTAAATAATTAGAATAAGAAAAAAAAAAACCAACAAACCAAACCTTCATCTGGTTTACTAGAAAAAAAAAATAAGTAGTCACCATCAAGTTGTAAACTTAGAGCAAGTACCTATACAAATATTTTACTCCTCAATCTGCAGGCTTCCTCAGCTTTTTATTTTACCTGTACCACTGAAGGCCTCATCTGATATTTAGGTTGCTTACTTCTCACGATTAATATTCCCCAGTGAATTAATTACATGGTGCTATTATTTGCTCCTTTGAACTAAAGTCAATGCAAAAAACATAACTTTATCTTACTTGTCATACAGCATTCATCATTACATTCTTCCTATTCGCTGTTGTAATCCAGCCTTAACACCAGATTCTCAATCATTTGAATACTTACATTTAGGATGATAGCTATATGATTGCATTACTATATTACATTCAGATAATGAGCTGAGTTCCTTTCAATTATTTAAAAAAAATAAAAATATACCATCATAATGTTAATTTTCTTTATATTTTACTGACACATCACATTTATTTAAAAATTCTGCCCAGAAATACATACTACCTATAAATTACTAACAGGTAAATATAATAATGTTTGTGCATCCCATTAATAACTTAAAATGACAGGTACCTGTACGTTATACCAGCCCTTAAAGAGACAAAAATGGAAAAGCACAATATATTTTTCATTCATTCTGTAGAAAAAATCAAATGACAACAAGCAACCTCTAAGAAAACATTGGTGTCAGGTGTGTTTTTACTGCAATTTTACATGCTGCCCATAATTTATGAAGCTGAATAACAACATGTAGCTGTCAGGGAAGTTAACATCAGAATGAAAAGGGCAAAGAGGTCTCTTCACTATTTTCAACAGTGTACACATGCATACTGTCTTTATAACTAGAAAGCTTTTTATCTCAGTACACAGTTGTAAACAGCAGCAAGAGAGGTACCTACAACTTAACATATTTTTTTGTGAAAATTGCTTGAGAAATACATTTTAAAAACAGTACTATCTGCATGAGGATTTTTAATTCCTGCCTTTTAAAGTTATACTAAAAATACTGAATTATTGGTTCTCTTTGAAGAACAAGAAATTAGTCTCGGAATAACTGACTGTGCAAATAGGTTAGATTTATGGGAGCCCAGTCATTTGTTTAGGGCAAAAGACACATTCTCCCTTGATATCAAAGGGAGCAGGATTAGGTTCTAAAGCTTTACCCTGAAACTTGCAGTTCATTTTCAGGACTATATAGGTGTGGATTTGTCAGGGGAATTCAGAGAGCTTTGCCTTCCTTTGCACTGCCACCAGCTTTGTTTAGTGCAGTGTATGCTCCTTAGCGTGCCACAGTCATGGTTGTATGACTGCATAGCTCCTCCCATACAGATTAGGACCACCTCCACCTCATGACTAAGGTCTGGAACAGAAATAAGGTTTAAAGTATCTTTTGATATGCTTTCCGGTAATATTCTGAAATAAATGTTTTTATCCCTTTTTCTGGGCATTTCAGGCATAATGAGATGAACCCCATGCATACTAAAATATTTTTTAGGAACATAGTGAGCCTTCATTCCACAATAAATTGTTGTGAGTGGACCTTTGAAGACAAAAGGAATACAAGGAACCACTTGTCTGAATGCAATTCAAGAATTTGCACTTTCCTTTTTAAAAGTGGATTACAGTAATATCTAATGGAATAAAACATATTTAAGTATTTAATTTCCCTTAATGAAAAAAAAATAATCCTGATCTGCTCATGTGTGTTACAATACCACCTTCTAAAATAACTAATGACTTAAATTAGTTGTTTTCTTGTGCAGGTAATAACATCATAGACTCAGACAAAATAGCCATTTCTACAAATTCTTTTAGTTGAATGGGATTTTAAAAGCATAAAATGGTCCAGTGACATTCTCACTGGAAAATTCCAACAGAAACAAAGTAGTCAAATAGGTGTTGTGTCTTACCATGATGTTTGTACTGGCTAAACCATATTTGATATGGAAGACACCTGGCATTTGAAAAGCAAAAATTTAGTATTTACACTTTATTTACACACTAAATCACCAATTAAGAAAAAAATTTGTTATATAAATAAGTTACTAAAATCACATAAAGACTCCATCAATATGAATTGGTAACAATCAGTTAGAAGTAGATTGAGGTAGTATTCCTGGGCCAACTTTGTCATTTTAGAATCACATTTTCCTTTGAATTCATAGGTGTATATGTCTACATACATATGTGTATGAGAACTCCAAACAGGTAGTTTATTAAACTTTAGTTTGTTACCAAAGGAAGAAGACAAATATTTTCCCCCTTGATTTACAGAGTTGCACTGTATTAAATTAAGCACAAAGACTTATGAACGTACTTAATTTACTGCACCAATTATTTATCTTTATTTCAAATGGATAACTTGAAGTTGTGAATGAATAAACAATTATAGGATTGGGACCTTTTATATTAACTTGGAACAAAGGTATATAATACATTTCTTTCAGAGTCCAGTTTACTCTGTCTCCATTAAACTTACATGAGCATGTACCCATTAGATATTAGTATTTCCAGTACTGAATTACCATATTCTCCAGTGCCATCTTCATTTCTGTACTTTCAAACAAAAACACATACACTTGTAAAACAAACTTTGATTCATCCAACATTACAAATTTAATAGTTCTTTAAGCTTGAGAGAGGCATTTTAAATCTGTATTAAAGACAGAGCATTATTCAGGAAATCCTAAGACTTGGAAAGATTCAAGTGCATTGGTGTAAGATATTATCCCTTTGTGCAAATAATATCCATCCAGAGCTGAAAGGATGTGTTTATATTGTACAGGGTATTTAAAGCTAGCTGTGTCCAACTGTATGGCTGAATCCTGAAGTCCACAGACAAGGAAGGCTTCCTCTAAAAATCGAAGGATTTTTGTCTAAGTACTGAGGAGCAAAATGACATGAGTAGGAAAAGACATAGTTAATTCATCGGATATAAATGCTATTATCCCATTCTATGATTATTCACAGTTTTACCTGTACAGAGGAAAACCAGAAAATCTTTCAGACTAGGACATTCTCTTTCACCAAACACTCCTTCACAACCCACAATTAAAATATTTCCAGTAAATCTGGTGGTGGTGGGGAGCATCAGCCTCCAGCAAAGGGCCCTTCATCTGAACATCAGCATTTTCCCCCGTGCTCGTCCAAAAAGGTTGTTTTTAAAAGCCATTCCAGTTTGGTACGTCCACCTGGAAATCCCTCGCCCTGGCAATGCTTTCACCATCGGGTGTTTCAGTTCCTGCGATGCGGCCTATTTACACCCACAGAGACGGACATGAACGATAACAGTAACTCCAGCAAGTGTCCCAGATCTGACACATCTCATCCGCTGGGGCAGGGGGGGACACGAGACTGCCACCTTTGTGGGTTCATTTTAAGACGCCTTTTTAAGTCTGCCTCCTGCGAGGTGGCATTTTGCAGTCCTCCTCTCCATCATCCTTAAGGAAGGCAAAAATAAAACCCAAAACGTGTGTTTTTTTTCAACGGTCACTTCAACGGTCACTGGCTGCCTTCCTCTCAGCGCAGGCCTAAGCGTAAACTCCGGTCTTGTTCCGCACACCAGAAGGGGAGAGAAAAGAAAGAGAAACTCAGGCAGCAGCTGAAGGGGTGGGGAAGGGGAGAGACAGCCACGCAGTGGAGACTCAGTTGTGCCCGCCGCTGCCAGGCGAGGCAAGGCGGGGGGAGCCACTCCAGCTGCAGCGGAGCTGGGAGGGGAGCGGCGTGAAGCAGCGCAGTAGCGGCGGCGGAAGCGACGCTGGTTAAGCGAGTGAGAAGGAGGCAACGGAGGGAAGGGAGAGGCTGTTGGTGTTTGGCGCCGGTGGAGGGAGTCATTCCTGCAGCTGCACTTCCGGTCGGCATTTTGTTCTGAGAGGGAGCGAGAGAGAGACACACAGAGGATCCGATCCTATCCTATCCTATCCTATCTTATCTTATCTTATCTTATCTTATCCTTTCCTTTCCCCTCCCCTCCCCTCCCCTTCTCCTCTTCTTCTTCTTCCCCCCCTACCCCCCACTCGGTACTGGCTCACTGTACCCAGGCTGCCACCTCCCCCACCCTCCTGCACTCGCATATACGGAGGGAGCGGCGGCGGTGGCTCCTTGGTAGCTGCCCGCCCCCCCCCCCCCCGGCCACCCCCCCGCTCCCCTGCAGCTCGAAGCGTGTCTCGGAACCGGTTCGGTTCGGTTCGGCCTGGGTTGATGTTGTGAAGCAAGCTCAGGGGGAAGGGATTTGTCTCGGCCGCTCGCCCCCCAGCTCTACATGTTCGCTGCACTGAGGAGGAGACGGAAGAGGAGCCAGCCCCCCTCCCGCCCGGGATTACTGTTGTTATATTATCTCCCCTCCTCCTCCTGCTCCACGGCGGCGGCGGCCTAGCAGCGGCGGCAGCTCCTCTGAGGAGGGAGGGGGCGGATTTCTCTCCCCCTCTCTCGGATTCTCGTTGGATTCAGACGCCGATTTGCTCAGGTAATCCTCCCTCCTTGTCTCCCCTTCCCCTCCCTGCCCTCTCCAGCAGCGGGCCGGGCCTCCTAGCCCAGGCGGCCCAGCACTGCCGGGAGCAGAGGGGATTAGCTGTTATCCGGGGTAGAGGGGAATAAGTGGCAACCAGAGGTGTTTATTTCGCAGCCCTCCTTCCTGCTTGCTCGGGTTTGGCGGAGGAGATTGGTTCCTTCCGGGCTGCCGGGAGGCCTAGGCCCGGTGGAGAGCGCAGGCCCGCCGGCCAGCGCCTTTACTCCAGCTCGGGGATTAGAAAGGCGAAGCGGCTTCTCAGTGACAGGCCTCAACCCGGAGAGGAACAGGAGGAGGAGGAAACAATACAATTAGCCGCAAATGTGCACTGATCCTTTTGCCATATTTACAACTTCATCAGGGCAAGGAAGGAAGGTCCCAGCACAGACAGCCCTCTGAAGTGGGGAAGGAGTAAGTGGAGGAATAGGGGAAGAGAGACAACATAAATACCCAGAAACAAAAATACTAGCTCTCTTTGCTATTATCTTCTCCTTCTAACCAACTCCGTTCTGAACATTCAAAAGTTCGAATGCACATGGATTTATAATGTGCAGAGGTTTAATCTCTAAATAGCGATTGATTAGTGTGTTAATCGCTTAGTATATTTATAGCATAAAACTAGTGCTTGTGGGATGATTGACACAACACAGACACCTGCAGACCCAGGAAATATAGATAGACAAGCATATTGTGTCAGGTACTCCGCACAATCTCAATGTTCATGTGCTGTATGCGTTACAGGAATATGTACTAAATTCAGAAAAAATACTATTTTATACTCTTAAACAGAAAACGGGAGAGAGGTCGTGTGTCAAGTGCTACGTTTATGACATTTCAGGGGCCAAGGTGAAGATGAGATCTTACCCGAAGTACTTGAGAATCAAGAGTAAATTTAATTAAGTGAAAAGTGAGGAACACTTAAAAAGTGTCATCCTTTCTTGTCAGGCCATATCACTTTGAGATCCTGAGGTTGTTATTGGCTGTTTGTGTTCGTGATGTTTGAATATGTAATTAGGTGTCATTTTAACAGGTCAAATGTGTTTTGTAAATGACGGTTGATTAAGTGTCAGATCTTTATAAATGGTAGCTAATTTACAGTAAAGTAAATCTTGGATTTACTGTGTGGTAGAGTTGAGAGTGTTTACTAAAAATTGAGGTAGATTTAAAACAAACACCCTGTGAACTAATAAAAATACTCCTACAGAAATTGCATAATTGAAACTTGGTATCTTAAAATTTCCCTCATCTTTCATATAGAAAGGAAATTTGTAAATGGCAAACAAGTATCAACATTACATAATTTGTCTATTTTTCAGTAGGTTTTTTAGTTGTTCAGGCAGATCTGTTGTAATAATAAGTAGTTAATGTATCTAATAAAGTAACTTTCTGGTGTATTGTGTTTAGAGTCTTATAAACTGTGCTATCATGTCTCTGAGTGCCCCGATACCTGTTTAAAAGGGTGAAGTTAATATAGTTGTCACGTAGAAGGCGTGTTTTTAATGCTGTAAATCCGTGTGGTAGTCAGTAGCGTGTCTGTGATTTGTATTGGTCAGGGAGCAGTTTGAATTTTAAAAAGCCTGAAGATCCTGCTGAGCCCCAATCCCGGCCTCCCTCCCTCCCACTAATCTCTCATTTCTGTCTTTGTGCTGCCTGGTCCTGTTAGACAGTGTTTGCTACAGGGCCTCAGGCCTGTGTGCGTGGAGAGGAACCATTTACACTTCGAAAAAGCAGCTTTTTATTTTTAAACTTTGTGAATTGCAGAGGGAGCCGCTAGTTGTCTCTAACTGTCCCGATCTCTGTGTAGCTGAATTGCTGTTTTCTTTTGGTCCGTAGTATGCATAGAGGCTGAGTGTAATTGCTTTACAGGAAAGAAAGGACTGTGCAGAAGTAGTTGTAGTTCTTGGGTAGTTTTCATCATCAGGAAGCGACATGAACTCTAGAGTTTCTTTTGTTGTCTGTTTCAAACAGCTCTGGTTTTAACAAAAATGGGTTTGTTAAGCTAACATTAGTGAACTTCTGACGTTTTTCATTTAAGGAGGTTTGCTTTAAATATACCAGATAAGAGCAGGAAATGAGCTACTGTAGTTATGTAGTTCCTGTCAAGTTTATCTTGCCAGGGTTGTGTTTACAGCACTCTTTTTTTTTTTTTTTTTTTTTTTAATCAGAAAGCATGCACTTTTGTGGTATGAAAAATAGGTGTATTTATAGAGGGGAATTTAAGATGCTGCCTATTTGTAATTTGTAATGAGGTTTTTTGGTTTTGTTCTTCTGAGCCATATGTGGTTAATCCTGAATTAGTTGCATTATCACAATTTATGTAGTTGTAAATTTCTTTATCTCAGAAAAATATATTTAGCATACAGAAATACTTAATGTGGAAATGTTTAGAAGATGACTTATTTTTGGTATAGATAAGCACATTTAAGAGTGTGTGTGTGGGGGAAGCAGGGCTGTCACTTTCATACTCCTTTTTCCCTAGTGTTAGGAGTTTATACTGGTCCACTGTTTATCACAAGAGCTAGCTGCTTAAGGAGGATGTAGTTATTTTATTCATGTTATAGAAATACAAAATTAATTATTCTTGAGGTGTTAGTTGTAACAATTATTTTAACTGAAAGAGGAAAATATTTTCTTCTTGTTATCTTTTATTTTGTGCTTTTGACTACCTTGTACATTTTGAATTTGTTTACTCTGTACAGATTTTATTTCTTTTAGCCTTTGCTATCTTTTAAAGCTGTTTTTATACTTTTTTCTTTAAACATTTTTTACATTTTGATTTAGGAGAAACAGAACAGGATCAGAGAAGCAAAATTATACCACTAAAACCATTTGCAGATCTCTGTTCTACATAAGAGTACATGTACCCTGGTGCAACCTCATTGCATGTTTGAGACTCCATGTACGTTAATGTTCATATGACTCTTCTTGCAGAATCAAGGCAATAGATGGTTCTAACCCAAGGAAATGACTATGGTTTTTTGTTGTGTTTGTATGATGATTAAGGTAATACAGCCTTAATTCTAAATATTTCATGTATATATTCCTCTATAATATAAATAAACTATATTTTGAAGGATACTAGATGAAAAATAGTCAAAGTGTTATACCAATTCCTGGCTCAAATCAATTCACAAGTTTCCTATTGCAATTTTCTGTGTGTTCAGTGGCAAGTGTGGTACTTTTATGCATGTATTATATTACAAAGTGTTAAAGTCATGATATTAAATTTATATTAACATTTACTTCATAACTATTGTGCAAGAAATGCAAAGTTAGTGGACAATTGCTAGTAACTAGAAGGAAAAAATATACTCCTATTCTGAATATCTAGACATAAGAGAAATTAAGTCTTCAAATTCAGAAATTTATGCTTTCTAGGAATTATTCTAGAGGAGTATATAATATTCATCAATGTGTGGACATTTTGACAGCAATTATGGGCATACTTAATTGGAAAAATATGAGTCATGATAACTTGAGAGTTTGGTGTCTGGTAGGTGTGTGGTGGATCATCCAGTGTTAGAACAGCTATTTAGTGTCGCAAAATACATCACTAGAAATATTTAACACTTGAAAAAACTGTCCATTTCAATACAATACTGCTTATTTTCAATCTTGCCTTTCATGTGCCTTTATTAGAAGTAGTACAGGTTAGATTAGCTTCTGATTTTGAATCATCAGCAGTAACGAGCACTCAAAAATGCTCAAATTGGTGATATGTTTGTATTATTGCTAATAACTCTGTATAATAATGATCCTTTTTAATAATCAAAAAAGGAAGTCCTTTTGAAATTAGAATTGTTAAAGGCTTGTATTCTAAAAACCTTTAATCTATATTTGTGTTTTTATTTTATTAGTGTTACATGCATACTTCTTCATAGCTGATCCTGACCTCCAAAGTATGTGGGAGAGAAGTGCTTTATATTGACATCTGCTGCACCCCAGGAGTGAGGAAGTTGTATTTGAGGAGATTGTGCAGGACCTATGATTTGTGTCTCACTTCCTGTCCCTACTGTTCCCTATGGAAAATCTCACTAGCAAAAGGGAGGGGAGAAAGGATTTTGGCCCAACTGTATGTAGAAACTAAAAGGAATGCCAGTCAAATTGAACACAGTTGTTGATACTGTACTTGAAGGTGACTACTTGGTTCACACAAATAACAAAAAAAAAAAAAAAAATTGAAGAACATTTTTCATGTTAAACTCTTTAAGTCAGGAAAAAATACTAGAAAAGTTTATTTTTATTACTTTTAGTATGTGTATCGGTTCGAAGTGGTTTTCCATTCGGAGATCTCAAAATTCTTTATATGGGTAGATATTTTCATTTTTCAGATTATTGCTGTGGCTTGATTTGAAGCACTTTGTTTCTTGCAGGAGTGTGTATGTGTAGACATGCAATACATTTTACAGGAACAGTGTTAAAAAACACTAGGCTGCAAAGTCAGGGACTCAGATAAGGAAACAGGAGACTCAGATTGCAGAAACAAATGTAATCCAGCCCCCTTCTCCATACGCTGGGCCTTTAACTACATTACTGTATTTCCCCCTTACCCTTGTGGCCCCAATTCAATGCCTCATACAGTGCATGGGAAAATTGTAGCTGACTGGTATACTGTTATAACCTAGTTGATATATTTGTTTTTCTTTGTCATTCAGTGTGCAGCCTACTGCTTTATTACTTCCTGTATACCATCCAAATCTTTCATGAATGCTGAAGTGTTTTCATCTATTCATTTATAAGAATTATCTCAAAATACATATCTGCACTTCACAAACGTTAGAGATTTTTTTTTTGCACATTTGTAAAATATTATTTCCATTTTACAGATGGAAGACTGAAACTGAGTCAAATAGTGAGATTGAAAATTGCTTATAAATCTCATGTAATTTGACATGCTTTATTTTTGAGATTTTTAGAGTGAGTTACA
Source organism: Phoenicopterus ruber ruber (assembly GCA_009819775.1). Classification (NCBI taxonomy): domain Eukaryota; kingdom Metazoa; phylum Chordata; class Aves; order Phoenicopteriformes; family Phoenicopteridae; genus Phoenicopterus; species Phoenicopterus ruber. The sequence goes on from CM020247.1 coordinate 25,655,233, forward strand.
GCACTTAAGAAGTTCATAACATTGTTTTCTTTGACTTTATTTGTGGTTGTGAGTGCCCTGCATTTCAACATATCAGGCTCATTGTTTCTCATGGTGGATTCCTAAGAAGTATAGAATGGGTTTTCGCTGATTGCCTTAAGCATCTATTCAGTTTCAGCTGTCTTGATCATGCCAAGAGCTGGACAAGAATAGATTCATCTGTTGGGATGAAAGAATCATCCTCCATGTTGTGAAGAAACCAAAATCTCTTAAAGTTTATCAGGAAGAACAGACACAACAACTAGATAACCCAAATCCCGCAAGTAATTAAATGGCTTGCCTGCAATATTGGAGACAGAGATTCAAAATATTACTCTGTTAACTTCCAGCAGGAACTAGCAACCCTGGAGAGTATCCTAAGCATTGGCTATTAGGGATAAAACTCTGCCTCTTAAACTGATAATTGTTGCAGTTGATGTCAACTGGTTGAATGGAAACCTCTGCAGCCTAGTGGTCAGACCATTTCATTGCGATGTCATTCTGTTGTCCAGCTGCTGTATGGCTCTGTTAGGAAAGCAAGACTGTTCAGAGGTGTAGTAAGCGTGTTCCTAGCCAGAACATTGCTTTTGGGAGGTAGGAAGTCCAGGTTCAAATGCCTGATCTGTATCAGACAGAGTAGTTCTTGAGCTTTTCCTCCCCCATATGACTTTTTATGTTCTAATCATATGCTCTAGGCATGACCCAGAGGCTGTGGGTATATTATGGAACAGGTAGAATTTTTCTTTCTTTCTTTCCTTGTGATGGAAGGGTTTTTTTTTTTTTTTTTTTTAGAAGAGTTGTTTTTTACAAACTGACACTTTCCAGCAAAAGATCTCTTGGATGGGAAACTTTTTTTTAATTGATTTGATTTATTAAATACGTTTTATTCAAATTCCTTAGTAAAAAAGTATAACATCCCAAAGAAGGCATCTCCTTTTACCATGTAACTGATTTGTTTCATGACATACATGTCATGTGCCATATATGAGGCAGGGATCCCGTGAATAACAAAACCAATATATGATCATTTAATGAATGACTATTATAATGCACAAGGGACTGAATTGTAGGTGTAAGCAACCATAATTCTGACATTTCTTAATACTTTAATGCTTGGTTTTATAGTTCTAACCTTTTTTCTCTTTTTTATAATGTAATTTATCAAGGTCCTCAAATGTAAACATGTGTCTGTGATAGTGCAACCCCGTCTCATGTTTGAGCTAACAATCTCTCTTCTATGTTGACCAGGTACTCAGAAAGGATGAGGTTACAAATACTTTCTCTCTGAAAATTTGTTTCCAGGTCTTAGATTTTAATAGAGACTGTCCCACTGTCTTGTATGTTATTTTCCATTCAGATATGTTGCTTCCTCTTTTTCTTTAGATATACTTTCTGGATATTAATGATGGGGGGGAAATTTAGAGAGCCCTCATCGGATGCTACGTACAGCAACTATCTTAGCACCTGTAGAAATAATAAGCTGGAACATGCTTTTTGCAGTCTAAAAGCTGGGAAAATTTTGATAAGACTCTAAGACTGTGGTGAGAACTCATGGACAGTGCTTTGTGGAGATCTAAAATCAGTTTAACTTGGATTTTGTTTTCTGAAGGGAAAATTAAAAATCTGCCTGATGATTTGTCTGTTAAATTCCTAGTTCAAACTAAGGAGATATAGGAGATATGATTGCTTTTTACTACAGTGGATGCTAGGTATTCCTTTTTTTTTTTTTTTTTTAATAATGGGAAATGAATTTTCTTCTGCTAGCATTCTCAGTGATGATTGATTCTTCCTGGCAGGTTCCTTAAAAACTCTTGTTGAGGCATAACCTGTAACATACAAAAACTTCAGTGTATCCTATTAAAATTTGGCAGTTACAAGCAATTGAAACATTGCTTAACAGAGTTGCTAGTCAACTTTAAGAATGCATGTTGCTCCCTGCTTGTTTTGTATAGGTGAGGCTGTTTCTTGACACTTACTATTTAAAGGCACTGATTTTACTTCTGACTTTACTAAACTTCAGTTATTTTGGGCCGAAATCTTCCATGCTGGGTGACTGCCCTTTATTGACTGACTCTTTTAATAAAGCTTAAAGCCAAAATAGTTCACTGGCTCCCAAGGGTCATGCTAGAGAAAAAAATGTTAAAAAATAATTTCTGACCTTTTCTTCAAGTCATTCGAACACCTCCATTCTTTGGGAGAGGAACTTAAAATTTGAGTGAAGTGACTCACTGCATTAGGGATGTGCATTTTGTTGCCATTCAAAAATCTGTCTAAAAATTGGGCAAGTTATTAGTGTCTGAAAAATTAACTGACTTCCCTGATTGTAGGCATTAAAGTTGAAAAATTTTGTACGCACAACAGGGCTTTCCTAATAAGTATGGTTCTAAGCAGCGAAATGTGGTAGAGACTCTTAGTTTTCTGGTGTCCATTCCCTGCTTATCCACAGTGCTGATTCGTTTGAATGTGGAAAAGACAAGAACTGAGGTTGCAGGTGGCTGGAAGAGTGAGCACATGGAGGAGAAGAGTGGTGGACTGGAACCAGACTTACACAGGTGGGGAGGGAATGGGAGTTTGAAGGGCAGGAACTGGGAGGAGAGTAGGAGCTTGGAGTTCCTAAGGAAGTAATGACTGAACTGAGAGGACTGGATGAAAGAGCTGGTGGGGCAGATAAAAGTGTCCTCAGTGAAGATACAGGAAGAGCTGTGAAACAGCCTTAGCAAGAAACTGAGACAGAAGGGTACTCTGGAATTGGGTGTACAGTCAAGGGAAACAGTTTAGGGATGGGAATGGGTGGGAAGTATGTACTGAGAGAGGCTAGAGGGGAAGAACAAATTGCCTGAGAAGCCAGAAGTACAAAACAAGGATTGGCTGGGCAAAGAAGCATTATTGCACATAGAGGAATTTGTTGTTTGAATTGTCGTCTTTTTTTTTTTCTTTTTTTTTTTTTTTTTTCTGAGGAAATCACATAATTAAAAAAAAAAAAGCTCAGAAATGTGGAATACTTCTTGTAAGAGCAAACGGTAGGGAATTCTGTAGTTCAAATTACCTGTGTAGTCTGCATTTGGCATCTTTGTGAATGCATTGTGGTAGTCTTTAAGTCTGTCGTCACTTTTTTTCCTACAACAGGATGCCTATTTTGCTGACTTTGTGGAATGAATGTAGCCTCCTTAATAGAGATTTAAAAAAAACCCAAAAAACAAACACAAACCAAAACAATGTGGGGCCCCCCCCCAAATACAAAAAACCAAGTCTCCTAGGATTGGCTTTAGATATTGTTGATCCTGCCTTGGGGAAAGGGATAGACTCTTGAGATTGCTTCCAGTCCTATCTTTTATGACTAAATATTTTGATTTCTCTTTGGTGTTCAATGTGTACCTTAATCACTTCACATCGTTAAACCCTGCTCCAGAGACAGAATTCTTAATTTCCTCACGGGCTTTTCTGTGACGTGTATTGTAATATTGGAATGCTTCACAAATACTTATTTGTTTAATGTTTTTGAGGAGAGTATGTAATCATGCAGGTTTGGAACTGAGATGCAAAAGCTGGTCTTTGGAAGTCCAACTGGAGCAACTGTAGGACTTGAATTTTAAATTAACTTGACTTTTTTTGTATCATAATGTGTGTGACGATAATATTAGAACAGATTTTGTTAATTTTGGTTATAACTATGACTAGTCAGTGCTTCTTCAAATCGGGCTTTGGAGCATGCAGGAAGAAAGGAACACAGAAATATTTACCATTAGTAATAGAAATAGAATCAGATTCCCAAGAGTGGCATTTTTCTGTTTCCTGCTATCTGATCTGCAGCCTCTTTCACTTCATACTTCTCTTTCATTTTTACTCGAAGTTGGAGAGTCATGTATACAACAGACCATACAGCCTTATGAAGAGCCTCTGATTAATTTCCAGAGCAGATCCTTCCTGTAAGCTGAATGAAGATTGGGCCTGGGGGTGGGAGGGGAATGTTATGCAATTATATAATCCAAAGACTGTGTCAGAATTCTTGAGTACAAGGGGCGTTTATTAACTTATGATTGACTTTGCAAATGTGATCTTTCAGCTGGGGGGGACATAGGATTTCCTGGTAGAAGTCTAGAAAGCTTTGAGTTGATACACAGAAAAAGTAATGTTTGAGTATTTGTTGATATCAACTTTTCTGTGTTGAATGTTCTGTTTTAGAGGGCTTTTAAAAAGTCAGATCTTCAACATCATTTTTAATTATATTAATTTTAACATATGGAAATGCATTTAATATATCTTTTTAAGCATTGCCTTGTAAAATAGCTGTCACAGTGCAGTAAGTAAAATTTGTAATCTTGATTTCTGCATCATAAAAAGGGATTGGAGTGAGATCAAAAAGGGACTTTGTTGTTGTGATACTGCTGTTGAACAGGTCACCCCCCGAGTGTCCATCACAAGTTTGAGATGTGTGAGCATGCAAGATGGAACTCGCAACTCCTGTGGTGCTGAGCAAAGGATCCGTATTGGTTAGTCAATAGAAAACATTGAAGATACTTTTACCTCCTGAAAGAGAGCTTCGGCTGGAACTTAGGAAAAAAAGGAGAGTCTATAACCTTTGGAGGAAGGGGCAGACAGCTCAGGAGGACTACAAGGATGTTGTGAGGTTATGCAGGGAGAAAGTTAGAAGGGCCAAAGCCCAACTTGAACTTAGTCTGGCTACTGCCATAAAAGATAACAGTCTTTCTGTAAATACATTAGCAATAACAGGGGGGCGAAGGAGAATCTCCCTCCTCTATTGGATGCAGGGGGAAACATAGCGTCAAGGGATGAGGAAAAGGCTGAGGTGCTTAATGCCTTCTTTGCCTCAGTCTTTAACAGCAAGGGAAGTTGTTCTCTGGGCACCCAGCCCCCTGAGCAGGAAGACAGGGATGGGGAGCAGAATGAAGCCCCCATAATCCAAGGGGAAATGGTCAGTGACCTGCTATACCACCTAGACACGCACAAGTCTATGGGGCCGGATGGGATTCACCCAAGGGTACTGAAGGAGCTGGCAGAAGTGCTCACCAAGCCACTCTCCATCATTTATCAGCAGTCCTGGCTAACCGGGGAGGTCCCAGTTGACTGGAGGTTAGCTAAGGTGATGCCCATCTACAAGAAGGGCCGGAAGGAGGATCTGGGGAACTACAGGCCTGTCAGCCTGACCTCGGTGCCCGGGAAGGTTATGGAGCAGATCATCTTGAGTGCCATCACATGGCACGTACGGGACAACCGGGCGATCAGGCCCAGTCAGCACGGGTTTATGAAAGGCAGGTCCTGCCTGACCAACCTGATCTCCTTCTACGACATGGTGACACGCTTAGTGGACGAGGGAAAGGCTGTGGATGTTGTCTACCTGGACTTTAGTAAAGCCTTTGACACCGTCTCCCACAGCATCCTCCTGGAGAAACTGGCTGCTCATGGCTTAGATGGGTGTACTCTGTGCTGGGTAGGAAACTGGCTGGATGGCTGGGCCCAAAGAGTTGTGGTGAATGGAGTTAAATCCAGTTGGTGGCCGGTTACAAGTGGTGTTCCCCAGGGCTCAGTATTGGGGCCAGTTCTGTTTAATATCTTTATCAATGATCTGGACGAGGGGATCGAGTGCACCCTCAGTAAGTTTGCAGATGACACCAAGTTGGGTGGGAGGGTTGATCTGCTTGAGGGTAGGAGGATGCTACAGAGGGATCTGGACAGGCTGGATCGATGGGCCGAGGCCGGTTGTATGAGATTCAGCAAGGCTAAGTGCCGGGTCCTGCACTTGGGTCACAACAACCCCAGGCAACACTAGAGGCTTGGGGAAGAGTGACTGGAAAGCTGCCTGGTGGAAAAGGACCTGGGGGTGTTGGTCGACAGCTGGCTGAATATGAGCCAGCAGTGTGCCCAGGTGGCCAAGAAGGCCAACAGCATCCTGGCTTGTATCAGAAATAGTGTGGCCAGCAGGAGTAGGGAAGTGATTGTCCCCCTGTACTCGGCCCTGGTGAGGCCGCACCTCGAGTCCTGTGTTCAGTTTTGGGCCCCTCACTACAAGAAAGACATTGAGGTGCTGGAGCGTGTCCAGAGAAGGGCAACGAAGCTGGTGAAGGGTCTAGAGCACAGTTCTTATGAGGAGCGGCTGAGGGAACTGGGGTTGTTTAGTCTGGAGAAAAGGAGGCTGAGGGGAGACCTTTCTTCACCGAAAGGGTTGTCAGGCACTGGAACAGGCTGCCCAGGGAAGTGGTTGAGTCACCATTCCTGGAGGTATTCAAAAGACGTGTAGATGTGGCGCTAAGGGATATGATTTAGTGGTGGACTTGGTGGTGATAGGTTAATGGTTGGACTTGATGATCATGGAGGTCTCTTCCAACCAAAACAATTCTATGATTCTGTTTCAGGCTTTTTCCCTGTTCTAATTAATTTGCTTTGCTCTGTGATGTAGTACTCCTTCAAAAGAGAAGAAGGGATTGCTCACTACCCCATAAAATCTTAGAGCCAATCAAAGACTAATGGATAGTGACAAATGCATGTTTGAACCTCCTGCAACTGAGGAGGTTGTTAGAATCTGGGTGTCTGATATCCTGAGCAAGTGCCCTTCCTCTGTCTTGCCAAGATTTTGAGTGAAGGGATGGAGGCGGAGGCTAGTACGCAGTGCAAAGTACTCAGTTTTGTGTGTTAGGTATGTTCAAAACATGTCTATGACTGGACTTTCCTACTCTGAGGATCTTGCACAGGCTTAGGTGTAAAACAGATGTTGAGCTGCTTAGTTCTGCAAAAATAGTGGCAGTTCTGGCATACACTGAAGCAAAGCTGTAGGTGAACTTTCCTGGTGATAATTTAGGTGACTAATGGCTTAGAGAGTTGTAGGAACACACTGTGCACTCTAAGGTCACTATTATAAAAGATTATTTAGAGTTATGGCTCTGCATATTTACTCACTGTAGTAATTCCCTCTGGTTCTATCTAGCATGATGTAAAGTTTAGTCGTGTTATTTACAGAAATAGATCATTTATTTTCACCATGGAAAAATAAAATTTAAAATATTTTAGGAACTGCAATAAAAATGGTGTAGTTTAAAAAACTGTTTTGTCTATAATTTTCTAAATATCATTACACGAACAAGCCATCATAATACTGCAAGGTAAACATTCTCAGTTTTCACACCACACTATAATCTTAGCCTGCAACCTGGAGGAAGAATAATGAAAACTACTTATTTAGTTTAGTGACATGTTAAATAATTATATTGAATTAGTAGACTTCAGAATAGGAATTCTCTCTTTTTCTATAAATGTTTGTGTTTATTCCTGACAAATCCTTTTTCTAGGCTCAAAGTAAACATATGATGTCATGGGGTTAAGCAAATTCTTAATCACATCTTGATAAATAATTAGCCAATGAAGTCTCATAAAAAGCTCTGTAGATGGACTTCTGAGGATTCAACATAACTTGTTAAGTCCTGGCAATTTGAAGTTATTGCATGCTCAGCTACAGTCAGTGTTCAGTTGTATGTATTGTAGAATCATAGAATGGTTTAGGTTGGAAGGGACCTTAAAGATCATCTAGTTCCAACCCCCCCCCCCCCCCATGGGCAGGGACCTGCTAGACCAGGTTGCGCAAAGCCCCATCCAACCTGGCCTTGAACACTTCCAGGGATGGGGCATCCACAACTTCTCTGGGCAACCTGTTCCAGTGCCTCACCACCCTTGTAGTGAAGAATTTCTTCCTTATATCTAATCTAAATCTACCCTCTTTCAGTTTAAAGCCATTACCCCTTGTCCTATCACTACATGCCCTTGTAAGAAGTCCCTCTCCAGCTTTCTTGTAGGCCCCCTTTAGGTACTAGAAGGCTGCTGTAAGGTCTCCCTGGAGCCTTCTCTTCTCCAGGATGAACAGCCTCAACTCTCTCATCCTGTCTTCATAGGAGAGGTGCTCCAGCCCTCTGATCATCTTTGTGGCCCTCCTCTGGACTCGCTCCAACAGGTCCATGTCCTTCTTGTGTTGGGGGGCTCCAGAGCTGCACGCAGTACTCCAGGTGGGGTCTCACCAGAGCGGAGTAGAGGGGCAGAATCACCTCCCTCGACCTGCTGGCCATGCTTCTTTTGATGCAGCCCAGGATACAGTTGGCTTTCTGGGCTGCCAGCACACATTGTTGGCTCATGTCCAGCTTTTCCTCCACCAGTACCCCCAAGTCTCTGCGCTGGGTAGGAAACTGGCTGGATGGCCGGGCCCAAAGAGTTGTGGTGAATGGAGTTAAATCCGGTTGGAGGCCGGTCACAAGTGGTGTTCCCCAGGGCTCAGTATTGGGGCCAGTTCTGTTCAATATCTTTATCAATGATCTGGACGAGGGGATCGAGTGCACCCTCAGTAAGTTTGCAGATGACACCAAGTTGGGAGGGAGTGTTGATCTGCTGGAGGGCAGGCAGGCGCTACAGCGGGACCTGGACAGGCTGGATCGATGGGCCGAGGCCAATTGTATGAGGTTCAACAAGGCCAAGTGCCGGGTCCTGCACTTGGGTCACAACAACCCCAGGCAACGCTACAGGCTTGGGGAGGAGTGGCTGGAAAGCTGCCTGGCGGAAAAGGACCTGGGGGTGTTGGTTGACGGCCGGCTGAATATGAGCCAGCAGTGTGCCCAGGTGGCCAAGAAGGCCAACGGCATCCTGGCCTGTATCAGAAATAGTGTGGCCAGCAGGAGTCGGGAGGTGATTGTCCCCCTGTACTCGGCCCTGGTGAGGCCGCACCTCGAGTACTGTGTTCAGTTTTGGGCCCCTCACTACAAGAAAGATATTGAGGTGCTGGAGCATGTCCAGAGACGGGCAACGAGGCTGGTGAAGGGTCTGGAACACAAGTCCTATGAGGAGCGGCTGAGGGAACTGGGGATGTTTAGCCTGGAGAAAAGGAGGCTGAGGGGAGACCTTATTGCTCTCTACAACTACCTGAAAGGAGGTTGTAGAGAGATGGGGATTGGTCTCTTCTCCCTAGTAACAGACAACAAAACAAGAGGAAATGGCCTCAAGTTGCGCCAGGGGAGGTTTAGATTGGACATTCGTAAAAACTTCTTTACCGAAAGGGTTGTCAGGCATTGGAACAGGCTGCCCAGGGAGGTGGTGGAGTCCCCATCTCTGGGGGTATTCAAAAGGCGTTTAGATGAGGCCCTAAGGGATATGATTTAGTGGGGGACTTGGTAGTGATAGGTTAATGGTTGGACCCGATGATCTTGGAGGTCTCTTCCAACCAGAACAATTCTATGATTCTATGATTCTATTCTAAGTCCTTCTCGGCAGGGCTGCTCTCGATCCCTTCATCCCCCAGCCTGTATTGATACCGGGGGTTGCCTCGACCCAAGTGCAGGACCTTGCACTTGGCCTTGTTGAATCTCATGAGGTTCGCACAGGCCCACCTCTCAAGTCTGTCAAGGTCCCTCTGGATGGCATCCCTTCCCTCCAGCATGTCAACCGCACCACTCAGCTTGGTGTTGTCGGCAAACTTGCTGAGGGTGCACTCGATCCCACTGTCCATGTTGCTGACAAAGATATTAAACAGTACTGGTCCCAATACAGACCCCTGAGGGATGGACACCACTCGTCATTGGTCTCCACCTGGACATCGAGTCGTTGACCGCAACTCTTTGAGTGCGACCATCCAGCCAATTCCTTATCCACCAAGTGGTCCATCCGTCAAATCCATGTCTCTCCAATTTAGAGACAAGGATGTTGTGTGGGACAGTGTCAAATGCTTTGCACAAGTCCAGGTAGATGACGTCAGTTGCTCTTCCCTTATCCACCAATGCTGTAACCCCATCGTAGAAGGCCACCAAATTTGTCAGGCACGATTTGCCCTTAGTGAAGCCATGTTGCCTGTCACCAATCACCTCTCTGTTTTCCATGTGCCTTAGCATAGTTTCCAGGAGGATCTGCTCCATGATCTTGCCAGGCACAGAGGTGAGACTGACTGGCCTGTAGTTCCCTGGGTCTTCCTTTTTTCCCTTTTTAAAAATGGGGATTATGTTTCCCCTTTTCCAGTCCCTGGGAACTTCACCGAACTGCCATGACTTCTCAAATACGATGGAGAGTGGCTTAGTAACTTCATCTGCCAGTTCCCTCGGGACCTGCGGATGCATCTCATCAGGTCCCATGGACTTGTGCACCTTCAGGTTCCTTAGATGGTCTTGAACCTGATCTTCTCCTACAGCGGGTGGTTCTTCATTCTCCCAGTCCCTGGGAGAATATGTAGCCTGCGGCAATTGCACATAATTTAATTTAACCCTGTTTTATTGCTGGCTAAGGAAGGTTGAATTAGTTTGCATTTTTCATGGGCTAAGTGTATATGTGCAATTATTGGAAGTCAGCTGATGCACAGTAACTTGAGAGTCTGGGCTAATCAACTTGCCCAAATGTGGCTGAGGCTCCATGTAACCCTATGTGAATTTTGGGGGAGAATGATATTTGTTTGAATCAAACAAAACTGTTGAAGGTCTCCTACCTGCACCTAATTACTGATACAGGTGTAAATTTGAACAAGTGTTTTGGGAAGGACAGCAAAAATGGATGAAATATTTCATTGTAAAATACACTAATTTTGAAATCCTGTTAGAAGATATCATAAAGCTTGTTACAGATATATGCAGATAACTATTTTAAGCAAGAACAAAAAAACCTCATCTGTTTTATGATCATGAAGCTTACATGTTTATGGTATTTTATAATGAAAACCAAAGAAAAATTAGAAGATAGATGTAGTTTAGTTTTAAAAGTGACCCTATAAAAATAGCATCAGTTATCAAAGACATTAAATTTGCTGTACAGAACTTAGAGGTTTTATTAGTAAAATGACATTCACCTTGATAGAAAGAATTCAATTTAGTTTCATGTGTGTGGTTATGACAAATAAATATTCTGTAAATCAAGTTGCATACAGGTTCATTAGTAGAATTGTGTGTCAAATAATGCTTTGAAATTATACTTCTGCAAGTGCATTGCCTTCAGTGGGTTTACATAGGTGTAATTACTTGAAACTGATGTATATCAACATATTTGCTTCCTGAAATAAGTTAGAATTTCAGTTGTACTTTAAATAGGTTAGTCCCTAAATCTTAGGGTGTTCAAATATAGTAAAATATTTGTTCACTGAACTCAGTGATTATAAATTGGTGCACACAAGACTATTTAAGAATCATTTTTGTTTTTCTTTAAATAATATATAATAATTTTGTAGATTAGATTTACCCCATTAAGACCAACAGTAGCTTTAATGATTCTGTCATAGTTACTTAGCATTGTTCTTGTGGTTGATTATGACAAAACCCAAATTATTGTTAAGCATTTTATGAATCTTTGAGTTAAAGATGTTTGTATTTTTTTGGGGGGTGGGGTGGGTTGTGGCCTGGAGTGCTAATTGCTAAGACATAGTGCTAGGCTCCCACTTGTGATTTCTTTGCAATAACTTTCTGAACTCTGAACATAGTTTAATAAATTCAGTGCTCATGTAGCTTACTAACATACTCATCAGCAGTATGTTAATGTAGATGTTAATAAGCTTTAGATAACTTGAGAGAATTTTTATAATCACCTGTGTAAAAGGCTTATATATATGATTGGGTAATAACCCAGATACTTTTCCACTTAAAAGGACAGAGTCATGTTTGAAAACTTGCCTTAAAATCTTTTAGAAATAAGAAACACCTACTTGACAGCCGATGTCTTAGAAGATCTAGAAAAGGATGTTTGCTGTGAGTAAACATTAGGAATAATTAGCGGTGGGGGGAGCTCAAGTTCTTTGTAATACAAACCTGGAAAACACAAATGTAAATGAATACTGGATAATGTGAAATAGCAGTTTAGTACTATACAGAATACTACTGTCAGTATATATATAAAAATTTGTGTCTCTCATTAATATTATCATGTGTGTCAAAGCATGCAGACAGTCATGTCAAATGTGTGGACTGAGAAGGCCACTTGTGGTTCTGCAAGCTCTAATTTATGGTCTCCCATGGCAACTGTTAAAGAGAGAAAAAAGGATTATGAATTGAGATGTGTCCCTGGATCATGTTCTGTGAGTTTAATGTGAAGAATTGAAATTATTTCTTTTTTTGAGGAGGTAAACAGCCTGTTGTCACAGGAACAAATCTTTTCCTTGTTGCTACTTAGCTGCTCTCCTCTCAGTTGTATGTTTTATCACAGAGATTGGTGGTAGGTTAGATATTAAACTACTGGAAAACAGGACAGGAACTCAGTAGTTTGAAAGTCTGGGTGAATAGCTAGCAAAAGATAGTGTCCCTACCCATATAGGTGCCTCAGCATCAAATGAAAAAAGGACAGACAGGGAACTGTGAACTAGCTACTCCTTATTGCTACTCGAGTGTATATGTCAGTCTTGATGCAAGTTTAAGGTAGTTGAGGCCTGATCCATTTCAGCTGCTTCTGGTCTCTGTTTAAATGGCATGTGAATGAAACTAGAAGGGTATCATGCTTCATTTTTAATGCTTCTATATTGCCAGAATATTCCCATAAAGATGTGTGGTCTCTGGGTCTCCTTTGTGCTAAAGCAATTTCCAATTTGGAAAAAAAGCAAATTGATTCTATTCCTTCTACAATAGCAAAGCTGCAGAGAACTGAGAGTCTTCTCCAAAATGAGCCTGTGACTTGTGAAATAATGTTAATGTTTCACACTAGAAAGATTGAGCTACCTCTCTAAAAGGTGGGTGTATATCACCTGCATCCCAGGGAAGACTGCAAAGATCAGCTTTAGTTTTCACTCGCAGGTACTGCCCTACATATATATAGCAGTGCTGTGCTTCACATCTTACTTTGTATGTACTCATTTTCATTTGTCAGTGAATGACAGTAGGCAAACAGCTATAACTGTATTTTTCTCATAACAGGATGACCTGAAATACATAACACTTATTTTAGGATATTTTTAAATGTTTAATTTTTAAGTAATTAAAAGATATAGTGATGATAATCCCATTTCAGTGGGGTTTTTATGGGGTTTTTTTCAACATATGTCATTGTGACGCTTCAAATATAACTTATCTGCATTTTAAAATCCATCCCCTTGCTCAAAAAAAGGGATACTTCATTGCAAATTGTTGCAGTTGAACAAATTACACAAATAAAGTACTCAGCATGCAATTGTGTAAATTCTATTAAAACTAAAAAAATTTAAGCATGACCGAGTAATCTAGTCTTCAGTTTATTTATTGATTTGATTTATCTGCATGGTCAATTGTGACTGTTCATGTATCTGTAGTATATGGGCCACAGTTCACCTTTGCCTTAGCAACAGCTGGGACAATAGTGTTGTCTGAATTCTGTAGTAGAAAGCTTCGTATTAAAGCCTCAGAGAAATTGAGGGCTATAATTAGCCCTCTCTCCCACAGTAGCGAGTTTTAGATCCTTAAGAAAAGATGATGGTGGTCATTTGGAGTGAAGTGCCTGGGGCATAAAGTACATAAAAGATAAGCAGAACATCTGTAGGTTGGATACAGGCAGAGATGGAAGGATTCGTTGTGGATTGTCTTGGTGCGATTCTGTGAGGACTGATCTAACTTCATGGAGCAGTTCTTGGGCCTTCTCCATATGCCCATAACATAGTCAGCTTGGCAGTTCAGTCAGTAACTTGGAACTGTGTCCCTGGCCTAAGACTTGCTTCTCTTTTATTTTAGCATATCAATTTAGAATTTAGAGATGTATTTATAGGATGCATGTGGACTTTTATTTGATCAATAAAATGATATCTGCAAGTCATACAAATAAAGAAAATTCACAAATGGGAAAATGCAATTTTTACTATTTCAGTCATTAATTGATGACCAACTTTCTCATATTGGAAGGTGTGACTTACTCTTATAAATAATGAAAAAATATTTGTCATATATTAATGAATAGTGAAGTAGTAGCAGTGCATTTATCCTCTCTGAGATTTTACCAGTCACTTCTTTGAAGAAGTAATTTTAAGAGCACTTTTTTCTTTTACTATGTAATTTTTTGCCATATTTTTTATTTGTCAACCTCATTATCTCCTTGCTTATGTAAGTGAGAGCTTGTATATGTGATATAATTTGAATATGCTTTCTGGGAAGGCCACATGAATACTTCAGTAACTGAAGTTGGAAACAGGTTTAACTAAACCAAAATAAGCTGCTCTTACACTGAGACTTAGACTTCTGCATTTCTTTGATGTTATTTTTCATATTCTACTTTAAAAAAGAAAAAAGTTTTTATCCTTTTTCATTAGTAAAGGCTTACTTGTCTCTCCCCCTTCCCACCCTCCTCCCAATTTTGAAATTGGCTGTTTAATCACTAACTCTCATAAGGCAGTGAAGAAGCCACATCATGAAAGACCTCTCCGGGGGGGGGGGGGGGGGGGGGGGGGGGGGAGGGGAAATCTTGTCCTGTTTTACTTTGGAGCATTGACAGAAGAGGTTGGTTGGGTAGAGTATGAATGAGGCTGTCTTTCTCTGGTTTGTGTGTTATAACAGATCAGCAAATGAGAGCTTTGCAAGTGTGTGAGGTGAACAAGATGGAAAGGCTTTAGTCCCTTTCTCACCTTGCAAAATATGAACAGACGTATTTCAGCTTGGGTGAGTTGGGTAAGTTTGTGGGAGAAAACTTGGTTTCTGAGGGTTTTCTGAGGAGGCATGTTTGTTGATTTGCAATAATTTCATTGTTTGTTTTACAGTATTGCAGTGTTTGATTAAAAATATTTATAAATGATTTAGGAATACTGACTTTCAAAGTGTGTTACTAAAATAGGTCCTGGGAAGTGTTTTGGCTGATTGGAAGGTGTTAACAACTTACAAATTTTAATATAATAGAACAGATAGCTCTGCATGGATCTTTTTGTTTCAATACACCTCTTATTTCCTTGGCTTTTGGGGAAGTATGGATTAGCATATATGAATATGTTGTCTTGTTTGCTTAATTGTATTTAGTTTTATCAATAATGTGAACTAGTGTGAACCTTCTCTCTGTATGGTATGTTGTATGGTTTTCAATGATATTCTACTCCAAAGCAAAATAAAAACAATGTATGTTATCTCTGATCAAATTTCTAGAAAAGTTATGTCAGTAAAAATATTTAGATTGACATTTGAAAACAACATAGTGATATTTGTGGAAGACGACACGAAACTGGGAGGACTGGCTGATACACCGGAAGGCTGTGCCACCATTCAGCGAGACCTGGACAGGCTGGAGTGTTGGGCGGAGAGGAACATCATGAGGTTCAACAAGGGCAAGTGCAGGGTCCTGCGCCTGGGGAGGAACAACCCCATGCACCGCTACAGGTTAGGGGTTGGCCTCCTGGAAAGCAGCTCTGCAGAGAAGGACCTGGGAGTCCTGGTAGACAACAAATTCACCATGAGCCAGCAACGTGCCCTTGTTGCCAAGAAGGCCAATGGCATCCTGGGGTGCATTAGGAAGAGTGTGGCCAGCAGGTCGAGGGAGGTTCTCCTCCCCCTCTACTCTGCCCTAGTGAGGCCCCATCTGGAGTACTGTGTCCAGTTCTGGGCTCCCCAGCTTAAAAGAAAGATGAGGAACTACTGGAGAGAGTCCAGCAGAGGGCTACAAAGATGATTAGGGGACTGGAGCATCTCTCCTATGGGGAAAGGCTGAGGGAGCTGGGGCTGTTCAGCCTGAGGAAGAGAAGACTGAGAGGGGACCTCATCAATGCTTATAAATATCTCAAGGGCAGGTGTCAAGAGGATGGGGCCAGACTCTTTTCAGTGGTGCCCAGCGACAGGACAAGGGGCAACAGGCACAAACTGGAACACAGGAAGTTCCATCCAAATATGAGGAAAAACTTCTTCATTGTGAGGGTGACAGAGCACTGGAACAGGCTGCCCAGGGAGGTTGTGGGGTCTCCTTCTCTGGAGATATTCAAAACCCACTGGACACAGTCCTGTGCAGCCTGCTCTAGGTGACCCTGCTCTGGCAGGGGGGTTGGAGTAGATGATCTCCAGAGGTCCCTTCCAACCCCTACCATTCTGTGATTCTGTGAAAATCAAATCAAAGTGTGCTAGACCTTAAATTAGAATGTAACTAACTGAAGTGTTTTGTTTTAGAAATATTTTAATGGTATAAAGCTGAAAGACCTTAGTTCTGTTATTTTAAAATAAAGTCTGTTTACATGGAAGTATTTTCTAAGCTACGTCCACTTTGACAAATGACAGTTTTCAGTGAAACTTTCTAATTTAAAAATTTCTCATTCAGTTTAATGGACAGCTATCTGGGGGCGAGGATCCACATAAATCCCTTTTCTCTAGCCATTAATGGTGAGGGAAGTGGGATTTTCACCAGTGCATGCGCTTCTTGCTTTTCCTGTTATTTTCTAGATCCTATCACAGTCTACTTCAGAGAGCCTTAGACAGCTTTGATCTCATGGATTATTTTAAATTTTGCTAAATAGGCAGGTATACTAAGAAGATACAGGAGATGGCTAGGACTTCTGGAGGAGGTTCGGTTGTCTTGACGCTAATGTGGATTCTTTGGATATTCCTTTAGCAAACAAAAATTCTCTGTTTACCAGATGTGAATTTAGAAAATGCAAGACACAGAGGGTTAAGGTGCCTATAGTTCAGTTTGTCTCCTCTCATCCATAACCCTACCTACTGTTCTTTTTTTTTTTTGTCAGGTTCATATGACAGGACAGTGGTTATGTGGTTGTACAGCTTCCTATCTTCAAGACTGCTGCATCTAAATTTCCTTAAACTTAAAAAAAAAAAATACTATATGTGCAGTGGCCTATCAAGGCTAGCTAGGGAAATTATGGTAGTCAACAAAGTATAGCTTTATAGCTGAATTTTCTAATTTCTTGTACTATAAAATTGGCAGTTTAGTTATACAAGTTTGACAGTGTAGTACTTGGAGAGCATAAAAACCATTAATATAAGCTTTTGTGGATAACATGTATCGTGGTTTAACCCCAGCCAGCAACTAAGCACCACATAGCCACTCACTCACTCCCCACCCCCTGGTGGGATGGGGGGAGAAATGGAAGGTAGAAGTGAGAAACAGAGCCGTGGATTGAGATAACAACAGTTTAATAATTAAAAAGAAATAATAATTAAAAAAATTGTAAGGAAAAGAGGGGGAGGGGGAAGAGAGAGGAAAATAAAACCCAAGACAGACAAGTGATGCAAATGAAAACAATTGCTCACCACCAACCAACTGATGCCCAGCCCGTCCCTGAGCAGCTGCCCCCCCGCCAACTTCCCCCCTAGTTTTATTGCCGAGCATGATGACATATGGTCTGGAATATCCCTTTGGTCAGTTGGGGTCAGCTGTCCCAACTGTGTCCCTCATCTTCTTGTGTACCTCCAACCTACTCGTTGGTGGGGTGGTGTGAGGAGCAGAAAAGGCCTTGACACTGTCTAAGCTCTGCTCAGCAATAACGAAAACATCCCTGTATTATCAACACTGTTTTCAGCACCAATCTAAAACATAGCCCCATACAAGCTATTATGAAGAAATTTAACTCTATCCCAGCCAAAACCAGTACAACGTGAAATTCTTAGTATCTGTTTTCAGAGTATAGGGGCTTATTAGGAGTGACCATGATTAGTCAGTGCACACCCTATCCTAAATTATTGAATAGTTACTTTGTTTAGTCAGTTTGTTTACCTGAACAGTAATGCATTCTCCATAATAGGTAGAGCAGGAGTTTTGATAGTTGTATATTGTATAAATTTAGTTTATTCAAAACTGTTGAATTGTAGTGAGAAATAGTTGATATACAGGGCCATGATCTTCTGACTCTCTAGAACTGGAAAAGTAAGGAAAAATGCTTTTATTTAAAATTGATTAATAAAACCTTTCTATCGAGTTTTATTTACTTTTTGTCGTAAGAACCCTCCTTAACGCTGCAGTTTAATATATATATGTGAAAAGGACAGTCTTTAAAAAGTAGATTAAAAATCTGTGATAGTGCTGCTGCATGCGATCGTTACATATTGACTGAAGAGTCCATTATGGATTATATATTTCTCCCTTCCCTTGTTTTGTGTTTGAGGTGGAAAATGTAGGGTTTTATGTTTGTTTGTTTGTTTTAAATCATGTTACCAAATAGGTTGTCTAATGCAAGAGTTTAATTGAGAAAAACACTTGTGGAATCTGAAATCCTCTAATGATTTTCTAGTTTTACAATGTTTCTTCTCTTAAACCACACTTTGATATTGCTCATCCAGTCACGCCTGTAACTACAGCTTTAATTTGCCTAAACTAAAATAGTTGTTAATTTAGGTACTGTTACTGGGGAGGTGTTACTGGCCATAAATTTTCTTGATGGACTTGATAGCATTAATCCTGCTTGTGTTGTCTGAGTGTGTGTCTATATATAATACAAAAAGAACTGACAAATGTATAATTTGAAAAACAATTTGAGTACCAGGCAGGAAAAAAAAAAAACAACACCCAACTGGCAGGCAGTTGAGCTGTGACTCTAACAAAAAATGTCCCTCCTGATTCCTAAAAAATAGTCTTTCAGAATATTTGATTATTTTAGTATGATGTCAGTTGCCTTTCAGTCTGTTTTCTAAAACTATGGAGGACGTGTCTCAGTGTGTTGGAAATGACTTTTTTTTTTCTCTTCTCATAAGGATTTGTCTATCTGACTGAATGTATTAAACCACTGAGAGAGATAGTACAAGACCAGACCTTAATATTAACAGTAATCATGTAACTCTTCTCTGTACTTCGTTACCTGTGCAGTATAATTTCTTAGCTTTTCAAGTTCCTAGCTTGAAGAACAAGTGGCTAAAACATGGTAAGATGATGTAGAAGGTGGTGGTATTATAAAAAAAAAAACACCAAAGCTTTGCAACTTTTAAAGTTTTCAGCACCTTATCAGCAGAGAGCATTTCTGCTTTACAATTTAAATTGTAAAGAAATGCCTTTTTCCACCTACTGGTCGAGAGATCTCAGTCATGCGTTGGCAGAAATCCTGACAATTGGATAGCAATTTTTTTTTTTTTTTTTTTTTTTTAGTTAACCAAGAGTTAACTTAAAAAAAACAAACAAACCGACCAGCTAAACAAAACCCAGTGAATTGCAATACGCTGTTTTTGGTAAATGGCATACAAACTGATGTTTTTAAAGAATGTTTTCTTACAGTCTGTTGGTTAAGCTTTGCCTTAACCATATATTTTGAATTTAACTTTGAATTTGCCATTTGCTTAGTAGGTCTCACTGAATTCCTGTGTAAGGTTATACCTTAGACAAATTATGCCTTGATCTCCAAAACTGTCGGTGGTACTTGATCTAGGCAATTTCAAGGATTCTCTCAGTTTCTGCAACCGAAGACTGATTTATAATGCTTGCTCATAATTTCTCAGAAGCACCAGGTGCTGAAGCATGCAGGCTAAAACTGGTAAAAGTGAGGGAAATCTTTCTTAGCTGACCTAGTCAATGAAATTGCTTTTCAGAGGGGTTAAAAACCCAAACAAGTATTATAAGAATTAACTGAAAAAAAAATGTAATGAAAAGCTTTTGGATAAGAAGGGTTTTTTCCCTTGTGTTGTGCGTTACCTAACATGTGGGATCTGTTCTTAATTGAACTCTGTTGCTAGTGGGGCTGTATCTGATTGTGAGTAGTATAAAAACTGACACAGCCTATGATTAAATCATTTGCTGGACTAATGCAGTTTTGTAAAGCAGTCATAATTCTGAAACTAAGTGCCACATGTGCCTGGATAGGTTTGAGGTATCTTTGATTCTACTCAAGCAAAAGCCTTCGTTTCTTCTTACTGCTCATGCCGACTGAAAGATTAATATTGTTTTGAATATGTCATGCTACAAACAGCAATGCAGAAAATATAAGTAACTTGCAGGTATTAATCTTTCTTTTAATAAGTTACTTAACAGGCAGGTCCTTTAATCAAGTTTTGCTCTGTTATGTTCATAACTTATATTTTTAAGTATTTGGTACAGTCTTTTTTTCTTACATGACCTATGTTAAATGAATGTAAGAAGATGAGAATTATGCATTCTATAAATTTATTGTTGTAGTTCTATCCATGCTTGTCAGTCTTGTGCTAAAGTGCTTTTGCTATTCCGAACGTGAGCTTATTTTGAGCGGTGACTGCTAGTGACGTTTAATTATATGGTAATTTTTAGTTTAGTGGTGTGGACAGGCTGCTATCTCTCAAGTTTGAGGGGTACGATCACTCAATTCGGATTGCTCTGTCATTTGTTAAAAGTGGGATCACTTAGCTATTTAGGTGGAGTGGCAAACCTAGGAATAAATTATTTACTTGGAATAGGTTATTCTTACCTCTGACACTAGTGTGGCTTACAACTTTGACAATTTTAGATGGAGAATATAAGGAAAATTCTGTTTAAAAAAAAAAAAAGTACAAATGTAAACAGACAACCAACCCCAAACCTTGATACATTAAATTTTCCTTTATGAATGTATTATATTAATTCTTTGGCATATTTCCCTGGGTTTTCCTGTCATTGTTATGTTTAAATTTGCATTTTTTTGTTCTCTTTTACTATCCTGATTGAGATGGTGATGTCATTTTTTCTAAGGCTTCCCTTTATTAACTCAGGAGAACCTTGCTTTAAGAAATGTTTCCAGTATTTTGCTGTTACTGAATGCACTTTGAATTTTTAACACCATGACGTTTTCATGTGCAATATTTTTCTCTACTGTTTTTTCTTTCCTGAATGGTAAGAATCAGAGAAGATTTTTTTCATGTTTTAATATTGCAACTTTCAGATTGCATATGTTGTGTTCAAAATTATCCCTTTGTAATCGAGGGGAAGAAAAGCAACAAAACCAAACCATATCAGAAGTTATGGAATTTGAAAATGCTTGTTTTTAGTAAATTTGATCATACATTTAATTTTGTGATGGTACAAAAAGATGGAAAGGAGAGAGAGGTTTAAGGATGCTGTCATTGTACGAGCCTTATTCCTTGTTTGCAGAATTCAAGCATAAGAATTTTTTGCTAAAAGCTGGAAAGAACTACCTGCAGTTTAATGGAAAAGTGTCTCTCCCTGTCCACCACATCTTATATTGATCAAGCATCTTTGCCTACTACCTTCTAAAACCCAGACAACTTTCTGCTCCTTGACAGACCAGTGAACAAGTCTGCAAGACCCATAAATATTTCTGAGAAATACTGCTACTCAAGCCTAGGCCTCTTCATAAAAGTGCTACTTATTTTCTAGTATTTACTAGTGCTGTTATTCGTGAATCATAAATCATCTTGGGTCATTAAGCTCTTTGAAGAGGATTACCTGACAGTGTTGGAGGCATTGCCAAAGTATTCCTGAGCTTCACCCAGAAGCTGTTACTGCTTTGAAGGCATGTATGTGTAATTTGGAGTTGGAGGTCAGGCTGTCCACTGAATAGAATTCAAGTTAGAGAAGAGCTTACCCTTAATATCTGAAATAGGAACTTGTACAAAATGAGCCATTTTCAGTGGACAGTGAGGATTAAATTCGAAGTATGCTATATATTCATGAGTGCTGTCTACACAATGTTACATAATGGGTTAACTACATATATACAGATGTTTTAGAGGTCAGCTGTGAGTTGTTTTCAGTCAGTTGATTCAGTAGACCAAAACTTACAATGAAATGCTATGGGTTTGTTGGCAAGTGAAACATCAGCTGGAGTTTGAGTTTGTTAGTTTGATTCTCCAGAGACCACCACGGGTAATTCTTGTACGGTATAAAAATAGAAATAGTAGTAACTTGGTTAAGTCTTAGATGTTTTTTCTCTACAGTAGTACCAGTGAAAATGGCCAGAGCTTGCCAGTGTTATGCTGCTGTATTGCAGAAGGTGTAAGGTAAGGTTTCATGGATTCTGCAGAACAGCACGTTAGAAATTTTTCAATGACTGAAGTCAATTTGAATAGTGGATGTTATGGTGATTGTATGTCTTTATTTTGATGTGGATATAGTATATGGTGTTATTTTAAATCCAGCTTATTTTACATTGTTCTTGCACATGATTTTTGACATACTGATGCTTGTCATTATATAATTATTCTGCTAGAGGTACAGGTAACCCTAGGATTGGGCTAGAATAGCTGAAGGCTTTTGTCTGGTGCGTGGGACCAGTAGGGCGTTTAACAGTGGATTGAACATTTGGATGTGAATGTTTGAAGTGACCAATTTCCCTGTGTAGACCAACTCTTGATAAGATGGTAGCAACGGGTGAAACAAAAAATCTACTTTAGATCACCAGATAGTCTCTGTAGTACTTGGAGATGAGAGGCCTTTCATTAGAGAGTCATTTTCATCATTGATGATCAAGTTCCCATGTCCTTTTTTTTCTTCTTCTTTTTTTTTTTTTTCTTTGTAGCTTTTTGCCCATATATATCTGGGGTCAGGTATGCATCTCAAGCTTAAATCATTACCGTATAATATATAAGAATTTGGAAATATTGGCAGACTGGACAGAAGAATTCAGTACATCTGTGTTCTCAAAGATTACATCACTTTCTCACCACCGTTTCTACTAATATTTATATTGAGTACACTACATTGTTGCTCTCCTGTCCTGAGGGAGCAAAAGGAGCAGGATTAATCCTAGTTTTTCTTGGTGTTTCAGTAGTAATAGTTTTTCTCAATCTTTGCATGAAGCAGTGGGGACAGCGTGGAAGGAAACCTGGTTAATGAATAGAACTGAGAGAAAAGGAAAGTAGTAAGACATAGAATACTTGAATTTGAGGAAAGATTTTTGCAAAATAGTATTTTTGAAGAGTTACCAGTAGCAACAGTAGTAGGAAAGGAGGCATATTTGGTTTTGCTTTAGCAGTTGAAAATGCACAGAAGGAGACAAAGGGAGATAAATGATTAGTGCTTTTCTCCTGTTTCTTGATCCAACTCTTAATTGCATTAGAAATTTAAAATATAAATTTCTTCTTGAGTACCCCCTTTCAGGATAAGATTAGATCATCTCATTCTTACCCTCCTATTTGTTTACTATATCATCCTTTCTCATTGAAATTAATAACAAATCGGAGAGTGTGCTGTGAGAGCAATAGCTTTCAGTGGCAGTAAGCCACTGAAACAGTTCAGCTGTTACATGGAACTTTATCCTGTGCTTTATGTCAACACCTTTAGTGCTATTACTTTCACTCAGCATCTCTGATTCTCAGGTTGTCCTGCATTTATTGTTTTCTATATTAATTTCTGTTTACTCTTCCTGTTTCCTGATGCATTAATTTAGAGAAAGTCATGGGACTAACTTTTGTCAACTGATCATGCTACTTTTTGCTCCATTTTTTCTGTTTATGTACACAATAAGTTAGACAATTTCAATTAATTTATATTGTGAATGGTCTAAATTAAAATTAACAGTGGAGTGATTCAGACTCCTATGTCTCCTCTTTAATCTAAACATACAATATGAAAGACATATTTTAGGGCCAGTGCTCTTTAATGTTTTTATAAATGATCTGGACGCAGGAGTCGAATGTACATTAAGTAAGTTTGCTGATGATACTAAACTAGGAGGAGCTGTTGAACTCCCTCGAGGGTAGAGAGGCCTTACAGAGAGATCTGGATAGACTAGAGAGCTGGGCAATCACCAACCGTATGAAATTTAACAAGAGCAAGTGCTGGGTTCTGCACCTGGGATGGGGTAATTCTGGTTATACATACAAATTGGGGGACGAGAGGCTGGAGGGCAGCCCCATGGAAAGAGATTTAGGGGTTTGGGTTGATGGCAAGTTGAACATGAGTCAACAGTGTGCCCTGGCGGCCAAAAGGGCCGACTGTGTCCTGGGGTGCATCAGCACAGCATAGCTAAGCCAGTCGAGGGGGGTGATTGTCCCACTCTACACTGCACTGGTGCGGCCCCACCTCGAGTACTGTGTGCAGTTTTGGGCAGCTCAATATATGAAGGACATCAAACTATTAGAGTGTGTCCAGAGGAGGGCGACCAAGATGGTGAAAGGTCTCGAGGGCAAGACTTATGAGGAGTGGCTGAGGTCACTTGGCTTTTTCAGCTTGGAGAAGAGAAGGCTGAGGGGTGACCTCATTGCAGTCTACAACTTCCTCAAGGGGGGCAGCAGAGGGGGAGGTGCTGATCTCCTCTCTCTGGTGACCAACAACAGGACACGAGGAAATGGAATGAAGCTGCATCAGGGGAAGTTCAGATTGGACATTAGGAAAAGGTTCTTCAATGAGAGAGGGTGGTCGGTCACTGGAACAGGCTCCCCAGGGAAGTAGTCACAGCACCAAGCCTGTCAGAGTTCAAGGAGCGTCTGGACGACGCTCTTAGTCATATGGTTTAGTTTTAGTTAGTCCTGCGAGGAGCAGGGAGTTGGACTCGATGATCCTTATGGGTCCCTTCCAACTCGAGATATTCTATGATTCTATGATATTTTGATAAAATTACCATGCTAATGTAAAAGTAAATGAAACTGAAAGCTTCCTCATGTATAAAGCAGATGTTTTCTAGGGCTAAACTTCCATTGTCAAAGTATGATAGCATAATGTTTTTGTATATTGACAGAGGCATATTTGCACTTTTACTATATATCAGTTGCAAAGCTGCAGGAAGTCACATGCAGTTACCATAGCTCAGCTGATGTACAGTAGCCTGAAGAGCAGCCCTAAGCCAGAATACTGACAATATATGGATAGAGAAAATCTTGATGACCACAGTTCTTATACTGAACTAAATTAAAACTCATTCAGCAATTCATCAGGAAAATAATAAAATCCATTCCTGAAATAAGCAATTTTCAAAAATAGTGAGAGAATAGCTTATTACCTCAGCTGTGTAACTGCCTTCTAAACTAAAAGTTGCAATAACCTTTCAGTCTCAGGAAAGATAGGATAATTTGTGAGTACATGAAGTAGGTAAATACAGTTATGTTTACAAGTTTATATAAAAAGGGTATACAAGTTGTACCTTGTGTATGACAATCAACAAGTGTTCCATGCTTTTCAAGGAGAATATTGTTCGCAAGAGATTTCAGGGTGAAGAATGCAAAGGACTTGTGGTGAATCTAGGAAATGTACTTTGTATACAGAAGACAGAACAAAGCCTTTGGCTGTTAGTGTGAAAGGGGCTAATGGTAGAGGGAGCTGGCCTTATTGACAGCATGGAGGAGGTGGGATGGAGCATGTTGTGAGACAAAGTGTGTAAGTGATATGTAACATCAAGTGGGGGAAAAACTATGCAAAGTCTTGTAGCTGTAACATCGTGGGGTCAAAATGGAAGCTGGTTGAAGGGACAAGATGAAAAGGTGGACTCAAAATGCCTAGAAGACAGTTGTAACAACAAAGTATGCTGTAGCCTGTGAGGACAAAATCAGTCTGAAAACAGAATGTAAATGACATGATCAGTTAAAAAAAAAAATATGCTGACAAACTGGAAGGAGTGTGACAGAGGGCCACTAAGATGGTTAGGGGGCTGGAGCATGAAATGTAGAAGAATAATCTGAGGTAGCTGGGTTTGTTTACCCTGGTGAAGACAAAGCTAAGAGGGCTTGAAATGCTGCCTTTAACTAGCTAATGAGCGTTTATATAGAAGATGAA
Source organism: Phoenicopterus ruber ruber (assembly GCA_009819775.1). Lineage (NCBI taxonomy): Eukaryota > Metazoa > Chordata > Aves > Phoenicopteriformes > Phoenicopteridae > Phoenicopterus > Phoenicopterus ruber. Next base: position 25,680,739 of record CM020247.1, read on the forward strand.
GACAAGCTCCTCTGAGGTGCGCAACAAAAGAAGCAACAGCTGCTGTTGCAGTAAGGGAAATACTGATTGGATTTAAGGGGAAAAAATTCACAATGAATCTTCATCCTTGGAGATATTCAGAAGTTGACTGGGAAGGCCCTTAGAAACCTGATGTAACTTTGAAGTTGCTCCTACTTTGAACAGAGGGTTGGTCCAGAGGTCCCTCTGAGCCTAAGTAGATCTATGATTTTGTGGTAACTTCTGTTTAGAATCTATACTTGTGTAGCAGCAGGAGTTATTGAGGGAAAGCAATGTTAAAATACTGGACCAGTTAAATCTTACTTGGATTACATATTCAATATAATCCAAGCGTGAACATAAAGTTTCATTTAAGCACAATACTTGGCAGTTATTCTCCTGTCTAAGATGAGTTATGTGGTACCTCTCATGGATTTGATGAAATTAAATATTTCGGTTAGATTAAAAGCTACCTTTTAGATAAACATCTTAAAATGTATTTTCAAATTTCGGTATCTAATTTACTGCATTTGCATATCCAGTTTTTGAAATGCTATGTTTAAATGATGAAAAAGAGGATGGGAATAGTTGTACTAAAGTATCTTGTGCAGAGGTGTTTTCTACAGGGTGTTACTCAAAGCAATCATAATTACAAGTTCAGATACTACATAAGATTTTTATTCTTTGTCTCCTGTTCCTATGGATGGACTTTTTTTTGTAGGTAGAGGCTGTTGTATAGCTTTAACTCAGTGTTCTTTCACAGTAGTGATATTTAAAGAATGTAGTATGATCTTTTCTAAAGAACATATTTTATTCTCTTAACTATTGCAAAGTTATATGCTGGTATAGGATCTCATTTTGTAGGTAAGTGCAAGAAGGAATGCACTTTTATTGTAAAGCAGTGTTAAATGTTAAAAGATTGTTAATAGTAAATACAAGTTCTGAAGATGGATCTACGAGCTGTTTAAAATTGTGGATTTGTTAATAAGCCATGAATAAAAAAAATAAGTTAATTGTATCACTTGTGGATTTAAAGTTGCTAGTTAGTGTCAGTACAAGGAAGGATGGGAATACCTGTCAGGAAAAATTTTCTGCAGCTCTCAAGGTCATCAATAGAAGTAGAATGAAGTTCAAGTGCCAAATGTTGATACATTTAGAGATTTATTACTAGAATTTCTGCTGTAAGCAGATAGCTTTTCAGCTGGGTATGACAGAGGAAGCATAAGATCTGTGTATATTAATATTATTACAAAATACCTAGTCAGTCATCAGTAAAATGAGACTATTAAAAAGCATATGCAGTTTTTGAATCCATCAGGAGAGGTATGTCTGTGTAGAGATATTCAAGTATTGGAGTACATGCATTGAGATTGCATCTGTGCGTGGTTCCTTTGTGCTCAGGAAAAAAACAATCAGATGGTATCAAATGTAGAGGTTAGTAAGAAGATTGGGAAAACTTATTTTATTTGAAAACTTATTTTGTAAGAGGAGACTCTCAGCATAACTTACAGTGCAGCAGTCTGAACTAATTTGTTTACATGGCTTCTGGGCTACAGCTGGCTCGTGTCTAACTAGCTCAGAGTGTTTACTGAGTGATACTCTAATATTTCACCTATTCGTGCAACAATTCCCAAGCTTTTCTTCTCTCTTGTTCCATTTCTGAGCTTGTGACCATATTTGGTTTGTTTGGGTTTTTTTGTAAACTGCTTGTGTTCTACAGCTCCATCTTTAGGGGGTTGCTGAGGGATGGTACAAATGAGCTCTCTAAATATTCTGGAAGGGTTCACACCTGAAAAGGAGAGGAGCTACAGGCAAAGATGATGGAAGAAAAAGGGAATACAAGCTGACTGAATAATTCTAGTCTGGAAATTGATATGAAGCTCTAAAATGCAGAAGAATGAGATACCAGAATTACCTTCCAATAAGAATGATGAAGGCAAAGTGTTTAACTAGTTAAGGAAGAAAAGTTGATGAAATTACTAAATGCTTGAAATACATTATGTGATATTATTGAGGGATGGAGCACCTCTCCTATGAAGACAGGCTGAGAGAATTGGGGTTGTTCAGCCTGGAGAAGAGAAGGCTCCAGGGAGACCTTATTGCAGCCTTTCAGTACTTGAAGGGGGCCTATAAGAAAGATGGGGAAAAACTTTTTAGCAGGGCCTGCTGTGATAGGACAAGGGGTAATGGTTTTAAACTAAAGGAGGGGAGATATAGGCTAGACATAAGGAAGAAGATTTTCACAATGAGGGTGGTGAAGCACTGGAACAGGTTGTCCAGAGAGGTGGTAGAAGCCCCATCCCTGGAAACATTCAAGGTCAGGCTGGATGGGGCTCTGGGCAGCCTGATCTAGTTGAGGATGTCCCTGCTTATTGCAGGGGGGTTGGACTAGATGACCTTTAAAGGTCCCTTCCAACCCAAACTATTCTATGATTGATAAGGGTGTGATAAATTGTTTAATAATTTTTGATGTTTTTAATGTGAAAAAGATAAAATCTGTAAATAATGAAAGTTACAAGAACCTGAAAATTACATTACAGGACTGCTATATTTAGCCGTATTCACTGTGAGGGAATTACTGTTACACCTCCAGCTCCTGGTAGTTTTAGACTGTACCTCTCTTTGAAAAGGAACTTTATAAAAAGTATCTAATTTATTCAGATGACTTTCTAAAGTGTATTCTGAACATTATATTTTTACATTGATGGCTAAAGTTTCTGTTCTTTTTTTTCTGTTGGGAATGTAGAGTCATTGCTATTACTAGAAGGTGAGATGAATTTGTCCCCCTCGCTTTGCTCAGTTGGAACTTACTATTAATATGTAAATCCATTGGTGCTAATAGGATTAAGGTTTTTGGATATTTTAAGGTGGAAATTAAACAAACATCTAGAGTGTTGAACTGTTTTCATTGAAGGATTTGTGCAAGTGTAATGCAGAACCTAAAGAAGTGGTGTGCTTGAAAAGAAGAACCTGATTTGATGCTGCGGTTGTAGGTGGATGCTTGAAAAGATAAACCTACTTGCTTTGCATATTGCTTTTTCTTTGAAATGAACACAATAAATGGTGGTGCTGATTGTAGTCATACTGCTATAGGAGCTATTTGTTCAAGATATGAGAATGGCATTATGCTATGTGATTCACAAAAACGTAGTTAAGACCCTGTTTTGGAAAGCTTACTTTCTAAATGCATGTTGTATTATTTGTTCTCTGTACCAAAACTATTTCTGTTGCTAAGGTGCATTCCTTCATTTCAAAGGAATAGACTTGTCTGTTTCATTTCTAGTCCAAAATAGTTTTAGTCTGTCCTCATGACTTTTCAGAGGGGACATTTGTGAGTGCTTTTGTGAACGACCATGTTTGATAAGATTTTAGAAATGTAAGTGTGTGGAGGGGATGAGGGAGGCTGAGGAGTTTTGTGTTCTATTTCCTGTTTAACTTACGGCAGAAGTGCCTAGAGCCTCCAGCAGGTGCACCATTCCGTTTCTGTTCAAATTTGAAGAAATGTAGACAAAAGGGATAAAGACAGAAGAAAAACTGAGGCACCAAGAGATGAATTTGACTAGGTCAAAATGAACTGATAGCCAAAAAAGGAACGACGGTCTTTCTAGCCCAATTTGGAGCCCCATTCTTTTGCTATGATTTCAGTCCAAATGCTGGGAGCTAAAGAATGGGTTGCTGTCCTGGTTTAGGCCAGGATGGAGCTAGTTTTGTCTCCAGCAGCTCCTGTGTTTTGGATTTAGTATGTGAAGAATGGTGATAGCACACTGATGTTGCTGGTTGCTGCTAAATGACCAAGGACATTTTGCAGTTTCCCAGGTTTTGCTAATGTGCAGGTGCAAAAACTTGGGAGGGGTATAGCCAGAATAGTTGATCCAAACTGGCCAAAGAGAGTATTCCATACCATAGATGTCATGCCCGGTATAAGTGAGGGTCGGCCGGGGGGCCACTGGCTTTTGAGACCCTTAACTTGCCTTAATCCTTAAGCTTCCCTTTGGGTTGCTTTTTGTTTCCCTGATTTTTCCTTTTTGTTTTGTGTTAAAACAATTTGTTATAAGCATCCATTGCATTACTTTAATTGTCACTGGTCACAATGTTGTTTGAATTGTTTACAGAGTGCTTCTCAGAGTTGTATCGTGTATCACCTTACTGTATGCTGTTTGTCAGTGTTTATGCATGGTTTATCACCTCTGGGTTTTGGATTAAGATTATTGCTTCAGTGTGTGGTTTAGCACTGGCGTGATAAAATCATTGGTGTTTAGACCAGTTTACTACCTATATTCGTATACGATGGGGGAGAGCAATGTGCAGAACTAAGCGGCACCAACGGTTACAGCTTCGTACTTCGGGAGCAATCTGGTGGGGACTATCAGTAATTATTCCTTTATTTTTTCCTTCCCCGGGAGTCAACAGGGGGAAACTTCCTCCTTTGCTTTCTCTTTCCCCTCCTGGGTAAAAATGCCTTCCTTTGATTTCTCCTTGCCCTCCTGGTTAGTTATGGGAGTTTCTGAAAACTTGGAATACCTTTGGGATGTTCGGACCGTATTGCTACTCCTATCAGTAGGAATACATTTGTGTCAAATCTTGCTTAAGGTCAGAAACCGGTGCAGACGTAGGCGCGGGGCCACCCCAGTTCCCTGCTACAGCCCCCGCGGCCGCGCCGTCCCCCGCCACGGGCGCCGCGGCCGCCCCACGCTCCGCTATGTGTACCGGGGCTGCTCCGCTCCTCGCCACACGGGTACCGCCCCAGGTCCCGCCAGGGCCCCCGCGGCCGCGCCAGTCCCCGCTATGGACGCTGCAGCTGCTCCACCCCCCGCCGTGGGTAACGCGGCCGCTCCCTCCCCTGCTCCGGCCGCCGCGGCCGCCCCCTAATCCCCCGCCACGGCCACCGCGGCCGCTCCACCCCCTGCTATGGGCATCGCGGCCGCTCCACCCCCCGCCGCGGCTGTGCCACCCCTCGCCACGGGTATCGCCGTTGCCCCACCCCTTGCTACGGGCACAGCGGCCGTCCCAACCCTTGTCACGGGTGTTGCGGCTGTCCCAGCCCTCGTCGCCGCTGCCCCACCCCCCGCCGCGGCCACCGCTGCTGCCCCACCCCTTGCTACGGGCACAGCGGCCGTCCCAACCCTTGTCACGGGCGTTGCGGCTGTCCCAGCCCTCGTCGCCGCTGCTCCACCCCCCGCCGCGGCCACCGCTGCTGCCCCAACTCTCGCTACGGGCACCGCGGCCGTCCCGCTCCTTGTTGCAGGCACTGCGGCTGCTCCACCCCCCGCCGCGGGTATCGCGGTTGCCCCAACCCCTGCTACGGGCACCGCAGCCGTTCCAACCCCTGCTATGGGCATCGCTGCTGCCCCAGTCCCTGCCATGGGCACCGCGGCCATTCAAGCCCCAGCTATGAGCACCATGGCTGCTGTGACAGGCACTGCAGATCCACCCGTGCCGGTATCAGTTGCCCCTATACAAAAGAAGAGAAGCACAAAGAAATCCATTCGCCCCATGAAAGATGAGGATGAAGCAGGGACATCACAAGAACAGGGAGAGTCAGACTCAGAGATAATCACCCGACCCCTATCCCTGACTGAGCTGCAAGATATCCGAAAAGATTACAGCCGTAATCAAGGTGAGCAGCTCGTCACCTGGCTGCTCCGATGCTGGGACAACGGGGCCAGTAGCCTGGAACTAGAGGGCAGGGAAGCCAGGCAGCTGGGATCCTTGTCTAAGGAAGCGGCCATTGACAGGGCGATTGGAAGAGAGGCAGAAGCCCGCAGTCTGTGGAGGAGACTCCTGTCAGGTGTGAGGGACAGGTATTTCTTTAAGTGCACCATCATTGTATGCCAACTCATTGGCAACAATGGGTTGGAAAGACGATGAGGCACCACCAGTGCATGCAGTGGCTATCCCACACTCCTCTGGTTTAGGAATGGTCAAAAGGGTGACCAGTACAAAGGGAAGAGGGACTTTGATTCCTTAAAGGAATACATCGATTCCCAACTACAGAGCTCTGGGAAAGAGCCACCAGCAGATGAACCTGCTGAAGCCCCGCAGCCACCCGCAGAACCCCCCCGTGTTGAGGCTGCAGTGCTCGCTCTCTCTCTGAAAAAAGACTTTGATGCAACTGTTGCTAGGGGGATCACCTTTATTAAATTCTACGCTCTGTGGTGTGGTCACTGTAAGAACTTGGCTCCAACTTGGGAGAACCTTGCCAAAGAGCAATTTCCAGGTTTGACTGATGTTAGAATAGCAGAAGTAGACTGCACTGTGGAACATAACGTCTGCAACAGATTTTCTGTACGTGGTTATCCTACCCTTCTGCTTTTCCGAGGTGGAAAGAAAGTCAGTGAACACAATGGAACGAGAGACCTTGAATCACTGCATAGCTTTGTCTTGCATCAGGCAAGGGATGAATTGTAATAAAAAGTCTGGATGCTCCGTCCCTGGCTGTCTTTGTGTAGTAGCTGAGGGATTTCAATCATTGCTAATTTTCGAATAGTGTATTGGGGGTGTGGGGTGGTGTGGGGCCTTTTTTTTGTTTGTTTTTAGGAAATTGAATGTACTAAACATTGGTATCTTCCCTGTCTGTGTGTTAAAGACATGCTACCCTGTGTGTGAAGGAAAAGTAACAAGTAGTTACTGTATTTTTATATTTTTCCTTTGCTGTCCTGGTGAGCTGCTTTTATCTCAACCCACGAGTTTTCCTTTCTCTCTGATTCTCCTCCCCACCCCAGCGGGGAGGGGGGGAGTGAGTGAGCGGCTGCGTGGTATTGGGTTACAATTTGGGGTTAAACCATGACAGTTGGTTATGATAGAGAAACCTCTATTCTCTGAAAATCAGAGAACACGAGTTTTATTACTACCTTGGTCTGCAGCCCTATAACAAAGGCAAAGGACTTGGTGAGGAATCTTCCCTTCCTTCCCCAGCAAGGTCAGAGCTCCTCAGCTGAGGAGTGGAAGGCACTTCTCCAATTCCCCTATCCCAACAACTTACTAAATAGAGTGAATAGCATCATGATACTTGTCTGTATCATTATTCTTTACTTGGTGTTAATATAATGAAAGTTTCAGATAGTATTACTCATTTTGTCTGAACCACTTGTAGTCAGCGGTACACAATTTCTGTCCCTGGCAGTTGAAAAAGCATGAAAACTTTCAAGTACTAACTGCTTCTGTTATGCCTTTTTTCCCCCATAAGTTTTTTTGATTAGTTGGAAATTATTTGGAACTGGTTTGGAAGAAAAACTTTTAAGTCTGGCAGTTACAGAAAGATAAATATTTAAAGTTCTTGAAGTTGATAAAATTCATGTGAAACAACAAAATTTCTAGGTTTGCAAAACTTAGAAGTTCATGCAAGCAGATTCAGTTGTATCAGTGAAGTAAAGCTACAAATGAATAGGGGTTGAATGAGACTTTGATTATATTACTTTAATATTCTAGGTTACTGTTGGTTATACCACCTTCATTTTCATGACTTGCTAAATTGCAACAGCATTTCATCATGAGCCCTGTTCTTTTGAATCGAGGATTTGATAAGTCACCTCTAACTCTGAGTTAAATTGCTGGTATGTTCAACTTGCTGACTATCGTATGTCACTTTCTATAGTATTTCCCTATCTATTGATAAATGTTTATTAAGATCGTGAGTGCTATGCGATTCCTTAGCTTGATTTCTTACAGAAAGAAACACAGTTGTACCAAATTCTGAACCTTCTCTGCTGTATCTGGAAGAGGAGTGCAAGTCTTAAGTTTTAAGATAATTCTTTATTGCAGGCTTCATGAAGGCTGTCTGGGCTGAATGTGGTATAAGCCCTAATTAGTCCTCCCCTGCCGTGTTATCTTAGAATAAAATCAGTCATAACTTCACTTTATAGCATTGACCAGCATCCATGTAGCACTGAATTAGGAGTAGGATGTTGTGTGTCTATACATAGTATATCTAGATAGATAAGGGTTAAAGGGTGATGTTCAAATTAGTGGGAAGGTAGGATACAAAGCTGCATGAAACAAGTTCTCCTTAGTTCTGCTGCACGTGGAACAGCTTGTTTTGTTCTTTGTATCTCCCTGTACCAGGGAGAGCAGCAGAGAAAGTGTCTTGGGTCATATCTAGAGCTTCTGATGATAATGCCTTGCTTTTTTCCATCCCTGGTAAAATATTTGGACTCTATGAAGTGTGCCAGAATTCTCAGATTACAGGCTTAAACATTAGTTGGTTTTAAACTGTTTAAACTACTTTGTTACCAGGAGGTACACTTAAATAGCAAAACAATTCCCCCTGCCCCCAACCTGAAGCAGTTTTACGGAGCTGAAATACAGTTTTTAAATTCTTACATGCTTTCTTTCTAAAATCTAAAAAATCCCTTCTAGTCTGTAATAAAATTGAGTCTATAATGGAGAAACATTTCTGACCCAAATTATGAAGGCATTCATTTCCATTATTCTGGTTACTTTTTTTACATACAGAGTTCTGCTCAACTTGATGAGATTTTTTGCATTAAACTCTTAAGTGGGTGTTAAAATTCTAAAAAATCCGTTCTCCTTTACATCTGTGGAAGTGACTACTATCAGTTTTCATTGGTAGCAAAGGGTAATTTATAAGGCAAACTGCCTTAAATTGCCTGTCTTTCTCTCCTACTGTGTGTGTAGCATTTGTTGCAAGAAGCAAGTGCTTCAGGTTTTCATGATGTTGAAAACTTCCCAGCACTCAGCTTGAGCAAGAATGAATTTTGTGGCACTTGCAAGGTGAAGGTTGGGAGATGAGTTTACTGTGCAATGGAGGAATACGATAGCCGACTTCGAGGAGGAGCAGATGACTTAAAAAACTGTGGGTTCTCCAACAGTGGCTCCTCTCACATTAAAAAGCCTCAAGAATCATTGGTAGATACTCACCGCTGTCATCTCATCTGTGCCATCCATGGTTTAAATCTGCTTTAGCTGTCATGTAAGGTAGAATTGGAAATGTTGCATTGTGTTTCCATTTCGAACATGATAATGCTGCACTATATTCTTGAAATCTTTCTTTAGTTATCTTAGAATATTTAAATTGCAACAGTGTTACCATCTTATATTTAAAAAAAAAATCTGGATAGCATGAATTTGTGTAAGTTGTATGTTTTACTGATACTCTAAACTGCTTTGATCATATGTATAACTTCCATTAGTTTTTACTCTGTCTGGGATACCCACTGAAAATTTCTATTGCCAATGACTTTCAATTATATAGTCAAAGTATGCAAGTTTAGTCTTTATTTTTTCCACCATAAATTCCTCCCAGCTTGTAAAATCTTGAGTTGCATTAGTTTCCTTGGTTTTGACTTGTGATCAGGCAGCTAGAACTGTGTAAGTTATCATTAGTGTAAACTTCATGATATGTAAAATATGTAGCCTATCCATTATGGACTTAAAATAGTAAACAAGCAAAATGAATGTTTTATTTTTAAAATTATCAGAATGAAAAATATAGGCTGTCATCATCCATGATGGTATACCTTTTGCATGTAGTATGTATAAGTTTAGATGGTAAGAGGCTTAAATCTAGTTTACTTGAATTATTGTTTTTAAATGTTATATTAGTTACTGGTTTTAAATCTTATGTTACTGGTTTACTTAAAATTTATTTAAAGTTACTAAAATGTTTTAAAATGAAAGAAGTGTGTGCAAAACTAAACTGAACATTCTCAAGGTAATGACAGTCATTTCTTGAGGGAGATTCTACATGGAAACAAAATTCAGTCCACACAGATTGACATGAGGGGACAGGCCTTTAGAAGTTGCTGCAACAATTGCAGGAGCTAAGAGGGACAAATGAGAACCACTGTTATAGGGTCTAAAAGTTTGACTGCTTTTTGTATAGTCCTCAGTAATCTGGTAAAGAGGAAAACCAAAATTATCAGTCTGTGCTGGTTATTGGTCAGTTCTGTAGTTTCTTACAATTTGTGCAAAGTATTGCTGAATAATGTCAAAAACACAGAATAATTTGTAAAACATTCAGTTGTGTCCACAGGTAAAAGAAAATGTTAGTATATCTCAGTATCTGTACAGGTAGTACAAAGCAGCAGTCCAGCAGTTGACAGTGTAATTCTTTGCATCCAGAAGCTCTGTAACTGTCATTTAAAATTGAATCTTGGATTACTGAGTAGTTAGATTAAAAACCCCCAAACTAAAACCAAAACAACACTATACAACCACAGAACTGTCATATGCTTCAGTTTTGCATGGGCCAGTATTTGTTTAGCTTTCTGAGGCAGAATTCCAACTGAAACCAATAGGAAGTGTGCAAAATAAGTGTCAGAGAATCATGCATAGTTTTTTCTCTTGACTACTTAATACACACTTTTTTTTTTAAACCCCTTCAAACTATATCTGATGGCTTTACCTATACCCAGAGAAGGAGCCAGTGCTGTGATTTTTAGGATAGGCATTTGTTAAAACAAGATTCCTGGGGATTATCTCTTCAGAAGATGGAAGGATTTAACATTTTGTTAATCCGTAGATAATTGATACCTGAAAGATGTAGAATGAAACTTACTATAAATTGATCAGCGTCAAACCTGAGGAGACACTTAATTTCTCTCTTATAAGACATTCTTTATCAGATGAGATACGGAATCAATTGGTGCTTTGGTGGGAAATTGAATTTAAGTAGATAATAAAAAATTAAAGGTTCTATCATCCATTTCATAGAAGTTTTCAAAGACAAGATTTCAGTTGCATGGAAAAGCTATGATAAGAGGTTCAGCATCTCAGAAGAAATCTTACACTGAGATCCTGGCTGTTCATGACTGTTAATAATTCTATTTCAGTGTTCAGAAGGATAGTAATATTAACCTGAAACTTTTAAATGCCTTGTATGTCCAGCTAGAATTACTGGAGAAGTTGCATTTATCTGCAATTAGAAATTGTGTATCTATTACATAACAGCTGACATGAAGCATAGGACAAAATAATTTTGTATTGTAATTTGTAAAATGAAATAAGTTCTGAGAGATCCTTCTTTTTTGAAAGGCACGTTATTATAAATGAGTCAATATCATTAGTCAAACACTTCAATGAGATTCTTTATCTTTACTAGTGTTTCTACATATTAGAATTTTGCATTTCTTTCACGGTGCTTTCTGGTTTTGTTTGATCTTTTGTGTATTAAAGCCTGAGATCTCATGCATGTTGCAGAAGTTGTTGCCTTTTTCTACAGCGTTTTTGATCTTTGATTTTGTTATTTGCCAATATAACCAATGCTCTGTTAAAGTGAGCAATTTTATTTTCTAGACCACTGGTGATCAGTGTTTTTATCAAATTATATTTTATTGTGAGAAAATATTTTGGTGGATTTCTGAGTTGTTTTTTTCAAATGATCTTTAAAAGGTTACTGTTACCTCTTTCCTTTCAGATTACCCATTAAATTTTGTTAAACAATTAAGAAACTAAAGTAGTTCATCAACTAAATATCAATTTATTTAAGCCAAAGTCCCTGTTTTAGATGGAGTAAGTAGGCATGTTAACATTTAAAATAGTGGCTTTGATTCCTTTTTTGCTTTACACATTCCTCCCCCTATCCTCCTTATGGCAAGGCTTTGTAGATAGTTTTTCTGCTCGCTGTATGTTCTTTTTATACGTGACTTCGCTGTCTTGATGAAGTTTGCATTGTTGCTTCCCTGCGTAGAACAAAAGCAGCATACATACTGAGCCTGGGTGCCTCTGGATTATGGCCAGTAATTGTGATGTCTGTCGTTCCTTAAAAAAAAAAAAAAAAAAAAAAAAAGGAAATTGTGAGAACTTTGAAGTCAAGTAGAACTTCATGAACTGACAGAAGAAGAAGAAGTCTAACTTATGATGGATTCTCTTCTTTTAGAAGACTTGCCATGTGCATTTGAAGACACCTTAGATTGTATTCAGGAGACCAATTTCTTTCCTGCATGATACCTACTGCAATTTTTCTGCTTGTCTCTTTGCATAAAGTCTTACTTAAAATCATTTGCAGTCAGTAAGTTTTCTGAATCAGAACTGTAGAAGATGTATGTGAATATTTTCACTCAGTCTCATGCTGATGTTTGGAAGAGCTGTGATGTGCAGTACAGGCACAAGGAAGGAAAGATAGCTGCTGGAAGATGTTAAACTGTACATGTGTAGAAACCTTTTTAATAGGCTTACATGGACCTATGCAAGTTTATTTGTGGTGATGTGGAAGTGGCTTCTGGAAAGGAGCTCCTTGATTTTTTTTTTTCTGTACTTGTTGGCCAGAAAAAAACTTCAGTTGACAGTTGAATATAGTTTAGGTAATGCATGTTTTGTTGTGGCCTACGCTTACAGTTTATTCTCATGAAGTTTTATCTAACACAGGGTTGCAACACCTTTGAGAGAAGAACATAGGAAGGAATTAGCATGATTTCAATTAACTTCTGAAGCTAAATAAAAAATAATTAAAATGGAAAAACTGCAATGAGCAGGGACATCTTCAACTAGGTCAGGTTGCTCAAAGCCCCATCCAGGCTGACCTTGAATGTTTTTAGGGGTGGAGCATCTACCACCTCTGGGCAACCTGTTCCAGTGTTTCACCACCCTCGTTGTAAAAACCTTCTTCCTTATATCTAGTCTGAATCTAACCTCTTTTAGTTTAAAACCATTACCCCTTATCATATACCCATTTCTGAAATAAATGCCAGAAGCCCCCAAACCCATCTTCTTTGGCAGTAAAGATGAAGCAGTTTGAAGCTCTTCATTAGATGCTGTTTTAGAAGATGTGAACTCACTGGGGGTGTTGGTAGACAGATGGCTGAATATGAGCCAGCAGTGTGCCCAGGTGGCCAAGAAGGCCAACAGCATCCTGGCTTGTATCAGAAATAGTGTGGCCGGCAGGAGTAGGGAAGTGATCGTCCCCCTGTACTCGGCCCTGATGAGGCCACACCTCGAGTCCTGTGTTCAGTTTTGGGCCCCTCACTACAAGAAAGACATGGAAGTGCTGGAGCATGTCCAGAGAAGGGCAACGAAGCTGGTGAAGGGTCTAGAGCACAAGTCCTATGAGGAGTGGCTGAGGGAACTGGGGTTGTTTAGCCTGGAGAAAAGGAGGCTGAGGGGAGACCTTATCGCTCTCTACAACCTGAAAGGAGGCTGTAGAGAGGTGGGTGTCGGTCTCTTCTCCCAAGTAACAGATGACAGGACAAGAGGAAATGGCCTCAAGTTGCGCCAGGGGAGGTTTGGATTGGATATTCGGAAACATTTCTTCACTGAAAGGGTTATCAGGCACTGGAACAGGCTGCCCAGGAAGGTGGTTGAGTCACCATCCCTGGAGGTATTTAAAAGACATGTAGGTGTGGTGCTTAGGGACATGGTTTAGTGGTGGACTTGGTAGTGTTAGGTTAACAGTTGGACTTGTTGATCTTAAAGGTCTCTTCCAACCTAAACAATTCTATGATTGTATCTAAAGCCAGCTGGATGGCTTTCACCTCTGTGAACTGACTCGATTCACCTTGTCCTTCAGTGGCTTCTGCAACTCGTCGCGTAGGACTCCACGCAGCAGCATTCCACCTTCAATATTTTCCTACAATACGACAGGACCCATCAGTGAACAGGGCACATTGATTCTTATTTTCTGGTAGTTTATTACACAGTGAGGCCTCTTCAGCACGCGTCACCTCCTCCTCTGGTGACATTCTGAAATCTTTGCCTTCTGGCCAGTCCGTGATCACTTCCAAGATTCCTGGGCGACTGGGGTTTCCTATTCAAGCCCACTGTGTGATCAGTGACACCCACTTACTCCATGTGGCATCGGTGGCATGATGTGTAGAGGGGACTCTCCCTTTGAACATCCAGCCCAGCACCGGCAGTCGGGGTGCCAGGAGGAGCTGTGCTTCAGTGCCGATCACTTCCGAAGCAGCTCGAACTCCTTCATATGCTGCCAAGATCTCCTTTTCAATTGGAGTATAGCGGGCCTCAGATCCTCTGTATCCCCGGCTCCAAAACCCCAGGGGTCGATCTCAAGTCTCCCCTGGTGCTTTTTGCCAGAAAATCCAGGTAGGGCCATTCTCCCTGGCTGTGGTGTAGAGCACATTTTTAACATCTTGCCCTGCCCGGACTGGCCCAAGGGCTGTAGTATCAATTGTGGCATACCACTTGGCTGCCTTTGATTCCAGTTCATATTGAAGTTCTAGCGTGTCTGGCATGGCAGCACTCAGCGGCAGCGTGACTTCATTCAGGCCACGATAGTCTACTGTTAGTCTTCACTCTCCATTAGATTTTTGCATTGGCCATATGGGACTATTAAAGGGTGGGCGAGTCTTGCTGATCACTCCTTGGCTCTCCATTTCACGAATCAGCTTATGGATAGGGATCAGGGAGTCCCGGTTAGTGTGATATCGCCACTGGTACACCATTGTGGTAGTGATTGGTACCTGTTGTTCTTCAACCCTCAGCAACTCCACAAAAGAAGGGTCCTCCAAGAGACCAGTTAAGGTGGACAGCTGTTTAGTTTCCTCTGTCTCCACAGCGGCTATACCAAAAGCCCAGCGGTACCCTTTTGGGTCCTTGAAATACCCTCTCCTGAGGTAGTCTATGCCAAGGATGCACGGAGCATCTGGGCCAGTCACAATGGGGTGCTTTTGCCCCTTGTTCCCAGTTAGGCTCACTTTGGCCTCCAATAAAGTTAACTGTTGGGACCCCCCTGTTACTCCAGAAATAGAAATGCGTTCTGCCCCTCTATAGTTTGATGGCATTAGGGTGCACTGCACACCAGTGTCCCCTAGAGCCTTATACTTCTGGGGGTCTGATGTGCCAGGCCGTTGAATCCACACAGTCCAGTAAACTCGGTTGTCCCTCTCCTCCACCTGGCTGGAGTCAGGGCCCCTCTAATCCTTGTCCTAGTATTCGTTACTTCTTGTAAATATGAATCGGAAGTCCCTTCAAGAGGATCAGAAGTAAGGTCAGTCCTTCTATTCTGTCTGAGGAACCGTCCACTGGAGACTAGAGCAGCATTTTTCCTGCAAGAATCATGTTTTTTGATTGTTTTTCCTTGCAATTTATGTACCTGTGTCTCTAGGGTTGAGGTAGTTTTTCCATCCCACTTCCTCATGTCCTCTCTGTGGTCACGCAGGTAAAACCAAAGGGTGCCTTGTGGTGTGTACCCTCTATGTCCTCTTTCTTGAGCAGAGAAACGTTTACTCCTAATAGCTGAGATACCGGTCCGTACAGATGGGGAGCAGAACTTATCCTCGAATCGCTGTAAGTCTTGGGACAGTTTCTCGGCTAGCACGTCTGGCAGTTTCTCCACAGCCGAGACACAGGCCCGTAGGGAGGAAGAGAGACTTTTTTCATATTGCTGGAGTTGGTCAGCCAATTCATCCTCTGTTGGTGCCTCTTCTTCTTTCCATCTCAGTACTGCCAATGAGTTGGTATACGATGACGGTGTGCTCCATATAAACTTCCGCCACATGGGTCGCGTGTACTTGACTTCATCTGGATCTTTAGATAACTGCTCATTGTCCAGGTCACCATAAATCACCTCCAGCACAGCTAATTCCCCCAGGTACTGCATACCTTTCTCCGTGGTGGTCCACTTGCCTGGGTGACATGTAACATCTTCCTTGAAGGGATACCTTTCCTCCATGCCTGACAGAAGTCTCCTCCAGAGGCTGAGGACTCGTGTCTTTTTTCTGATTGCCTTGTCAATGCCCTCTTCCCTAGAAAGGGATCCCAGTTGCTTGACTCCCTTACCCTCTAGTTCCAGGCTATTGGCCCCATTATCCCAGCATCGGAGCAGCCAGGTGGTAATATGCTCGCCTGGATGGTCATTGAAATCTTTTCGTATATCTCACATCTCACTTGGGGATAGGGATTGGGTGATTATCTCTGGTTCTGCCTCTTTGGAATAGCCGCAGTATTTTCCCTTCAAATATTCTATCACTTTATCGGGGTCCTGTAGTTGTTCGGGAGTGAAATACCAAACCATTGGAGGTGAGAAGTTCTCTAGATACCTGCCCATATTCTCCCACGTTGCATGCCACCCATGACTGTCCAGCCTTGGGGCAGATCTCTGGGTGGTATTTCTGATAAATTTTTTTGTAACCCTAAACAAGACCTGGGACACATTCAGGAGATGTAGCAATAAGAGCATGCTGGCTTGAAAATCCCCAGGATATTCAAAATTCTAAAAAACTGTTGTAACTAGCCTGAAGGAGAAAGGGGAGGTGAAAGAATGGGGGAAGTTATCTCCCCCCCATCTTCCCTATAGAGTGGGTGCGATTATTAATGAGTTCTGAGAGATGGTGCCTGAGGTATGGGCATGACAGCAGTGTCGCATACTGATACCAACTTAACCTCATGGCCATTGATGTTATCATATCATGAGTTGATACTACACAGCACAGCAAAATGATAATCCTCACCATTCTCCCCGAGGTGATAAACAGCACCGCAAGGAATACATAGTGCATATAAGAATTTACGTGACACAACCATGTGACCAACAAAGCAACATTTTGACCAGTGACTATTTAACTAATAAAATAAGTACATATCACAAATTTTTGTCTCAACATGCTCTGGTCAGGTCTGTCGTTATCTCAACCCTTCGAGCTTCACATTGGGTGCCGAAAAGGACTGTCATGGTTTAGCCCCAGCCAGCAGCTAAGCTCCGCACAGCCGCTCACTCACTCCTCCCCCCCACCAGTGGGTTGGGGAGGAGAATCGGGGAAAAGAAAGGCAAAACTTTTGGGTTGGGATAAAACCAGTTTAACAGGACAGCAAAAGAAGAGAAAACAGGAAAAAACCCAATAACAATAACAGAATATACTAAGCACGTGATTCACAGTATAGATTGCTCACTGCCCGGAACCTGATGCCCAGCCTGCTCCTAACCAGTGATCCCGCTCCCCGGTGCTGTCCCCCCTTTTATATACTGAGCATGGCATCACATGGTATCAAATATCCCTTTGGCCACTTTGGGTCAGCTATCCTGGCTGTGTCCCCTCCCAGCTTCTTGTGAAAATTAACTCTATCCTAGCCAGAACCAGGACAATTAGCTACTCTAAGAGTTTAGATTTTTAGTTTTAGTTTAGATTTTTTTTTTTTTTTTTTAAAATCCACAGAAGAAACAAAACTCTTTCAGCAATTTAAATGAGATACCTAGCCCTTTGGTTGGAGGTTAGACATATAAATCTCTATTCAGGTGATACTGGGTGAATTGCTTAGCATGAGAAGTCATAGCACTTTTGTGTCACTAGGTAGGAATTGAGCCGGTTTTTTTGGTTGTTTGTTTTTTTTTGGTTGTTTGGTTGGGTTTTTTTGGTTGGTGTTTTTTTTGTTTGTTTGGTTTTTTTTGTTTGCTTTTTTGGTGTTTTTTTTGTTTGTTTGTTTGTTTTTAATTTGTATTCCTGCAAAATTAAACCCCTTGAATTGTGGAAAATATGTGTAAATAAAACCTCAAGCTGGTGGTATAAGCATGTATTCTCCAGTAGTCAGTACACAGATGTTGTCCCAAAACAGGGTTCTTCACCCGGTGTGCAAAGAGCCGATCCACACACAGAGTCGAGATATTTATTTCATGTCTGTGCAGAGATGGGTGCTAGGTGGTAACTCCACAAAGCTAGCACACCTTGGCTAACACACGGTAAACATTTATACACTTTGAGCAACTGTTATCAGTACTTTTACAGTTATGCTTAGCCACCCTCTTTCCCATTGGTCTTTACATGCCTTGTCTCCACTTAAAGTCACAGCAGCCTCCTTTTTTACTGCACGTGCTCAGAGAGGAAGGGGCTTTTGTGGGTAGGGGGCTTTTCCCTACCCAAGGGCAGGTTTTTACTATGTTAATTAGGATAGTTTACTCAAAGTTCAAGTAATTTTCTCCTTGTCTTTTATCAGCAGTTCTGTTCTCTTGGTTATCTTTGGTATTTCTTGTTAGGCTGATTTAGGGTGTCATCTTGTTCTTCCTCCCAGTGCCATGTCTTGCTAATTATGTGCAGAGGTTGAATAATGCCCTTTGTTTTATTTCTTGCTTATCGCCAACAAATCCCCTCTTCTCGAGACCTTGTCTTGTGAAATGTTTTCTTTGTTTTAATCCTTAACCTTTCATCACAGATACAGTGGGCCACATATTCCAGTTTAAATGCTGCTCTAGAGTGTTCATGTATGGGTAAAGCCTTTCATCTCTCCATCAAAAATCATCCTGTGCTGGAAGGGATAGAACGTCTAAAGTTCCTGACATCTACACCTGCAATTAGATGTCAGTGATTTAATTTATTCCAGCTATATTTGTTTAGTTTTGTAATTAAGTCCATTTAAATGTGAGGTTGAAAATCTTTTATTTGGGGGGGGGGGGGTGGGGGGGGTGGGAGTGTGAGTATGAGTATGATTTTCATGCATCTTTAGCATGCAACACAGAAATGTTGAATTTATTACTGCTGTCCTGTAGTGTGTACCCAACAGAGCCCCACAGCATCCTGTACTTTTCCGAACATACCCCAATCCCTGCTTACAGCAGTGTTCCCTATAACCTTTTGCATTACTTAGTCCTGCCAGGCTGCTGTCATCATTCACAATCCTTTCCCTATCCCTCATGGATGTTTGGAAAATCCTTCAAATTTCATGTTTGAAGCAGGGGTGGAGGACAGAGAGACATTCTTAAAGTTACTTTTAAAATGTTCATTTGTATGATGACAGTGTGTTTTGGTTTGATAGTCAAGGAAAAATATCTTTTGCTCCCTGTAATTTCTCCAAGAAATTAGGGTGACATAGGATTGGTGGGGGCTACCCAGATCATCAAGTTTAGCTCCTGCAATAGCTATAATGATACAATGGTTGTCTACCTCAGAAGAAGCCACGTAAAATTCACTCCATGTACCATTTTAATTTGTCTCATAATTTCATTCTGACAACATTACCATGCAGACGGTGTTACCTGTAGAAACAGAATTATTAGTAGAGCAAGATATTAAATAATTGGGGATGCAAGTATAAAACAGTGGATAGAGAGGTGATGGATGGCAGGGTATTCTTGTAGGGTGTTTTTGTAGTTTTTAAACTTATTTTCCAGCTCTTCTCTGTAAGAGCACTGCCCTTGGTACTTATTTCTTGCCGAATTGTGTGTTACACAGCTATGAAAAGTTGTGACTGGTGATTAGTAGTTCCAGTAGCTATACCAAAACTGTTCTGTGGACCAGTAAATCTGTTCCTATTGCAGCTGATTGTTCAAGAGACATTTTCTTTACTAATTTTCAGGGAGGGTAGAAGTTTCTATTTTGGGGGCAGAATATTTCAGTATGTATTTATCCTTTAAGTTTTAAAAATCTATTGTAGTACGTTGCTGTACCCTAACAGTCATTTAATCATGAATTTATGATCTGGTAATTCTTGAAATTAAATTATGTGAAATAACACTAAAAAATTACAGATTTAAATGCAAGTATATGACCTTTTCATTCTTAGCTCCTTTACTTCAGTAATGTGTAACATTTGCTTTTCTAGCTTAATAAGGAATTAAAGCAACACTATTAGCTTTTAACCCTTTTAATTGATCATCTTTCTTGTTATGGAATAAGCATATTGCAATTCCCAGCAGCATTTCTCTTTTTGCCTAAGTCATTACCTCTGCAAAGGCTTATCTAGAGACACACTCTCTGTATATACTAAATTTCTCCTCTTGGTTATAACTTTGTTTATTTTGACCTTTTTCTTTCTTTGCTTTGTAAAATTAGATTTCCAAATGGAAAGCAGTATTTCAGATAAGGAGACTATTAATTTGTCATGTAGTTTACTAAGATGGAGTATGCACTAGAAACTTTTGCAGACACATTTGTTATGAATTTATATATGTGTGATGTTTTCTTGGTGGTCCTAGTAAAGGTGCAGATTTTGCTGATGGGTAATTTCTGTCAGTGAATTGATATAAAATATATAAAAAATGTGCTCTTAACAGAAGTTGTTGAACTAGGGAATTGTGCTTTGTTTTTTTTTATAGCTAAAAGCTTAAATGCTGACTGAAGCAGTAATCAGAGGAAAACTGATTACTTTCTGACTGCCTGCTCTTTTTTTTTGGAATATTTTGTAGTAATGTATCTCTCTTCCCTAGTTTGTATTTATTTGTACTAGTTAAAGACAGACTGGGAAGTTCTGCACTCTTCAGCAGTGGACTGTGAGAGAGGGAAATGTCAGATTTTAGCAGTGAAGGATAGGCCATTTCCTCCTCACTTTAACCCCCTAATCATTAGTTTATAGAAATAACTTAGTCTTTCTGATTTTTATTATTAGTATTATTTTGTATTGATCTCCATCTCTCATTCTGCTAGTTTTCTAGTTTTGGAAAGACATTTAATATTGAATGATGTAGTTAAAGCAAGATAAGGAAGCAATGTGTGGCAGATTTTGATAATGCCTTTAAAAGTATTGCTGAGTTCCTGATAAGTGTCTATGCTAAGCTCTGATCATTTACTCTTTCTTCAGTTTTTGTGCCTTAATCAGCTTTTAATTTATTTGTCTCCCTCTGCTTGGTCACCAGTTTCTATTACAAAGTCTCTTACAGATTGTTCTAGAAACCATTTGAAATCAGTTGTATGTAAATTATACATTCACAAGCACCATCTGTAGTCATACTTCTCATGCTTACATAATTCTTGCAGTTAAAATGCCATGACTTGGAATCTTCATGAGTTGTGGAGTTTGGTTTCTTAGTATCATAGTTGTATGTTTATTAGTTTTATGTTTTAATGGGCATTTAAACTACTTTTTCAGATACTGAAAGTAGGACTTGGTAGTATAAAAATCAGAAGGTCATTTAGTGCCTTTTTGAAAGAGCTATGCAGTTTTGATCACTATGCATCCCTTGAGAGACCTGTTCTTGATCATTTGCATTTTTCAGTTTGTTCTTTGATCTTCAGTCCTTTCAAAACTGTCACATGAATGCCACCAAATCCTTGTCATTAATCACACTGCTTGAAGCAGCTCCTGTATTTTGGATGGACTCCTGTATTTGACAATAAAATGTGCTAAGAAGTAGGAAACTGTCTTACAGTTCTTTGTCAAGACTCTAATGATGGTGTGAAATTCAGATAGTAATCTAAATTCTTCTGTACCTGGAGATCTTTTTGATTTCCTGATATTTCTATAGAGGATTTATCAGTGCTGCTGTTATCTAAAGGCTATAAATGTATTTAGATGTTTTATATTATTCATAAGATCGAGGATTTAATTTAACTGCCTCCCTCCTCTTCATCACCAGTTTCTATTATAAAGTCTCTTATAGGTCTTTCTAGATACAATTTGAAATCTGTTGTTTGCAAGTTATACACTCAAAAGCACCATCTGTAGTAATACTTTTCATGTTTACGTAATTCTTGCATTTAAAAAGTCAGGAAGAAGTACCAGCTGAGGCCTTCTTTAGACAACTAGAAGAATCCTCACACTCCCAGGCCCTGGTCCTCATGGAGGACTTTACCACCCTGGTATCTGCTGGAGGGACACCATAGTAGGGCACAAGTAATTCGGGAGGTTTCTAGAGTTTATTGACAACTTCCTGTGCTGGGCCTTGTCCTTACAAACAAGGAAGAACTGGTTGGGGATATAGGTTAGGGCAGCCTTGACTGCAGCAATATGAGATGGTGGAGTTCAGGATCCTGAGAGGAGGGAGCAAGGCAAATAGCAGGATCATAACTATGGACTTAAGTAGAGCAGGCTTTGGCCTGTTCAGGGGTCTGCTTGGAAGAATCTCTTGGGATACAGCCCTAGAGAGAAGAGAGATCCAGGAAAGGTGGTTGATTTTTCAAGGATCACCTTGAGGACCGACTGCTGAATGGGAATAGGGACCTGGCAACAAAGGGCGTGAAAAAGGATGAAGTACTCAGTGTTTTCTTCACCTTGGTCTTAACTGGTAAGACTGGCCTGCAGGAATCCCAGGTGCTGAGGCCAGTGGGAAAGTCTGAAGCAATGAAGACTTACCCTTGGTGGAGGAGGATCGTGCTAGGGAACATTTAAACAAACTGGACATGCACAAGTCCATGGGACCTGGTGAGATGCATCCATGAGTGCTGAGGGAGCTGGCCAATGTCGTTGTGAGACTACTCTTGATAATCTTTGAAAGATCAAGGTGATCGAGGGAGGCACCAGAGAACTGAAAGAAAGCAAATGTCACCCATATTTCAAGAAGGGCGAGCAGCTCTGGTGCCGGCACAGTGCACAGGGGGGTTTCCCGAACTGGGACAACCTCAGGGGGAGCCGAGAGAGCCGCCAGCAGCTGGCAGCTCATGTGACAGTGGCTGACAAGACCTGGGCGGGGCCAGGAGAAACGGCAGCCAAGCTACCCCCTGCCACGTATAAAAGAAGCCCTTAGAGAGCACTAGCGACCAGGAGCGCTGCGAACAGGGTGGGCAAACAGGGTGTGGTGCATCAGCAAGGGTGTGGTGTGGCAGTTGGCGCAGGCAGGGCACGCAGGAAGGGCGCGGAAGCTCTGCCAGCTTGACCAGGGAGCAATGGAGTCCACCTGGCAGAAAGCCATGGCTGCTCTAAGCTCTGCACCCACCACGACTGACACAGCTTCCCAGACTGAGCTGTGGTGGGAACACGCTGCCACCCAGGTGTCAGGCTGCAGGGTGTGCCCTACTCTGATGCCAGTATTGGATGGCAGCAGCAAGCATACCTGTGGGAGGTGCGCCCAAGTAGAGGAACTCCTCCGCTTGGTGACAGAGCTCCAGGAGGAGGTGAGCAGGTTGAGGAGTATCAGGGAGTGTGAGAGAGAGATTGACTACTGGAATCACACCCTACCTTCCCTGAGGCAGGCCCGATAGGCAGCCAGGACGCATGATACGGAGGATTCCCTATCCCTGTCCTCTCTCAGCCTGGCTGAACACGATGACTTAAGGGAGAGGGGGCAATGGCAACAAGTTCCTGCCCGGCGCAGCAGGCGCGTCTCCTCTGTGACTACCCCACCTCCCCAGGTACCCTTGCACAATAGGTATGAGGCTCTGCAAGTGGAACCGAACAATGACAAGGACAATGGTCCATCTAGCCTGGAGGTGTCACTGAGGTTAAGTCAGCCTCCGTCCTGCATCAAAACTGCCCCCATAAAGAAAAAAAAGAGACGGGTCATTGTCATAGGAGACTCCCTTCTGAAGGGAACAGAAGGCCCAGTATGCAGACTGGACCTACTTCTTCGGGAAGTCTGCTGCCTCCCTGGGGCCCAGGTCAAAGATGGGAAGAGAAAGCTTCCTACCCTTGTACAGCCCTCAGATTACTATCCCTTGTTGATTTTTCAGGTAGGCAGTGATGAAGTGGCAACAAGAAGTCCCGGGGCAATCAAGAGAGACTTCAGGGCCTTGGGACGACTGGTTAAGGGATCAGGAGCACAAGTCGTGTTCTCCTCTATCCCTCCAGTTTCAGGGAATGATGAGGGAAGAAACAGGAAGAGCCAGCAGATCAACACCTGGCTCCGAGCCTGGTGTCACCCACAGGACTTTGGGTTCTTTGACCGTGGGTCGGTTTACATGACACTAGGCCTGCTGGCAACAGACGGGGTAAACCTGTCTCAAAGTCACACACAAGTCTATGGGGCCGGATGGGATCCACCCAAGGGTACTGAGGGACCTGGCGGAAGTACTCACCAAGCCACTCTCCATTATTTATCAGCAGTCCTGGCTAACCGGGGAGGTCCCAGTTGACTGGAGGTTAGCTAATGTGATGCCCATCTACAAGAAGGGCTGGAAGGAGGATCCAGGGAACTACACACCTGTCAGTCTGACCTCGGTGCCCGGGAAGGTTATGGAGCAGGTCACCTTGAGCGCCATCATGCGGCACATACAGGACAACCAGGCAATCGGGCCCAATCAGCATGGGTTTATGAAAGGCAGGTCCTGCTTGGCTAACCTGATCTCCTCCTGTGACAAGGTTGACCCGCATAGTGGACGAGGGAAAGGCTGTGGATGTTGTGCACCTGGACTTTAGTAAAGCCTTTGACACCGTTTCCCACAGCATCCTCCTGGAGAAACTGGCTGCTCATGGCTTAGATTGGTGTACTCTGTGCTGGGTAGGAAACTGGCTGGATGGCCGGGCCCAAAGAGTTGTGGTGAATGGAGTTAAATCCAGTTGGTGGCCGGTCACAAGTGGTGTTCCCCAGGGCTCAGTACTGGGGCCAGTTCTGTTCAATATCTTTATCAAAGATCTGGACGAGGGGATTGATTGCACCCTCAGTAAGTTTGCAGATGACACCAAGTTGGGAGGGAGGGTTGATCTGCTTGAGGGTAGGAGGATGCTACAGAGGGACCTGGACAGGCTGGATCGATGGGCCGAGGCCGGTTGTATGAGATTCAGCAAGGCTAAGTGCCGGGTCCTGCACTTGGGTCACAACAACCCCAGGCAACACTAGAGGCTTGGGGAAGAGTGACTGGAAAGCTGCCTGGCAGAAAAGGACCTGGGGGTGTTGGTCGACAGCTGGCTGAATATGAGCCAGCAGTGTGCCCAGGTGGCCAAGAAGGCCAATAGCATCCTGGCTTGTATCAGAAATAGTGTGGCCAGCAGGGGTAGGGAAGTGATCATCCGTTTTTACTCGGCCCTGGTGAGGCCGCACCTCGAGTACTGTGTTCAGTTTTGGGCCCCTCACTACAAGAAAGACATTGAGGTGCTGGAGCATGTCCAGAGAAGGGCAATGAAGCTGGTGAAGGGTCTAGAGCACAAGTCCTATGAGGAGTGGCTGAGGGAACTGGGGTTGTTTAGCCTGGAGAAAAGGAGGCTGAGGGGAGACCTTATCGCTCTCTACAACCTGAAAGGAGGTTGTAGAGAGGTGGGTGTCGGTCTCTTCTCCCTAGTAACAGATGACAGGACAGGAGGGAATGGCCTCAAGTTGCGCCGGGGAGGTTTAGATTGAATGTTAGGAAACATTTCTTCTCTGAAAGGGTTGTCTGGCACTGGAACAGGCTGCCCAGGGAGGTGGTGGAGTCACCATCCCTGGAGGTATTTAAAAGACATGTAGATGTGGTGCTTAGGGACATGGTTTAGTGGTGGGCTTGGCAGTGTTAGGTTAACAGTTGGACTTGTTGATCTTAAAGGTCTCTTCCAACCTAAATGATTCTATGATTCTTCCTCAGTTTAATAAAATATGTTGTCTAAATGGCTGAATTGTCTTTGGATTAATTTTGTTATAGTACAAGCCAGGTAGTTATATGCCATGTATCATAACGATTACTGCTAAAGAAAATAAAATATGTAGTCAGTTTGAGTACACAGATATTTTATTTTATTTATTTATTTATTTGTTTGTTTATTTTTCCTCATGTTTCTGGGCAACCCGATCTTGGTATCCCTGCTTGAGCAGGAGGTTGGACAAGATGACATCCAGAGGTCACTTACCACCTCAACCATTCTGTGATTTTGGGAGAAAAGCAGTGAGATATGCAAAATCATAGATGCATGCGCACATTAGTAGTCCTCTATTCCTTCCTTCCCCCTCAAAGGCGAGGGAGGGGGAGAAGAGAGAGGGGACAACGAGTATATGCAATGTCTTTGGTATTTGTTGCCACGGACCGACTACTTCATTAGTACTAAAAGGTATTGTTCAGTGTGGCGAAGAGTAGTTGCAATGTTAGCTTGATGGTAATTTTTAGTCCTGTCAAATTTGAAGTGACTTGTTTTCTGCTGTTCCTTGTGTTGCATACTGAAAAGAAGAGCTCTACAGAAATATCTGCATGGGCAGACCACGTTTTATGGAGAAATGGGATTAATACATAAATCATGGACGTGAGGAAAATGATAAGTAGTTGGGGCAGGAGAAAGGCAGATCAGGAAAAAGTAAGATTGTGTGTTGTGCCTTCAGTCACCTAAAAGCTGTGTTCGTAAAAGTTTTGGGAAGTCTAACTGTCTTCCTTTTGACTCATTTGTCTTTGTGCTGTCTACTTGAGTCAGCAGAAGCCTTATTCCATAAGAGGATGGGAATCCCAGTTGTAGTTACTGATTGTGTGTATCTAAACTCGTTTTTCCATCTTCTTCCCCAGTCTCTATATGTGCGTATGCATGTATGCATGCACACCTGTCTGAGGAACTGAGCTGCAGCTTTCTAACTCTGTGACTCAGCCTCATAATTGGGAAATGTGAAAGACAGCTGGTGAAACATAGACCTAAAGGAGCAGAACAAAACCAGACTGGAATAAAAAGACTTGAAATTAAAACCAAACCAAAACAAACAAAACCAAAAAAAAACAAACTTGGATGGGGAAAAAGGGCAGTGAAGGATAACTTGCTTGGTTGGTAATCACAGTAAGTTTCATAGACTGTTCTGCAAGCTCTTTAGCCGCCTTTGTCTCCTCTAGCCTTGTGCCTTCTGGAATTGCTATGGAAGGAGGAGGTAGCCATTATACAAGTGCCATGTTCTGTGTTTTTCAAAATAGACTGCAAATGAAGTGAAAACTTTTAGCACAGTTCCTTGGTGGGAAAGTTTCTCAGCTTTTTATGTCATGGATTATGGTCCTGCTTTGCTCCTTTAAATGAAAATGAAATCCAGTATTGATCACCCACAGTCTAATCTCTTTATATGACCTGCAGTGTTTTTACTTGGTCTCCAGTGATATGCCTTGGTTTTGACATTGTTCTCGCTCTAGATTGACAATGGATCAGTCTTGAAATGTCATAATGAATCTTCTGGGTTTTTTTTATTTGTTCTACCCACTTTTATTCTGATCAATAAGTTTATACCAGAAGTTATGATAGAAATTTCCAATGTGATACTTTGAATTTTCCCTATATCTTGGAAAACCAAAATTGAAGATCACAGACATATTATGTGTTCAGATGAACTATTTCAAGATGTGTGACTGACTTTGTCCAAGTAATTATATATAAAGGGATTACTCAAACCTTGTCTACGTAAAGGCAGTTAAGGCTTTTAATGTAAATTAACAGGAGAAATTAATTTAAAGTGGTTTAGTTGAGCTACATTAAACATTTGAGTTGATATTCTCATTCAGAATTAGTAGTTTAGATTCAGTTGTTTTTATTTTACTGTAAAATTAAGTTGTGTTGAATGAACTCTATTTAATATGAAGAAAATTTTCACCTGGTTTGAGGTGGTTAAATCTGTTAAAGAAAAAAAAAAAATCAGATTAGCATTTTTGGGAATTTCTATGCATAAGGATATTTTCTTCAAAGTAATGTTCTTCATTGTACTAGCTTTTTAATAACTGGTTTGTGGTAGTCCTTTCCACACAAATATTTAGCTGTTGTTTTGCTCCAAATTATTTCTTCTACAAGAATGCTTTCACTGTTAACAGCTGTTCCGTATTCCTTTGTATTGCTGCTGGGCTTGATGCCTTGTAGAATTATTCCTGCAGTACCCAGTGGAGGTGAACTGAGTGTGTTTAACATGGACAGGTCAAACATTAAAAATCCCCAAGCCTTTTTGTGCATGGCCATCATAATTTTGAGATTCCACCTGATTGTTATTGATGGAACATTTGTTTATGCTGTGACATTGGTAATTTTGGAAAATTTGAAAGTTGGGAAGTTTAAGCTTGACTGAAGTGATCATAGCCTGTGAGCAGCTTTGCAAACCAATTGCTGCAATTGCCAGATAGCTTTGGTTTAGATTTGTGACATCTGCAGCCTATCAAGAGTAGGATATGGAAGATGATCAGTAAGGTGAAAGAGACACTGCTTTAGAGAAGTGCTTTTCTTGGAACTGCGTCCCTCTTTTCAGCATGGTTTGCGAGCTTAAGAAACTTCTATTACGTTTGTGCTGCAGACGTAGGAGAAGCAATAGCAGCAGCAGTTCAGGATGACATAGGACACTTTCCTAGGTAACTGTGTGAATCCTTCCCTAGACCTACAAAGGCCATACCCCAATATAATAATTTTCCTAGCTATTGAGAGATACCTAATTGTTACAATCTAGCCCCAGTTGCTCATGGTGAGCTGGTCATCATTTGAACTTAGTTGATTAACAGTAATTCCAATACAATACCTCTAGATGTTATGTGCTGTATGCTTCAGGGCTTATTAATAACTTTGAATATGTGTGCTTTCCCAGCTGTAGTCTCCATTTGTTTCCTATGCTATGTCTTTGAGTTCATTGTGCTCCAAAAGTTTAGCTGACTATAATGTTCATATGAAGAAAAACCTTTAGTCGCCAGACTGTGTGTGCAGTTGGGAAGAAGGAATATCTTGTCTGACTAGTGATATTGTTTTACATGCTTGTTGATAATCTCTTTATTTATAATGTTAATATGAATGACTACCTGGAAGATAAAAAAAATAAAATGCCATAAAGTAAAGACTCAGGGACTCCTGACATTAATCATACTTTTGTAGTCACAAAATCATGGAGCTCTACATTTTTAGGATTGCTAAATAGGATAGTGTGTGCCAAAAAGTTTATGTAATCCTGAATTTTAGAATATTACTACTTCCTCTCTTATACCTGTCACAACTATTTTGTTAACAAAGATGTGTTGCAACCTAAAGTGCTCTCCATTTGACAGAGCTGACCTACCGAGCCCTTTTAATTGCTCTTACTCTTCTACACGTCTCTTAGCTATTTTCTTTCAATAAAATGAACTGTATCTAATATCAGCTGCTGCTTGTGTGCCTGAGCAAGCAAAAGGGCTGTGCTCACCAAAAAGAGCACAATTACAGTTGCACTTTCTTTGTTGCAATAAAAGTTGCATGTGGAATATGTAGTGCAGATGGGAAATAAATGTATGAACTACTGAAGTAGCTTGGGGTTTTCCCTTTATGTTTGAACTTCTCGGCTATGCTTAATATCATGACTGCTTCTAAGCAAAGTTAGGTTTTTACAGATTAATTCTATGTTCGCTTCTGCAGAACAAAAAGAATTCAGTAGCTCTCAGTAGTGTCAGAATCTTTGATGTGGAGAGGCTCATAAAGAGGATATTTATTGTTTAAAAAGATGTAAAAGGAGCAGTAATAAACTCCCTGAATAACTGGATTCTCCCTGACAGAAGTTTTAGCTGCTTTATTTTGCAGAACTGGTGAACATAACTACCCTACTAAGGTATTTCATGTCTTAATAGCTATTAATGTTATTGTGCCTGCAAAAATAATGTGTATTTTATATGGCTTAACTTTTTGAAACATACCCATTCTTTGGTTTAGGTTTTGCTACCTTATCAGTAGGACTTGATCTTGTATCACTTTTCTAATGAGAAGGAGCCAGTAGTATCTTATTTTGGAACCAGGTACAAGATTTCTGTTCCATTCTCTTAAATTTAATCCCCATGTTTTAAGAAGACAACTGAGCTGCCTAACAGTAAGGCTCTTTAAACAAATTCTGTTTTGCATTAGTTCTCTAACGAAATAGCAGGAAATACACTTTCCTGTGGAACAGTATTTTTGGTTATTTGCATAGCTCCATCGATGCATTGGGCATTTTCCTTGAAAATCAATAATTTTGAGATTTGCATTTTCCTCTTTGGCTGAAATAATCTACACTTGTTGATCATCACAACACTTTGTAAATATAATTTGGTTTTCTGCAAATTTTTGGGACAGGTTGTGTTGCCCTAATGAATAGGCTTTTACTTGATGCTTAAATGTCTTATTTGTGTATGAAGGACTTGATATGGGCTCATTTAAAAAAGTTCTTAGTGCTAAGGCACCTGAATTAAATATTTGAGATGTTATTTTTAAGTGGAGAAAACTGTTTATAAGTGTTTTTTAATTTTTATATAAAATAAAATGAATAAAAAGGAAAAGCTTCCTGTGCTTACGAGAAGGAAATGGCTTTAACAGAAAAAGGTACTAATGCTGTTGGGGACCTATTCCTTCTTTTCAGGAAACTGTGTTCTAATGAATTTTCACCCTTTGTGATTGCAAAGTAGCAAGAAAGGTAAACATTTCCTGCTAGACATTCATGTAGTATAGATCAGGGAAGCTGCATGCTACCCATAGGTATCTGCTCTCTGCACATGGCTTAGTCTGGTGGATGTGTTGTGGGGTTTTTTTTGGTTTTGTTTGTTTGTTTATGTTTTTTGGTGTTGGGTTGTTTGTTTGTTTTTTTGTGATGGTCTGATTGTGTCAATTCCTCTCCTCTCCCATGAAGAGTTATTACAGGTGCAAAGCACAATTATGCTTTATGTTAATTTACCCTTGTAGAAACTGTGTGCACTCCTGCATTAGGGGGCATCTTTCCTTGAATCCACAGACCTCTCCTGCTGTGTATGCTTCCACCGCCTTTACTGGGGTTTCTCTTGCCATTTACTGTGGTGTCACTGCCACTACTAGCACATGGGCAGCAGAGGCATCAGTGTCATTGTTATTGAATAGAACAGCAGAGACCAAAGGAATGTGGCGGTAGCCACAGAGGAAAAAGCTGGTTGCTCTAAAATCTTTTTGTAAAGGTTGCTTTATATTCAGAAGCAACTTACACTCGGCCCAGTACAGTACTTTTCACTAAGATTTCTTTTCTTACAGTAGTTGTAGTTTGTAGTAATTTGAGCAGCTACTATTGGAATAGTTTTAGGAAAACACATTATGCTAATACTGGTTTAGAAATTATACTAAATAATTTTTATCTCAAACTTTTTAATTTTTCACTTGCTTTGTCAGCATCACTCAGATTCCACTGGCTGATCACTTTATGAACCAAACATATGGATTTCACTAGTACACTGAATTTCATCTGATTTTGTGCTTCTGGGATTTCTGTCTCTCTTTTCAAACTTAATTTTTTGTAGCCAGTATTGTAGAAGGTGAAACTATTCTGTATATGCTGTGAACTTACTGGTTTTATAATACTGATGTGTTTTCATGGGCTTTTATCGTTAATAATGAGTCTTCTAGATTTCTGCTGCCCCCCCCCAGTTGTTCAAGTTAGGTTCATATCGGGTTTCTTGCATTACTATTTTAACCTTAGACAGCTGCATCAGTGATTGATTACTGTTCACTTCCAATATTGACTTTTTCTGAGATTGAATTAGTGTTAAGATGCTTTATATTGTGAACGTGTATGCTTCTTTTTTCAATGTAACTTAAGTGTTAGACTATGTTTTGGCAGCCATATCTCCTTCCTTAGTATTTTTTAAAGTATTTTTAAAAGCATTTCATTCTGGAAGCTTGTAACAGAAGTACTGTCAGTGTATCAAACTGTAGCTCTGGTATGGAAACCAGAAATCTGCCCTCTTGTGGGTAAATCTGTATGATATACTCAGTCACGGTATGTTGTGAGACCTAACACCCTAGCCCTTCTTTAAAATTTAATTTTAATCCACCTAATTTTATCTCTAATCTTCTCAGAAATATATTAGGTTAGTCATATATAAGTTATTTTTTAAATCTAAAGATATAATAAGTTAAAGAATACCCTGGAGTATGGGGGATGAAACATTTAAACGTACATACTAACCTTCTGAATCCTGAGGTGTGTTACTTATCTTTGCATTACTACTGAGCCTGTGTATTACTGCACATAAACAGATTTTTCCCTTTATTTTGTTTTCCACCATTCCCATGCATGTACATAGCTAAACCACGGAGGAACTGATATTTTTGTTGAGGAGACAAGAATGTATTTCAACCAAGAGGAATGTTTCATAAATGCAGACCTTGAACCTTTGTATGGTAACGAGTGGCCAGAGTCCTCTGGTTGTTTCATTGATAGTCAGATGCTGCGATATCTGCAAAAAAAAATTGCAGTTTGTTTCTTTTTTTCTTGGCTTTTTTGTGGATTTTTTGGTTTTTGTTTGGTGGTGGTTTGGTTGGTTGGTTTGTTTGGCATGGGTTTTTTTTTTTTTTGTTTGCTTATTTTTCTTCCCTGGTTGTAGTCTGTCTTTTCACTGAGTGATCACTGATTCTAGGTAACTAAATTGTTCACAACTTACTTTCATCCTCTCTTCCTCCCTTAATTTTACCCGTGCCTGTCCATTCTCTCTAAAGAGATTCTCTCCCCCCCCGTTAGTTTTCTACTCTGCCATTAACCCAGTACTATGGTGAGAAATGCAGTATATGTAGAGAGATGAGTTGTTGAGAGGATCCGCATGATATGGTCCAAACCTTGTGCCACTGAAGGCAGAGTCAGTATTCTTCATGTCCATGTTATGGACTGTTTTACCAACCACATATTTACTTTCAACTTTTAAAAAAACCAAACACCAACCAAAACCAAAACAACCCACAAGATTTTAAATTTAACGTTTTGATAGGAATTTTCTTTGGAATGTTAATTTGCAGTAAAGGAGAATATACATTATTGACAAAAAAAGGGAAGAAGATAACATACAGAAATAGCACTTTAAATGTGTAGTTATTATCCATAGCATAAACTTTTTAAATATTACTTTCCTTGCTATCTTGGCTTGGCTTCATTTTTTTAATGTGTATTATGATGATAGCTTTTCATATATTACTCTCAATATATGCTGCCCTTTCACTGTTTTCCTTTCACTAAGGGGTTCTTTGTATCACTTCCTTTGTGCACTGTAGTTTCTTCCTCCCTGGAATGTCTTTTATAATATCTGTTGTTTTTTATAAAGCAGCAAGAGTCTAAATATGTATATACTGAATATGCAAGGTCTCCTTTGCATATATGTAAATTGGGTTTCTACTTCTCTGTTTGAACTGCTACACTCTTGTCGTGGTTTAGCCCCAGCCGGAGGCTGAGCCACGCGGTCGCTCGCTCACCCCACCCCCTCCCGGTGGGACGGGGAGAGAATTGGGACGAAGAAAGGCAAAAACTCGTGGGTTAACAACAACAGTTTAACCGAACAACAAAGGGAGAGAGAACAAACAAACAAGCGAGAAACCCCAACAATAACAACAACAGCGTGTACTTAGCGGTGCTTTCCGGACAGGTCGCTCCCGCCCGCAGCCTGACGCCCAGCCCGCTCCCGAGCAGCGATTCCCGCCCCTCCAGTCAACCCCCCTCTAAATAGTGAGCGTGACGGTCACATGGTATAGAATAGACCCCGGCCAGCTTCTGGTGAAAATTAACCCTATCCCAGCCGCAACC
This sequence comes from Phoenicopterus ruber ruber, assembly GCA_009819775.1. NCBI lineage: Eukaryota > Metazoa > Chordata > Aves > Phoenicopteriformes > Phoenicopteridae > Phoenicopterus > Phoenicopterus ruber. The sequence goes on from CM020247.1 coordinate 25,713,644, forward strand.
AGGACAACTCTGATGTGTTGTTTAAAAGCTTTCCAATGCAGCAGTTCTTTGATTTCCTTAATTCAGCTAATATTAACTAACAGTTTCATTTTTTTCAATCTAGAGGTAGAAATGCTGTACTACTGGTAATAGCTGCTGTACTACTGGTAATAGCTACTGTACAAAGCTGATAATGTAAAATTTTCTAAATATTGATAAATGTTGATTCTTCTTGACTAATTGCAAGCTGCTACAATGTATTACTTTTAACTCTTGTTACAGTTGGGGAATGAAAAAAACAAAACCAAAACACAACAAAACTTGTCTGTCAGAGTCAAGCCACTAATTGTTGCATGCTGTTCTGATGTTTTGTATGAAAGAACGTATCTTGTCTTGAGCTGTCTTTTTTTTTTTTTTTCCCCTAACTGCTTGATTTTTTGAATTCCCTAAATGAGTGAGTTTAGTAATGTTCTCAGTGACATCAAATTTGAGTTCTAGTTTCACTGGACCTCAGTCTCTAGTTCTGGAATTGAATCCCACCTTGTTTGCCAGTTGTATAACAGATACAGTTTTGCTCTCAACACAACAGATGTAATATTTGGACCCAAATGTTCCCATGTGGTTTCTTCATATTGTGTTTGAGGATGGGGCCAGACTCTTTTCAGTGGTGCCCAGCGACAGGACAAGGGGGAACGGGCACAAACTGGAACACAGGAAGTTCCGTTTAAATATGCGGAAAAACTTCTTCACAGTGAGGGTGACAGAGCACTGGAACAGGCTGCCCAGGGAGGTTGTGGAGTCTCCTTCTCTGGAGAGATTCAAGACCCGCCTGGACGCAGTCCTGTGCAGCCTGCTCTAGGTGACCCTGCTCTGGCAGTGGGGTTGGACTAGATGATCTCCAGAGGTCCCTTCCAACCCCTACCATTCTGTGATTCTGTGTTTGTTGTATAAACTAATCCCATCACTTAATCCCATCAGTCTCTCTTTGTCTTTTGTTTACTCTCATCTGTTTACCCACATCGTCATACTTATAAAAACTTCCTAGTATAAGAGACAGACTTCTTGAATTGCTGTGCTTAGTTCCCAGCTGGTGCAGGCAACCACATCCTGTCCCTTCTGTAACATCTCTATGATCCATCTTTAAAGTAATGGTGTTTCTTAGCTATGCTACTACTCCTAATGGAAGGCTGTTCCAGAAAGTGGCAGCTCTGATGATGGTGAGAAGCTCCGTTTTGATTTTCTTCTTGCTTGCATTCATGCCCCCATTTATTGTTGTGTTAGCATTGCCCTGTAGTATTCTTCCTTTGTAGCCTTCTTGGACTGCCTTAGAGAGAGCAACCGCATCCTCTCTTGACCTTTGTTTTGTTAGCTAAACAAGCCAACCCCTTCTACTCTCCTCTTAGAAAGCTTACTCTTCCCCCACCATCCTAGCTCTCTGCACTTGTTCCACTCTTAGATCTGGATCTTGCCAGTTTGTGTTTCTTATCATGTATCTGTGGAGAAGGTTTCTAATTTAAGTGTCTAGTTTTGGAGGAATTTTTCCCATTGAATATCTGTATAATTTAATTATTGTGGCAGTAATACCAGGAAAGAACTTGCATTAGTAGTGACTGCCTCTGTTTACAGCTTTCCCAGGCGATCAGGAAGGGAAAGTGAACAGATTTCCCCCTCTTTTGTTTCTGTGTTACATACAGGATTTCCAATAATACTGACTAGTGACGTGGCCTTAGTCAGCTTTGATGCAGTTTCAGTCAGGAGAGGAGAGATCATCAGACATGACCTTTTTCTTGTATACACAACTTATGTGTGAAAAGAGTTCTTTAACTACTTACCTTTCAATGAAAACTTAAATTATAAAAGTGTTGTTAGCTTTTGTGGGTTTGCTGTTGCAGACTCATTGTGGGAAAAGTTAGATCCTTTTTTTTTTTTTCTTTTAAAAATTACTTATTTATGGAACTAAGAAACCACTGAAATTCTGTTTATATTGGTATTCGTTTTGGGTAAAGAAACTCCAGTCTTGAGTAGTATTTGAAACTGCTCTGGGTGTTTGAAGGCTGTTTTCTCCTGCATTAAAAAAAACCCCAAACACAACAACCCACACAGCATATCTATCTGCAGCAGTTTCCTTAACTAGATTTCTGCACCTGTGATGTACTATATTTTTAATAAACAAATGTAATTTAGTGGTGGGAATGAGCCTGTGGCAGGTGCAGCAAAGGAAGTCAACTCATTGTCAGTTCTGTTTAACCTCATTGTTGGGTGGGAGTTTTTTGTGTGTTGGTTGTGTCATCCTCCATCACCCCCCTCTCCCCCCGAAGAATTCAGTTGTGTGTAGAAAGGGAAACTTTGAAAAGTTAACTTCAGTGGCTCATGAAAACTTTGAGCAGGAAAAAGACTTATAACATTCAGTTTCCTTGTCTTGCTTGGAATCTGTACATATGTATTAGCAGTGGTGTCCTATATATTGTCATTGGTGTGCCATAAGAAAGAATGAGATAAAAATTACTAAGGAAATGACAGTGATCTTTTGGTTTATATGTATTGTATATGTAATTTGCAAAAATGTTGGCTTGTAAAGTAAGTGTAAGCAAATCACGATTTCAGAATCTTCAGTAGACAACATAAATGCTGACAGAAGTCGTCTTTTTACTATTTCACGAAGTGTTAACACGGGAGCCTGTCTATAATAGGTAAATGTATATATATCAAGTTCCTTTCCTTTAATTTATTTTGTTTGTCTTCAGAAAATATCATGCTCAATTTTTGTCATTTCATTAGTATAACAATAGTGGATTGTAATGTGTGATCTTTGTAAATTTTTGGTTTTTTGGAACTGCAGTTGAAATTATTGTGATGATCTTTTGGGGGGGTTTGGTTTTGTGTGTTTTGGTTTTTTGCCTTTTTTTTTTTTTTTTTTTTTTTTAATAGTGTGGACTTCCTTACAATTGGGATCTTTATAGTTAGTGAAAATTGGATGAACAAATTCCTTTTCAGTAGTTGAACTGTGCTGTTTTACAGGAAATAAATGAGCTAGTTCAGTGGTGGCTAAACCTTTTCTTTCTGTGGAGTGGGTGAAACAGTTCCTGGTAGTAGTTTGACCAGAGAGTGTTTAATATTAAAGAGATATTTTCAGAACAATTTTGAAATAGCTACTACTTTTAAAATATACTAAGATTTTGTATTTGTCACTTTGTTTACTACTTGACTTTTGCATCTGTAAATTATTCCCTTTTGGTTTTGCTAGCTTCTTATATGAAAAATATCTCCTTCTCCAAAACTGGGAAGTGAATATAGCAGCTAATTACTTAAACTGGTTATGGATTAAGTGCTGTCCACTGCAGTATAAACCAACAGAAGTTTTGTTACCAATTTTTGAGTTGGTATAACCTGAGCAAATTTTCTTTTGATTGCCTTATCTTGCATCTTTTTTGGTGAAGGGCTCTGCTTCTGAGACCAAAAGCTTGCCTTTTGATTGCTTAATTCCATTTGATATTTAAATTCTACATTGTTCTACCCACTTCTGACAAAATTTACTTAGTATGCAGCTGAGGTTATGGTCTGTGTTTCATTTATGTTATTGAATTTAAAATTCTTTTAAGTAAAACGAGATTTTTAATTTCATTTTGTGTGTTTTTTTTTTGTTGTTGTGGTGTTTTTTTTTTTGTTGTTTTTTTTTTTTTTTTTTTTTTTTTTTTTTTTTATAGTGCTTGGGAGATGGGAAGTAATGATAGCTGGCACCTGAACTAAAATATCTGTGTAGGCGCTGCCATCCCAGAACTTCAGGATGAATGGGGATATGCCTCATGTTCCCATCACTACTCTTGCAGGGATTGCTAGTCTTACAGACCGTAAGTACTCTTCTTTTTTTTTGTCTTTGCTATGTTCCCTTCTATCTCTTCAGTAAATACCTGCATTTTCAAAATACTAAAAATAGTTTTATTTTTAAAGTTCTTAAAAGTAAATCTGTTCAAAATCAGATTTGGTATTAAAAATGTTAATTTGTCATTGCTCGAATTTTAAAAATATATTCAAACAAAATATGCTAATTTAAACATGAAATGAAATGTAGGTTAAAAAAAACCCCTTAAGTAAACCCAAAACACAAAATATAGGAATTCATTGTTTGTTTGGAATATCATTCAGTAACATATCTGGGTACCCCACAAATAAAGAAAAACATATAAATGATAAAATACTTCTCTAAAACATACATCTCATCATCTTCACTGAAGAGAGGGAGAATAGATTAGACTGATGTTCAGCTAGAGAGAGTTGTGGAATATGCTGAATATACTTGAAACCTAGTTCCTTAGTTTTGGACAAAATACAAAAAAGTTGCTCTAATTAACAGGTGCAAAGAATGGCTGCTAGAATGGAAATAAGCAGCTGAACCTATGAGGCTTCTTTCTTGGCTGTTCAGTCTACAAAAGGAGCAGATGAGGTGTGTGTGCTGTCTTTAAATATGTCAGGAAGACAAAATGCAAGGAAAGGAAAAGAACTATTTACATTAAAAGCTGATACTGATGCAAAACCAAATGGTTATAATCTGACCGAAAATAAATTTCTAGTAGAAACTAAGAGGAGATTTATCATTACTATAATGAGGTCCTAGACAACCGTTCCAATAAAAGAAGTTGGGACAAAGATGCACCTTGTTTATAAAGTGTAAGCAAGAGTTTATAGCTCGGTTGTCTGTCTGAGGATAATTGGACTCAGTGACCTGAGTGCTTCTTCTGAGCTCTTGTTTTTATTATTATACTGTTGAAATTTGGAGATTTTCCAAGAGACACTGAAAGTATATACTCAGCAATTGAATTTAATTGCCTACAGTAAAAAAAACAGATGTATTTGAGGGGAAAAACCCACAACTTCTTCATGTCTTTCTGATATTCTGAAATATCAAATTGGAAGATGCTGCTTATGTATTTATATGTGTATATATGTATCATTATGTGTGTCTAATAATGGGCCATCAGGATGCAAATCATAAGTTTCTGGGCTATGAGCAGTTTTCCAGCACTAAATATTTGCAGGTAAGGTTCTAAAGAAGTCAAAATACTGAACTGGTAGAAGTCACTGGTCGGAATTCTAGTGCAAGAGTTTCTTGAAACACTGAGCTACCTTTGGTGGGATTAGCCCTTGTGTTAGGTGCATTTGCTTCTTTATCTGTCGTATTTATCTGATATTTAGAAACTCAGGAGTAGGTGAAAGAGAAAGGCTTGTCACTGCTTCACCTTATTTCTCTCTATGTGAAAAGAAGGTACTGGAATGGACAAGTCCTGTTGCCCTAAAAACATGGAGGACATGATGACTAGATGCAGTAGAGTAGGCTCAGTTAACTAGCTGAATTTATACTGTTTTAATAAATATGTTTTGCTGATCTTGCTATTTTTTCTAAGTTTCAAGGCACATTCGAGGTTATCTAATGCAAATAATGAAAGCTAGCTATTTTAATATATTATATGCTTTTATTTGAATTGCAATTTATTTATAAATACAGTAATGATATACATTGTATAGGGGATAAAAAATATTGGAATTCTGCCCTCCCTCTTTTTTTTTTTTCTTTTTTTTTTAAAGAATTTCAAAATATAAAAGAGCCAAAAGAGTATATTTCACAGTTGTTTTTTTCTGAAGCTATTTCTAATGTAATCAGCCTGGGAACTTGAAGTCAGAGTTAGCTTGTTTTTGTGGACCCATGAAAGTGACTTTCCTATGTAGCAGGCTTTTTGGCCTCTTCTGGCTTACTCTCATCTCTGTAGCCCTGCCAAATCAAGGCTTCTTATTTGGTACACTTCCTTGTTATGCCTGTAGACCTAAGAACGCCCTCTGAAAGTATAGTATGCTCGTTTATAATCTGATTGAAATATTGTGATAGGTGTTTTCATTAAACAAATCTTTTTACCAGGATTTGTGAATAGATATATTGACTGAATTGACATTTTAGTGATCATTCCAACCAACGATACTAGCCTTTTCTTGAGAAGATTACTTACATAAAAATGAATACAACAGGAGAAGAATAAACTGAGAATTTAATTAGTGGCTTAAATTGGTTGTTGGGTTATTTAGGTTTTTTGGGGGGTTTGCTTTTTGTTTTTTGGGTTTTTTTTTTGTTTGTTTGTTTTTATCTACCCTCACCATACAAAGTGGGAACACTAATTAAATATAAAGGTCAGAGTAGAAACCTTAAAGTATATGATCAGTGCACTTACAGTACTGCATGCAGCTACAAGGATTTTGCATTTCCTTCCTTCCCTTTATCCATGCTTTCAGTTCCAAGAGAAAACTGCTATAATGTTAAATAACTTAATATTCTGGAATATTTAAAAGCATATTTTTATTCATAATACTTGCCTTAACACAGTTAAATATTTACAATAATATAGCAGTATAACTTATGGACTTGACTGCATTACTTTGTTTAAAATGGAGTCCAGCCTTTGTTTGTGTGTGTGTCCATGTGTGTTCATGATTAAAAAAAAAATAAAATCCAGAAATCTTCCCTATATTTCAAATGTAGTTGTCAGGTTTTCTTTCTTAATCACATGAGGGAGTAAGAAGGTGTTGATCTTTGTATGCTCGTGTTTCATGAAATGATTCTGAACTCCTTTCTGTTTTCTGATAACAGTTTTGAACCAGCTGCCTCTTCCATCACCTTTACCTGCTACAACAACAAAAAGCCTGCTTTTCAATGGACGGATAGCTGAAGAGGTGAACTGCCTTCTGGCTTGCAGGGATGAAAATCTGGTTTCACAGCTTGTCCACAGTCTCAATCAGGTGTCAACAGATCACATGTATGTATTTTGAACTTCAACTATATCAGATCACCATCCTTATTCCTTGAAATTAAAATGAACTGAATTGAGAAGGGTGTTTGTGAGAATCTGAAAATTAGAAGGTGCAGTTTTTTTTATTAGGCTAGTTTAGCAGATTACCGCTGTATAAGACTCAATTGTTTCATTCAATCAGAATGTTAGTAACTGTCTGACAGCCCTTATGCATAACTTTTTTTTTTTTTTTTTTTTTTATAGATCTGCTGCTTGTTCCATTCTTGCTAGTTAGGAGTGCAAACTTTGTGGTATTGATTGTGCAATAGTCATTTGTGTTCCACTTTGGTTAATAATGCACACAGACAAATTATATACCCAGTATTACACAAAAAGATACTTTTTTGAGACACCCATGTAAGACCCATGTCAGTTCTGATTAGATATTGAATTTAAATATTTTAAGAATTGAACCAGCAAGTATGCTAATGTATTATCTTTTTGTTAATATATATTTTGTTTTTTCATTTTTCCCTGGTGTCCTTTGAATTGTCTTATGTTGACAGCCCTGTCTTTTTCCTACATGTTCCAATCAATTGTTTTGATCAAATGGAAGTAGCTTTTAAAAGTCATCAAAGCAAACAATAAGTGAAAGCACGGATGCATTTATAGAAAATCCATTACATTTTTGATGGTTCGAAGGGAATCCTGTGATGTCAAAGATATGCCAATTTTCCTTTGTAAAATAAAAGATTCTTAAAGTGTTGGGCTGCAACCTGAATGTTACAAATTCACGCATATCTTATTTTCACTCCTACAATAATACTTTCTTGATGTTATGCCAAAGCGTTCTTCTTTTATGGAGAAGATCACGATACAAAAGTAGACATAAGAAACTTCTTATAATAGTCTGAAACTGACAGCCATGTATATATAAGTGCTTATTAACAGAAAATAATTTTGAAGGCTAGTAGGAATACCTCTTCTTCCATTCCTTAAACAAGAGAGGGGGAAAAAAAAACAGAGACGGGGAACAGTGCTTTGCAAACTTGGGTTTTTTTCTATATTTTAACAGTAAATTGTCATCTTTTGTTTTGGTTTTTTGTGTTTTGTGGTTTGGTTGGTTTTTTTTTTTTTTTTTTACTTGATTCATGGTTTCTTATAATTTGAAAATGCATTTGCCTCTTTATTTGCTTTCTTCCACAATTCCAGAGAACTGAAAGATAACCTTGGCAGTGATGATCCAGAGGGAGATATACCAGTCTTGCTGCAGGCTATCCTGGCAAGGAATCCTAATGTTTTCAGGGAGAAAAGCATGCAAAACAGATATGGGGTACAAAGCGGTAAGGATTTTTGATTATTTATTGATTGTGTTTTATGTTGTTCTGTAAGTTTAGGGGACTGATACTAACCACAAATATATATGGAGCACAACTGTGATATTTATGCCTTACCTTGTATTTGATAGTGAGATAAAGCTATGTATCTCGACATCTTCGAAGAGCAATTGTATTAGAATAAGCATGGAAATAAATTCTACCGGGTATTTTTGTAAAAAATAATGTTTAATTTCACTACAAAGTTTAATTTCTAGGATGAGTGATTGGATTTTATTTTAAAGTAATTTTATTTGAATTTCTTTATGGCTAGGTTCATATATTTGTCTTAGTAAATAATTGAAGTTGGGAAAATATGCCTTGATCTTACTGAAAATCTGTACGATTATAGTGTATCACTGTAGTGGTAGTTCTTAATAGTTCTGGGGTAAGGAATAAGGTTGAATGAACCATACTTAACAGCTCCTCCCTGCCATTCCTCTTCTCAGCAATTTGTGATGCCCTACAGATTTTACTGTTTCGACAGCTAATTCTTTTCTGACGTTTAGTGAGATATACTGCTGGATAGCAAAGATGGAGAAGGGGAGAGACCAAGCAAAGGATTAATCAGACAGATTCTACTTGTAGATCTGGAGAGTTCTTCATTTGCACCTGAAATCTTTTCTTTAAATACTAAACTATGAAACAAGTAGGAGAATTTCCAGAGTTTTTGCAGTGTGAGGATAAAGCTTTGCTAGCATTGTAGAGATATAGATAGAAGGGTTACTGGAGTCCACAGGGGATAGAAAGTGTAGGGTGTTTTTGGGGAAAAATAATAAAATGAGATTATTAAGTTCGTTCACCTAGGCTAGTGAGTAAAAAGCCATACAATATTTGAAAAGAACTTGCTAAGGACAGAACACGTAATGTTCCTTGAAAGAATGCAGAAATTTCCTGGAATGAAAATGTGAAAGGCAGTACTAAATATTTAGTAGCTCATTGATACATATATCCTGAAATTTAAGCTCTGAAAACAGTCTCCAGATTCTGAGTTTGGTGATAGCCGTGGCAGAGTATGATTTTTCCAGCTGTAGGAAGAGTTGTGACTGTCCTGCCAGTTTTTGCAGAGTGGTTCCACAAAGAACATACGCTTGAATCAAAGTTTTCCACCAGTTTTGTACAGTAAAAAGATTTTTTGCCAGTGCAAAAGGGAGACATTGTTTTTGAAATTATTTGTTCCAGCAGAGGCTTTTGAAAGAAAGAAGATAAAGTGAGTTAATTTCTTTCTAATTTTTGCTAATTCTGTGCTTCAGGGGGGAAACACTTTTGCAGCTTGATTCAATAGGTTAAGAATAATCCTTAATGAAATAAAAGCACCTCTATCTTTAGTAAATGTGCTTTGACCTATGCTTGAAGGAAGGTACTAGTACAGAATTAAAAACAATTCAACATGAAACTTAAAAGAATAGTTGATGTTATTTTAATAAAGTTAACAAAGTGGTTTCAGAGAACCAGAAGAGATCAGATTCTAAAACTTCCTTCAATATTTAATTTTATTTTACATAATTCTGAATACTTGTACCATTGCAAACATTGCAATGTAAGTGTGAAATCGGAAAAATTGAAAGAAAGGGGGAAGAGGGGAAAAGCATAGCTGTAGACCAAGTATTTTGAGAGGAAGAAGGCCCTGGAATGAATTTTTGGAAAAGCTAGGCAAAGTGTGACTTTATTTTCTATGGAAAAAGGCCACACTCTTACCTGGAAATAGGGGAATCTTTAAGCTAGATGCTGGCAAATTGTGGTAGCCTTATTAGCTGTTAATACATCCCATTCAGATCTCCAAGGCTGTCCTGGTTTAGGAGGATATACTGATGTGTTCTGGCAGCAAAGGTTGGGTTTTCTTCTGCTTTCTGAACAGATTTTGTAATCTCTGTAGAGTTGTGATTTGTAGAACACTTGGGAGTTCGGTAGAGATCTTATGTAATGCATTTTGCCAGCTAGAAGAATGAAATTTAGGCTCTTTTCTAGTATTTCAAATTCATCTCTTCTGCTTTCCTTACTGTCTTCCTTCTGAATATTGTCCTTCTGCCTTCTGTTGAGTCCAGCATGTGGTGAAGTCAGCGCTGGGTACTGTGATCCAGTATATGTAATGCCCAGAAATGAGAAGGAACGAAGGTAGTGAGACCCCTGGTCTATTTACTCAGCCTGGGGTGGGCCTCTGCACCATGATCCCTTGAGTGTCAGTTCCAGCATTAGTATGGACAAACTGAACTCAAATTCATTTCTCCCAGTCTTCATTTCTAACGCAAGAACAGAAAGGCCACCTGGCTAAAGAATTACATTAAATGTGGAATAAAAGTCTTGGTTCAGTAAAATTTGTCAGGAAATAAAGGCATCTTCAGAAAGCTAAATATTATGTTTTGAATACTTGTGAATATAAGGTAAAGCACAAGCAGAATTCTGTGCTGATGTTTTTTTCCACGGTCATATTGATTTGTAGCTCAACACTAAGTTTAGAGCGAGAATTGTTTTTAGTTATGATGAACAAATAGTGCAAGAAAGATGTATTATGTGGACACTTTTTTTTGCTTTGTGTCCTGGGTGCACCCACCCCCCCACCCCCCCCGCCACCTCCACCCCCAAAAAATTGCTGGCATATTTCGTTTCAGGTAATGTAGCAGCAGTGTTCAAACTCTTATTCCCTGTCTTTCGATAATAGTCCCATTGTTGAAACAGTCTTCATACAGATTAGATAGTTAGTTAGTTTTTTCAGACTGTGTTCTATTACTAGGTTGTCTGAACAGACAGCCACATCATCATGCGGCATCAGGCCTAACTTTGTACAAGGGCAGTATGTTAATTTTATTTTAGACCTTTTTCATCAGATGACAGAGAAAGTTCTAGGTGCCATCTTTCAACTACATCTGTCTTGCATCTTATAGTGTATGAGTGAAGTGGATTTCTTTATAATTATTTATTTAAAGTTAAGATATTATTTAGTTTCAGTTTTCATAATAATTTTTTCTCTTTTCTCTCTCAACACTTTGGCTTTGTCTTTCAGCAGATATGTGTTAGAAGATCAGCTAAAATAATGTATTGCAATAGGTTAGTATTCATAGCATAGCTTAGGGTGCAGAAAGGACTTAAAATTCACTTTAAACTATTTACCAAAACTTGTGCATTTTTGAGGATCGAAATTTTATGCATCTTTCCATAAATGTCAATTACTTAGATAATTTTTGTTCATTTGTACAAGAATTCAAGTGCACGTGTGCCTGTAAAAGGGAAAAACTTTGTAGACATACACTTTCAATAAGAGTGTATATATAACTGAAAAATCACCTGTTGGTGAGCAGTCCTAGCTTAAGCATGCATAATGCTGTAATACAGTTTAATCATACAAGACTTTTTCTGTGACCTTGAGCTGTGTTTTTACATAGTGTGTTCTTTGGCATTTAGTAGGAATGCTAAAATGGATTTATGTGTATCACTTTTTTTCAAGCAAAAAAAATAATAGTCAAGACTGGGAGTATGTGTTAAGGAAACTCATTCTAGGAATGTTATTACTAGGATGATGTTTTCTCAAAACTGAACATTACCAACAATCAAAATTAAAGTTGCGTTTAAAAGAAATTCTTAAGTATTTTAAGGTATGGAAATGCACAGTGGAGCCATAAATCTGCTGCTTAGTGATATGACAACAATGTAAAAAATGTACAAGAAGATATTTTAGTGTTAATGGCCGTAGACTAATTTCAACTCCTTTTTAGACTAAATGTTTGGGGCTTATTTTTACTCCTTCCTCATTACATCATTACTAGGCAGACTTGTTATCTGTCTGGAAACTTTGGAGACAGTGGTGTTGTGGGGTTTTCTTGTTTGGTGGTTTGTTGTTGTTGTTATTGGTTGGTTGGGGTTTTTTTGTGGGTTTTTTGGGGGGGAGGGGAGGAGGAGGGGTTGTGGGATTTTTGTTTGTTTGGTTAAGTTATCTAGATTGTGTCCCCTGTGTCGCCCCTCCAACAGAGAGAGGTGAGAACTGTTTGTCACAGAATAAGTTTTAGGGTTTTTTAAATGGCATTAAAAATGGATTCATTTCTATATATTCTGTAATTCTTTTAAACCAAAAACTGCTGCATCTGTGGTTCAAAATGTGTTTTAAATTTAGGGAGGAGAAAACAAATAGATATGTTTTTAAAGTATTTTAAAAGTGCAGTCTTTGCTTTAAGCATAAAATGAAACTTTGTCTGTATAGATCATACTCATATGGACACATTTTGTCAGCTTTCTATACATGAATGTTAAGAATTAGTAGTTTGACTTACTACCTAGCTGTGGTGAGAGTGGCTGTGAGAGGTGAGCGGGCAGTGGGCATACCAGGTGCTGCCTCCAACACAAAACCCCTGGAGTTTCCTCCTCACTTGCTTCTGTGCGAGGCAACCAGTGTCCATTTAAACAAATTTTGCAGGAGTTGAGGAGTCCCCTTCTGTTACTCAGGACAATGAAATGTCCTCTGTACTGAAGTATGGAGGTCTCTGATTTCCCCCCCCCCCCCCCCCCCCAGCACAACATGAGACTTTCACTCCTGCTCTGGGCTAGTTTGCCTGTGCTAATGTACTTGGAATGCAGCACTTCATACCTACGGGGAGGTAGTAGCGGCTGCATTCCTGGGGGATTATCCCATCTCTTCTCTGCTGGGGAGAGGGGAAGAGAAAAGAGGGTGACAGGAGGGATTTCTGAAACTAGCTTTGCTTGTGTGAATATTGCAGTAATTGAAATCGGTGATAGCAATTCAAGGGTTGATGGCTCCCAAACACTCTGGACTGGGGACTACTGTCAGCCTTCTATCTAACCTTTGATTTAAAATATTTGCATTACTGATGTGCCTTTACCCACAGCTGTGGATCACTTGCTGTGGCTTCCCAAGCTGCAGTGTGCACATGAATTCTAACACTGTTTTAGCTGCAAGACATTCAATTCTGTCATTAAAATCACCTGGTTAAAAGTCATATAAGTTTTTGTGTACCTGCACCACTTCAACTTCCAGTGTCATGTGGTGGTTAGGAAATTCTTTATACCTGTATTGAAGAGAGGAAAAAAAAGATTCCTTTAAATAAAGATGCAAGTTAGTTTCAAGTGCATTGATACTTGTGGCTTGCCATCTAGTACAACTCCTGAATTTCCAAAGCATGACTGTGGGAACCTACAGGCTGTGGGAGTCTACAGGTGGGATATTGGTGGTTCTTTGCTATTGAAAATATTTCAGCACCTTCTTTGATAACATTCCTTATAAGCGTGGTGGAGGTGGAATAGAAAGCTTTTGTCCCTGGGTAGAAAGGAACCACTAAGGCATTATAGGAGCAGGGAGAATATCTTGCACCGCTCAGCCCAAGATGATTGTTTGCTGTACTTGTTCTAAAAATGAGAGATAAGTTTTTTGTGTTCTTCTGACTTGTTGTGAAATTTCCAAATCTTTTACTTATTGGCACAATGAGTACTGTACACACCAGTCTGGAGTGTGGAGTATACGTCCTGTTATAAAATGTTTCTATTTACTAGCAGATTTTTGGCTAAGAGGAACAGAGGAAGCAACTACTGTTGATATTTATAATTGAATTAATACTGCTTTAGGGAACATTCTTTTTATGCCATGGTGTAAAATGGACATCTTACATGGAATCAATCTGTTTTTAATGTTTTCTAAGCTGTAGGTAGAAGATGTTAATGTCTGTAAAGTTTATAATCTCTTTGTATATAATAATTTCTGAAATGAGAGATTTCATTGATTAAAAAGGAAATACATGTTAAGTAATGCTGCTATCTTCTTCTTAATAGGGATGATGATGTCGCAGTTTAATATTTCTCAGAATTCCATGCGAGGTAGTCCTGCATCTTCCAATTATCAACAAACCACTATCTCGCATAGCCCTTCCAGGTAACACTTTCTTTTAAATGGGGTGGGATGGGCAACGAACTGAAAATTCTTTCTACAGTGACAGTCAATTCTTGTTGCAAGTATGTGAATGGAAGATGATCAGTGTCAAGACAAATTTTGCATTTGTCTGACAGCAGGGTGAGTTTCTTCATCTGGCAAAGAAACATCTTTTTTTTAGTGAGTTAATCTTTGTTTTGTATTCTGACTAGTCATGATTCCCCGCTCTCTCTCCCTCCCATAATTTTGGCAAACTTTCTTTCCTGCTTAAGGAATCCCCCTTCCTCCCCTCCAGCTGTTCTCTACCTGTGGCAGAGGCTGAGACTGGTGGCAGGAGGATAGGAGAGAAGAAAGAGGCTATGTGTTCTGGCATGTATAACAGTACCAATGTGACAGGAGGGTGGGAAAAAAGGCTCGTAAAAGCATGGAGTACTGCTGTAACAGATATACAAAAGGCTGCTCAGAGGAGGACAGGCCTAGTAGTTTGGCCGGTCTTCCAGCAGCTTCCTCATCAACTTTCTGGTTCTTTTTCAAACTTTGAGTGTCGGCAAGTAGCATGTACCTATAATCCAGGCCTTTGTTAATATAATACTCTGGACTAGAGGAAAGAGTTCTGCATGTAGTTTCAACCCAGTTACTGGGCTTTAACAGATTTCATCTCCAGTTATTAGATATCATTATTAAAATAAACTTATTTCACTTCAAGTTAGTGTAATTGTTTTGGCAAATGAAATGCTCTGTATCTGCTCAAAAAACAATACACTGTTTTTACTTTTATATCTAAAAGTGATATTGAAGAAGGTTTTTTGAATTGTGAATATTACAATGTGCTAAATCTTCTTGAAATCCTTGCAAAATCCTTGTGTTATATACTTTGCTATTTCTTTCTATGGAAGCTTACCTTCATAGAGTTGCTATTTAGAACTGAGGGTTGTGAAAGCATGTATTGTACTTTCTGAAGTATTGATTTGGTTTATTTTTATTTTGAAAAGCTCATATAAGAATGTAAGTTATAATTTATGTGTATTATTGTCACAAGCCTATTTTATTTTTATGGCTTCCTATCTTTAGGATGAGTTTAAGATAAAGCCAGTGAAAGAATAAGTTGTATTCAGTGGACTTTGCATCAGATCCTATCATATTCCTATATCTTGGCAGTATAGTTCTGTTAGATGAAGTTTTTTTTAAATCTTACTGGAAAAATCATATTTAGAGTAGATGGCTCCTTATTAATCCTAGCGAGCTAGTTGTTATATGATACTTAAACCTTAGCTGTCACTTTCATTCAAACTTCTAGGACTAACTTTTGGAAATTGCATATTTTTTTTTAGTAAATCTGCAGATCTTATTAAAATAAATATTTGTGTCATTGTTTCCTTTCCCTAGGTGGAGGTCTTATGAATGCTTTTTATTCTATTCTTTACTTTTACTAATGCAGTACCCAAGCTGTGACTCTTAAGTAATAATTGAAGTTGGGAAGGTATCGATAGCTTAAAATACTGCTTTTGAAGGGGTTTCTTGATTGCATTGCAATTTTGTCTCTTACAGAAGTTATAATGTTCCAAAGGTATAATATTCCAAAAGAAATAATAAATTTGTCTAAATTTCCTTTTCCACATTTTTAAAACTTTTTTTATTTTATTTTTAGCCGATTTGTGCCACCACAGACAAGCTCTGGTAACAGATTTTTGGCACAACAGAACAGTCCAGTGCCTAGTCCATATGCTCCTCAAAGTCCTGCAGGATACATGCCATATTCACATCCTCCAAGTTATACACCACATCCTCAGATGCAGCAAGGTAAGTCTGTGATGTTTGTTTTATTCTCCTATCTCATGTCAGCTTTACCTTCATGTGCATGTTTCACGGCTCTCTAATTTCTTTGAAGGAGTCACATGCTTAATGCATATCTTTGAGTTGATTGGGAATTTTTGGAGTATGTTTAAGCTTTGCTTTCCTGACTGTACAGAGTGGTAGTATATAATTTATTTTAAAAAAAACCAAAAAAAACCCAACCAAAAAAAAAAAAAAACCAAGAAACCCCCCCCACAAAACCAAACCAAACCAAAACTGCTACACCCATTTTACATAGTTGTCGCATATACATGACAACAGAAAAATCAAAGCAAACCAAAAACTTTTATTTGTTAGCTATGGCAATCATTTATCTGTACTAGCGAAAACCTAATTTTTGCCAGTGTAATGTAAGTTTTGCTGCCAGCTTATTTAGCCTTACCAAACCTTTGTAGTGTAGAATAGACTAAATTGGCTAGAAGGTATGCTCAAGGTATGCCATAACTGGCAAAGATGACCTTCAGAATGAATGGATTTCTTTGTTCTTCCCTTTTCTAAAAACAATCTTGAACATCATGAACACTGTTCAGTATCTAGGCTTTTTTTTTTTTTTTTTTGGTAAGTAGAATTCTCGTTGGATTCTTTTAAATCATCTGTTTTTAAAGTTTAGCAATGTGCTTAGAATTTATATAACTGTTCTGTATGTAATGTTGTATGCCTCATGAATACCTTGGAAGTTACTAAAGGTAGTGAATGCAAATTATATAGAGGAAAATAAAGTTTTCTATAACCTATAAGAATATGATACTGACTGTAATTAGGATAGATGTGGAGAGAAGCTTGGCTAATCTGTACATAGAATTTAGGTTTTAAATCCTCTTGAAAATTCAAACCTTAGATATCTAATTTTATTCAAGGTATTTGTGGCAAATGATTCAATCAAGAAAGTTGGATTCTTGTTCAGATTCCATACCTCTTGCATCCAACTCATTAATATCCACTATTATGGTGTTTTCTGTGAAATTTTTTAGAGCTAACAACTGTGTGAATATATAAGTATAGTTATTTATATTTTTTTGTATTTCAGCTTCAGTATCCAGTCCCATTGTCACAGCTGGGATGAGGAATCTCCATGAAAATAAAGTTTCAAGTCAGTTGTCTGGAAATTCAGCTAATCATCATGCTGATAATTCTAGACATGACTCAAATGAAGACTACCTACAGATGGTGCACAGGCTAAGTAGTGATGTATGTTACCTAGATCAGTTTATTATGATAAAGCAAATATTTACTATGATAAAGCAAGTATGTGTTTAGCTGCCTTAGAAGTCAGATATTTTACTATGTTGTTGATGATGAATAAAACTACTGTAAATATATTTCAGTTTCAGATGTGTACACTCAACCGTGCAACTTTAATGTGTGAGTTTTAATTTTTTCTAGATCTCTCTTTCCTTTGGAACAGTTTGCAACATTGATTCTGATGAAATTATGAAAAGTAAAAAATCTTGCTCATATGTGAGTGTATTTTAAAGAAATGGTAGAGTGTCTCTGCAATTACTGTAGCAATATGTTGATGCAAACAATACTAGATTCTAAATCGGTGTATAGTTAACTTGTCTTTCTGAAGATTCCCATAACTGTCAATTAGACTTGACATATTTGAATAATTTATTGGGTAATATAGTAGTGTTGTCAAAGGCAAAAATTCCTTTTGACACTTTTTCATACTGGTCTATTATGCGCTTTTATGGCCTGGTTTCTTTATAAGATATTTTTCCCATAGTGACTTTCGTTCATGTGGGAGAAATTCTTGCTGAAATCTTGAATCTAAAGGAAAAAAACCCAACAACTTTCTCCCACGGTGTTTTGAACTTCTTAATTTTCTTCTTAATGAGCATCTCATTCTGTGGATGAAGCATGTTGGGATTCTTCTTTACAAGTTTGGCACACAGTCTCTTAACAGCTCTTAAGGGGAGAGCACTTAATTAAAGTTTTGCATCTATGTATGAATAACAAGCTTAATCATAATGTTGCAGCCTTTTCAGAAGCAGTGTGACCTTTGGCACAGATAGTTATGAATGAAGATTATTAAATCATAAAACTTAAAAAACTTTATGATTCTATGTTTTTTTCTTAGTTTTAGGATTTTGTTGCTTTAAAAATTATGAATGGTTACAGGATATTGTGTATTTGCAATATATGATTTTAGAAAATCAGCAAGTATACCCTTGAAGGCTCACTGTGCATATACTCAATTTAAGGACCATTTTTTGATAAACTTGAGAACATTCCTAGAATATAAGTTCATGCTTACATTTCACCATTTGATGAAGTTCTGAACTAGGAAACAGTAAATGAGCATTTCTGAAAATTTGTCAGCTACGGTAGGAATGGCATGTGTACCTGAAAGGTCATCTACCTAGTTAGTGTGTTTAGTTAATTTAATAAAAGGCACCTTTGCCTGTGTCCCTGGCAATCATGGGCAGAGGACCTCTCCTGTCCTAATAAAACATATATGCTAAAACGTTCCTAAGCCCCCCCCCCCCCCCCCCCCCCAATATTGGGGGGGGGGAGATTTATTACAATTCAAAGATAAGTCAGGTTTGAAAAAAATCAGCTCCATAATTTCAGTGTATTAAATAAATGAGTAACTCGTACATCAGGAAATTAATTCATTTTGACTTGCAATAAAACACATGTAAGTTTAAGGTATAGTTCTTTTTATTGCATTGAATCTGAATATTAGATTTCTTTGCATGTGAGGCTTTCCTCACATGAGGCAACAAGTCTTTTTGCAAGCACTGTTGCAAAAATAAGTGTAATTAATAGCACAGCATGAGTTTTAGATTCATTTTGCTGTGGGAGGAAAAAAAAAATCGAATAGAATTGTTTTGTAAGTGCCCATGGATGGTGAAACTGATGAAATCTGGTTTCTTACAGATTTATATTCTTTGCCTTGTAAGCACCTTCAGTCCATAAATATCAAACTTTTTTTTCCTTTTCCCTAAGCAGTGTGAACTATGCCTTCACAAGGCATAACATGTATGGTGGCTAGTCTACTGCTATACATGTGGAAATTGGCTGTTTGGCCATTGTAAGAGGGAGTGTGTAGTTGCCATACATCTCTCTCAGCTGCTGCAATGAGAGTGCTACAGATTTTGTTCAGTCCTGATGTGTGTATGCTGGAGGGTATAAATACAAAGTGTTAGTTTGCTTAACTGTAAAAATAAGATGGCATTCTAATAAACTTTATGGGTAGGTTAAGTGAAAAAATGGTGAGTTTGTTTTAAAAAAATATCTACTTTTTATACTCAATTTCTTTCAGTTGGTATTGTATAGAGTTCATCTTTCTGCTTTTCAGCTCTTTACTATGAGTGCATGTAACAACTTCTAAATGGAATCTTAATGTCAACCAAAAGTGCTTATTTAGCTAGAAGACATATACATAGATTTATTTTTATGTGCAAGTTCTGGTTCTGGATTCTTCTTAAGGCTGATTGTGCTCCGGAATGTTGCCTATAAAGTAGTCTAATAGCAGTCTAAATTACAAAGATTTTTATATAAATAAATATTTTTCTAATATTTGTTGTATGCTTTTTCATCCAATCCATTTTATCAGTATGTGTACTAATTTCAGTCTTTATCAAGTGTTCATGTTCATAATGTTAATTTTTTATCATTGTCACTTTAGGATGGCGATCCTTCAATAAGGCATGCTGCATCTTTTTCCTTGAGGTCACCACAGTCAGTCTGCTCTCCAGCTGGAAGCGATGGAACCCTTAAAGGTAGTCTAGCAGTCATATATATCAATGTATTTTTTTTCCAATTTTAAAGAACAGAGAGTTTAAAGAGGTATTTAGTTAGTTGTTCCGACTTCTGTATTCCAATAGTACTAAAGAGTATGTCATTAAGTTTTGGATACAAAATTATTTTGAGCCCTGATCCAGAAGAAATTTCTGAAGGTCCAAAAATTGACTAATCATACTTCAAAACAAAGCTCAAATTCATGGAGGACAGAAGAACTTTAAATCGTTTCAAATATGAGGATTAAATTCTTTATAAGAATGGTTTCAGTTGCTCTACATAAGAAATAGTTTAAAGGCAGCATTAGGAGTATTGAACTCTTAACCAGCTCAAAAGTGTTTTAACATGCAATGCTTGTCTTGATTGCAATCATCAAATTTTAAGAACGTGAAAATAAAAGTAGTTCAATGAACACAATATATATAGCATAAATTAAGCCTGAAAACCTTAGCTGTGGAGAAGGAATAGGGTGAACTGCCAGTCAGCTGAGAAAATAATTCTTTATGCTAAAATCTGGAATGCATACTGCTGTTTTTAATATTATCCCTAAGAAGCAATGACTGAGATACATGAGACTTAGCAAGGTAGGGGTTTGGGCATGTTCTTGCTAATTTAGGTTTTCAATGCTTATGTATTTGCATGGCAGTAGTAAAAAGATGCAACAGTGCTTTCTTCTCTTTAGCCCTGAAACAAAATTAAGTCTTTCTGGATGGTCAGGTTAGGTGGAGAGGGAGAACAGGAGATGGGGGAGATTCTAGAGAAGGTGAGGGTATTGGACTTGTGCAGCCTGGATAAGAGAAGTATTTGGGGGGGGATGGGGGAGGGCAGGCAACGGATGGACAGGATGACACACAATGGACGGACATGACCTTAGAGCAGTCTTCTCATACCTATGAGGAAATTATCAGGAAGACTTGAGTCAGGCTTTTCAGTGTTGTGGAGGAAGGATGAGAGACAGTGGACTTAAATTGAAATGGGAGGGTCTGACTAGGTATAAGGAAAAACTTTTTCACTATTAGGACAGTCGAGCATTGGAAAAGCCCAGAGAATCTGTGCGTTTTCCATCCTTGGAGGTTTTCAAGACCAGGCCGGATAAAGCCCTGCATAATGTGGCCTTGCTCACCCTGCTTTGAGCACAAGGATCAACTAAAGACCTCCTGAGGTCCCTTCTTAACTGAATTATCCTATGATCCTGTGACTGCTAAATGATCTCTGTGGTTCATCTTCTGTAGGCATATACTGTGTTAAACAGTGATAGAAGAAATGTGGCTCAAATGCAAGTGAGAAGTACTTGTATAGCATGCCAGCAGCATCAGTATTTTAGGAGGTCTTGTGCTAAAGGACTTGTTGTAAGACTTGTGTAAATGGCAAAGACTAAATGTGGTTGTTTTTCTTTAACTCAGTACACAAAATCCATGTTTGTTGAGCTTTATCAGTTTAACAACATTGTGAATCTAAGCTACTTCCACTCAAATATATGATTTCCACTCAGCCAGAAGAATATTTGAATTATTTTTTTGGTTAAAGTTGCTGCTGTTTCAATTGGTTGTCTTGGAACCTGTTTTGAAGGGATACCTTCTCAGATTATTTCTGAAAACAATCTGATTGTACAATTCAGATTGTAACATTTCAGCATTAGAGGGGCTGAAAAAGTGCAAGAGGAGCTTTTTGATTTATTTACCTGTATGTTAGCTTTACTTTTCTCATTGATAAAGCACACAACTGAAATATTCTTACTAATGGTGCTACCATTTTGCCTTCTTAAAGAGATTAATGAACCCTGATTGAGAGAACCAGTTCTTGATGCTGCAAGAATCTTGCCAGACATTTAGTTCCTCTAATCTTGCATTTTAGAAATGTATTGAAGAGGTGTGGATAATTATAGTGTTACTTAGAGTATGTGATCACTGACAGTGAGTTTTTGGCCTAGCTTTTTGTTGCTACTCTCATCAGTCCTTTAAAGTTTGGTTAACGAGTTGCAAACTTTGATAAAGAAAATTAGCAAAATATTTGTTTGTTTGGGAGGACAAAAAGAATGGCACTAGACATCATCAGTCCAGAGAAAGATCACAGGAAGGATGTTATAACATCTAAGCTTTCTTATATAACATAGAAATGTGAGGCAATTACCAAAGGTATGAGTACAGACTGCATTTCTGTACTTCTGACATGGAAGTAGCAAGGACTTCTGGAGACTTGGAGAATGTGATTGTACAGCCTTGAATTACTTTAAGACTGAACGATAGCTGTCTGATAGACAGAATCTGAATGAGGAAGAAGTTTTGTTTGCAACTCAGGCAAATATTTGAGAGATGGCAGAAGTTATATTTGTTCTTTTGGTTGGTTATTCGCTTACTCAATGGAGTAAAATTTCTCTGTTACAGAAATTTTTGCCTCACTTCTGCTTCAGTAAAGGTACTAGAGCAACTGAAGTTTTATCCAGAAGTTCTAGGCTGGTCTTTAGCCTTTCTTTTTAATGTAAATTTTATGATTTTAGCTATGCAAACAGAATAGTGGCTCTGCTTTCATGCTATCATCTGTTACCACATCTGCTTTCATGGAAAATTCATTTCTATGAATTCCTCTATGAAGAATTAACATGAAGTATTTTCCTTCTGTTAAGCTCATAAAATATTCTGTGGTAGCCATTATCCAAGACTGAGTATTCATCAAAATCCTGTATCCATTTGTTCTACTTTCCCACTACTCTGGAATCTCAGAAAAGATTTTTTTTTTTTTTTTTTTTCTTTCTTAAGACAACTTCTAAAGATCTGTATAAAGGAAAGCCTTCCACAATGTTTTTAGTCCATTGCTTTCCAAAGAGAAGAGTTCATATATTTACAGTCCTGTTTCCATACAGTTTCCTAAACTCCTGGGAAAACATCTGTAAGGAATAGCAACAACCCTTATGAAACTATATAATTTTGCACTCTTTTCCAGAAATAATTTGTATTCCCTCCAGAAATTGTTAATGGGTACTTGATTATTTTATGAATAATTTGAAAAGATTACTTTTATTTTCTTAGGGATTTATAGGACTTCTCCAGAGAGATTCCTCTACACTCGGTCTTTGAATGTATAGTAGGTGGCAAGAAGAATTAGCAATCTTCTCAAATCTGTAGTACAGACTTCAGTGCTCTCAAAGGTACTTGTTAAGAAAAATTATCATCTCACCCTCTCTCCTTCAAAAGAAAGGTGGAAGAAATTTATTCAAAGATATTTTCTGACAGGGTGAAAATAAGCATTCATTCTTGTTTCTTTCTTCAAGTTTTAACTTTTTACGCAAGGATGCTTCTGAATACAGCAGTTCTAAGCTAGAACAGCCAAAGCTGAGGTTTTTCATGAGGCATTTGAAGCTCTGGAGAAAGTGGCGAGACTCTTCCCTGAAAATTATTGAATGTGGATCGAGTATGTGGAAAGTGAATGCAATCTATCCTGAAAACTTCCCAAATGTATGTTGTTCTTTGTCTCATATGCTATCCCTTAAAGTTTGAATTTTAAATTGTTATGCTCTTTGAAAACAACTGTCAATATAGTCTGTTAATCAAAGTAAGTAATAATTTCTTTATATCTGGTACAAAACTTGGGAAGATTTCCAGAGGAAGATTCTGTGATTTTTAGAAAAGCAGGAAAGGGTTTGGGGGCTTCCCATCTTCTTACCCTCATGTTGAATGAGCTGTACCAGTATCACTCCCAATAACTTCATCTATTTTTTTTCTTAAAATGTCAGTAATGGAGTTTCCTTACTCTTGCCATGCAACCTGTTCAAATTCTTAGTGCTAGAAAGCTTTTCTCCTAAGACTTAGCCTGAATCATTTTTGTTGCAGTTAGGCGTGACACTTCTTGACTTCTTTCCAGTGGGCAAGGAAAAACAATTCACACACACACACCCACCCCCCCCATTTATTTATAGCAATCATTTACATATCAAAAATGTTATCATGTCTTGCACTAATATAATCTTCTACAGACTGAACAGCATGGTTTCTATCATCTTTACATAAGTAATAATTTCTGAGCTTTTAATTATTTGATGTTTTTATCTGAATTCTAATTGGTCTGAATTTGTCTTGATGTTGTACTGCCCTAAGTCATAGATACAACTCTATTTGAAGACTTAGAAGGATGAATAGTCAGAAAAGTACTGTAGTCAACTTTGTATGATACTACTGTCATATATGAATATAGCTGCTCTTTGGTGATAACTTAGATTTGTGTTGCAAGCTGTTATAAACATACTGCTGTCTTTCTGTAGAGCTTATCTATCTTCTTCTCATGTTGTTACAATTGCTCTTTCTCAGATGAATAAAAAGTTTGTGCTGCTTCTTACTGAATTTCTTTTGTTTCAAAAGGTTATTCCAATTAGTCAAGAAAACTAAATTTTGATTCTGTTTTTAAAAGCAGTTGTGGGCCTCTCGCTCAAACACTCAACACCAAAAGCTCGTTATGATCTTTAGATTAATAAAATAGTCTCTAATTCTGTTATGTGAAAAGTTATTAATGACAAATATTTTATACTGCTGTACTTAAAACAGTGCTCTGGAAAGCTGCACTTATTCACCTATATTCCATTCATCCATTCTTACCAAGAACAACTGATACTCTGAACACAGTTTTGCAATAGGGTATACTGCAATCTTGCAGTATTTTTGTCTAGACCATATTTCCTCAGCTTGTTAGTAAAATTGTTATGAGAAGATGTATAGAAAGCCATGTAAAAGTCCGGGCATGACACTCAGTTCTCCTTAATCCACAAGACCTATTGCTTTACGGAATAAAATTATTTTGATTTGATGATACTTATTCTTAGCAAATTAACTTTGGAATACTACCTCTTTGTTATTATTTCAATCCTTATAGAGAAATTGTTTTTTTCTAGTATGTACTTAAATCATACAGACTATATATAACACTCTGGGCAGTCCTTTACCATCCTTTTGAAGGGACTATTTTTCCCTTTTTGAATCTGCTGGAGGCACAAATTCTCAAGATGATTATTACCAATTGAGATTGTTTAGCCAGGGTTCCAGGGTGAATTTGTCTGATCCTATTTTCATGAAAACATTCAATTTATGTGAAGGTGGTAAATAGAATCATATGAAATTAAAAAAAAAATGAGACTTTTCCATTTACACTTTGTAACTTGCAGTCTCGTAAAATATTTGACAGTAGTGTGTGAATGTTCCTCAGGATCTGTCATCGCCAGGTTCTCAGCTTTTTCCAACAAACATCAGTATGAGTACAATATAGATACTCTAGTCTTATCCTCCAACTTCTGTCTTCAAGAACTTATTTACAGAATAATTACTCAGATGTGAAGTCTAATAATCCACATGTAGAAAATATGCATTCATTAAAACCTCTCTTTCAAAACACTTCAGTAAAAAGTCTGGAATGCTGTGTCCAGGTTTGATGAACAACAATTTGGTACCCACTTAAATAATGTTCCTGGAGTCTCAAGGATCACCTTGCTATGGATTTAAAAAAGTGTAGCGCTTGAATATTCATAAAATCATAGAATAGTTTGGGTTGGAAGGGACGTTTACAGGTCATCTAGTCCAACCCCCCTGCAATAAGCAGGGACATCCTCAACTAGATCAGGTTGCCCAGAGCCCTGTCCAGCCTGACCTTGAATGTTTCCAGGGATGGGGCATCTACCACCTCTCTGGACAACCTGTTCCAATGTTTCACCATTGTGAAAAACTTCTTCCTTATATCTAGTCTAAATCTCCCCTCCTTTAGTTTAAAACCATTACCCCTTGTCCTATCACAGCAGGCCCTGCTAAAAAGTTTTTCCCCCATCTTTCCTATAAGCCCCCTTTAAGTATTTGAAAGGCTGCAATAAGGTCTCCCCAGAGCCTTCTTTTCTCCAGGCTGAACAACCCCAATTCTCTCAGCCTGTCTTCATAGGAGAGGTGTTCCATCCCTCTGATCATGTTTGTGGCCCTCCTCTGGATCCCCTCCAGCAGGTCCATGTCCTTCTTGTGTTGGGGGCTCCAGAGCTGGACGCAGTACTCCAGGTGGGGTCTCACCAGAGCAGAGCAGAGGGGCAGAATCACCTCCCTCGACCTGCTGGCCATGCTTCTTTTGATGCAGCCCAGGATACGGTTGGTCTTCTGGGCTGTGAGCGCGCATTGTTGGCTCATGTCCAGCTTTTCATCCACCAGCACCCCCAAGTCCTTCTCGGCAGGGCTGCTCTCGATCCCTGCATCCCCCAGCCTGTATTGATACTGGGGGTTGCCTCGACCCAGGTGTGGGACCTTGCACTTGTCCTTGTTGAACCTCATGAGGTTCACCTGGGCCCACCTCTCAAGCTTGTCCAGGTCCCTCTGGATGGCATCCCGTCCCTCAGGCGTGTCCACCGCACCACTCAGCTTGGTGTTGTCCTCAAACTTGCTGAGGGTGCACTCGATCCCACTATGTCGTTGATGAAGATATTAAAGAGTACTGGTCCCAATACGGACCCCTGAGGGACACCACTTGTCACGGATCTCCACCTGGACGTTGAGCCATTGACCACTACCCTCTGGATGTGACCATCTAACCAATTCCTTATCCACCGAACAGTCCATCCATCAAATCCATATCTCTCCAATTTAGAGAGAAGGATGTTGTGGGGGACCTTGTCAAAGGCCTTACAGAAGTCCAGATAGATGTCATCCATAGCTCTTCCCTTGTCCACTGATGCAGTCACCCCATCGTAGAAGGCCACCAGGTTGGTCAGGCAGGACTTGCCCTTGGTGAAGCCATGCTGGCTGTCTCCAATCACTTCCCTGTCCTCCATGTGCCTCAGCATAGCTTCTAGGAGGATCTGATGGATCTGATTCCTGATGTTTCTCTCCAGTGTGCTATGAACCAAGTATTAGCGATCAGTCTTCATTTGTTCACTAGTAGTTTTTTTTCCGGCTTTCATGCACATTGACCAATACTTCTGGCAAAAGAGCATGTAGGATGGGTGGAAGACTTACTTTCAACATCTGGGAACCTTTACCTGCAAGGGATTTAAAGGAATACAGAGAAACTATTTCGAGTGACCCTTTTGAAATTGTTGTTGTGCAAGCGGAAAGCTAATAATTCTTTAAAAGTCTTTAAAATATGTGAATCCTAAGTTCCTGGTAACCTTAATAGTTGGTTTTTAAACATGTGGATCACAACAAAGAATGTGACCAGTGGTGAGACTTTGATGCATCAGCTTTAGAAGACGAGTGGTCTTTGCTCTGAAGAGGCTCAGAGATGATCAGAGAAAGTATCATGAATGTTTAAGTAAGGTGTGAGTAGAATAGAATAATTCAGTTGGAAGGGACCTACAGCGATCATCTAGTCCAACTGCCTGACCACTTCAGGGCTGACCAAAAGTTAAATCAAATTGTTAAGGGCACTGTCCAAATGCCTCTTAAACACTGACAGGCTTGGGGCATCGACCATCTCTCTAGGAAGCCTGTTCCAGTGTTTGACTGCCCTCTCGGTAAAGAAATGCTTCCTAATGTCAAGTCTGAACCTCCCTTGACACAGCTTTGAACCATTCCCACGCGTCCTTTCGCTGGGTACCAGGGAGAAGAGATCAGCACCTCCCTCTCCACTTCCCCTCCTCAGGAAGCTGCAGAGAGCCATGAGGTCGCCCCTCAGCCTCCTTTTCTCCAAACTAGACAAGCCCAGAGTCCTTAGCTGCTCTTCATAGGACATTCTTTCCAGCCCTTTCAGCAGCTTTGTTGCCCTCCTCTGGACGCATTCAAGGACCTTAACATCCTTCTTAAATTGCGGGGCCCAAAACTGCACACAGTACTCAAGGTGAGGCCGCACCAATGCTAAATACGGTGGGATAACCACCGCTTTTGATCGGCTGGTTATGCTGTGTTTGATGCACCCCAGGATGCAGTTTGCCCTCTTGGCTGTCAGGGCACACTGCTGACTCATATTGAGCTTACCAGCAACGAGCATCCCCAGATCCCTTTCTGCAGGGCTGCTCGCCAGCCACTCCTCTCCCAATTTATACTTGTGCCTGGTGTTACTCCGTCCCAGGTGCAGAATCTGGTATTTGGACTTGTTAAATTTCATCCCATTAATTGATTGCCCAATGCTCCAATCTATCTAGATCCCTCTGCAAGGCCTCTTGTCCCTCGAGAGAGTCAACAGCACCTCCCAGTTTGGTATCATCAGCAAACTTGCTAATGGGGCATTCAATTCCTGCATCCAGATCATTGATAAAAATATTGAACAGAACCGGCCCTAGGATTGAGCCCTGAGGAACACAGCTGGTGACCGGTCGCCAGCCAGATGTAGCCCCATTTACTACAACCCTTTGAGCCCTGCTGTCCAGCCAGTTCTTCATCCAGCACACCATGTGCCTGCTCATCCCACAGTTGGACAACTTGTCCAGAAGGATGCTGTGAGGGACAGTATCAAAAGCCTTACTAAAATCCAGAAAAACTACATCCACCGCCTTCCCTTCATCCACTAGGCGGGTGACCTTATCATAGAAGGATATCAAATTAGTTAAACAGGACTTTCCTTTTGTGAACCCGTGTTGACTGTGCCTGATGATTGCGTTGTCCTTTAAATGCCTTTCAATAGCACCCAGTATGACCTTCTCCATAATTTTTCCAGGTACTGAGGTTAGACTAACAGGTCTGTAGTTTCCTGGGTCTTCCCTCATGCCCTTCTTGTAAATTGGAATAACGTTGGCTAGCTTCCAGTCAGCAGGGACCTCCCCAGACTCCCAAGACCTGATCAAGAGGGGTCCTGCCATAACATCCGCTAGCTCCTTCAGTACTCTGGGATGAATCCCGTCAGGCCCCACGGACTTGTGAACATTCAGCTGATACAGCTGGTCCCTTACAATTTCAGTGTCCACAAATGGAAAGTCACTGTTCCCGCAGTCGTGGTCCTCCAACTCAGAGGACTGGGCAGCCCAAGGTCTATCAGTATTATTAAAGAATGAGGCAAAAAAAAAGCATTGAATGCCTCTGCTTTTTCTTCATCCCTATTAGTCAGGTGACCATCTTCAACAAGTATTGGTCCAATATTTTCCTTAGACCTCCTCTTGCTATTAATGTACTTAAAAAAACCTTTCTTGTTGTCTGCCACAACATTGGCCAGTTTCAACTCTAATTGAGCTTTGGCCTGTCGTGTCTTCTCCCTGCACGTGCGAACCACAGCTCTGTAATCTTCCTGCAAAGTCTGACTTTGCTTCCAGAGATCGTACCATTTCTTTTTCCTCTTGAGCTCCATGAGGAGTTCCCTGTTCAGCCAAGTTGGTCTTCTGCCCCGCTTGCTTGATTTTTGACACAATGGGATTGCCTGCTCCTGTGCTTCTAAAAGGTGGTTCTTAAAAAATGACCAGCACTCATGGACTCCTAGACCCTCAAAAGCAGATTCCGAGGGGACACTGCTACGTAGCTCCCCGAGTAGCTTAAAGTTTGCTCTCTTGAAACCCAGGGTAGCAACTCTACTGACCTTTTTCTCATTACACTGAAAATTTTAAAAACTCAACTATTTCGTGATCACTGTGGCCAAGACAGCCACCTACCATCACATCTCCCACGAGTCCTTCTCTATTCACAAATAGCAAGTCTAGGAGGGCATCTTTCCTAGTTGGCTCCCTGAGTACTTGTGACAAGAAGTTATATCTTCTACAAACTTCAACAATTGCCCAGTCTTGCTCGTCACAGCAGTATGGTATTCCCAGATGATGTCTGGGAAGTTGAAATCTACCATAAGGACAAGGGCCACCGATCCAGAGATTTCTCCTAATTGCCTACAGAATAACTCATCAGTGCTGTCATCCTGGCTGGACGATCGATAGTAGACACCCACTACGACCTCCTCCTTGTTTTCCATCCCTCTAATCCTCACCCAGAGGCTCTCAACCACATCATCCCTAACTGTAAGGGCTGTACAATCAAACCTCTCCCTTACATATAGCGTGACACCTCCACCTTGCCTGCCCTGCCTATCCCTCCTGAACAGCCTGTAGCCCTCCATCCCAGCACTTTAATCGTGGGACTCATTCCACCAAGTCTCGCTAATACCAATGATGTCATAGCTCTGGGAACGGACCAAGGCTTCCAGTTCATCCTGTTTGTTTCTCATACCATGTGTGTTGGTGCACAAGCGTTTCAGATGTGCTCCTGAACCTTCTGTGCTCCCAGGAGCAGCGTAAATGTTCCCACTAGCACTGCCACCCTCAGGTGATGCCATGCCAACCCTTGGCTTACCTACTGCAATCCTGTTGGTATCTCTTTCCCCCACTGGTTCTAGTTTAAAGCTCTCTCGATCAGTCCCGCCAGCTTACACCCAAAGATGTGTTTTTCCCTATCGGGACGGTTGGATCCCATCAGGCCCCAGCATACCTTGTGTTTCAAAGACTCTTCTGTGGTTATAAAACCCAAAGTTTTGGTGGAGGCACCAGTCCTGGAGCCAGCTATTGATATCCTGGGCTCATCTGTTTCTTCCAGTGTGTCTCCCAATCACTGGGAGGATTGAGGAAAACACTACCTGTGCTCCTGAATCTTTTAGCATTCTTTCCAGGGCCCTGAAATCTCTTTTGATCAACCTCAGATTTCCTGTTGTGACATCACTAGTACACACATGAAAGAGCAGGAGTGGATAATAGTACTAAGATCGTCAGTCTTGTGGTGACATCCCTAATTTGGGCCCCAGGGAGGCAGCAAATTTCCCCAAAAAGAGGGTCTGGTCTGCAAATGGGTGCTTCCGTTCCCCTCAGGAGGGAGTCACCGATGACCATAACTTGCTGTTGTTTCTTCTCGGCACTAGTCTTAATGCAGGTCTTGTTGTGAGGGGTTGGTTGATCTGACCTTGTCGAGAGTACTTGCATAGGTTCCTCCTCTTCTGTCTCATTATGTGCTTTGTCTACCATACCCAGGGCCTCGTACCTATTCTGTAAAGGTATCTGAGAGGGTAAGGAGGGTTTTTTCTTACAGCTCCGTGCAGAGTATTGTGGCATAATTAGAAAGTGTGTAGACAGAAACTGTAAGATTTAGATGTCAGTGATGTGTGAAATCTCCTGGACAGAAGCTTATTTGTTTGCTACCCAAGTTACTGATGTACGATGAGCAAGTAAAGCTATTCCATGGTAAACAAACAAGAAGTGTTTTTGAAACTTTACGTTTTTAAGAAGGCTAAGTTATGTCAATGCAATGCATGTTATAATTGCTTGCATTATAAAGGATATGATAATAAATCAGCCAAGAGTCACAGAAAAAAAAGTGTTTATAAATTGCTACAGCAGTTGATAAAACTTCTTCCATACTCAGTGCCATCTACCACTAGGAATCAGTAGGAAAACTAATTAGTACAGAGAAGCAGTCCCAGGATTATCATGGGTGGTCAGGATGGCTGTTACTGAAAGACTATGGAGGTGGTGTTGATGGGTGTATTTGTTCTCTGTAGAGGCCTTATTTTCTATGATGTTATCTGCTTTGCAGCTACATTTGGCATTATCTGGATGACCATCAGTATTTCCCGTTCAGTAATGATACAATGACCTTCCCAAATCAGTGGAGAATCTCTTTTTATCTCACAAGTTTTACATATTCCTGCCATACAGAAAGAGTTTGGACAAAGTTCTTTTACTGATACTATGGAAGATCAACTACAGAAAGTCAGTTATTTTTTCCTGAATTACCGCACAGCCCTAGATTTAGACTCAAAATCTGCCTACATATTTCTCTGTTCTAAAAGAATATTCTGAAATTCAGTTCATTCGCAAAGATAATTTCTGAAGATCATTCATTGTATGATTTACTACATTGACAGTATTTTGTAGAACAGACCTTCTTAAACCTTGGAATCTCGACTGGTTCAGCAAACGAATCATACCTGTCTGTCCATGTATTCTTTCCATAAAAACATTTCTTCTGTTATCAGCAAGTTTTGTAAGAGCTTTGTTCTCAGACGTATTGCTCAAACCTTCTCCCATAGAAAATATTCCAGACTGACTTCAACAGTAATAGGCACAACTTTCTCTGTGTAATGGGTGATGTTTTGTCTGAAGTCTAAGCATCCAACAGAATGTGGTATATGTTCAATGTGTGATACCTGTTAAAAACTGTTAATTTCTGTGGTAGAATGAAACTGTTACAGAATGCTTCATCTTTTTCAATTTCTTTTCACCTCAGTAAATAGATATTGTAGCTTCTAAACCCCTTTGTTGCCAGAGGCTTAGCCATCATTAGACATCTTGGAAATCTGTGAAGTTATTAACAGAACATGTACTCTTAAAATGCAACTTATAGGCCTTACTGTCCACACCTTTCAGGAATTTCCTTCAGGAGGAAGATACTTTTAAATAGCTATTTGTAGTGCTGCCTAGGAGAAGGAAAACTTTAGTTTTGTTTTTTCATTTACTGGATTCTAAGTGCGTTCAATGGAATGTGCTGAAATCCTTCTGACTTCCTCAAGTCTACCCAAAGATGAAAAGAACAACCTTATCTGTTGCTGCAGTGTTATTTTTCAGCATGAGAAATACAGAATGAATACAAATTGGAACAATCTTGTCAAATTTACTTAAAAGTTTAGGACAAGGGAGAATCAAATGTGTCCTCTATTTGAAGTGTAACTGTGAAAAACGGTAAATGTTCCATTATTGCAACTTCCGAAGTATTCATTTAAGAGATAATTCAAGAGTAAGATGTCAGTAAGATCTCTTTGAAAAGTTTTGAGCTGCCTCTAATATTTGTAGAAATAAAAATGCAGCTTGTATTTCCAGTGAGTGGTAGTCATTGCCTTAAAAGAAATTAGTAGCTAACAGTTTCTGCTATACATTACACTGAGACAATCTTGTAAATTATTGTTTAAAGAGACAGTAATTAGGAGAAGTGTGTGTGTGTGTGTGTGTGTGTGTGGGGAGCATCGCAAGAATAGGAATCTCTGGTGGAAGGCGAGACATCTTCATAGGGTGTAGCCAGGTCTTCAGTAATAGTGATTGAGTGTGGTGTCTAATTTGAGGAGGGGAAATGGAGTAGTGAAAAGATCTTGAGAATCAGGATGAGTCAAAACAGGGCTTCCCAACATTATGGATTTTATTGGCAGAATATGGAGTTGTTGCTGATGGTCAAGAAAGGGTAAAATAAACCCATTTTATACCCTGCTGTACATACAGAGGTTATAGGACTTCTCACAGAATGTACTAGGGAGAGAAAATAAGTATAGTAGTCTGTGCAAAGAAGTCATCAATAAAGGCACACCTTTCATTTGAATTGAAGCTTTGCTAGAGGTATCCGTTCTTTTTTTTTTTTTTATCTACAGGTCAGTACATTGCTTAATGATTCTTAATATTTCTTAAAATATCTGATAGAAATTTAAGCTTCAGAATAAAGCTGCTTTCTTCCTTTCTTGTTTAGTGGTGTATCTTGAATGAAGCACATGGGGACTTGTATTCCAGTTAGTTTTTGAGTGTTGTTAGAAGTATTGACCTGTGATGACCTAAACCAGAATGACTAATAATAATCTCAGTCGCTACTTTCTGAAGATCAGTATTCCCCAGTGGATGAATGGGATCAGATAAATGTTTGCTTTGTTTAACCAAGAGGAGGCTGGCCCTATTGGTCCAGCCAATAGGCTTTTCTCCCCCCCCCCCCCATTCCTTTTTAAGCCAAAATTATAATTAGGACAGGTTGAAAAGCTTCTCTGTTTTTCAAAGCTTTTTCTGAGCTAACAGTTATGGGGAGCTGGTTTACTTTGAGGAACAAAAAAATTTCATGTGATTAATTGGAGAATGTTTTTAATAAAAAATGTCCTCTTTGAAAAATTTCTTTAGATATACTCAAAGCCTGAAATGGGTGCATGTAGAAGTAAAAATTCATATGTTTAAAACAAAAGGAAAAAAAGAGGGGAGATAAGGCAGGGAATGATAGAAAAATGCTCTAAGACAATTCGTGTTTTTTAGACAGTAATGAGTGGGGAAGGTTGGAATGAGTTTACCTAAATTTAAAAAAAAAAAAAAAAAATGAAAATGAACTGTCATAATCAAAGTTAAGGAGGTTGTGTATGTTTTGATTTTTTTAATATATATATTTTTAATTACTTAAAAATGTATGGCTGAAATGGGTAATGCCTATACACTGATCATTAAGTCTTCATCACTGGACCTTATTAAGAATCTTTTTGATATTTCATTTTTCTATAGTCAACTTGCTTTCATTGACTATTTTCTAATAGTTGATATTTTGAACCTGCAGGTACTATTTTTATTTATTCTTTTTTGACGGTGGGTTTTTCCATCTTCTCTGAAACAGTTCCTTCTCTATTTGCAGTGGATGGCTAAAATTCCTAGGAAATACACTGCAACTATCTGGATTACATCTTGATCTAGGAATGATGTGCTTCCTACTAATCTCACTTAGACCTTTTGTGAACACAGATATATGTACAAATACATATTAAAATTATGTAGGTTATATTTAGTGTGTTTTTATATAAAAATGGAACAACATAACTGTTCAGTTTTTCTGAATTATTATTCTAGGATCAAGACAACCTTTAATCCAACAATCTCAGCCTCCACCTTATTCATCACCTAGAGATGTTCCCCCAGACATATTGTTAGATTCTCCAGAAAGAAAGCAAAAGAAACAAAAGAAAATGAAGTTAGGCAAGGATGAAAAAGACCAGACTGAAAAAGCTGCAATGTATGATATCATTAGTTCTCCTTCCAAGGACTCCACTAAGCTTACATTAAGACTCTCTCGTGTAAGATCTTCGGATATGGACCAGCAGGATGATATGCTTTCTGGTTTGGAAAACAGCAGTATGTCAGAGGGTGATATTCCTTTTAATGTGCAGTACCCAGGACAGACTTCTAAAACACCTGTTACTCCACAGGATGTTAACCACCCACTAAACGCTGCTCAGTGTTTGCCACAGCATGAACAGACAGCTTTCCTTCAGGCACAACAAGTGCCTGTTTTACAACAGAACACTTCAGTTGCTGCAAAACAACCTCAAACTCCTGTGGTACAGACACAGCAACAGGTTTCGCAACAAGGAACTGTAACATCATATGATGAAGTAGAATTGGATGCATTGGCTGAAATTGAGCGGATAGAACGTGAATCAGCTATTGAAAGGGAGCGATTTTCAAAAGAAGTGCAAGATAAAGGTAAAAGGATTGTGTGTGTATACACTATATATATTATATAAATATATATATGCATATAAACCCCATATGTGTGTATATATATGTATAAACCTTCCTGTCATTGTCACATAGTTCAGTTCTGTTTACTCAATGTAGGTGGTTCTATGACATTCATCTCCATTTCCCTCCAGCAATGAACTGTAATCTCTCATATATGCATATTTTTAATATCTGGTATTCTTTATTTGGGATCTTAATGGATGGAAAGTGAAGTTCTTATGTTTCAAAATTCTTTTTAAGCTACTCTTATTTTGAACCATGAAACTGAACGAAGTACAATTGATGCTGTTTATAGTTTCTAAAATCCCAACAGTACCATAAGTAAAAATTTGTAATAAGTTTTGGTAGTTGAATTATTAATTAACTGTGTTGCCTAATTTAAGAAAATACAGGAAAACTCTTTTATGCCATTTCTATTCATATCCCAATTTGAACCTAATGTGAAGGAGGTGTTAGACTAAAATCACATATGTTCTTTTAAAGGCACTGTAATAATTGGGTAATATATACTGCTATATTGTCTCCAATGATTGTTGAACTGGATATTCATTATTATGTAGGCATTACGAGTTTTAGAGATCTACCGTATATCTATATGGTCTCTAGCATAGAACCAGATGAGCCTCTGAAATGATTGTTCTTCACTTCAGTAGCTGTACTGGTTGTCTTAACTGATTTCATTGAATCTATCTTCTTTGATTTTTTTTTTCTTTTTTTTTTTTTTCCTTTTTTCCTTTTTCCTTTTTTCCTATTTTCCTTCTTCCTCTTTTCTCTTTGTTCTTTTTTTTTCTTTTTTTTTTTTCCTTTTTTTTTCCTGTTGTTAACTGGTTTGAAGGTCTTAGGCTTCAGAAATATCAAAAGTGGATGCAAAACCCACATGTAAATCTTCAAGATAAGATGTGGTTTATAAATTAGTTAGTGATAGGTTAACATAAGTATTTTTCAGAAGCTGCCTCTGCACTGTGTTTAACTTGTGACAAAAAAATCTTTTACAGTATAATGCTAATTTATTAGATACTCCCAAGAAAAATCTTCTAGAGTGGAAAACAGCACAGATTCTGATTTTGGAAGTTCATAGGTGAAAATGGTCGATTCTGGACATACTTGCATGGAGGCAACTGAATTTACATACGGTTTGGGTCTTTAACCAGCAGAGAGAGCACAAGTTTTCTCCCTTTTCAAAGATTTTTTTTTTCTGGTTTTAAAGATGACGAGAGAGAGAGATTGAGATTGTTGTGTTTGTGTGTGTGTAAATGTTCTTGTTGCAATTACTAAAAGGGTTAACTTTTTAGGTATTTCTTATTTGGTAACTAAATCAAGTCTTGTTAGAAAACATTGTTTGTGAATATATGGAGAAAATGGGTGCTCACCTCAAAAGAGATCTCTACTGCCTTTAATTTTGATTTATTGAAATGGCAGAATTTGTTACTTTGCTTACATCTCTTCTACTAATTTTAAATTTATTTATGGAGAGCTTGTGGTTTGTCTCCTACTACTTAAAAAGCTACTTTTATATCCTCACACTTTGAGTAGATTCTCCAGCACATTTTAGCTGAGAAGCATCTCAAAAAATGCAGTGTATTTTTGATGGTGCACAGCAGCCTTCAAACACTTAGAGCAAGACTAAAACACTCTTTTGTTCTGGCTTTCAGGAGGTGTTGAACATTAGTTGTGAAGTTTGTTTACCATAATTACATAGCCATGGGCAGACTCAGATTTGTTTCTTTTGGGGAAAGGAGTGATTTTTATAGAATGTGATCTCTCCCTTTCACCACTGTTCAATAACTATCTTACCAAATAAGGATTCCAACCTTATGCTTCCCTTCTACCTGCATCCTCTGCCAGGTCTCAGTTCTTCCTGAGTTCCTGCAATTGCTATGGATCAGGTTGTCATGGTTTAACCCCAGCCAGCAACTAAGCACCACCCAGCTGCTCGCTCACTCCCCCCCTAGTGGGATGGGGGAGAGAATTGGAAGGGTAAAAGTGAGAAAACTCGTGGGTTGAGATAAAGACAGTTTAATAGGTAAAGCAAAAGCTGCACACGCAAGCAAAGCAAAACAAGGAATTCCTTCACTACTTCCCATCAGCAGGCAGGTGTTCAGCCATCTCCAGGAAAGCAGGGCTCCATCAGGCGTAATGGTTACTTGGGAAGACAAACACCATCACTCTGAACGTCCCCCCCTTCCTTCTTCTTCCCTCAGCTTTATATGCTGAGTATGATGTCATATGGTATGGAATATCCCTTTGGCCAGTTGGGGTCAGCTGTCCCAGCTGTGTCCCCTCCCAACTTCTTGTGCACCCCCAGCCTACTCGCTGGTAGGGTGGTGTGAGAAGCAGAAAAGGCCTTGGCTCTGTGTAAGCACTGCTCAGCAATACCGAAAACATCTCTGTATTATCAACATTTTTCCAGCACAAACCCAAAACATAGCCCCATACTAGCTACTATGAAGAAAATTAACTCTATCCCAGCCAAAACCAGCACACAGGTGCAAGAGTTGCTGCCTTATATTGGGACAAATGATCACCATTTATTCACTGGTGGTAAGTTGCCCCTATGCTAGACAGCAGCTCTTTTCACTTTAGCTGCTGAGGTTTCAGCCATGAATGAATAGTATTGAGTAGAAGGATTTTTAGCAGTCTTGGGACAGATTTCCTGAAAAGCTGTTACCTTGGAGAAATATGATTCTTATTTTTTGGTAACGCTTTTGCCATTGCTTGTAAGTTTGTACTATGTCTACAAGTTGATACACTCTGGGATTTTTCTAGTTATAGCCATTTGGTTTGGTGTGACTGCAGGAAACTTCCTCTGTTGTTCCTATGGGAATGTGTCTGTTAGAAATATATCCAGTAACTCCTAAATATGTCATTCATTTTTGTGACATTACTTACTGTATTTATG
Source organism: Phoenicopterus ruber ruber (assembly GCA_009819775.1). Lineage (NCBI taxonomy): Eukaryota > Metazoa > Chordata > Aves > Phoenicopteriformes > Phoenicopteridae > Phoenicopterus > Phoenicopterus ruber. The sequence continues at coordinate 25,751,295 of CM020247.1, forward strand.
TAAAAGCCTGGCATTTGTGCATTTTAGTACATATACTGTAACTTCAGATCACATTATGTCAAGAAAATAGTATGATTGTAGCATGTACTCAGTCTAATTAGAACGGGAACATATAGTGCTAGCTGATGCTGTACATAACAAGTGTCCCTCTAGAGATCTTACTCTAGATGCTAGCACATGCTAAAATCTGCATGAAAGCATCTTTGCTGCTTTTGTAATTGAGGCATGGGGAATACATATTACAGTCACACTACACTTTCTACGTAGGCACGTGTTGTTGTCTTTCATAAATTACTTTGAGTAGAATTGTACTCACGAGTTTTGATAGAAGATTAGTGGTCTCTTCTGTCCTTTTTTTTTACACATAAAATTTCTACAGTGCTATGCTTCATCAGAGGTTTTCAGATGCTGCTTTTTTAACAGTAAGGCTTTGGATGGATATGACATTGTTCTTTATGAGATTGGGAACCAGTAGTGCGGTGGAACTGTTTATTCCAGAGGAGAGACAGAGATGTGCCGCCTTCTTTGAAAAGCAGCGTATCTTTATGGAACCTGATTGTCATGCATTTGCTTTCTGAAAAAGGAATTCTTAGTGCAAAAATCACTAATGCAAAATCTGGCAGATTTGACCTAATGTCTATCAAATATGCATAAGGAGAGATTTTATAATATAGACCTTTTGCCTCCATATCTGAGTGCTTTTCAGAGCTCTGTTTTTATAATTCTATCCTTTTGATCTATTTGGATCTTGGATTAAGTGGATTATATGGTCTTTTCATCATGATAGAGAGGTGCAAAATTTGAAAAAGTTGGTTTTGTCCTTGTCCTCTGTGTGGAAGGACAAGAGTCCATCTCTTCTTCCTGCTTTTTCTATCAAGGAAGTCTCTCTGTATTGATTAATTTAGTAATTTGTCTGTATCTGTTAATGAAAAGAATAATTGGAGATTTTGGAGATCAAGGCACTCGGCACCGAAAGTTACATTCTAATACATCTATTATGTTTAATAGCCTCAGAACAAACAAATAAGTCCATGGCAGATGACAAGCCTCAGGTTTTCAGTTCCCATTGCCTCCCTCACAATGGCCTCTATACCCTCATCAGATACAAGTTGTCAGTCAGTACTAGATCATATCTTCTCTTTTGAAAGGATGTGCAATATCACAGATAGATCCAGCTATTCTTTATCAAGACTCAGATTGAGTTGAAAAAAAGTGATTCGGAAGGGTTAATACAGAAAGGGATTATCTTTTTCCACAACAGTCGGCAAGAAGTGAACCATCCTCTGCTTAGGTACATCAGGATACCTTTCTAAAGAAATTAGAAATAATGAAGCTTCACGTACACTTTCTTCTAATCACTGTCAGTAGTCACATTTCCTGTACTACTTGGTGCTCTTGAATGCTTTCGAAACAAGCAGAGGTCCATATTCTGAACCTATTTTGTTCACTTAACTGGAGCTGTGCTTAGTTCACATTCTGAAGTTGACTACTCCAAGAAAGTACAGGAAATCCTGTGGAGTTTTAGAAAATTATGTCCCAGGAATTTCAGTTTTCTCAGGAATCTTTTTTTCCTTGGAGGGGGGAGGTGTTGAGAGAGAAATTTCATTTTGGTAACTTGAGTTCTTTGCATTAACTCGTACTTTGCCACTGTTCAGATACAAGTGGGTTATTTTTGTTTATAGTCAAGTAGTTCAAAGCTAGTCAGTCACTTTCAGTCTAAACCTTTCCCAGAACATTACATTAAGTTCTTCTTGTTCGTCAAGATTTAGACCTGCTATTGAATTAATTTTCAGATTCAAGGTTTATACCTCAAGATCTTTCATGCTTTTCTAAAAACCCCAAATACTGTGAATCAAAAATATTTAAGATATTAATGTTAAAAGGAGCTCTGAGTCTTCTAGAAAGGGGAAAAGGGAAGATAACCTTGAAAATTACTTGAAAAAACAGAAAGCAACCCATCTTTTTTCAGAGACTCTTCTTCAAATTGCTTTAGTTTTTTATTTTATTCAGATTTGCTAAATTTTAATTTGAGCTCTTCCATACATAGTATTGTGTGTTCACTGTTAGATTTTAGGCTACTTCAAAGACACTTTTATATAATGCAGCTGTCTTAACAGATTAAGGAGTTCTACTTTTACTTGTAAAAGGCACTGTTCTCTGGAGTTTGTGAGAAGAGTCATGAAATCATTAATCACTAACCATTTCATTGGGAGGCTAATATTTTTTTTTAAACTTAAAAGCATTAGAAGCATTTTTTAAATGAGACAAACCTACTCGTTTCTGTGGGTTTTTCTCCCCTATATATTTTTACCTCTGAGGATCCATTTTACCCACTTTGGAATCTTACTGTAGATTCTTTGAATTAGGAAGAAGTGAAGCTGTAATAACTTTATTTCCAATAATTGGATCAGTTAGGGGGCATTTGGATGCCTGCTGTGGGCCCTTCTTTTTTTAGTTCATTCCAAGCCCATAGCAGCAGACACACACATCCCAAGAGTGTGAATCTGCCGGAGCAAAACTCAAAACTACAGTTATAGGTAAGTAACCTTTTTTTCTCTTACCTTTTAAGTTCTTATCCAGCTCCTCTCCCTTTCTCCCCATTACCCATCTCCCCCCAAAAGTCCCCCAAAGAGGAGACTAACAGAAGAACACTATTAAGAATTAATAGTTTGTTTACATCTAATTTTATGTAGCCAATGAATGAAATGACAGAATGTGTAATTATAACCAGTCTATTACCATTCATTTCCAAAAATATGTTATAGGGGTTTTATTTACTTAAAAATGGAGATACGAGTGTAGTCATTTGTATAGTAATCTTGCAGAAGATTACAGTCACTAGTACCAGAAGATGAAATGAGACAGTGTAAAATATAAATGATAGTGTCTCTAGGTACTAGGACAGCGTGAGAATCAGGTATCATGTATTTTGTGTATACAAACTTTCATTAGGTCTGCATTTTGTAGTGTTATGTAATGGATGAAACTGGCACCTCATGTAGCTTTCCCAAGAAAAACCAGGTTTGCAACGTCCAGTTCCTATAGATGAGAGACTTCTTTGTTTTATGTTAAGATGTGTTTTAAGAAAAGTAAGGGGAAGAAATTCCTCTTCTATCTAGAGAAATTGCAGTGAAGTGTTGCAATGTTTCCATCTGTCTAGGAAAAATTACTTTCTTTTATATTTTTTTAGAGAATGAAATACTGATTGAGTGAAAAACACGTTTAAAAAAAAAAGTAGAGACTTTTTTTAACAGTGTTTACTTTCTTTTGGTGCTCTTGTGTAACATGAAAGCAAATTCCCACATTTATCCCAGGTTGTTCTTTACGTAGAGTAGCACAGAAACCTGCTCCTGTAAGCAGGTGTAGAAAATAACTAAAACCCAGAAGTTTGGTAGGAAGTGTATTTTATTTTTATCTGTAGCGTAAACTAAGATTAGAAAATTAAATATAATTTGCATGTAGCATATGCCCTTGATTGTACCTGTTAAATGGATGGGAGGATTTATAATATTACTTACCCAGTAATGACTTTACAGAATCACAGAATCACAGAATGGTAGGGGTTGGAAGGGACCTCTGGAGATCATCTAGTCCAACCCCCCTGCCAGAGCAGGGTCACCTAGAGCAGGTTGCACAGGACCGCATCCAGGCGGGTTTTGAATCTTTCCAGAGAAGGAGACTCCACAACCTCCCTGGGCAGCCTGTTCCAGTGCTCTGTCACCCTCACAGTAAAGAAGTTTTTCCGCATGTTCAGACGGATCTTCCTGTGTTCCAGTTTGTGCCCGTTGCCCCTTGTCCTGTCATGGGACACCACTGAAAAGAGTCTGGCCCCATCCTCTTGACACCCGCCCTTGAGATATTTGTAAGCATTGATGAGGTCCCCTCTCAGTCTTCTCTTCCTCAGGCTGAACAGCCCCAGCTTCCTCAGCCTTTCCCCGTAGGAGAGATGCTCCACTCCCTTAATCATCTTTGTAGCCCTCCGCTGGACTCTCTCCAGTAGTTCCTCATCTTTCTTGAACTGGGGAGCCCAGAACTGGACACAGTACTCCAGATGGGGCCTCACTAGGGCAGGGTATTTTGTTCTGGGACAGTCACTTCTCTATAATGGATTTAAATCTTGATAAAGAAATGGCATGTATGATTAATAAAGCTTATTAACAGTTTAAGCCCAGCATTTCTATAGTTCATAGTCACTAAGTTCACTCCAACATCAACCTAAGATGACACAGACTTTTTTTCATTATCATCCCATATAAATGTTACTGGATCTAGTTAATTGAAGATATTTTTGAAAGCAAGGTATGATGTCAGAATGAAATCAACATCTGGAAGGGAGATTGAAATTTATTGGTGAACACTTTTAAAGTAATTTGCTTATTTCTCAAGTTTGTTGTTCGTACAAATGAATTTCAAACTAATTGGATATGTTAATCTGTAAGTGATCCATAGAATAAGTAGTTTTCATTAAGGCTACCATTAGTGTGTGGCATTTTTCTTGTGAAATTAGGTGCTGCATTGTGTATTTCAAAAGTAATTGCACTTCAGGTTTTGCTAACAATTTTTTTAACAATTGAGTTTACAAAACTATAATTCTTCACAAAGCAATCACATGGATAAACCCCAGAATTTGTGTCAGAAAAATCTATCTCATAAATAAATTGAAATCAAATTTTTTTGTAAAAACAATATTAAATTCAGGGAGGTTAAATTATAGCTTCCAGTCTTTAAACAAGTGGAGATGCTTGATTATAATTTGCTGTAGTTCAATTCTTGTTATTTTCTAGTGTAATATTTCTTTTGTATTACTATAGTTGACAGGGAATAATGAGTTACCAAACATCCTTAAGTAGAAAAATTCATAAGATCATATTTCATTCTCCAGTTATGCTGATTACGTTATTGTCATATTTAAGAAAACAACCAGAACTTTACCAAAATGAAGATTCTGAATTCTGCTATACCCTAAGGCATGTCAGAGACTCCTGTAGTCTTTTTGGGGTGTTTGGTTTGTTTTGTTGGGGTTTTTTTTTGTTGTTTTGTTTGTTTGTTTGTTTGTTTTTCCCTGAATGAGTTTGGACATCCCTCCTGATGGACTTTCTTTTTTGCATAGTGACCAGAAGTTTGATAAAGTCTTTTGACAGATTGCTAAAAATTAGCAGCTGTTTCTGTTCAGATTCTCAGAAATCTCTTCCTCTGAACTGCAGCAGCTGGAAGCCCTCTGGTCTCTACTTTGGAGCCTTTGGAATTATGTTCTGTTCTATGAAGCTTCCTATACCAGGATCATGACTGTACTTTCTTAGTTTCTTCTGTAAGGGAGCAAGCAGTGAGGCTAAAATTTTTGACTTATGTTTGCTGAGTCTCTCCTTCAAGGGGAGGAGCAAGTGCTGTGGGAATCTCTTCTACTGATAGGAAGGGGTCTCTTTGGTTGTTTGATTCTTTGCTTATTGGAATATGATTTTGGGGGGAGTTCAGGTGAGAGCAAACTCTCATGGCCAGTAATGCTGAACGTTCATGAAAGAATAGAAAGATAAGAATGGATATGTGCCCTCACTCCATTGATAGGTCATCCATCAGTACCATTAAAGTAATTTTAAATCTTCCTTGTATCCAGATTATATTGATTGGTTTAGATTCTTGTGGTCTACACAACACTGTTGGTTGGGGGAGACAGGGCGCTTGGACAGCTTTAAAGAGATCTGTGAAAAATAACTAGGAAAAGAAAACAGTTGTCAGTAAACATAGATTTGTTATTTAGGTGTATGGTTATTTGTTATTTGTTGAAAGTTCCTGGTCTTGACTGTTAGCTTAAATAAGATAAGCTTGTAATTGGCCTCTGGCTGATTTGTCTTTGATGTTCAAAAATGGAAAGTTTGACAATAAGTAATAACTGCTTAGGACTGGTATATTTGGTATAAATTTATTTATTGCTGATTTAAATAATGCAAATAAGTGGTATTTCAAATGAGTGGAGACATATCCCAATAATCTCTGAAGAGTGTTAGAGCTTTAAAATATTTAACTCTTAATTGTTATGCTTTAAAAAAAGAAAGTTTGTACTGGAGTCATCAAAAAGGTTCATCCAGAATTCAGCGTTAGAAGATCAGTCGTCTTGGTGGTTCTGAAGAGGAGTACATTCACATTTAACCATCTTGGATATGAAGTCTCCAACTGAATCCCTTACAAGGTGTAAATGGGGAAGTGGTAATTTATCTGTTGTGTCTTCAAGATCATTCAAGATCATTCAGAAATCTCTGGATTTTAAAGTCTACCAAACAGTATTAATAGAGCAGAGTGTTACCATTCTGCTAAAACAAAGCTCAGCAACCATGCATGTGGTTCTTATTTAGACTTGTTACCTTTTCACGGGTATTTACAAAAGGCCCATTTCAGTTTGCTAGGACAAGCAGTTCTAGAAGTTTTTAGGCTATCATCCTATTATACTCATTTTTTGAAAGAGTTTAATCTGGGACTTAAGACAATCATCGGGTTTGCAAGAAAGCAGTAACATCGGAGACTTCAGCACTAGTGGTGTTCTGGCTGCTGCTTTGGAAAGATTTCAGATTAAATGGAAGAATGGAGATACTTCTTTAATACAGCTCCCCTCATCCAGCTGCTGTCCCTAATACTTGCTCAGCTTCCAAGTATATCCGTTTTCAGGATGGATATTCTTCAAATCACAATTGACTTGCAGTTTCAGCAGAAATGTATTCGAAGGTATCTGTGGTTATTCCAGTGCAATGTGTTTTTGCACAAAGGTTCTGCAGTAATTAATTAATTTCTAAATCTGAAAGTACTCATTGTTTTGACACGCAGATATTTCCAAAGATGAAGGCCACAACCTGTCTCCAGGAATACTGTTCATAACAGGACAGGTGAGACATAACTGCTTGGAAATCCAGCTAACCTTTTTTTCCATTTCAAACTTGTGGTTCCTGTAATATTTTGTTTCTTGCACCACAGTGACCCATTTAATTTGACAGAACATCTGTGCTATTTTTTAGAATAAGGTAGCTTATGATCTTGCTTTGAGTACCAAGGTACTGCCTTTTGGTGAGCATGTTGCAATGTAAAGAGAACATCCATGCAGATTTGCCAAGCCAAAAGAATGCATACATAGGAGAATAACTGGGATCAGACTGTACTGTGAACTGTCATAAATTTGTTCAAGGAATTGAACAAAATGTAGATACATTTTGGATGTATCTACATTCGGGGGGGGGGGGGGAGTGAATGATGTTTCTAAAAAGAAAAGAATCTGAAAACAACAAACTTGGATACCTGATCTCTAATATAGTCAAAAAGCTCTTCTGTGGCTTACTACATTCCTTTTATTACAAAAACTGTTACAAAGAGTGAAGCAAAAAGATCCTGATCACACTTTATTGGTCTCAAGAACTTGTGAGCCTACCTGTTCAGAACTGTGGCAAGCTTTGAACCTAGATCTGCAGGATTTGAAAGAAAAATATTAGTCTGATGTTTTGGCAAAGTCCTAGCTCCTGATAATAAAAAGAAATTTTACTATCTATGGAATGAAGCGGATGAAGCTTGGATACTGATGCCTTGAAGAATATGAAGTATATTTGAATGGATATTGTAAAAGTTCCTAAGTTCATCTGTTCGTTAAGACCCTAAGGGGTCTTGGGACTCATGCCTTAACAAGGCAGATTTATGCAAACTTGCATATATTTTATTGTAAAAGAGAAGACCTGAAGACATCTATTTTCAGAGGTTAATTACTCTCTCCTCACTTCTCTGATACTCTATTGATTATTCTCATGTAGTTCAAAGTGAGTTCAAGATTTGATAAAGCCCTCGAAGCCCAATGGTGTTTTTCACCTTTCATATTTCTGCAGCTATGATGGCAACCTAAAAAGTTTTTGTGCTCATTCAGTGGAGTTTTTCCATTATGCTCAATGAAGATAGTGGTACTGTGTACTCATCCTACCTTTAATGCCCTCATTCAACCTGATATTTTCATATACTTGGGCCAGCTTTTTTGTCCTAGATCCAGAAATCTCATAGAGGCAAAACAGTAATGATCAAGTCTAGTTCTGAGGATCGCCATCAAGATGCACTGGAAATATGAAGAAATTTGTGAGTAACTCCATCTGCAATCACCTTGTCATTTAGGAAAAGAAAACTTTGAAGGCATCCCTTTCTTCTCAGATAAGATGTCAACAGGTTGTGGTTATAACTTACTAAAACATCAGTACTCAGTTGTCAAGAGAAATGAAGAAGGTGCATCAAAAGAGCTCTGTATTTAGAGGGAATATGCCAAGTTGTGATGTGATCATCTATTTATATGTTCTCAACTTACAATTTGACATTTTGGATGATGATGAAGAACAGCATTTTGAGCCTGGTCAGTTATGGAAGTTCAAGAGAGAAAATTGGTCCTACCTGAATTGTTTTGGTTGTTTAATCTTGGAGCCCTCAGCATGAGGGCTCTGAAAGGTGAGTTTTGGTTGATCCAGCTACAGCAGTTTAAGGCATCACAGCTCCTGGCCATTTGCCTTGCTCCTATAGTAGGGGTAGCAGAAGGAAACATTTGCTTGGCTCTTAGCTGACTTATTCAGTCTGGTAGGTTAATGCAAACCATCTTCACTAGTGCCTTAAGCTGATGCACTGGACAATGAAACGCACTTGTGGAAATGTGAATGTGTGTTCCCTTCTGCTACAGGTGATCGCCTCAGTTAAAGGAACGGGGCAGATAACTGATAAAAGAAATGTCTTAAAGGCTACTGATAGATCCACCATCAGAGCTTTACAGGACTTTTTCAGTGTGGCTAACATTTCTGGGTTAAAATGAAAAAGCTGACTGACTTTTTTTCCTAAGAACACAAGTTTCTCAATTTGTGTTTCAAAATTTAAAGAGTTTTAATTGAGAAATAAGGTAGTGATATGTGTGTGTATGTATGTATATTAATGTATATGTTTAAACAAAAAAATCAAATTTGAAATCTATCAGTCTGGAAGCTTCTACTTCATGGCCATTCCTAAGACCTGCCACAAAGCTCAGTGAGGTCAAAGTCCTCTTAGTCACAAGGAGAAAAAGAATTTTTGTCACTGCATGAAGGTTTCAAAAAAATACATTTGTTTTAATAAGTAGTGTAGGGAAGTTAATCTATATAAGCTCACATATGAATCCAACAGTTGTTGTTGTACAGAAAAAGCAAAAATCGCTATGCTAAAAAGCTGCACCTTCGATTTGGCAAATTTATTTTGCTTCACGTCTACCATAAAGTTGGCAGGTATTCCTACAGGTTTTTGTTGAACTTTGAAAAGTTCCTTATTTGCAGTTGACCAGTTTCTGCATGGAGTTTATTGTATCTGTCTTTACTGTCTTCCAGCCATTAAATGTTGTACATAATTTTGGAGTTTTAGGAAGTTAGAGATATACAAATAGATTTGAGAATGAAAATGATGAAGAAAAAAAAAAAAAACACAAACCTGTTCACGTCACTGGAATTGACCATGTTACTACTTGTTACTGTGTTCTAATGTTCATTTTGGAGATGATCCTTCAAAGTTTTAATTCTTCTGAATAAGAATCTTCTACAAGTATAGAAGAAATTAGAAGTCATATGTTATAATTCTGGTTTACAACTTGAGGGGTTGGGATTTTTTTTCCTTAGAGTTTAATTCCCTCTTCCTTGATTGCATCCTCCTTACCCTTCCCCTGCTCCCAAAGAGAGCTGGCTCATTGCATCTGGTGATAAGGCACCACAAATCTAGGCACAAAATAAATTATTTTTCTTATACTGCATTTCTGGTCTAGACATTTTGACAATAGATCTACAACAGAATTTCCAACCTGTGTTTGGTCATTACTTAGACTTAAAATCATATTCCCTGATTACAGAGAAAATCATTGCTTTTTTTGACAAATTACAAAATGATAGTTGAGAAATGAGAATATAAGTCTTAGTGCAGGTAGGGCTTTTGAGTTTCATGGCAGAAATTAATTTTAGTTGAGAGTACCATGTTGGTAATATAAATAGGTTGTATTTTAAATGAATAGAACGTACTCTTTTTGATATTTCCATGTGCTTCTCATTTCTATGAATTCTACCAAATTACAGGGTGTGTGGTTGGCTCACTTTTTATTTTTCTGTATTCTACTCTTAATGATTTTTTTTTTTAGTGTAAACTGAAACGATTATTGGTGAGTCAAGCTCTTGACACTACATAAAATTATCACAGAACTTTTTATTTCATCCATGAAAAGCATTATGGTTGCAAAGGGAAAAAACTCAAGCTTTTAAGTGTGTAGTGGCCCCCCACCTAATACATATGTGTTATGGTATAGACTCCAATTCTTGATATACTCCTTGTTTCAAAGAGAAGCATGGAGTGTTGGAGTTATTTTAATCATTTTTGTTCATTGTTCCTGTGTTCCCTGGCTACAATATGTGTGAAGTCCAACTGATGCACTGAACCAAGCAGGGAGAACCTCTGTCTTAATCATTGCAGATCCTTGCTTAGTTCATGTATAATGAAGCAGGCTGAATCTGCGGAAGATAATCTTTTATAGTAGTATTCCTCAAAACTTGCTTCAAGTTTAAATTGATTTTTTTTTTTGGTCGTTATGTATTTGCATTTGTATGTATGCAGCTGCTTTATTAGATGGTTCTCTTGGGAATTTTACAGGGACTGATTTCATGTTTTTTTTTAATGATTAATTGGCACATGTGGTAGACTGACAATGAATGATAGTCTGAATACATTAAAAAGTATTAGTTAGAGAAGTTCTATTCTTGCTTTTAAATTCAATGGGTTTTGTTGTGTGTGCACATATATGCTGAGGAGGTTTAATTGGTGGGGGTGGAGGGGAATGGACATTTTTGCTTGGACATTTACCTGTTTCTATATATAGCATTTGTGATTTTTCTCTTTTAATTTGCAGATAAGCCTCTGAAGAAGCGAAAACAAGAAAACAAACCACAGGAGGCTGGAGGTGCTACTGGAGGAAATAGAGCAGCTTCTCAGGAGACAGGTTCTGCAGGAAATGGGGCGAGGCCAGCGTTGATGGTTAGTATTGATCTGCAGCAAGCAGGAAGAGCGGACTCTCAGGCAACAGTAACTCAGGATTTGGACACCATCAAAAAACCTGAAGAAATTAAGCAGTATAATGATGGGTTTGTGTGTGTTCCCCAAGAAGACACCATTGGAGTTCTTAAATTTAAACCTGAAAACCATCCTGAGATTTTTAGGAAAACGTCAGACTTTGAGGGTCAAAAGACAGATATCCAGCAAAATGAAAACAGACAAATGGAATTTCAGCAAAATGTGAGCAGAAGGTTGGAAAGTAAACACAATGAGGACAAACAGGTAGAAGCTAAACATGAAAGCAAGCATGAAAGCAGACAAATGGAAGTGAAACACGAGAACAGACAGACAGAATCAAAACAAAATGAGAGCAGGCAAATGGAGATGAAACAAAACGAGGGAAAACAAAATAATGGCAAGCAGGAAATAAGGCAGAGGCCCGAAACGCCAAAACAGAAGAGCGAAGGCAGGCCCGAAACGCCAAAACATAGACATGATAACAGGAGGGACTCGAGTAAACCATTGTCAGATAAGAAAATTGAAATATCTAGGCATAAACTAGATGTGAAATCTGATCCTTCAAGGATAAAATCTGAAAGTAGATCTGATCCAACAAAACAAAGGCCTGATGGACGTTCAGTTTCTGATACACCGAGACGTGACCATGATAGCCTTAAACAAAGATCTGAGGACAGGGAGGAGTCAGAGAGATACAGAGGAGATCCATCCAAGATTAGAAGGCCTGAATATTTGAGGTCCTCAAACAAAAATGAACATGATTCTAAGCATGGTATTAAATCTGATGGTTCAAAAATTGAGAAATTTGAAAGGAAACATAGACATGAGTCTGGTGAATCAAGGGAAAGGTTTTCTTCTGGGGATCAGAAATCAAGACCTGACAGCCCTCGCATTAAACAGGAAGGTAAAGGAGATTCTAGTAAATCAAGACCTGATAAACCTGGTTTTAAATCACCCAACAGCAAAGATGAACGAAGGACAGATGGTAATAAGAGTAAAGTAGATAGTAATAAAGCACATGCTGACAATAAAGCAGAGTTTCCCAGTTATTTGTTGGGGGCAAGATCTGGCGCATTGAAACATTTTGTCATTCCAAAAATCAAGCGTGATAAAGATGGCAATGTCACTCAGGAGTCAAGGAAAACTGAATTTAAAGGTGAACAGAAGGACAAAGTAGAGAAGATTGGGCTAGTTGAAGATCTAAATAAAGGAGCTAAGCCTGTAGTTGTCCTTCAAAAGCTTTCATTGGATGATGTGCAGAAATTTATTAAGGATAGAGAAGATAAATCAAGGGGCTCTTGTTTTAAACCTAACAAGAACAAGTCATCCAAATCTAATAAAGGTAAGATTTTTTTTAATGTTAATTGCATTATCTTGTACACTCCTGTTCTTTTAGATTTGCTACTCCTGTGGTTAGAAATTAAATGCAAATGTTTGATATAGTTTATATGCTTGCTTATATGGTGATTTGGGGGAACAAAGTGAAACTTGTCTACAGGATTGTCGTTATTGGAAATCTTGCTACAGTGTAACTGAAATGATTTGTTTACTCCAATGCAAGTTCCTAATGTGGGAACACTTAAATAGTCTTAAGGTGTACTTCAGCTACATTAGTTTAATCTGGTAATTTATCTAGTTAAACATAACTGCTATATGAATGATTTAAACTGGTTTTAACTGTGTCTGTATAAGGGACTGGTACTACTGTAACTAAATCAGTGTAGCTGGAGCAGTGGGAAATACTATGTATACAAGCCCTAAGATTCTTTTATATTTTTAATTGGAAATGAAATGTGTTTTTTCCAAGGGATGTTTTGACGTGATGAAATAAGAAGGCAGTTACAAAGTCCCATCTGCTCTTTTACACAATAAATACAACTCTGTTGGGAAGCCTCCACACTTCAGGCTGTGTGACAATAAGCTTACAAAAAGGTTCTGTCTTTAGGAGAATTCAGATATTGTTGTCTCTATGGTCCAGTGTATGCAGAAAGAGGAAAGGAACTGGTAAACAATGGGCTGGCATTTTCAAAATAGTAATATGAACAGGAAATTATTCAGAATAGTTTGTAGTTTTAATATTTGATTGTCTCTTCTGCAGATATAACACTTTTTTTAAGATTAGTTTTCTTCTTGGTACTATAATTTTGGCTTCTTTAGTTTCAGACTGAAGTAGATGATTTCACATTGTGAAATCAATGTTACTAACTGGTCCTTTCTTTTTTAATGTTTAGCATTTAAAGCATTTAAATTTCTTACATAGTTATGTTTATAGAGCTGTCATGTCAAAAATAGACAAATAAAGTGGCAGGGGAGAGGATTTCAGCTGTATACAGGATTATTTATGAATGCAGTTCCAGGTATATCATTGCTCATGAATTTGAGATTAAAATGTTTTCTTACAAAGTTTATCTGATAAGAAATGATATAGAAATCATCTTTGTGAATGTATAACTGTTTATGTGCGTGTGTACAGAGTTGATATTTGTATAATGAATTTATTGTGCTACGTCTCTTCTCTATCTACTAACCTGATTGTAGTGACTCTTAAAGACTTAATAATTCAGGATGAGTATTACTTATTTGTAAAATATTAGCCTCCTTGTTAAATATTTTCTCTTTATCCTGGAAATACGATCATTTCTCCTGTCCCTTTTTGAGGTTCAGAACAGGCAAAATTTCCATTTCTAACAATAATAGGTATCTAGAGTCAGACATAAAATTATGACATCTTTGCTGTCAGCTTAATCTAAAGATTTTGGATGAAACTTTTATGTTCTTGATAGGGAATACTGAAAACTTTCTGATGGAATTCAGCTCTAGTCTCAAAAGGATAGACTTTGAATTCACACAATTCTATGTGCAGAAAATCAGTAATTTTTAGAGCGCTCAGAGCCATATACAGTGCATGTATGCTTTCTAAAATGTTTCTGAAGTAGACTTTTTTTGTAGTCTGTATTGTATGTGGTTATTTATATAGTATATTTTAGTAATGTGTAAAGGTTTTAATGACTTATCCGATTGGCATGACTCTAGTAGCTGTGTCACACATGAGCAATGCATTCATTTTAAAGTCAGGTTTATAACTTTTCTGCAATGTTTTTGTGTATTTTGTGTTTTCTGAAGTCATATATTTCTTACATATTCTGAAATAACTTGGGACATATTTTCCAGGGGAAAAAAATGTTTGAATCTGATATCAGTCTCTTAGCTATTGTATCTAGAATAAGATTCTTACAATGATACTAGACATAAGTTTTGTGGAAAGAATAATGTTGTAACTATGTTTCTCTTACAAATCAAGTTTTGAGTGTTCATCCAGGCAGATTTTGGAGAAGGTGTCTCTGAACTTCAGATTTTTCATGTGTATTTTTAGTTTTACATTTTTTTGCCCAACTTCCTGGTAACCTACTTCCTAGGATATACTATGCTAAATAATTATGTGAACTCCAGTGTTTTAAAAGGTTCATAATTCATAAAGATATCTCTTCATAAGCCAAAGTCTATTTGTCAACAACTGACTGATATAAAAAATATTCATGTCATTTCCACAATGTCCTCACTCCAGTTGAGAGAAATAGCATTCACTGTTTTACTCCATGCCATTTTTAGTTATAAACGTTTTAATACACTAGATGTAATTTTCATAAACATTCTTTATTTAGTTCATCCTATATTTCTTAATAGATTGTAGCAAATGTTTTCTAGTATTGCCTTTTAGCATCAGTATTCCACTTCTTCTCACATCCCTCTTATTCCATGCAGCTTAGTATATTTTGCTTTATCTTTCCTTCTTTTACCTCCTTGTATTTCTTGTCCTTTATTTTTCCTTTCTCATCCATCCCTCCCCTAAGAAAATGTCTTCTTCTGGCTTTGTTACGTACAACATCATTGCTGTGATTTATCTGAAATCCAGTTTAAAATAGGATTAGTTCAGCTAGTTCAAAACACCATTTAGATAGTCATTCTGTCTTAAGGGAGTAATGCCCATTCATTATAAAATTCAGTAAAAATGACTTGTTTTAAGCTAAAATTAATGCTATGTATACTGAAAGTCTATACAACTTTTTACATTGTTTCAGTAAACTTTAAATTTGAAAATCATACCTTTATTGTGCACGTGGATAAGCCTTGCATTGTACTGTAAAAAAACCAAAGTAACATTTTAATCAAATTTTATAGACAAGTTTGAAATTTTGTTAAGCTATTATATGAATGGGATAGCCGTAGTACGCAATTGTTAAGATTGAACCATCCCAACAGTCCCTTTTGGCATTTACAAGGAAGAAGCAACATTTTTCTCTCTCTCCTGATCTTTGAGCATTTTTCTGAAAGATGCACTCTAGCTCAGAGGAAAGTTACGGAAGTTTTTTTTCATAGTATTTTTGTCAAGGGTCTTATGGTGAAATTTTGTGACCTATTTTGTCCAGGTCAGAATGAATTGTAATACTTTTTTTTTTTCTTCTGGTTTTAACATCTGTGAATGCCTTTTATCCTGGTTTTAATGCAAATGTTTGTTGTTGGGAATCCATGAAACTTTTCCTTTCAAGTTTGTGCCTGCAATGAGGAGGTCATGTTTGCTATCCTTTCTTTTCAGAGCTTCAGCAAATACCTTCTCTGCTGCTTCTTATAGCTGTACTGATCAGCTGTGTTGAGATGGGAGCTCTTACCAGTTTTACAGTTAATGCATTCTGAACAAGACACATTTTGTTAAAGTATGAAACAGATATGAGTAATGAGAGAAACTGTAACTGTCTGTGTTAAGGAGATGTCTGAGTTGGTTTATAATATATTTGAAGGATTGGCTTTCCAAAATAAGCACCACATATATAATGCAAGTTTTAGTTCTAGGACAAATGAGTGCATGTTTTTTAAGACTTGTGCAGAAACACCTTTTGGGTCTTCAAAGATCACCTAAAAAGACTTTGTTGTTAAAAAAAAAAAAAGTGATAATTTCACTGCAGAATCTAATGTCGAATGCTACTCCTTCGTTGTGTAGATTGTTATTATAGGATTTCATTATCTGTACAACACAGAACTTTAAACATAGGTTTTCATTGCTCACTACAAGCCTTCCTAAATATACTGTGTTTTCTGCTGCTATGATCTGAAATTTGAGTGAAGATTTGCCATTTCTTCAAAGGTCGTCTTCATATTTTTACAGGTGCAACTAAAAAATGTACTGCTGCTTAATAATTTTTATGTCGTAGAGTTAAAACAATGCTTCTAGATTTTTCTGTGTTCTATGCTTGTGTTTGTTTTTTTTTAATTCCAGATTACTTTTTCAGAGCCTATAATAACTATAATTTGTAGTCAGTGGTAGGTTGTAGCAGCGTAAAATTCCGTGGTATTTGTATAACATGATGGTCCATCTTTGAGTTCTAGCACTGCTGGAAACAGTCTCACTTGTGAAGCAGAGTAATCAATTAGGTGCTCATCTTCTAGGTAGGAGTGACAAGAAAGGGAGTATTCCAGGATGAAAAGCTGTATCCAGATTGTGTTGGCTCAGTGAGCCAACTTCTAATGCTTCTCACAGTCTTCTGGCCAGCACAGCAAAGCTACTCACCAATACTTTTTGGTACAGCTGAAAACTGTAGACAAAAAGGGAGCATCAATTTTAAACATTTGTTTAAATCCTTCATGTATAGGACTTCTACAAAGACAAAATTGGCAAACCTTTGAGAAAAATAACTTATGGATATTAACTCATCAAGAAAACTTTAGAGTTCAACTCAAATTTATTTCCAAAATAACATTCTCTTGATGCTGAAACAGACATACTGTTGTACTCACTAAAATCAGTGGGGCAAGCAGCTGTGCTGCAAGGAAATAACTGGAGTAAAAGTATATTTCCTTTGAAAAGGAAAAGGCTGCAACTCAGCTTGCTTACTACAGATTGTGCTTTTGTAAAGATAACCATTGTGAAAGTCCATAATTCCACAAATCTGAAATTTGGAATCACTGTCTTAGAGTTCCTGGTAGCAACTGCATTTGCATGTGGGAAGGCCAGAGTAATAACCCACTAAGCATCTTGCATGTGCATGCACTGCCAGGTGGATCAAGCATGTCATAACATTCTCTGAAGTTCTCTAGTAAATTATGCCACATTTCAGAGAAGTAAAGGATATATTTCATGGTTTACAGCATGGAGTTTATCATGATTCTTCTCAGCTGAAGTCTTTAAAGCTTCTCTTAAACTCTAAATTTAACTGAATTTGTAGAAAAAACATCACTTTCATAAGACTCCTACAATCTTCCTGGTTTTCCTCTTTTCTGAGATATTAGTTGACTACCTCTTTTCAACTTAACTAGTCTAGAAGAGGAGCTGGCTGTCCATTGTGGCATTAGAAGTACTTAAAGATATGTTGGATTTGCAGAGGATCCATTTTAATATACACTTTGTCCATTTAGCTCTAATTTTTTTTTTTCTCCTTTCTGGACTGAACAGGTTCATAGTTTGAAAAATATTCCAGGCATTGTTTAGTCAAAAGCCAAAACCAAACTATATATAACCAGTTAAATCCAATAGTCTAGGAAGATCTTAGTTCTCTGGCATGGATTATTCCTACTTGCAGGGATTTTTTTTTTTAGGCATGGTGTGTCTATCCTATTCCAAAAAGTATGTTGGGATGTGTGTGGGCATTGTATGTACTCTCTGGGGCCTTCGTTTTTGGTGTTAGTTTTTCAGAAGTAGATGTTGGATAAACTCATATCGGTAGACAGTAGGAATTCAGCAGTTGCACACTGGAGTCCTTTCTTGTGTTGATTTGTTACCAGTACAATAGGAGACATTTTCAGCCCAGTGCTTTGCCTGGAGGCTGCTTGACTTATTTCCTATTTTTGTCTTTGCCACTAAGGTAAATATTTTGATTCTTGCTCTCACAGTTGTTTTTAAGCCTTCTCTGGATAATAAGAGAGAACTTTGTGTTGCACATCTAGTTCTTAGCAGCAACAATAAACTTGACCAAATCTACTAGTTTCATTGTACTTTGGTTCATCCGAAATATGATGCTTTGTCTGTTTGCAGATTTAGGAGTGCATTGTTTAATTAGTTCACTTTTGAAACATTACTTTGGCACATGTAAGTGATAGAAATTTATTACCTAATTTGTCAGAGCAATTTGTTGAAAGTCTGAAACTGCCTTTGGTTCATGGACTTGGATGCTTGATCAGGTTCCTCTTATTTCTGGGAAAAGCTAAAGCTATTTTGCATAAATGATTTTTGCAACAGTGCATTGCAATATGTAAAAATGTGGGCCAGCAATTTATCTGACATTACAATATGCAATGCAGACCTGTTCATATGTCTAAGTATCTAAGTATGGATGTTATTTCTTGGCTTATGTGCAGGGATATGTGATCAAAATTTTTGGTTTGAATTTTCTTCTAGACAGAGGGTAAATTTGGCAAAATACATATAGGGGAAAGCCTCACATTTGCTTCTGGTAAATGAACTTTTATGTTGCTCAACATTTTCAGCCGTTTTAAGTGACTGTTTTTGTGTAAGAAAATTTAAACTATTTACTTGAAATTTGCAATTTATTTTTGCTCCATGGGAATATTACCAATGAACATAAAAGAAAAGGGTGAGACCTTTTTTGTTCTTCAAATTACCGAACTGTTGTTTGCATCAAATAAAGGTTCCTTAAATATACTTACTGTTTAATTATCTTCTGAGCAACTTTCCTGTAGTATTTTATATTAAAGGCTAAAATATCAGCAATTTTTTGTTCTTGTTGTTAATGTAATTAAATTACTTTGAAGAAGCAAAACAAGAGTAGCTTCATGTGATATTTTCAGTGATAAAGGCTGAGAATCTTTCTGTGATAGAGCGAGGTAAAAGCAGATCTTCTTGATGTGCCTATAATCACAAATCAGATATAAATAATGGTATTTGTTTTGCTTGTTCTCTGCAAAGATCTTGGTTGTATTATATTGATTATATAGGAGTTTTTCTTTTATGAGAAGAAAAACTGAGATTTAATTTGATTATATTTAATGAAGGTCTTTTTTCTTAGATGAGGCCCCATGGCTTAATTTTTAAAGTAATCAGAATACATGGCTGGGAAAATGCATCAATCATAAATTTCAGATTCCAAACATTAATAGTAATGGAAAATTACATGCTGTGTTTTGCAACTGTACAAAACACCTTAACTTTTTAATACAATAAATTGAGTTGGCTTAAATTTCAATGCATATGTTCAAAAGTAATGACAGTGAAATCCAAAAGCAGTCCCCTGACACTCTGATTCATGAAAGTGAGATTCTTTGTGCAGCACTGCATTTATTTCAATTCCCAATCTTGCTCCATTTTACTCTGAGTACTGCTATATTTTTTGTGAAGTATCTTGCAAAACTAGATTGTTCTAGCCTTCTTTTATCGATTTTTATAAAGACGAGAAGTCAGTGAATAGCAATAAGGAATAAAATAACTTGTGGCTATAGTTGCTGCAGCAATCGGATAGCTTGAGGAAATCATTGATATTGATGTAATGTGAGTTCTCATGCTTCTTGGCATCTTTGGAGAGTGTGTGTTGGGTATATTCCTTGCTCTCTGTCTGGATCCTTCAGGGTGCTCCTTGGATATCTCTTCCCTCTATCAAAAAAATGTTTCTTGCTTCTAATAGTATTTTGTGCTATTGTAAAATCCTTTTTGAATATGTGCTGCTTAGCCGTGGACAATGATGACCTCTGCTACATCATGGAATTATTCAGTTGCTGTGTCCAGATTCTTCTCTGACCCACCAACCTGGCTGGGTCCCATTTCTCAAGGCCAGAGCTAAGGACTGGAATATAACCAGGGAGCCTGAACCTCTCCTTTTGTTTAGCCCGAGGCTGAGAGCCTTCCCTTTGTGCCAGTATTGGGGTAGATGAGGAAAAATGATTTTGAAAGATGCATTCAAGCAGGTTCTAGGGAATGATATAGGACATACTTCTTCCTAACACTACTTCTCTCCCTCATGCCAAATCCATTGCAGCAGAGAATCCTGTGGGCGCAGTCCCTTGGGCGGTGGTGAGGGGATCTGAGTCTTCTGCCCTCTTTCAGGTGTGTGTGTGTGTGAGCTGAGCTCAGGAGTTATCCCTTCATGGATGTAGTCAAAAGGTGAGGGTAAGGGGCTCAATAGAGGGTTATATCCTGTTTATAGGATGTAGCTTTATACCCTTCCACAAACTTTAAGGCAGAGAATGGGAGACGAAAGAGGAAAGCCACTGAAGTAAATGGATGACTACTCTGATTATTTTCATTAGTATTCATCTTGATGGTGTGTTTTTCAGCTGATGATATGGTATTAACATAAAAGTGGAACTTCTGTCTTATGAGCAGATGTACTTTCCTCATACTTTAAATTCCTCTTTGAGAAAAGGGTTGTGATTTCCCTGTGTTTCCCCTTCTGTTCTTAAAACTCTCCAGGGCACAGAATTATTTGGAGGAGTGTGATGCTGGTGGGCAAGGGACTCTGATCACCAAGGACTCAGATATAAAGAACATACTGGAGCATTTTAAGGGAGAGCACAGTGGAAAGGATATAATTAAATTTGCATACTAAGGGATAGCTTTAACCAGTAAGCTGTTCATCAATCACAGGTAGTCATGTGGCCTTTTGCACTGTAGTGCCCAAGTGCTATACTGTAACAGTACTTAACTATTTTAAAAGTGTTTATTTTCCAAGCGTCTTTATAAAATAGGGAAGTACTTTTATCCCCTCTTTTTTCTTTTAGTTCTTAATCTAAAATAGAACCTTATCTGCATGAGTGGTTGTAGTAGAATTAAGCTGTGAGTCTGCGGTTGTAGTTACAATGACATGGCTATCCAACAACAACAAAGGCACTCTTGTTACAGAGTGTATTTTATTTGATTTAGCGCAGAGTTTGAAGGTTGTTTGAACTAATCCAGAAAGAAACTGCTTTCCTTCCTGTATATATGCCTGACACAGGAGGTTTTATCAGTGTAGTTATAGCAGTGACCCAAAATGACTTGGGAAAGTTAGACAGTAAGCTGGTGATGCTTAAGGGAGGTAGACCCAAAACCACTGGAACATCCTCTATCAAATGCTCAGAGAGGACATGTAAGGAAGGTGAGCTTGGCCTTTGTGGAATAACAGCAAGTCTGGAAATACTAGTCATCAGCAAAATAAGAAGAGTCCAGTAGGCAGTTCATGTCTTCTGTGGCTAAAAAGGAGTAAGGGAAGGGCAAAATTGAGCTGTAATCTGTAAGTTTTTATTTTTAATGTCAAAATGAAGATGTGTGGCAATTCATTAGTGTAGAAGTTCCAGAATGTGGGGAGTGGCTAAACTTAAATTTCTAAACACTGAGAAATGCAAAGTTAAGATTCATATCCCCACCCCAAACAAGTGACACTGTTCCCTCTTAGACCCTTGTGTGTTCTTTTCTATAATGTCTTGATATTTGGAAAAAAGTTGCATTTTAAAATACAAAGTATATATAGAGATTACAAATATGAAATTGCATTAACTGCAGTTTTGCTTATTACAAAGTATTAGCACACAGAAATGGAAAAGACAATATTTATGGGAGGCTAATTTATGCAAAAGACTTCATTAACATAAACCTTAGTTTTGAAATGAACTTCAGGGGCAGTTTCTTCAAGCACTTGTTCATTTGTTGCAATAGATGTATGTGCAAACAGGCCATTTTGATGTCACGACTATTTTAAAGTAACCATATAAGCAAACTGATATGGATTGTTTCCACTGTATTAACTGTCTCTTATAGTTATGGAAGTAGCAAATCAGAGTTTAGGTTTCTTCTAAATGGTTTTGAATCTTGATGGCTTGTTAGTTAATAGGAAATTACACCAAAATGTAAACCATACATCTGTTTTGCATAGTTTGGAAAGCAAAGATAAATCATTACTGAGAAGATAACAGAGTTTATTAGTGTTGATTTTGATTTTATGGCAGGAAGAGCCTCTCTGATCCTGGAAAGCTGACCTAAGCGTCAGCAAGCATCACCCCCTTTTCCGTAGCTGCTTGTTTGAAGTTACCATATCAAGCCAGGTGAAACTAATCTGAACACACTGATTGTTGTGTCAAAATATTCTTGTACTGTCCATATTGAATAAATCTAATAAAAGTCCATAATGATGTTATGCTTTTGGGGAGGTTTTTTATGTTCAACCTCTCTTGAAGGCATTCTGGTGATGGATGCATCTGCCTGAATCAGGGAGGTCTATTTGACTTGCAAATTTAAGGCAAAGCTTTTTTTGGATCTTTCTAAAGATTAGATTTGTGTAAATATTAGCTAAAGTTAAAGGCTGTTCTACAAACTTGAAACCACCCATCAAGTTATGAACAAAAAGCACTGCTGAACTTTGAATTAGATCTGTGTCTTGCCATTCTTTTTTTAAGTCATACATGAAGAAGGGAAATACTATATCCACTAGACATTTGTAGAACTCTTTCTACTGTACATGGCAAAACCCTTTGAAAAGCTTTCCAGATTAAAATAGAATATGGGAGGGGGTTTACAGACTAATTCATTTTTAGCTAAGATTCTCTGGCTGGTTTTTAACTGTATTATATTTTGTCAAGAATTGCTTGGTGAGAAACAAGTATCTTGACGGTCAGTGGATATTCAGTAACAGCTGAAGATTCTCGAATATCTTCTCTAAGAAACCTTTTGATAATGACAATCAAACAAAAACAAGCATATGTTCTTCCTCCAGCAAGCAACTAGTAAGTCATGAACAACATTGCATAGGTTTGGAAAAGCACTGAAGAAGTGGTGGTTCATGTATGCAGTTCTTCAAGATGAATTGTTGATGAATTGTTCTTACAGCTACTCTGTGACTCGCCCTTCAGTTTCACTAATGTGGAGTTTATCAGCATTGTGATTCCTTACAGTGGAACAAAGATTTGGTTACGATGGCACTTTTACTGTGGGGTTTTTTTTGTTTGTTTTAATAGTTGCGGCAGCTTTGAGAGTATGCGTAAGTGATGCCTGAAGAACACTGATGCCTATAGTCCATTTCAGGCATACATGCTGATCACACGCATTGTAAAAAATTGAGTTATTCTGTTGACGAGGACAGTTTTTCAGAAAGCTTGGTTTACTGGGGCCATCTTATTAACTTGTGGAGTAACTTTTTAGTAAAGTTACTTTCTCCTTTGCTATTGAAAAAGCCATGCAAACTAGAGTCGAATGTAATGATTAAAGTGGAAGCAGGAAAGTAGGTACCAGGTCTTATCAAACTTATCAAATTGAAAAACTGAAGGTGATCATACATGTTTTTGTAGATGCTTTCAAATGGTTTTGTGTTCTATATTCTTTTAAACGTTTTTGAAAAGTATCCTGTAAACTGAAAAGGCATTAGTATGGGTTTTATAACCTAATGTTTGTTGCCATGTGACTGAATTCTTATGGTGAACTGGATTCTCTTAAGTATTTCTTTACTACCCTGAACAAATAAATAGTACATTTATTATAAAATATGGAGCTATGAAAAAAGGAATTTAGTAAGAATTTTCTAGTGAAGATTGGGTTGCCCTGACCCAACATAACATAAGTAATAAAGTAAAATAAATATTAACAAGCTCTTGACTGGAGTCCCACAGTATATAATATCCCTGAATTTCTTCAGAAAGGATGGGGAGTCCTTTTCCATGTATATCAGAATTGTTCACACGTGCAGTCATGCTTAACTCTTTTGTACTGCATGAGTAAAACTCTTTTTAGATTTGGTTATTTACAATCCTCAGCAGCTAAGGAAACTGGGCATGCAGCAGACTTGTTCCAGGGAACATTGTGACAGAAACAAAAACTTTATAGATTACTTATAGAGCACTTTACAGTAATTCTATTTGTTCTCTTTTCTGCTATTCCCTTCTTGAATAAAGCAAGCTTTTCATATTCCCTAATAAAAGAAAAAGGGGGAAGTTTATACTGTCATCTGAAATATCTGTAACAGGAGAGAGTGCAATTTAAGCATTAGTTGAATTTAGCATTGGAGAACATAGGAAACTTGGAACTTTTGACAAGGAAATAAAGTTATTTTTCCAAATATTTAAAGTACTTGCATTTTTATTTTTTCGTTGATGTCTAATTAGCACTATGTTAATTGACTTATTTTTAAAGATTGAGTAGTGTTCTACCCCAGGAACAAAATCAATAAGGAAAGCAAGAATAGATATTCCTAGGAGGTTAGGAGAGTAGTAGCCTGTGATTTTTGTTTCTTGTTTCAAGGTTTTTTGTTTTTTAAGGGTTTTCTTACTTAAAATATAGCACCTTTCATCTTACTGAGATGTTCTTTATGCACAGTATAAGGAAAATAAAGAACAAATTCTGTTCTAACAGTTCCTCAAAGCAATGATCACAATCTTAAAATTACATCATGAAACATTCAGGCATAGTTTTGAAATTGAATTTGAAATTGAATTGAATTAGAATTTGGTCATGGAACTCTTGCCACGCTAGGTATACAATCCATTACTGATTTGTTTCCTTTTCTGATTTCCTCTTCAAACAATCTGTCTTACTAGTTATTCTATTTTTAAATTTACTTTTCATTGTAGACTAGGAGAGGCTTAAAGATATTTTTGTAGAAAATACTCATGTTAGTGTAAGCGCATCTAGCCCATCTAGCTTTTAAGCATCTGTATGAATCTTAATGCAACTTTTGTTCCTTTACTTGCAGCTTTTTTTTGCAATGTCTTTGGCCAGATTTGCTGTAGGCTTTATGATCTGTGTGTTGTCCCGCTGATTTCAATGAAATTACCAACAGTGCTTGAAATTGAGAATATGTGTTAAAAAAACAGGATCTGAGGCCCTCTAGCGATTTCCCCTGTGGAAATTGTCTTAAAACATGTATGTACAAATTTTCCTTTAGTCTGGGGCTGAATGTAAGATAACTCTCTTCAGACACTGTATAGGCATACAAAGAGACATGGAGTATTAGTGTGGGGACACCACTGCTCAGACATGGCTATGCAGCATCCAGATTAGACCTGGCTGGCATCCAGTCAGCTGGTGGTACACACAGAGGAACCGATCTGCCCATGCTGGTATACTTCTGCCTATCTTCAATCAAGTGCCCATCCCGCAAAGAATAATCATTTCACAGCGCCATGGTAAACCACACTCTGAAATGTTTACTAGCATTTTTGAAAGCAATATTGAGAATTTAGGTAACTTTGGAAGGTGGTGATTATCAAAGAATGGTAACTTAAAGCAAATAAATAAGAGTGACCACAGTATGGGGGAAGCAGGGACATCTTTTGCTATCAGTTTTACTTTATAGATATTTCCCTACCTCAGTTTGAAAACCCCAATATTTTAAGTTAAATCTTTTTTAAAAAAATACTTAAATGGGATGACTTGCTGAACATACCTGAGAATTACAGAAAAATAATTTTCTGATCATTAGTTTCATTGCTTATAGGCAGTTTTTATGGATATAGAGATACGTGAAACCAGTAATATATGAGACTTTTTTTTAACTTTTGTTGCTGGAAACTATTTTCTCATATTAAGGCCCTTCTAATTCCAGTTAAAGTTGTTTAAGGGGAGGGGAGAAGACTAAGCTTGGATTAGAAGATGGGATATTAGTGTAAAAATGGAAATAAATTTTAGAAAGTTATGTTAGTGATATAGTGAATGCAATTAAAAAGTGAATTATCATCCAGAAGATGATTTCTTGGAGGATTTTTTGTGTGTGTGTGTATAGCAATTGGCAGGTGATTTCCTCTATCTAAATAATATAGTATGCCTTGGGAAGGAGAGGCACTTATGACAAAGGCATTTGTTCTGTTGTTGGAAAAAGTTTAACAGTTTAGTCCGATAATCTTAAAATCTGTGCAATAGGTTCTTTGATAAATAAAGATAAGACATCAAATAAACAAAACCCCAAGAAATACTTTTGAATTAATTTGGTTTCCTTGTGTCACTTGTAAAATATTTTGACTGTAAATCTCCTTCATACTGACTGCATATGGGCCTAATTGTAGTTTCGAAAAGTGATGAGAATTGTGTGATGATGTCTAACTATTTACCTCTGTGGAAAAGAAACCTGATGTGGTCCAGCTTGCTGTTTGTCTATATTAAATAAAAATCTTTCAACTATGCTTTGTAACAAAATCAAGCAAAAATTTGGGTTGCATTATAAAACTACTAGTAGGAAGTAAGAAAAAAAATCTGAGGCAGAGGTTGGGATGTCAATGATTTGGTCTGTATTTAGGGAGAAGACCCCAGAGATTCTACCACAGATTGTCCCTTGGAAAAGGGAAGATTACTGTCTTGTGTACACTAATATGAATGAGAATAAACAGAACTGTTAATGAGGCATAATGAATCATTAATTTACCTACACTGTTAGAAAACCTGTTGAATTCAGAGGATGAACCGAAATAAGACTAAATTTTGTGGAAGTAGAGCAAGGATGTCTTTTTACAAAGGAAATTCACCAATTTGAATTTGTTTATATGCCTGACAAAATATTTTATCGAAGGAGATGTGTGTGCAATTTATTATGTTAATTTCTAATTGCAGTGTGAACAATAAATGCAACTTTAGAAAGGACTGTCAAATACATCCAAGTATATTTAACTGTGGTATTATTTATTAGTGGATATACTGTAAGCCGTTCCTGAGAAAGGACTGTAGTGTTGGGCCCTTATTATTATCTTCAGGTTCACATTTACTCTTCTTGCTCTCCATTAATAGGTAGCATAGATCAGTCAGTGTTAAAGGAGTTGCCTCCTGAGCTCCTGGCAGAAATTGAATCCACCATGCCGCTTTGTGAACGTGTGAAAATGAACAAGCGCAAACGTAGCACAGTTAATGAGAAACCAAAATATGCTGAAATCAGTTCTGATGAAGACAATGACAGTGAAGAAGCTTTTGAATGTAAGTAGTACATCTTTCTGTTCCTACTCCTAAAGAAGGCTAATATTTTGCTTTTACAAAAAGATATAATTTTTTTTTTTGTTGGCTACCCTAAAACATATGAAAACAAATTTGCTGTCCAGATAACTATTTGGCCAAGAACCTTTTTATTCTTTTAAAAGAAAAATTACTTGATTTCAATTTGTCACTCAAGATTAAAAGCAGCTAGTTGTTAAATTTCTTTCCCTAATTACCTTATGGGAAGCCACTGCCTAGATTTTTTTTTTTTAGTTGTGCAATGAAACATTTTTAGCCAATCAGATTAAAGAAAATATCCTGTAAAGCAGCTCAGAAAACTTGCACACAAAGCTATGCAGAGAAAAATTTCAGTAAATACATTTTAAATTATTCTGAGTTTCATTGATAAGAAAAGCAAAGGATTCCCTCTTGAATTTTTCTGACATGATAAATTAAGAATGTTAGTGTCCAGAAGTTTCTTAAAATATTTCTTCTTCTATTATTTCCATGGTATATTGCTTGAAAAACTGGAATTATTGCCAATGGTTTCTCAAAATAGCATTTGTTGATGATACTATTTTTATATTAAGTGATTTCAAAGGAAGAGAGGAAGCTTGTAGTTAGACTTTTGCTGTGCAATCAGGTAAAGTTCATAAGTGTCAAAAAATTGTTATATGCCTCTAAGTTAGGAAGGGATTTCCTACTTGCAAATAAGAGTATAGTTAGTTTGTCTCTATGGTAGTTCAGTTAGCCAACATTGAAAAGAAACTCCATTAAAATGGAGTGAATCAGTTCAGTCTGAGTAACATCTTAGCTGTGTTACCTATGCAGGGCTACAGAAGTGCCTACTGCTGTAACCTGAGAAGGCATCTTGCTTATAATGATTTTTTTCCAAGTTTAGACTCTTTCCACCTTTGCTTATCTAAACATCTTACCAAACTTTTGTAGAACATAATGTTTTACTTCTTAGTCTTTCTTAGGGTCCAAAAGAGAAAGATTTGTTTGTCCTGCTTTTTTAATGTTTCAAGTTCTCGTCCAACAGATACACAATGCACACATACACATAAAAATTATAATAGCAATACCTCTGATCTTTATCAAAGAAGCAGAAAAGAATGTCCTTTTGTTTGTTTGTTTTTCATTTAAAATATAACTGAATAATGCTGCTTTGATCGTGAGCATGAGATCTTGAGGTAACTTGTAATCAGATGATTTGCTTCATTCAGGATTCTATATTCTCTGTTTACCATATCATTTCACCTGTTTATGATGTTAATAATCTGGAACAGTGAATTAAAAAAAGAATAAGTAAAGCAAAATTATTTAAGTTGGTTGGGAATGGAGAGGATTGTCAGGAATTTCAGAGATTTTAATCTACCTATTAGCCACAGTGGCTGTTGAAATTCTTAAATGCAAAGTAAAGCAAATTAAGGAAAACTTTCACAGTAATTATATGCTTTAAGAGATTCTAGGTTCACTATATCCACTCAAGAGATCTGGCCATCATTCTAAACAATTCATTGAGGACATCTGGTTTAAAAATAAATTATAATATTTCTCAAAGGATACTGCAGAACTGAACTGAGTTAAAATGAGACAAAATGATCAAGAGAATGAAAGATTTGTCACAAGTACACTGAATAATTTGTACTGTTTCAAATATGTATTTCAGAATTCTTTTGGTTGTCTAAAATTGAACTTTAAAAAATATGAAATAGTGATTGTTATAGAAGAAGAGAAATTCCTTTGAGTATCTCATGAAGAAGGGGCATTCCATTAAATTAAATGCTGAGAAATTAAAAATTGATGAAATCATTCTCATACAATAAGTGCTAAATGTGTTATTGCAGAAATGTTTGGCAGAATTCAGAAGGAAATTGGGTGTTTATATTCTGGATAGACTTTATTTATGTATAAAATTAATAATAACTCTTGAAATATTATTAATACTTACATTTTTAGTCAATTTTATCTACTTCAAAATAAACTTTGTAGAGCAATGACTGATTGTGAATAGCTGTTCCCATGTTCATCTTATTTGCCTTGCAGAGCGAGCACAACTGTAACACATTCTGTTTTGTCGTGCAGCATTGATAAACTGGTCAATTTAAATTTCTGCTGGAAATCAATATTAGAAGTTACTTTTCTCATGGAGATGTAGCTGGGGTCAGAATTCGTCCTACAGAGCTTAAATTGATACTGATGATTTGTAAACTGTGGAGATGGATTTCATCTACCTCCACAAAATACTATCTCATGGGGGGAAAAGAATCAGTTAAGATGTGTAAAGTCTTTTCCCATAACCCCCCTACTTTCTTCTCCAGTATGCTCACTTTAGGTATCCCAGACAGCTCTCCATTTCTTCAGCCACAGTTAACTATCAACCATTTTAGAACTGACAGTGCCTCGTGAACATGACTGTAATGCCTCCAGAAGCAAGTCTGATCCATAAGCAGAATAGCTCAAAGCATGAACTAAGTTATTACCTTAAACACTTGGACCACCTCTGTGCAGACGTTTCGTACTATGTTTTCAGAAGTGAGAGCCCTCTAGGGTGCAGTGCAGAGCATTAGTATCACCACAGGTTCAATGTTGTTTTTATTAGTTCTGAGCCTGGGCTGACTATTGACTATATCCTGGTACTATACCAGATGTGACTATATCCTGGTATGTTTCCTGTGCTTCTCAATAAACTGGGGTTGTGGAAAGAACTTGTCAGTTCTCTTCTAGTTCTGTCTGAATGCTTGGAGCCATTTTGCTCAGAAACAACCCTATATAGTCATACCTCTCTAAACTTCAGGACACTTTGGTAGAGACAAACAGATGTCAGGGCTGTTATATGCAAGTTCACAAGAATAATAAACTCTGCTAGTCTAGAATGTAATGATTTGGAGCTGTTTTGATCTTCACAGCACAGTCTGTGTTAGACATCTCTTTGCTAGCCCAGTTATCCTGTTACCTTAGATAATGGAGAGTTGGCTGATTTCATGGATGAAATTACCACCTCCTCCATATCCTTTTTCTGTTACATCTTAGCACCCTCTCCCCTTCAAGACTGTCTTTGAAAACAACAGAGAACTCTCCATCCCCCCCCCCCCCCCCCACTTTATTTCCGCCAAGTTTCTGTTTCTGTATAGAACATTTATCCCAGTTTTTCAACATTCAGTTCTGCAAGGCTTTTTGGTCCTGACTGAAAACTGGTTATAGTAACCTTCTGTGGTATATACTCGCTGCCTGGCCCAGAATTGTGACTCCAGCTTTCTCCTTTACACTGAATTTCCTGCAACATATATCAAGACAAAAATTCAGTTGTCTTGGCAAAACAGAATATCTTTAAGCAACTAGGTTGCCAAGTCTCATTGGAACTTGCTGTGTTAGATGGGCAAAGCAATCACTGAATTGGAACATGGACACCCAGTAATAGTCACAATTTAGATAACTGAAGAAATTATCTCAATGTTCTCTTATGAAAGGATGAAACTTATTTTGATTTGTTCTACTTTCCTGACTTTGTTTAAAAGGACAAATGCCCTGTAAATTTGTATTTTTAAATGTTTGCCAGTTTCAGGCACAGTTTTCATGTAATTCAAAAGAAATTGTTAGAATAATGCCATAACAGAATTTTATATGATAGTTTTAGTGTTCACTTGTTTTACAGAACATCTATATGATATTGTTTAACTTGCAAATGTATAATTTTGAGCTATTAAAAGTAGAATTTTTGTACTTATAATGAAAATGCATTTCATTTCTAGCTTCTCGTAAAAGGCATAAAAAGGATAGAGATGAAGCTTGGGAGTATGAAGAACATGACAGAAGAAGTTCTGGTGACCATAGGAGAAGTGGTTATTATCATGAAGGAAGGAAGACTTCTGGTAGTGGCCGTTACCGTAATCGCAGTCCCGATGACTCTGATATGGATGATTATTCTCCTCCTCCTAGCCTCAGTGAGGGTAACTGATTGTTTTAAAAATTGTATTTTCTTCCATAATACTAGTGCATTTTTAAAGGATATGTTAAACATTTTAAAATAAACATCTTTACATGCAGTATTGAATATAAGCATAAGAAATGTAAACAATCCTTTATTCTCTTAAGTAGTGGCTAGAAAAATGAAGAAAAAAGAAAAACAAAAGAAGAGGAAAGCTTATGAACCTAAACTAACACCTGAAGGTAATTTTAGAAGATTTATTTTCCACAGTTTGTATTTTCTGTTTTGTATATAAAATAATTTTATATAAATTTCTTTTTTCACCAGAAATGATGGATTCTTCAACTTTCAAAAGATTTACTGCTTCAATAGAGAATATTTTGGAAAATTTAGAAGACATGGATTTTACAGCTTTTGGTAATATGTCAGAAATTTTCAAAATGCTTCCCCCAATTAGAAACACAAGAAACAAAAAAATTTGCATCTCAGTATTTTCAAACTTCCTTCTTTGTGATTTAATTGCCTGTGATACATGCTACGGTATACTGCATTTATATGGCTTCTACCTTGAGTGGAGTCCTTTACCTTTCCAATTTCACTTGCTGCTACAGGAAGAAGATCCTCCTCCTTCCTCCCTGCAGAATCCAAAAGGGACATAAATCACAGTTATACAAATAATAGTCCCCTGGAGTGGAAAGGATACCTCTTTGGGATGTCATTAGGGTGTTATCTTCTGTCTAACATATTTTTGTAAACAACACTAACGTAAGATGATTCTCTTGCCAGTAACATCTGAGGCACATAATTTTGCATCTGTTGTGGCCTTTGACCCGACAGAGCTTGATTATTCAATTCAGCAGCAGAGTGCTTATGCACTTATGGGTGAGGCACTGAATCACTGTATGCTCCTTATCTGTTTCAGTGGAAAATAAGCCATCTTAGCATAAGCGTCTGATGAAGTAGTTCAGGTTGACCAAGATGACTTTCTATTGAAATGGATAATGGAGCATTCATTAATTTTTTCCCACCATCTTTGTCACAAGATTAGAACAAGGGGAGGAGCATAGTAAACAAATCACTACAGCAACGGTGTCTACAACCTTGGATTAAAAAGTGAAGTAATTGGTTCTTTCTATATGTCTTGTAACATCATGGGTTTTTTTGTAAGGGTAAATGTGATTAAGATACAGTGTATGCCAAGGTACTTAATTTCCTATGTGTTTTCATCTATTGCCCTTCCCCAGATTTGAACTTTAGAATTAGGACTACAATCATTTAAGATTTGTTTTACTGAAATGAGGGTGATGGCACAAGAGCTGCAATAAATGGAATTTGCTATATTAAAAATATTTTTAATTTATGACTTTCAGTCATATTTAACAAGTAGTCGTTTTAACACAACCAAAAGTTGTTGTCATCAGTCTTCATTAGATGGAACTATTGGATACTAGCTATTTGGAAAATCAATTCTTTTTCTTCAGTTGGCTTTTTCATATTGGCTGTAAAATACTGTTTTCCTTGAAGTCTTATTAGAAATATGATTGTTAATTTTTAATTTTTTTTTTCTTTAAGGTGATGATGATGAGATTCCACAGGAATTGCTACTGGGAAAGCATCAGCTTAGTGAGTTGGGTAGTGAATCTGCAAAAATCAAGGCAATGGGCATTATGGACAAGGTACATCTTCATAGTATTTAACTCTTTTTGAACATTTAATTTTGTTAAACATACAAAAACTTGTGTCCCCTGTATTATTCCACCCTCTTCAGGTGTGCATGTGACAGATACTGTGAACACTTGTGCTTCTGCTGACTTAGCTGAAGTGCTTAAAAAGTTACCACATCTTAACCGTTACTGTCTCTGAAGCTGAGACATTTTTGTTGAATGGTCCTTCTCTGTGTTAGCACTGACTCAGAGCACTATATGCCAATAGGTAACACATGCCTGAGCAGTAAAATCTCAAATAATTAATCTACTTTCACAAAAGCACATGAACCTATAGGCTTTGCTCCTTACAGCTAGTGTTGAGCAACCACAGTAAAACAGAACCTGCTGGCAAAGTCAAAAAATCCACCCTTTCTGATATCCGTTAGTGCAATGTAAATGTATGATGTCCATCCAGCATCGCACTGAATCGCCTACTTCCTTCCTCTCTCCAAAGAGTCCTTTCAAACTTAGAAGATTTAATGCCTCAGGTGATAATAAGATTAATTTTCTGTAGACTGCATATTGTGGTTTCTTTGCCATACTCTTCCCGACTTCAGTTCAAGGGAACTTTCAGTTGGCGCAAACTGTTGGTATCACACCTCTAGAAACAATGTTCTTGCTTTCCTTATCTTCCTAGAACTCTTGGCTTTGGGCAGTCTTGTGTTAAATTCTTACTCTGCCTGCTCATGACCACTTACTGTGTTTATGAAGTGTCTGTGAAGCCACTTATTATACAAGTCACTCTGAAGGGTTTTCTTTAATCCAAGACTTAGATATTCTTCCTGGCTTTTTCTTCGATCTCCCTACCTTCCTTTGTAGTGTGTTATCAGTCTGAGCGTTTCTCTTTCCTGGTAGTTCTCACCCTTAACCTCTGTTCCCTGTTTTTTTTCACATACATACATAGAATCATAGAATTGTTCTGATTGGAAGAGACCTCCAAGATCATCGGGTCCAACCATTAACCTAGCGTTACCAAGTCCCCCACTAAATCGTATCCCTTAGGGCCTCGTCTAAACGTCTTTTGAATACCTCCAGGGATGGGGACTCCACCACCTCCCTGGGCAGCCTGTCCCAATGCCCGACAACCCTTTTGGGGAAGAAGTTTTTACGAATATCCAATCTAAACCTCCCCTGGCGCAACTTGAGGCCATTTCCTCTTGTTCTGTCGTCTGTTACTAGGGAGAAGAGTCCGACCCCCATCTTTCTACAACCTCCTTTCAGGTAGTTGTAGAGAGCAATAAGGTCTCCCCTCAGCCTCCTTTTCTCCAGACTAAACATCCCCAGTTCCCTCAGCCGCTCCTCATAGGACTTGTGCTCTAGACCCTTCAGCAGCTTTGTTGCCCTTCTCTGGACACGCTCCAGCACCTCAATGTCTTTCTTGTAGTGAGGGGCCCAAAACTGAACACAGTACTCGAGGTGCGGCCTCACCAGGGCCGAGTACAGGGGGAGGATCACTTCCCTACTCCTGCTGGCCACACTATTTCTGATACAGGCCAGGATGCTGTTGGCCTTCTTGGCCACCTGGGCACACTGCTGGCTCATATTCAGCCAGCTGTCGACCAACATCCCCAGGTCATTTTCCGCCTGGCAGCTTTCCAGCCACTCCCCGCCAAGCCTGTAGCATTGCCTGGGGTTGTTGTGTCCCAAGTGCAGGACCCAGCACTTGGCCTTGTTGAACCTCATGCAGTTGGCCTCGGCCCATGGATCCAGCCTGTCCAGGTCCCGCTGTAGCGCCTGCCTGCCCTC
Organism: Phoenicopterus ruber ruber; assembly: GCA_009819775.1. Classification (NCBI taxonomy): domain Eukaryota; kingdom Metazoa; phylum Chordata; class Aves; order Phoenicopteriformes; family Phoenicopteridae; genus Phoenicopterus; species Phoenicopterus ruber. Next base: position 25,785,604 of record CM020247.1, read on the forward strand.
CAGCAGATCAACACTCCCTCCCAATTTGGTGTCATCTGCAAACTTCCTGAGGGTGCACTCGATCCCCTTGTCCAGATCATTGATAAAGATATTGAACAGATAAAGATATTGAACAGACATATAATAAAATAAAACATAAATACATAAAATCAGAATTTTGTTGCTTCTAAAGGTGAGCACCAATAGTATCTGGATGAATGAAACTGACTCTTATGGAGTTTAGCATATTCTACAGATTATTTAATCATAATTCTGTAGAACATCAGTAAGTGAGTTTGAGTTACTTTTTTTTCAACATGCTATTTTTTCAAAGTTAACGCAGTTATTAAGAATACATTTCCCTTTTATTAGCACTCAAGTATCAGGGAATTTTATTTCTGCTTGTCCATAGAATTTGGGTTTTCTCTTAATAAAGCTCTATATGGTCATTTAGAATTTGTGATTGATACTTGGATTTGGTAAATTTCTGTTTCTGGAAGCAAAAGTGTCTAACTGTACAAAATTAATTACAGATATGCAGTTTTAGATACATTTCTATGGATTTTGCTGGTTCAAAATGCAGTTTGATTGCAGTCTTAGAACATATTTCACTAGTTTAATTCTATTATCAGCATTCTCAATCATGCTGTGTCAGAAACCAGACAAGTCAAGATCCAATCCTTATTTCAGATTACTTACAATTTAAGTTTGTCAAATTACATAACATGTTCTATCCTTCATCCATGGACATTTTTTTCAGCAATTTGGAAGCCTTTAAGTTCCTACAGTTGTTTGATGTGTTTTGTTTCTTGTTTTAGCTCTCAACAGATAAAACAGTAAAAGTCCTGAATATTTTGGAGAAGAATATTCAAGATGGATCAAAGCTTTCTACATTACTTAACCATGTGAGTTTCAAATTACATCGTTTCACACCATTGTGTAGAATGGGGTTTTCTTCACTTAATTCCCATATAGTGATAGTTTCAAATACTCTGTGTGTGTGTGAAAGGAATTTCTGATTGAATATGTATGTGATTAAGAGAGTGCCAAATTTTAAGAATTGAAGTAAAATTCAATTGATTATATTCTTTCAGTACTAAACATGTTTTACTATAGTACTGAATAACTAGCAGATGTATTGGGAGCAATTGAGTTGTCTTTTGACTTAATTTTAAATATTCTTGTTTCATCCTGAAATATTCATGGTAACAGGTGTAACTTGCACCACTGGACATTTCTTTGCTACTTTTCTACATGTCCATAAAACATCCCTTACACAATGGAAGAAGTATTACAGCTTTCATATAGAGCATATTCTTCTCCTGAACATTAAGAACTGAGGACGTGCTTTATTTACGTCTGTTCTTATGCTGCAAAGATGAAGTTATCAATGTAAACAAAATTAACAGGAAGTTTAAGATTTTAGGGTTTTTTTCTGATATACCTAAAACTACATGGGGATTTGGAGTTTTTTATGAGGCTGAAATGTGATATTACACATTTTCTATATTTATTTATTTATTTCTACACTTTCTAGTCAAAACAATATTCTAGTTCTTGAATTTTATGGGAAACAAAAAACAACCTTGATCTGCAGAAATAGAGAGTAATTATGTATATTGGAAAGGAAGAATTTGAACTTGAAAATGAAAACCAGAGACACATTATTTGAACCTAAATATTTTCATCTAGATAGTTTGTTGGGTTTTCAAAGTTTCAGTATATGGTTCTGAATGTCTTTAGCAGTATGAAAAATGAGTGAAAAGAAGGTGCTAGTTTACCTGCTCTAATTTGATATGATTGAGTCTTTATGTCAATGCCTTTAAAGTGATATTTTTCTTTTAGCTTTTTGTAGTAAAACTCAAGTTTATTAAGCAGTTAATTAAATTGTCCAATGATTGCAATTCAGAGACAAAGCTTCGATTAAAAAAGAAGCGATCTTTAGCCAAACAAGTTTTAGATTTTTCTTAAAACCCATTAAACATGATTCTGGTCATTATGGCAAAGAAAGCCTCTGCTAAGGAGTAAGCTTACTTCTTTTACGGTGCAGTGAAAATATCCTACCTCCATGTCAGCATATTTTTCAGAGGCAGATTGCACTTGCAGATTCTTTTTATTTACAAGATTAATGAGCAAAAAAACAAAATAGAAAAGATTTAAAACTATTTGGGTTTTTGTTTTGTGGGGTTTTTGTTTTGTTTTTTTTTTAAGCCTCCTTTGTGTAAGGAATAAATGATTTAAAGCCATTCTATGCAAGAAATTTACAGGGATCTCCTGATTTGCAGATTTCTGTTGATTTTTCAAATATATATATCTCTCATATATATCTCATATATATAATGAACTATGAACTGTGATATTTTTAGATTCTCTTACCCCAAAGGAAAAAAGTTGATATGGTTTCACCAACCCCTTATTTTTACAAGGAAAGCCAACAGTGTTGAACTGAGCTGTTATACAGGCAGGAAAGATTCTTTTTCTCTGTACCAGAGAAGTTATTAAAAATTCCACCTGATTTTGCTATTAATAACATTATTACAATATTTCAGCAGTGCTGGGTGGTCATAATTAACCTCACGTATGTTTGTTTTTATAACTTGTACAAACACAGAAATACAGAGATTCTATACCCTGTGCTAAATCTAAATGGTCATATTTGATAGGACATGTTTTAAACCCATTGCTAATAGATGAGTCTGTGAAGTGGAGAAAGTTGTATTCTCATGAGTTCTGTGTGACTTAACAGTCTTTGTGTAAGAATTCCCTCTAGCGGTAAAAATTAGACTGATCAAAGCAGCAACTGGTATGCATAGGCCACTGAAGAAAACACTAGATGAATGAGTTTAGATTTTGATTAAGGTACATCATTCTTAAGTAGAGAATGTGACAATCTTCCTTTATAGTGCTTCCCGATGATACACAGAAAGCTTCTTTGTGTTTTACCAGAAGAATACAGTGAGATATTGAAGACTTGTAACTTAGGGTTACAAACCTGTTGCTAGTAAAACAAACTTTAGTTGATTTCTTAAACAAACTATTTTTGTATCATAAAGGAAATACAACATTTTGTGTGTGTGTGTAAGTATATTAAAATAATGTTATCTTTTACTTGGTAAGGATAAAAATTTGACTTCTTGTTCACAGTATCTTGTTTTTTATTGCCTGTTACAGAACAACGACACTGAAGATGAGGAGAGATTATGGAGAGATCTTATTATGGAGAGAGTGACAAAATCTGCTGATGCTTGTCTTACTGCTATCAATATTATGACATCACCAAATATGCCTAAAGCTGTATATATTGAGGACGTAATAGAAAGAGTTATTCAATACACAAAATTTCATTTGCAGAACACTCTCTATCCTCAATATGATCCTGTGTATAGAGTGGATCCTCATGGTGGTTAGTATGCTAAATGTTTTGCATTTAGCGTTTTGTTGTCATATACATACCTTCAGATGTGGATGTCCAACTTCAAGAACGGTTTTAAAAATCTTGGATCCAGAATTCAGAGCAATTATGAAAATATGAAATTTTTGCTTTCCAGCTGATTCTACTAAATAGTTTTTCTTCTGTAAGCAATTGCATTTACAAAGCTGTAGTCAAGGAGTTGTTTGGGGGACATTTTTTGAGGAAGATGATCATCTTTCTAATATTTGATGTGAAACACTGGAAAAGTTAATAAAGATATTTTTTATTTTCTAGGTGGTGTTTTAAGTTCAAAAGCAAAACGTGCCAAGTGTTCCACCCACAAGCAGAGAGTTATAGTGATGTTGTATAACAAAGTTTGTGACATTGTCAGCAGTTTATCAGAGTTGCTAGAGATACAGCTTCTTACCGATACAACTATTCTTCAGGTAAGTTTTATCAGAAGAATTTCTGTCTGAGAATGTTTGTTTTTCTTTTCCCAGAGAGACTGTAAAGTGTGATTGTCTCAATGACATGAAGTATGAAATCAGTACAAACTTTTGAATTATTAACATCAGTGACTAGTTTGTTGTGTAGTATGTAATCTGCAGGAGAAGAGCCTTTAATGTTCAAATCTTTAATGGCTTTTATTGTACACTTAAGAAAAGTTTAACCTGATTGTATTCAAATATCCTTTAATAACTTTATTTGCAAATAATATGAAGTAATACATGTTGTTGAATACCTTACCTGCTGAATGAATAACCTACTTGTGAAACTGCATAAATATCAGTTTGTTAGTCAAATATACTTACAATAACTTCCTTCTGTTGATAGGTATCATCTATGGGAATAACACCTTTCTTTGTAGAAAATGTCAGTGAACTACAGTTATGTGCCATCAAATTAGTGACTGCAGTAAGTAATTTTTAATTTGCAGTTTCATGTTCCTGTACTTCTGAGAGTTATTAGGGCATTTACATAGGCTGTATTTTTGCTGGTAGAGAATTGGAGTTTAGAAGTAATTATATTCTTGCATGTTTTTACAGTTTGGTATCATAATCTAGGAACAGTATTAAATCTACCTGAGCTCCTCCTATTTGCAGAGTACTCTATAGGAAGAAATAGCCTACTTAAGCCAAGGAATTTACTTAATTTTGGTTATGTCCCTGCTCATTGCAGGGGGTTTGGACTAGATGACCTTTAAAGGTCCCTTCCAACCCAAACTATTCTATGATTCTGTGTTGTTTAAAGTGTAAAGACAAACCCCTTCCTCTTACCTGTCCTTTCTTGTCTTAAGAAATCTTAACAATGTGCTTTTCCTTATTTCCTTTGCTAAGATTTGAATTTATGCAATGAAATAAGCTATAGAACTAGTAGGATACTTCTATATAATAGATTAAGTCCTTTTTCTCACAAGAGGTGGCTATGTTAAAAATTCCTGGGGCGGATAAAATATTATTTCAGGAAAACTGCAGTGCAACACAGATGTGCTTGTTCAAGTGGAAGTTTTCCATCTTTGTAAGGATGATGTACTCCAGTATTTATAAAAGTAATTCTGCCTAAACAAAAGGAGAGGCAAACTCTACAATCCTGACCCCGTAAATTGAAAGAATATTTCATGTCAGGCAAACATTAAAGTTTAGGATATGAAGTAAAACTGGTTTCTCAAATGTGCTCTAAAACCATAGAATCATAGAATCATAGAATCGTTTGGGTTGGAAGGGACCTTTAAAGGCCATCTAGTCCAACCCCCCTGCCATGAGCAGGGACAACCTCACTAGATCAGGTTGCTCAGAGCCCCGTCCAGCTTGACCTTGAATGCTTCCAGGGATGGGGCTTCTACTACCTCTCTGGGCAACCTGTTCCAGTGCTTCACCACCCGCATTGTGAAAAACTTCTTTCTGATTTCCAGCCTATATCTCCCCTCCTTTAGTTTAAAACCATTACCCCTTGTCCTGTCACAACAGGCCCTGCTAAAGAGGTTCTCCCCATTTTTCCTATAGGCCCCCTTCAAGTACTGAAAGGCTGCAATAAGGTCTCCCCGGAGCCTTCTCTTCTCCAGGCTGAACAGGCCCAACTCCCTCAGCCTGCCTTCGTAGGAGAGGTGCTCCATTCCTCTGATCATCCTTGTGGCCCTCCTCTGGACCCGCTCTAGCAGGTCCACGTCCTTCTTATGTTGAGGGGCCCAGAGCTGGACGCAGTACTCCAGGTGGGGCCTCACCAGGGCAGAGTAGAGGGGTAGAATCACCTCTCTCGACCTGCTGGCCACACTTCTTTTGATGCAGCCCAGGATACGGTTGGCTTTCTGGGCTGCCAGCGCACATTGTTGGCTCATGTCCAGCCTTTCATCCACCAGCACCCCCAAGTCCTTCTCGGCAGGGCTGCTCTCCATCCCTGCATCCCCCAGCCTGTACTGATACCGGGGGTTGCTCCGACCCAGGTGCAGGACTCTGCATTTGTCCTTGTTGAACCTCATAAGCTTCGCCCGGGCCCACCTCTCGAGCTTGTCCAGGTCCCTCTGGATGGCATCCCGACCCTCAAGCGTATCCACCGCACCACTCAGCTTGGTGTCGTCCGCGAACTTGCTGAGGGTGCACTCGATCCCGCTGTCTATGTCATTGATGAAGATGTTAAAAAGGACCGGCCCCAATACAGACCCTTGAGGGACACCACTTGTCACCGGTCTCCATCTGGATGTTGAGCCATTGACCACTACCCGCTGGATGCGACCATTCAACCAATTCCTCATCCACCGAGCAGTCCACCCATCAAATCCATATCTCTCCAGTTTCGAGAGAAGGATGTTGTGGGGGACCGTGTCAAAGGCCTTACAGAAGTCCAGATAGATGACATCGGTTGCTTTGCCCTTGTCCACTGATGCAGTCACCCCATCGTAGAAGGCCACTAGGTTGGTCAGGCAGGACTTGCCCCTGGTGAAGCCATGCTGGCTGTCTCCAATCACCTCCCAGTCCTCCATGTGCCTCAGCATCGTTTCTAGGAGGATCTGTTCCATGATCTTCCCAGGCACAGAGGTGTTCATGTGTTCATGTTAATTTATGTTACCATAGAGTTTTGCTCTATACTGGAGTCTGAAAGCTTAGCATTACACTGTTCAACTTTCTTATACAGTGTATTACACCATTGGCAGAAATTTTTAAAACATATGGTATTTTTAAGAGCTATTACACATTTATGCTATTTGAAGATTTTTAAAAATCTATATTTTAAAAAGTTTTTATGTATTTTATAAAGAAATGCTTGCTTTGAAAAAACAAAGCAATGCATTAAAAACAAGGTATGCATTAAATATAATTTATTTAAATGTCATGTAAAGTGTATGTATATAATTTTTAACAATCTATTTAACAAGCAATATTTTATGTAACAATAAATAATTTTTTAACAATCTTGTAACTGTTAAATAGGTGTTCTCCAGGTATGAAAAACATAGACAGTTAATATTAGAAGAAATTTTCACTTCCCTTGCAAGACTACCAACTAGCAAGAGGAGTTTGAGAAACTTCAGGTAATTTCTGACATAGATTGATAATTTGTAGACAGTAGCATTTACAGTTTTGTAGATGTAGGATTTTAGGCTTCAGTATTAACTACTTTAAAAATCTGTGACTCCACAAGCTGCGCTTTGTTAGAGGTTGATATTTCGAAACCTCTACAGTGAGAGCAGAATTGCCTGACAAATGTATTTTGTAATAATCAGTTTCTTATGCCATCATATTTATGCCTGCTTACAAAAATAATTGATATATCTTATTATTTGTCTCACTAAGGATGTAAATGAATGTAATGTAAATTTAGGAACTACTCAGTTCACTTTAACTGTCTTTAGCGCTTCAGCTGGATTTCAGTGCATCTTCTGAATAATAGTATAGGTTCAGGTTCAATTTGAGAAAGAATCTGACCTGAACTGGATTTCAGTTAAAATTGAGGTTGGACACTTTAAATGATTCTAAAACATTTATTGTTGATGTTGATTTTGTTCCTTGCTTGCATACATCTTTTCCCTGGAGACAGCCAAATTGTCAATGAAATAGGTTGTCCGATCTAGGGTGGATGAACAGGAAATATCCAGGAAAAGAAATTCACTGCAACTTTGAAGTTGAATTCGGCAACCCTAATGTTAACATGAGTGCTTGTTCCTAGTATTTCCTATTGTTTTGGTTATAGACATCAGAAAGATCTAGCAAATAGGAAGGTGGTAGGCATAGGAGCATAAATGGTAGATACCCTCTTTGAATTAGGACCTTTACTAGAAGGAAGTCACTATCTCAAGGCCACAATGACTGCACTGTTTATCTCTAGAGTCCTAGCTCTGATCTGTTGAAGGACATTCCCTGTCTGTGGCTAGAGTCACGAAGGGTACAGCTTACCTAAAATTTGATATGAAAAGATTTTCTCTGTGCAAGTAGTCAAAGATAATTTCATAAAGATAATAATTGCAATCTGTTTTGTGCCCAGTTACTGTTTTGATAATTTGGGGAGAATGATGTCGGAGATTATCACCTTTTCATATTGTTAAGGGTAGCATTAAGTGGTGTTGATGTACGTATGGGTAGTAAACACCCTAGTATTTGTCAGGTTAAATCACTTGGAAGGGGAGAAATGTGAGGTGGAGTGTATTCGTACTGGTCATACCAACTTAAAGACACTCTTGCATGCTGAAGTTTATAGTCTGTTATGCTACCTGAGATTACCATAGGTGTAACTCTTGTAGAAGTCAGTCCAGGTCGTGGTCACTATTTTCTCTTGTTCAGAAGTCCTGCACATTTCATATACATTAAAAAATATATAAGTAATAAATTATTAGGACAAATTTAGTGTATTTTTTTAATGTTGTGTTGGAAATGGATATGGCATTATACGTAATAAGCCTATTAGTAAGTGCCTTAGCATGTAGGTGTTTGATTTATTAAATATTTCTGTAGATTTTTCAGCTGCTGAACTTCACACATACTCTGATAACCCATCTGTGAGCTGTTTCAGTTCATCTCTTCGGCCTGAGAATAATACTGGTTTTGTTAGACCAAATCTTTCACTGCATAAGAGAGAAGCAAATGACTAGATAAATGTCTAGAACACAGATTTCTAGCTGTGGTAATAATTTTAGAAAGATGTTATTTAGGACCAAAATTTTTTTTCTTTTGTCTTTTTTGTTCAGTTTTAGTGTTAATGCTGTCTTTTCTTATTAACAGATTAAACAGCAGTGACACTGACGGAGAGCCTATGTATATTCAGATGGTAACAGCACTAGTTCTGCAGCTTATTCAGTGTGTGGTGCATTTGCCATCAACAGAAAAAGATTCTAATTCAGAGGAGGAATCAAACAAAAAAGTAAGATTTTTTTAAAGAGCCATAATTTTTTTTTTGTGCAAGAATGACTTTGTAGGTATAATTTTATGATGGTGCTCTAGTAATTAAGTATTGTAATTTTATGTCTACTGTAATTATTTGATGAATGAGAAATGCTGATCTGGAAATCATATTTCTGTGTATGCTAAAATATTAGACAAATAAATCTTGTTATTTTTAGGTGGATCAAGATGTGCTTATTACTAACTCGTATGAAACAGCCATGAGAACAGCACAAAACTTCCTTTCTATTTTCCTTAAGAAGTAAGTACTGTTGCATTCTTTAGTGTATTGATGAAACCAACTCCAAATAAAATCTGTCACACCTTAAGACAAACCAAACCACTTTGCAATGCTAAATGTCTACTAATAAAGTTACTTATAACAATATATTTTATAGATCCCTAAGAGAGCTACCTGTCTGGACAAAAAATTTTATGGAACAGAAATTCTGCAGAGAGTTCTTTACACATTTAAGAATCTGTCTGATAGTTTATGTAGGATCCTTTTATCAGGGGTCTTTTACTCATCTGAAGCATGGAAGAGAAGGCTGAGTAAATATTTAAGTGATGAAACCAGATTCTTTCAGTCATCAGAATGACAAAGATATAAAAACCCTAAAATTACTTTCATTTAGATAAAGTTAGGAATGTCAATAGCTCAACAGGGAAAAAAAAGATATACCTGAATAACCAAAGGATTTTTAACAAAAAGTCCTGAGGTTTTTATCGTGTTAATTTCTATTGTTAAGCCGAAAGGCTATTTACGAGCCATCTAGCCATCTCTCTGCATACTTCTGGTATCATTAAAGTTAGGGATGCCACATATAAGTGAAACACTATCAGGTATGTTATCTTTTGATTTTTTTTACATTCTGATGTTAACGTTTGTGGAGCATAATACTGAGATGTCTTATCACTGTGAGATAAGTCAGACCAGGTTTAAGGACACAACACCTCCTAAATACCCCACTCTAGCTTGAGCTTTAGAATTTTACCTACTTTGTCCATGCAAGTTAATGCAGACTTTAACTCAAAACAATAAATAAAAAAATATTAGGAACAAAATTCTACTATCCTGGATTAGCTGCTTTACTTGCAGTGCAACTTGGAGTGATAACTGTTTAAACTGTTTGTCCGTAAATGGATAAAAACAATTTTTCTGCTAATATTTCAGATTTTTTTTTAGAATTGCATAAAACTGGTTTTCTGGTTAAACATAGGATTACTTCTGTTTGCATCGGAAGAAAAGCTTAAATGGCTCTTAAATTCGCTAACAAAATGCATTTTCTTTTAAACAGGTGTGGCAGTAAACAAGGGGAAGAAGATTACAGACCACTGTTTGAGAACTTCATTCAAGATCTTCTTTCCACAGTCAATAAACCAGAATGGCCAGCTGCAGAGTTGCTACTTAGCTTATTAGGAAGGCTATTGGTAAGGGATTCTTGTTTTTAACTATTATATTAATTTTTTTTCTTATTACAATGAAACTTGTTTATTTCAGCTCAAACTATTACAGGAATGCTTTCTAATTGTTGACACATGCAGCATTTAAGGATTTTCTTACATGTATCACTATTATGTAATGCATAGAAAATAAAATTTAGGTCAGAAAATCATTGATATGGAACTTAGTAAAGGTCATATGTATACAGTTTCTCATGGAAGTCCACTTCTACTATTCCATGACATTTTCCACATTAAAAAATGCCATTGTATAGCATCTAATAAGTGTAGATATTCACTGGGAATAAAGTCAGACTAATAGCTGTAATTATTCATGTTAAATACTTCTCTGGACTATTCCTTTAGCACAGAACCTGAAAACAATTAAGTAGTTTGGTCTTTTACCAATAATAGTACATTTACTTATGGAATGTGACATGTTACAGAATGTGAATATTTTTGTTGACGTGTTTTTTGAGAGTTGTTCTTCAGTATTACAGTGTAATTAACACAGTAATTTGAGCTGTTTCTTGGAAAAATATTTTATGGTCCTATTCCTGGTAAAATGTAGCTTTCTTTATACTTGTGTGAATAATGAGGAAGTTGCATTATGGTGCTTAAGATCTATGCTATTGCAAAGGATATCTGCTCTACTAGATGTCAAGTTTATTTTATAAAAATACATATTTTAAAAAAAACTCTAAAAGGCATATTTGTAGAGAGAGAGACCCAATAAAGGAAAAAAAAACATTAATGTAAAGTAAGGAGTGTATCTGATGTAATAGTAAATTACATAATTTTATGCAGCATGGAAGTTAGGTGGAATTTTTAATAAGGTCAAGCAATGTCTTGTGAGAAGAATCTCAGTTGCATAAATAAATAATTTTTTATAACAGTTTATTCTGCTTTTCTTAGGTTCACCAGTTCAGTAACAAATCTACAGAAATGGCATTAAGAGTTGCATCACTTGACTATCTTGGAACTGTAGCTGCAAGACTCAGGAAAGATGCAGTCACTAGCAAAATGGATCAAGGCTCTATAGCCAGAATCCTCAAACAGGTGTGTGAGAGATCCTGTGCCAGCTGGACTGAGATGTATCTATTTAAAAATTTGAACATTTTAAAGATGTGTGAAAAACTGGCATTGTGGAGAATGAGTTTTCATTGTTGTTCAGATTTCTGAATCAAATATACTCAATTTATAAGTATCACATTTGTTAATTCATCTTTCTCACACCATCTCCCTAGCGATCATATTAAGTGGTTAATTACAATGGTAAAACTAGTTTTCTTGTGACAATATAGAGGAAATAATGAAGCGACAGTTGGATTCTATCTTAAGAGGCCTTAAAAATATATATGTGTGTGTATGTACGTATGTGCATTTGCTATTGCAAAGTGGTAATTGAGCTTATGACACTCATACACAGGCTTTAGAGAGTTAAACTGTTAGGCCTGTAAGGTTACTTTTTATGCGATGTAGCTGGTATTGGTTGTGGGTTTTTTGGTGGTTTTGGGGGGTTTTTTTGTTTGTTTTTTACTGGACTTGCATATATCTTTCACTAGAGAATGCATATTTGCATTTCTGCTAATGCTGCTTATCAAAATGTCTCCAAATCTGCAAGGGTGGCAGCAATTAACAAAGCAATGTACGCATTTGGGCCCTCTATAGTACATAGTATGATGAGAAAATCTCAGGTCTTATGTGTCCTTTTAAAAATGTGGACTTGCACATTTCTTATGGATGCTATACATTTCTTTCTGAACTACTAATTGTTCTCAGCATGTTTAGATCTAAAGTTGAGTATTCCTATCAAGTTCATTTCCCTTTCAGTTACCTGAAAAGACTCCAGATCTATTATATGTATTTTATAATGACTGTTACAGATTTATGTTGAAGGAAAAGCTTGTGCAATTTACAGGCATTCAAATAAAGAATCAAAATTTATCTACTCCTTTATGAGGCTGACACTTCCCATAACTTTTGTCAATTAGAATATTGTACTACATATAGTGTCAAATCTTTATGTCCATGGCTTAATATAATTTATACTTCTTTGTGCTAAGGGGTTGTAATTTTCCTCCGTTGGCAGTGATTTTGACAATTCTACATTAGACATCCTTTTCTCTTTCCTTATCTCCAGAAGTCATATAATAGTATTGAAAGGTATTCTAAAAAGATACATACCCAAGCAGTGACCTGAATTTTTCTATTTGTTTTCGTTTTTTTACAGAATCGGGCAGTAACTAGGCATTGGCATCTGCAGAAAATAAAATTGCTGTGGGCAATTAAGTGCTAAAAGCATTTTTTCAGTTACTCGGGAAGCTTAACATCAATGATGGTAGATAGTACCATCCATACATTGTGGAAGGTGTATACTATACAGTACCATCAGTCAGGGTAGACAGTGTGTTGTTTGTAAATGATTTGTAACGTAAGAACAAATAACTACTTGGAAATGTGTACATGACAGCTAAGCTTCACTTTGTTTTTCAAATGGCAAGAAAATAAGATCCACTGGTAGACATATTCAGCTTTAGTCATCAGAAAGATCTTAAATTATTGTTTTCATTCAGAAATTAACTTACACCTCTACAGATTTTTCTTTCCTGCTGAATTGAATACTTAGACTCTGCTGGATATTTCCTTCTACCCTCTGATATCATTACCAGGATATTCCCCAATGATTGATGAATGCTTATAACTCTGTCATAGATTGTCAAATTGATTTGAACACTTGTGCATGCTTTTCATTAGTTTATCTTTTGATATGCTGATCTTCTGGACTTGTAACTGTACATTTTCCTGCTTGCTGATGTTTGCAAGCTATATTATGTGCTGCATTTGTGACAAGATTCTCAATCTATGCTGTTCATACAGAAGTTAAGATGGTTATAAGTTACAAGTTTTATTGCCGAAGAAGAAAGATGTTTTGTAGCTTAAGAAGTTTAAACCAGAAATTATTCTTCTACTTTTATTATCATTATTGAATATGATTTGTTGCAGGCTTCACAATTTCTTTTTGTTTGTTCTGGGTTTTTTACTTGTTTGAAAATAGTTAGGCAGTTAAGGTTCATCAAGCAACTTTTTTTTTTTAGCCTTTTATCCACAGAATTTAACATTAGTTGAAGGCCAGACTTTCAAATCACAATTTGCACATATATTAGGGTGCCAAATATATATTAATAAACCTATATTAGTATTATGTGCACTGTAGACATATTTTGAATTCTTGAACTCATTCATTTTGGAAAATAAAAAATCCTTTTTTTCTGCTGTAGCATCAGCAATTGCCAAGACCTGCGTATTTCAGTATAATACTAAGGAAAAAAGGGTGGTTTATGTTTTTGGTTTTATGCTGTCTTGTCAGTGTTGAGAAAGTTAGTTTCTGATTCATTAACAAGTTAATTGATACTGATTTATTCTCTATAACCCCTATATGGGGAGAAGTACATTGTCTGATGGTCATATACAAAATCGTTGTTCAATTTACATAGGCTAGAACTATAAGAGATCAGGATATACATATTTCCTATAAAATAGCCTCTTGGAAAAAATACATTCTGTTTTTAACATTCATACAGTTTAGATATTTACAAATCTGATACATAGTCTCCAGCACTAGTTCTCAGATTAATGTTTCATATGTAATCCTTTTTGTGCATCTTAAAAGTGCTTCACAGGAAAATTAATATTACCCTATTCTGTAGATAGGCTTTATACACTAGGTGGCATTTTTATAAAATGTGTGTTTGTTCTCAAGCTTCTTGACTGATAGAAACTTAGTTGAGTCTCAGAGAGTGTGATTCTTTAGTGCTAGAGCTTTGTAAGTTCTTTCCTAGATGGATTGAGCATACTTGCTGCACTTTCTCTGTATGGATGCTTTATCCCCGAAAACAGTTATACCGAATATTTTTGCAAAGGGATAAGTTATTTTTATTTCTTTGATGTTTCCCATATGTTTTTGCTGTTGTCTGTGTTTCATATTTATTTTCATTTGACTTTTTTGCCTTTTATCCCTTGTTCACCTGATAAGTCACTGTTTCAGTGTTTAATATTGGTGAGAGAGCTAATGATGACTTTTATAGGTTAAACCTTGTGTCAGTCTACTATGTGTGATTTCAGCCCTTCTTTTTTCCTCAGGGACAGAGGGTCTTCACACAAGATCATAGAATGAAAATTAATCAAATCAGTCAGTCTGTTTTAAAACCAGTCTTATTCTACTGTTAATCTTTTTTAGACTTTGGAACCACAGTCTAATTTGGTTTAGTTTGTATAAAGTTTAGAAGTAATTGATTAAAAAATTGTTAGCTGTATTGATAATTGCAGAACATTAACTTCAGTGTATTTTATATGTGGACATGCAGATTTTCAGATTATAATTACCACTGTGCAATATTCTATTTTATAACTATCTTTCTATTTCTGATAGGTTTCAGGAGGAGAAGATGAAATTCAACAGCTGCAAAAGGCTTTGCTGGATTATCTGGATGAGAACACAGAAACTGATGCATCGTTAGTGGTAAATTTCAGCTTTCTGATGTCAAGTGTACATAAAAATAATTTCAGTAACGTACTGAATAAAATGATTTTCGGTCATGCATATTAGCGCTCAATTAAATTGTCACCCTAACATATACTGTTGATTGTGTTTTCCAAAATATGGTTGATGCATTAGACTCACTTAGTCTCATCATAAATCTGTTAATTTCACTCTTCTATATCTGTTGGTTTTGTTTTCTGTGTATCCTGCTGTATTTCTCCAGTTTTCTCGGAAGTTTTATATAGCGCAGTGGTTCCGTGATACAACTATGGAGACAGAGAAAGCAATTAAATCTCAGAAGGATGAGGATTCATCTGAAGGAACTCATCATGCAAAAGATGTTGAGACCACAGGACAAATCATGCATAGAGCAGAAAGTCGCAAAATGTTTCTTCGCAGCATCATTAAAACTGCTCCATCTCAGTTCAGTACATTAAAGTACGTTTCAGTACCACTGATTTCTTTATTAACCATGCATTTGACATTTTTAATCATTTTTGATAAACATGTCCTAATTAAAACATTGGATTTGTTGCAGGATGAATTCTGATACTGTGGACTATGAAGATGCATGTTTGATTGTTCGCTACTTGGCCTCTATGAGGCCATTTGCCCAGAGCTTCGATATTTATTTGACACAGGTAAACTGTGCTGGAATTCTTAGTACAGTGAAACACAGTTGGTTTCTGACTCCAAACGCTTTTGCGGTAGCGTGCAATATCTGTTCATTGTTGAGCACAGGTATTTAACAGGCCATGATAACACCATGTGCTTTCATATTCTGTATTGATGACTTAAGTGCTTATATTTCTTTTTCTTGCATGCATTTCATATGTCATATTGTACATACATTATTTTATTTGTCCATGTATGTATATGGCAAAATCATTATCTTAGATGTACACAGTAAAAGGATAATTACAAAGTGTTGAAATCTTTTTTACAGTTTCTGTAAGATGCATGCTCATTTGGTAATATTAACTCATTAAATTGATCTTAATTTGATTTGAAAATACAAGGCAACTTGGTTAGTCGCTTGCAGTGCATGTTACTGTCAATTTGGAAGCTGTTGTTTGACCAGTGTGGTTTCTTTCCTTTTTCTGGGAGAAGAGCACTAACATGTTGTCATGGTGACATGTTTGAACTCCAGTACTGGTTTAGTTGTTTAGTTTAGGTTGCGTTACTTATATTGATCTGCATACAGATCCATTCTTAAAATTATAGTGCCCAAATTCAACTCTCCTGTTGAAAGAACCATGGTAAAAGCCACAACCAAATGGCAAAAGTAGAGTTTAAAATGAAGGGACTTAAAGTGAACATATGGACCCTGTGTAAATCCTGTTTGGACCAGTCTTAGAGATGTAGCAAATCCTAGTAAATATCCATGCTTAGTTATCAGTGCCATGGAACATCACTTGCATGCACCTTTTTACTGTCTGAGAAGATATATACAATTTTTAGTAGACAGATATTCTTATTTTAGTTAAATTATTTGCTTGTTATTCTGCTGCATTTTTGCCTGTTAAACATTGTTTGCTACCTTCCCAAAGCAATTGAATCTTTGTTTTTGTTCTCTTATTAGATTCTGCGTGTACTTGGTGAAAACGCAATTGCTGTTCGAACAAAAGCAATGAAGTGTTTGTCTGAGGTTGTTGCTGTAGACCCCAGTATTCTAGCCAGGGTAAAAAAAAAATGAAATATCCATCATGCACATGCGTTCTTCTGTCATGCTTGAAAGAAATCTTTATTTCTTATTTTGGATTTGTGTTTTATTTGTTCTTTTTAGCTGGATATGCAACGAGGTGTTCATGGACGGTTAATGGATAACTCCACTAGTGTACGAGAAGCAGCTGTGGAGCTGCTTGGCCGATTTGTGCTCTGTCGTCCTCAGCTTGCTGAGCAGTATTATGACATGCTGATCGAAAGAATATTGGTACAGTGACTTGTGATATTTATGATAAAATAAGTGTCATTGGAAAATTTGTTTTCAACTGAGTTTATATGTTTAATAATATGGGATGATGATCCCAAGAGTAAATTATATCTTATTATTTTAATGGGGAGCATCGTGCTTTTAAGACAAACCTTGTAAAATGCATCACATGTTTCCAGTGAGGCTTTGTTACATCGAAAGGTAACCATACATAGAAAGTTATACTGCATCAGAACCAAGATTATATTCCTTTTGATTCCTTTATTAAGGCACAAATTAGGTGAAATGAGGAATTTTGCCACATCTCTGAAGTCTAAGATATGGGTCATTGAGGGCAGTTCAATAGTGTGGGTGATGAAAAAAGATCTACAACACAGTAATCTAAAGTTGCCATTTGTAATCCAAAAGAAAAAAAAGATAAAACTATTTTGGTTTTCTATGCTATGTTTTAGTGTTTTAAGAGGCTTCTTATTAGAGTTTTTGTATAAAAAGTGGGTTTTGTGTGGATGTTCAGAAAAATACAGCGTTAATTTAACTGTAAGATAACACTAACTTTTAGCATCCATGTCAGATTTTTAGTCAAATACTACTCATTTGCTATAGTTACATGATAAAACATGTTTGTGAAGGGGTTTGGAGATGTGCATATGAGCATGCATAAAGCCATTCATCCTGACATTCAGATTAAACAGGTTTTGAATGAGGTAATATGAAATGAAGCTCCTCATCCTTCTCCTTAGACAAAGCCTAGGAAAATGGAAAAGATTTGCTGCACATATCTTATCCATAAGCTTTATCCAAAGGCTTTTGAAGTATTACAGTCCAGATCTACAAAGGGTCTTGTGTGTTCCAACAAAGTAGCTAAAGCATCATCACATCTAGCTTGTAAGCTCTTGAATTAAGAAGTGGAATTATACATTTGCAACATCATGAGCTCTTAAATGGGAGGGTATAAATGGAGGAAGCATTTCAGTGTTCTGGGGACTCAGCCAGAACCTTTAGAATTGTTGCAAATAAAGTGGTACAAGTTATGCTGACCTTTTATATAAATGCACTCCAGAATATTTTAGCTGCCTTTTCTAAATATGTTTTGCAGGTCAGATTGAGTGATCTTTAAATATAAATTCATATAATACATAAATTAATTAATATGTCTGATTTGTTTTCAAGAGCATAATGCTTTTCTCCTCACAGGATACTGGTATCAGTGTCAGAAAAAGAGTCATAAAGATACTTAGGGATATCTGCATTGAACAACCAACATTTCCCAAAATTACAGAGATGTGTGTGAAAATGATTCGGAGAGTCAATGACGAAGAAGGCATTAAGGTAGAATGAAACATATCCTTCAGGATTTTAATTATCATCATGTGTTTCTATATTTTGACAAAAAAAAAAAAATCAAAAAAGTATTTCATTGCTCCTTTGTAATTTTTATGATTTTTATTCGCTTTTAATTTTTGAGAGCAAATATCTTAGCTTTCTACATTGCTGTCTGACTTGGTTTTCTTTCTTTTCTATTTTCTTCAAGTTCTTGCTGACAATCAAAAGATTTTAAAAAGTTATTGTCTAGAGGTTTGGGGTTTTTTTCTTCTTGCAAGTGTTGTTTCTGGTACTTCTATTTTCTAACAAGTAAAATTGGCATATAAAGCTCCTTTCTGCAAACAAAATAAACTTTAAGTCAAAATTAAGTACTTGATGTTAGTATATGTCAGATTTGTTAAGTTCTGCGTATAAAAATTATAAAGTATTCATCTGTGCTAATTTTGCATTAATTCTGAATGTTTAATGAATCAGTTATTCCCCCTAAAATGTTACTTATGTGATCATATTCTACTCTTTGTGCAATGTATATGCAGAAGGGCATAAAACTAAGATTATGTGTTGAATCATAAACCTGACACTGATGTGTTTTGTTTGATTTGGCAAAAATAATTTTAAAATTGCTGGGTAATTAAGAATACACCTGTAATAATTTTGTATCACACTTTCAGTGGGATTTGAAATCTGCAACTTTAAAGCTGCAGCATATATTTTTACCACTTGAGATACATTAATGCCAAGTGGCTTTCAGAGAAGACTGTTAATCAAGTAGATGAACAGCTGGATCCAAGGTGCTGCTAGGAAAGAATGACCTTGTTCTCTCTCCTCCTTTCCCTTGCTTTTCCAACAACCTCAGAAAGATGAGGCAGTATCTGCAATGTATTTTTTTATGTCTCCATGGATGAGGAACACTTCTTACAACCATATGCTTTATAAGTAATTTGGGAATAATTAGTTCACTTTCATTCTATTCTATCTTTTCCTTCTTCCAAAAACATTGGAAGGGAACTGACTTCCTATGTTTGGGTAGGGAGACTTGGCTTCTCTCTCTTCCCCACCTTGTCACAGCTGTTCTGAAAAGTGCCAAAGTAATCTACAATTTCTGTTAATTCTGCTATAGAAATTGTAATCTTGTGTTTGGTTGTCAGCTTCTCAGGGTACTATGTTTTCCTGAGGAGTGCAAATTAGTGCAGGAAAGTGGTAACTCCATTTTCTGTAGCATCAGTTCCCAGTGAGCATTTTAGTGAAGCTTGCTTTGAGGCCAGTATAACTGCTGTAATAGTAGATCTGGGTCTGTCTCAGATAATATTCTCTACAACAGTCTCACTTAGGTTGAATAATTCCTTACGAAATGGCGCGTATCGTCAACAAATCTGTTGTATGGATGTATTAGAAATAATACCTATGTGCCAAGATAAGCTTATTTATTTCTGCTAATATTTTTTTTTTTTCTTCAGAAATTAGTAAATGAGACATTCCAGAAGCTCTGGTTTACTCCAACTCCACACCATGACAAAGAAGCAATGACCAGAAAAATACTAAACATCACTGATGTGGTATGTTAAACAAATTTGAATTAAGTTGCATGCAAAATTTGATTATGTTTTTAGTATCTTTGAAATATTGTCTGTAGTCTTTTAGAATACAAAAAATATGCAAGTAATTTAACTATCAGATGGTTTTCTTTACATGTCTCCTGACATTGAATATATGCTAGAATTATTCATCTGATGGAACAGGCTGTAGGAAACTTTAAATGCTCACTAATATGCTGGCAGTGATAACTGACACCACATTATATTCAGGTTGTGTAAAATACTTGTTCAGTTAAAACACAACAAATTTCTGTTATATTTAACATTTTCCAGAAAATGCTAGTAGCAGCATATAGTTAAGCCTAACTAAGAAGTTGTCTCTTAAAAGAAAAATTTCCTTAATTGATAACATTTATTTTGAAAGGTTAATAAGCTGTTTTAACAAATACAGGGTCATGTTCTCACCCAGGGTAAACTATTATCTGCATAATTTTATCTACTTTTTAGGAGCAGCAAATTAAATAGCATGTCTCAAAAAAAAAAATCTGTTTCAAATAAAATGCTTATACATTTGTAGTGAAAATGTGTTGTGTAAAACCACTGTGCTGAGAAGGTATTTTAATATCAATTATACCAAAATGTAAATATCAAATAAAAGTACTCGCTTCACTATTTAAAACTTCATCCTGCTTTTCAATATTTTTACTAAATGGTAGTGTAGTGTGCATTTTTCCAGACTGAGAAGTCAGTTGATTTGACTTCAGCTTAATTCTCAGTCCTCCTGCCAATTCTATTTTGGAGCACCTGTGAGCTGACATATGATACCAGTGAAGGCTTAGTTTGTTTATATAAAAATATGTATATGCATATATATACACACACATGTTCATTTTTAATATGTCAGGCTTGTATTTGTGCTTTAATCTGTACAAAATGTTGTTCTATGAACCCAAAATTTGGTTTACGTTAGAGCCAGCAATCTCCAGTAAAATGTGTAGGCCTTGTGTTGTATGTGATACAAATTCTGGGATCACTTAAATGATGAGAACTATTTTTCAAATGTAGAAGACAGTTTCTGATCTCCAAAGATATTGTACTGAATGTATACGAAAATATATCTATGCATGTTTACTGATCTTTTAAGATGACATCTGTATTGAAGTAATTTTTTTTCAGATGCCTTTTTTTAACCTGTTTATTCTCAAAACTACTTTTAGGTTGCAGCTTGTAGAGATACAGGGTATGATTGGTTTGAACAGCTTCTTCAAAATGTAAGTAATGAATTTTGAATGTATGGCACAGTCATTGTAAGAATTTTAACATTTCTTTTGGTACTAAAACACACTGAAGGGACACTACAAGAGCAGTCCTTTACAGTAGACAAATTCAATTCATGCCCTTTAAACATCTGACCTTTTTTTAAATCTTCATTGGTGTAATTTTCTTTGTCTCCAACATTAGTTTCTTTCTTTCCATATGATCTGTTTTTAAAATACTTCACTTTTTGTTTTGGGGAGAGTTTTTGTTGGTTTGTTTTTAATTTCATGGTCTCGTCAATAATGAGTGACATAACATGAAGTCCACAGCTAAGATACTTAATTCTGAAATGAGGCCTCTAGTGTAATGTAGATTTTTTTAAAATGGTAGATAAGTGTATTTTCATGTCCAATATATTTGTTACACAGTTTATAGAAGCAGTGAATCTTCAGAGTATAGCTTACTTCTACATTATATTTTACTCTGATTTTTCTAAGAAATGAGCTTGCTTTGTTTTTATCTCTTAGCTTGTGTTATCTTTTTCCTCTACAACTTGTATGCACTCGTTAATTTTCAAGCAAAATTAACAAAAGCATACATGGGGGAATTAGAGGTCTCCAAAGGTTTTACTTTAGCCTGGAGTGCCATGAAAATAGGTAGCTGTCGTGGTTTAACCCCAAATGGTAACCGAAATACCACGCAGCCGCTCGCTCACTCCCCACCTCCCCGCTGGGGTGGAGAGGAGAATCGAAGAGAAAGGAAAACTCGTGGGTTGAGATAAAAACAATTCACCAGGACAGCAAAGGAAAAATATAAAAATATATTAATAATGAAAATAATGATAATATATATAAGGATAATAGAATATATAAAACAAACGATACACAATTTCTCACCACCCCACGACCGATACAGCTCGTCCCGAGCAGCAGTCAGGGAGCAGGGGTATTCCTCATCCCAGCTATCCCAGAACAGCAAGTTCCAGGGAGAGCAGGCGAGGGAACAAACAGCTGAACGAACGAAAAAAAAAAAAAAAAAACACACAACACAAAAAAAAAACCCAAACAGGGAAACAAAAAGCAACCCGAAGGGAAGCTTAAGGATTAAGGCAAGTTAAGGGTCTAAAAACTAGTGGCCCACCGGCTGACCCTCACTTATACCAGGCATGATGTCTATGGTATGGAATATTCTCTTTGGCCAGTTTGGATCAACTATTCTGGCTCTACCCCTCCCAAGTTTTTGCCCCTGCACGTTAGCAAAACCTGGGAAACCTTGGATGGCTATAAACTCTTTAGAAGGGATAGGCAAGGAAGGAGAGGCAGTGGGGTAGCCCTCTATGTTAGGGAGAGCCTTGACTGCCTTGAGCTCAAGGACAGTGATGAGAGGGTTGAGTGTCTATGGGTAAGAATCAGGGGGAAGGCCACCAAGGCAGATATCATGGTGGGAGTCTGTTATAGACCATCCAACCAGGATGAAGAGGTAGATGAAGTATTCTACAAGCAGCTGGGAGAAGCCTCACGATCGCTCGCCCGTGTCCTTGTGGGGGCCTTCAACTTGCCAGATGTCTGCTGGAAATACAATGCAGCAGAGAGGAAACAGTCCAGGAGGTTCCTGGAGTGTGTGGAAGATAACTTCCTCACACAGCTGGTGAGGGAGCCAACGAGAGAAGGCGCCCCACTGGACCTGTTGTTTGTGAACAGAGAAGGTCTTGTGGGTGATGTGACGGTCGGAGGCTGTCTTGGGCATAGTGACCATGAAATGATTGAGTTTTTGATTCTCAGAGAAGTAAAGAGGAGGGTCACCAGAACTGCCACCTTGGACTTCTGGAGGGCAGACTTTGGCCTGTTTAGGAGTCTGGTTGGCAGAGTCCCTTGGGAGGCACTCGTGAAGGGCAAAGCAGTCCAGGAAGGCTGGACATTCTTCAAAAGGGAAATCTTAAAGGCGCAGGAGCAGGCTGTCCCCATGAGCCAAAAGACGAGCTGGCGGGGAAGAAGACCAGCCTGGCTGAGCAGAGAGCTCCGGCTGGAACTTAGGAAAAAAAGGAGAGTCTACAACCTTTGGAGGAAGGGGCAGGCATCTCAGGAGGACTACAAGGATGTTGTGAGGTCATGCAGGGAGAAAATGAGAAGGGCCAAAGCCCAACTAGAACTTAATCTGGCTACTGCCATGAAAGACAATAAAAAGTCCTTCTACAAATACATTAACAATAAAAAGGGGGCTAAGGAGAATCTCCCTCCTCTATTGGATGCAGGGGGAAACTTAGTGTCAAGGGACGAGGAAAAGACTGCGGTGCTTAATGCCTTCTTAGCCTCAGTCTTTAACAGCAAGGGAAGTTGTTCTTTGGGTACCCAGCCCCCTGAGCAGGAAGACAGGGATGGGAAGCAGAATGAAGACCCCGTAGTCCAAGGGGAAATGGTCAGTGACCTGCTATACCACCTAGACACGCACAAGTCTATGGGGCCAGATGGGATCCACCCAAGGGTGCTGAAAGAGCTGGCAGAAGTGCTCACCAAGCCACTTTCCATCATATACCAGCAGTCCTGGCTAACTGGGGAGGTCCCAGTTGACTGGAGGCTGGCAAATGTGACGCCCATCTACAAGAAGGGCCGGAAGGAGGATCCGGGGAACTACAGGCCTGTCAGCCTGACCTCGGTGCCCGGGAAGGTTATGGAGCAGATCATCTTAAGTGCCATCACACGGCACGTACGGGACAACCGGGTGATCAGGCCCAGTCAGCATGGGTTTATGAAAGGCAGGTCCTGCCTGACCAACCTGATCTCCTCCTGTGACAAGGTGACCCACTTAGTGGATGAGGGAAAGGCTGTGGACGTTGTGTAAGTGGACTTTAGTAAAGCCTTTGACACCGTCTCCCACAGCATCCTCCTGAAGAAACTGGCTGCTCATGGCTTGGATGGGCATACTCTGTGCTGGGTAGGAAACTGGCTGGATGGCTGGGCCCAAAGAGTTGTGGTGAATGGAGTTAAATCCAGCTGGCGGCCAGTCACAAGTGGTGTTCCCCAGGGCTCAGTACTGGGGCCAGTCCTGTTCAATATCTTTATCAATGATCTGGACGAGGGCATTGAGTGCACCCTCAGTAAGTTTGCAGATGACACCAAGTTGGGAGGGAGTGTTGATCTGCTTGAGGGTAGGCAGGCGCTACAGCGGGATCTGGACAGGCTGGATCGATGGGACGAGGCCAACTGTATGAAGTTCAACAAAGCCAAGTGCCAGGTCCTGCACTTGGGTCACAACAACCCCAGGCAATGCTACAGGCTTGGGGAGGAGTGGCTGGAAAGCTGCCTGGCAGAAAAGGACCTGGGGGTGTTGGTCGACAGCCATTCTTCACATACTAAATCCAAAACACAGGAGCTGCTGAAGACAAAACTAGCTCCGTCCTGGCCTAAACCAGTACAGTAGCCCAGTAAACCAAAGTTCCTCTTAATGCCTGCACTGAAGAAAAAGCTATAGTACAGGCTCAATTAAATTAACTGATTAAATTGTTCATAGAACTGTGTTTCATCTTAGTTTGATATTTTTGCTTAGTGTCAAAAACAATGTTCCTTTTGAATTTGCCTTTTTTTTCTAAGTGTTTTAAAAAGCCTTCTGACTCCTATTAGTTACTACTGGCATTTATGACTACATTATTGTTTTCTGCATTATTTCATTAAGCAGAAAGTTAGCTTTCATCCCAATGCAAAAATCAGTAGAACTGTTCTCTTCTGTCTTTTTGTCGCAGTTAATTTTTCTTTACTCCTCTTGCATATTGGTTTGATTTTTTTTTTACTTCCCTTAATTTTTTCTTCACCATGTAACTTTTATGGAGAAGTTAAATGCTTTTATAGTGCAAAATCCGTGTGTATCTGTAGTAATTGTTATAAAACCAGCATGTATCCAATGTAAATGAATGCACCCTTAATACTAAGTCATTTTCTGTTTCATCTGCTATAGCTGTTGAAGTCAGAAGAGGATGCCTCATATAAACCTGTGAAGAAAGCCTGTACTCAACTTGTTGACAATTTGGTTGAGCACATTCTTAAATATGAGGAATCTTTATCAGGTAATATTGTTTACAACCCAGTAGCTCCTTTGAATTTTATATGATACTGTAACAGTGGTTGTTCAAATTACTATCACGAAAAGTTACTGTTACAGAATTCCTGTTACAAAACTGATGGTAATGAATTATTGCATTTAAGTTCATTATGAACCTTTGAGCACTGTATAATAATAAAGCTTCCCTAATTTTCTCTAGCTAACCACAATAACAGAACTACTTTTAAAATAACTTGTTCAAACTTTTAGATCACTAAAAACAAAACAAATGTGGCAAGCTTTATTTGCATTAAGATGTTCTACAGTTGTAATAGGAATCATTGGCTAGGCCAGTGTTCTGTGTACAGTAAGTAGTTTAAAAACTAGTGATGTCTTTGAGAATCTTTGCTTATTTTAAATATTTTGTGATCACATACAAATGTTAACACATTATGTTCTCATCTCTAATCTAATAAGAATATTCTGTATTGACCTTGAAAGATATGTTATGAAAGAGATATTCATATGATGTTTTGGCCATATGTTTTTCATTGCTCAAACATTACTTTGTGTATTTTCTAATTTTTTTGCAGATTCTGACAACAAAGGTGTGAATTCTGGTCGCTTGGTTGCTTGCATAACCACTTTGTTCTTATTCAGCAAAATCAGGCCCCAGCTAATGGTCAAACATGCCATGACCATGCAGCCATACCTGACCACTAAATGTAGTGTAAGTAGAGAAAATTAGAAAATCAGTCTTTTTTTTTTCCCCCAGATAATTAAGCATGGAAATTAATGGCTGTCTTGTATGCTTGATGAAATTGAAGGCAGGAAAAGAGAAATAAAAATTGTGTTTCTATTTCATGAGCATCATATCTTCAGAAGATATTAGGTCCTTTTGATGATCTCTGTAGCTTCTAAGATGCTGTTCCTCACCCTCTACCTCCACATTTTACAGCCAAATGAAACTGAAACCTGTGCTGTCTCTTTCCCTTGAGGACTAAAACCCATTTTTTCACCTGTTATGAAATAATTTCTTAAAATTGTTTTGGTTTATAGTCACAGTCTTAAAAGTAGTTAAGATTTAACATATGAATCTTAAGACTAAAGGTATGGTTCCATAAGATAGAGATATGATATAAGATATGATCTAACATATAGCAAATATATCAGAAGGAAAATGTCCTGCTCTATCCTCTTCAGCACTTCACCTCTCCCTTCCCTAGCTCTGGTGTTTTTGTATTCCCCTGTAAGACAGTTTAGCTCACAAAAATGGTAGAGCGCTATAATGCTGAACCCCCCACTCCAGTAAAATGGCCCCCCTCCTCTGAAACATTGCATCGCTTTCTGCCATTTTGATTAGCACAGTTGGCTCAGTGAAGGTTGTGATGAACCCCTGATCCGGCAGAAGAAGCAGGGCAGGATCATGCAGCCGTGGCTCAAGGAAGAGCTTGGCTGAGTGGGTGGCAGCAATCCATTACATTAGGTCAGCTGCCCAGGGAAGGGCAGGCTTGATGAGAATACTTGTTATCGGTTTAGCTTGTAGGTATAGCCTAGCATTTTACAGGTTCAGCCCTGGAGCATTCTCTAGGCACATCTACAACAGGCTTTTAGAGCTACTTCTGATCAAACAGTATAGGAAAGGGTTATCTGATTATTTACTTGCTGCAACATCTCTTTAGTGCGTTACGTAAGTTTTGTACTTATACAGGTTGAGATGAATTGTAGAATTACCACTGTCAGCTCGAATATGTTAAATAGCTTGATAGTAGCATTTGGGAATTATCCTATCGTGATTAGTGAGCTTGATTTGTCAAAAAAGTCAATTTCTAGCAGGATGTATGTTTAATATATAAATGTTTTCCATAGATTCCTCACTTACAATACATATATAGTCATGATAATGCAAACCAGTAATCATTTTAATTGTAATTTCTGTATTTGTGCACATTATTATCTATTTTGTTTAAGCCACATTCAACCATAGCACAACTTCATTTGTTGCCAATACCTGTTGCCAGGTGTGTGTTCTCTAGTGTGCATGTGTCAGGAAGAGTTCCTAGATTTGTTGTAGGACTCCAAAAAATTATCGGGACCAAAAGTTTTCAGGTCTGTCACAGCCTTGATGAGAGGTGAAGTTCTGTTTCTACAGATTTTTTTTTTTCCAGAAGTTCTGTAGAAAACAAGAACTTACTTTTAAAATAATATGTAAATTAAAAGCAGATGTAAACTATATAAATAGTCTTTTAAATCTTTACCAAATACCTTACATAAGATACATAATTATATTATGCTCTTATGCAATTGTATTATATTAATATGTATTTGTATGTAATTGTATCATATTAATATGTATTATGTAATATTAATACATATGTATTACATAATACATATTAATAATACTTAGCTTATAGGTAACACAGCCAGAAATGTTAAATGCTATAAATACTGTTGTTTCAGACCCAGAATGATTTCATGGTGATCTGCAATGTTGCAAAAATCTTAGAACTTGTAGTGCCACTAATGGAGCACCCAAGTGAGACCTTTCTTGCCACTATTGAGGAAGACCTCATGAAACTCATCATCAAATATGGCATGACGGTAAGCTTTTAATTGCTACTATTCAGTTGATTCCATTTCACATTGTGAAATACATGGTTTTGATTTAAAGAAAGTCTATCTTCATTATGAAGATAACTTTTGAGCCATGAAAAATCAATGTTCTTGGTTTACTGGTGTTTGTATGTGTTTTTGCTATATTTTAACAATTATAAGTTTAAGCAGGTTTTCAGAGCAGTCTAGGAGATGGACATTACATTAGTTTTAGTTCTACATGGCTTTTTTCCTACATAACTTCACAAAAATCTCAGTTTTAACTTCTAAATATATAACTCATTTGTTCTTTCTTGATCCTAGGTTGTTCAGCATTGTGTGAGCTGTCTTGGGGCTGTTGTGAACAAGGTCACCCAGAACTATAAATTTGTGTGGGCCTGTTTTAATAGATACTATGGTAAGTAAAATCACAACATGTAATTGTCACTCTTCAGTTTTGACTACAAGTCTTGTCTTAGGGATACACCATGATTAAATACTGTGATCAAAACTTTTATCTTACTGTAGGTGCACTTTCGAAATTAAAAAGTCAACACCAAGAAGACCCAAACAGTACAATACTTACTGCCAATAAACCAGCACTCCTTAGATCACTTTTCACTGTTGGAGCATTGTGTCGGCATTTTGATTTTGATCAGGAAGATTTTAAGGGCAACAGTAAGGTAAAATAACTTGTATTTACTCTCCATGTCTTATGTATATTGAATGCTCCACTTCAATTTGAAAGCACAGTATTCCTAGTCCCTCAAAGCTATGTATTTTTTCATAATGCATACAATATAGCTTTTTGGTTTGTAAATACATGGTTTTGCAAAGGCCGTGCAGTAAGATTGTGTTTCTCCTTTTTGATATTTATGCTTTTTATGAGAGATTAAAAACATCTGTTTCATCTTCAAATAGTTGTTATTTTTGTTTTAATTTCCTCAGGTTAACATTAAGGATAAAGTACTTGAACTGCTGATGTATTTTACAAAGCATTCAGATGAAGAAGTACAGACAAAAGCCATTATTGGCCTTGGTAAGTAATATTAATAGTTTTTATTATTCTACTATAGTAAAACTCCATGCATTTCAGCAGGAATTCATTTATTTGTGTAGTGGCAGGGGAGTTTGTTTAAAATCAAAGTTCACTGCATGTTTTATTTGAGAACTGGCTATAGAAATGTAGTCAAAGGGATACTTTGAAGTTGCACACTTCTGCAGCAGAGTGGATGCTTTTGACAGTGAATGCCTTTTTGATGTGTGACCAAGTCTTAAAAAGCATCAGATTTCCAAAGTAATGGAGATGTTATTTTTTCTCCACATGCAAGTATGTTGTAACTCCAAATCTTGTTTTTTCAGTTCACAAGGTATGGTTAAAGAATAACTAGAAAAAATACTGGAAAAACTTTGAGAATTTTAAGTGTAGGGGCAGATATTCCACAGGAGTCAAGGGAACTCTGGCAGTTTATACCAACCGGAGGATGCTCTGTGAGATTTCACGAGGCATTGAGATGATGTCATAGTCTAAATATTACAGTTTGTTTGGGGATTTTGGCAGCATTTCAATTTTAAATAGATTCTTTATCTGAAGGCATTAGTATGGTATCTCGGTGACTTGCAGTTACTCAATGGCAGTGCATGAACTGCCATTGAGTGGTTTGTATCACATTCATCCTCTGCTCAAGGACCAAAACTGTATGTGTGAGAGAATCTTGTTTGAGCAGATAGGCATTGGTTCCTGGAAGAGTTCATTTCATGGTTATGGCTTAGTCTAAAGAAAGTTGTCTCCCATGCGTGTGAGCTTCCATCGTATGGTTTAACTGTAGACAAGAATTTGCCTCCTTATGCTGCTGGTTAGGTGCTTTTTTAGATATCCTGCTTCAGTTCAGGCTAGGGAGGACTCTAAGGATAAGGACTGAGACTGAATCTTGATTTAATATTCTGTGAGGAAACCATTTCAGACAGCTGAGTGAGATTAATGGTTTTAGAGTTGCCTCTGTTGCAGGAGCATTGCTACGGCATTCTGGACTAGCTGAAGGTTTTTCTAGGCATTGTATCAAGATGCAAAGCACATACTGTAGTCCATTCTAATTTAATTGTCCTCTACAGAATATTGCATGTGGGATAGGGGCTGTCTTCCTAACCATAGACATGTTTAGGAGTCTGGTTGGCAGAGTCCCTTGGGAGGCAGTCCTGGAGGGCAAAGGAGTCCAGGAAGGCTGGACATTCTTCAAAAGGGAAATCTTAAAGGCGCAGGAGCAGGCCGTCCCCATGAGCCGAAAGACGAGCCGGCGGGGAAGAAGACCGGCCTGGCTGAGCAGAGAGCTCTGGCTGGAACTTAGGAAAAAAAGGAGAGTCTATAACCTTTGGAGGAAGGGGCAGGCAACTCAGGAGGACTACAAGGATGTTGTGAGGTTATGTAGGGAGAAAATTAGAAGGGCTAAGGCCCAACTAGAACTTAGTCTGGCTACTGCTGTAAAAGACAACAAAAAGTGTTTCTACAAATACATTAATAATAAAAAGGGGGCTAAGGAAAATCTCCCTCCTCTGTTGGATGCAGGGGGAAACTTAGTGTCAAGGGACGAGGAAAAGGCTGAGGTGCTAAATGCCTTCTTTGCCTCAGTCTTTAACAGCAAGGGAAGTTGTTCTCTGGGCACCCAGCCCCCTGAGCAGGAAGACAGAGATGGGAAGCAGAATGAAGACCCCGTAGTCCAAGGGGAAATGGTCAGTGACCTGCTATACCACCTAGACACGCACAAGTCTATGGGGCCAGATGAGATCCACCCAAGGGTGCTGAAAGAGCTGGCAGAAGTGCTCACCAAGCCACTTTCCATCATTTATCAGCAGTCCTGGCTCACCAGGGAGGTCCCAGTTGACTGGAGGCTGGCAAATGTGACGCCCATCTACAAGAAGGGCCGGAAGGAGGATCCGGGCAACTACAGGCCTGTCAGCCTGACCTCGGTGCCCGGGAAGGTTATGGAGCAGATCATCTTGAGTGCCATCACGCGGCACATACGGGACAACCGGGTGATCGGGCCCAGTCAGCATGGGTTTATGAAAGGCAGGTCCTGCCTGACCAACCTGATCTTCTTCTACAACATGGTGACACGCTTAGTGGACGAGGGAAAGGCTGTGGACATTGTGTACGTGGACTTCAGTATAGCCTTTGACACCGTCTCCCACAGCATCCTCCTGGAGAAACTGGCTACCCATGGCTTGGATGGGCATACTCTGTGCTGGGTAGGAAACTGGCTGGGTGGCCAGGCCCAAAGAGTTGTGGTAAATGGAGTTAAATCCGGTTGGCGGCCGGTCACAAATCGTGTCCCCCAGGGCTCAGTATTGGGGCCAGTCCTGTTTAACATCTTTATCAATGATCTGGATGAGGGGATCGAGTGCACCCTCAGTAAGTTTGCAGATGACACCAAGTTGGGAGGGAGTGTTGATCTGCTAGAGGGCAGGCAGGTGCTACAGCGGGACCTGGACAGGCTGGATCGATGGGCCGAGGCCAATTGTATGAGATTCAACAAGGCCAAGTGCTGGGTCCTGCACTTGGGTCACAACAACCCCAGGCAACGCTACAGGCTTGGCGGGGAGTGGCTGGAAAGTTGCCCGGCGGAAAAGGACCTGGGGATGTTGGTCGACAGCCGCCTGAATATGAGCCAGCAGTGTGCCCAGGTGGCCAAGAAGGCCAATAGCATCCTGGCCTGTATCAGAAATAGTGTGGCCAGCAGGGGTAGGGAAGTGATCGTCCGTTTTTACTCGGCCCTGGTGAGGCTGCACCTCGAGTACTGTGTTCACTTTTGGGCCCCTCACTACAAGAAAGACATTGAGGTGCTGGAGCGTGTCCAGAGAAGGGCAACAAAGCTGCTGAAGGGTTTAGAGCACAAGTCCTATGAGGAGCGGCTGAGGGAACTGGGGTTGTTTAGCCTGGAGAAAAGGAGGCTGAGGGGAGACCTTATTGCTCTCTACAACTACCTGAAAGGAGGTTGCAGAGAGGTGGGGGTCGGTCTCTTCTCCCAAGTAACAGGCGATAGGACAGGAGGGAATGGCCTCAAGTTGCGCCAGGGGAGGTTTAGATTTGATATCAGGAAAAATTTCTTCACTGAAAGGGTTATCAAGCACTGGAACAGGCTGCCCAGGGAAGCGGTTGAGTCCCCATCCCTGGAGGTATTCAAAAGACGTTTAGACGAGGCCCTAAGGGATATGATTTAGTGGGGGACTTGGTAGTGATAGGTTAATGGTTGGACCCGATGATCTTGGAGGTCTCTTCCAACCAGAACAATTCTATGATTCTATGATTGCTTTGCTCATGGATGGTGAGAAGGTTGGATTCATCAAAAATGTTTCTAAATTACAGACTGAACTGCGATCAGTTTGGGGGAAGAGGAGAAAACAGGGGTGGCTATCAGTAGGCATTCTTTAGATTTTTTTTTTTTTTCCTCTGCCCGTAAGCATGTCAGTCTTTATTTTAATTAAACCTCAGACAACTGTTTTCAGTGATATATTAATCTCATCTAAGTACTGGTTCCATTTTGAGGGTAGCTGCTGGATGTACAGAGATGTGGTAGGCTGTGCAAAGTTCTACCTTACAGGCTGGTAATTGAGCCAAATTGTCAAATCCATTCAACATTTGTGTGCAGCAATAAGGTGAGAATAACTAACAAGCTAATTCAACATTTATATACAGTGAAGGCATCACGTGAAGAGTGTGTGCTTTCCTATCCATAATTAGTGTGTCCTTTCAGTAAGGGCACTCAACAGTTTTAGCCTTTGCTTTGGGATGTGTCACTGCTGTTGAGGGATTAGGCTTAACCATAAGCTTAATGGTTATGGTTATGCTTCTCTTCCAGATGTGTACTTGCAAGTCAGATTGAGGATACAAAATTTTGTTAGTAAATTTAGCTAAACCTGTAAGTATCTAACAGGTAATGTCTTACTCAGCCAAGTTCAGTGCTTGCTCTTAACAGAGTGAAAACAAAGGTATGAAGAGAAGTGGTGTGAGGGCAGCCCTGAGATGTGAAGTCAGTCCTTAAAAGAACACAGCAGATGCCTTTTTTCATCTCCTATGACAAATTCTTATGCCAAGTAAGATTTCTTCCCCGCTTACAGGGGATGGAAAAATAAGAATTTCCCTGAGAATACTGGTGGTTTTAGACTCTTTTAAGTAAGTGAATGAAGGAAAGAAAGAGTTATGGATTGTTACACATACATGCAAGTGCTTTTCTTTTTTAAAATTAACCTTAAGAAATGGATTGGACTTTCTCAGAGGTGGTCAAGTTATAAACATCAATATACACCTGTATAGAGTGCACAATTATACTACATACTCCAAAGAAGAGCATCATTCCTTTTTATTTCACCTCTTTCTCCTCCATCTCCCCTGCCTTCTCTCCCCTTCCTGTTTTGAGACTGAAATGAGATCTTAAACACACTGAGGTCTGGCCCTAGACTTAGCCTTTACCTACACTGTCTTTTCTGTGTGCACAGAGCCAGTTTTAAAAACCTGACTCAGTCTTCCCTTTGTTACAGCAACTTTTATACATTGCTTTTGCATAATTTTATTTGCTTTCATTTTTCCCCCCATTCTTCTTTTAAGTTGATATGTTTTCTGTGTGTTCATTCAGAATCTTAGTTTCCTGTGGTCGTGAAAAATACACTTAATGTCTGCTTTTCTCACAGTCTTAAAAAAAATGAATCAAGTAGTTAAACATAGTTTAAATTGGGAAGTTATGTTCCCATTACTGGTTTTTTTATGATACTCTGTAAGAGTTTGTTGACAGCACTTCTAAATCTACATACGTGATCTAAAATGATATATACTGTCACTAATTTAGATCAAAGTTTTTATGAAATAAAGACTTCCCTGACTAAGAATAGCCAGTTCTTTGTCAAGGGTAAGGCTGCAGCTAAAAGCAGTTCTATAGTGTGAATCTTCCAACAGATGTAGTCTTGGGAATGCTTCAGATAGTTTTCAAGATAAGACCTTAATAGATATATGAATAATGACATTGAGAGGTATAAATTTTATTTTACTGTGTTCACTATGGTTTTTTCTTCTAAGATTTTATTTTTTTAAATGCTTGTGATATTTATCAATTTTTCCACATTTACTCTGCCTCCATATGAATAACTCTTCGCAGTTTCAGCAGAATGTTTTTCTCCAAATGTATTAGAAAAACAATGGGTAATTTTTAGCAATGTTCCTTCCTTGCTCTTGGGAGACCTCCTAGTCATTCAGATACAGACCAGTACACTGGACATGCTTCCAGACCTGTATAACTCTTCTTAGTGCAACTGCCCTGGGTCAGCACCCCATCTTTATCTATCAGACAGAGTCATGGCTAATAGAACTGTCATGGCTAATAGAACTCCTTATAAGCTTAGAATGGTGTCCATATGAAAAAGCAATACTGTTTGTACTAGAAAAAGCTATGCTGTTGGGAGGAGATAAATTTCATACCTCTGTTTTCAAGGAAGACTTAAAAAGCAGAAATACAATTTCTAGATAATAATGTGGAATATTTCCTCTTTTCTTCCACCCTTAGGATTTGCATTTATACAACACCCAAGTTTAATGTTTGAACAGGAAGTGAAGACTCTGTACAACAGCATTCTTTCAGATAAGAACTGTTCAGTAAACTTAAAAATCCAGGTGTTAAAAAATCTCCAGACCTACTTGCAGGAAGAGGATACACGTATGCAGCAGGCAGACAGAGACTGTAAGTGTTGAGTTCTGTGCTAATGAGGCATGCAAAACCTAACTTTCTTGCATACAATTACTATACACGTGAACTGAGTCACTTAAGATTGTTATCTAATCAATAATATTGTACACAAAGTATCTTAGAATAATTTTCAAAAATTCATTATGTGCATAGGTATATTGAGAAGTGTAGCTTATTATTTACTTTCAAGATATATAAATCCTGGAAGCAATCCAGAATGCATAATTGCTGTAATGATGGTAGTAATACTTTTTATCAAAATCTTCTCTAAGGTTAATTTGCAGATACAAAATAAGAAATTTTAAAAATTAAAACCTTTATTGAGAAACAGGACTTTAAAGTCATATCTCTCTAGTTTTTTGAAGTATATTTGCCATCAGACTGTTCTATGTTTCATGAGATCATAAACCCATTCTAAGACAGCTGAAATGTGTATGTATTGTAAAGCTTAAAGATCAGTATGCATCAAGTAATGGCAAAGTAAATAATTATACTATGGTGAGTGTGCTATTGCTTTTGTCCTTTTTACAGGGAAAAAAGTAGCAAAGCAGGAAGACCTGAAAGAAATGGGTGATATTTCCTCAGGGATGAGTAGTTCCATCATGCAGCTATATCTCAAACAGGTCCTTGAGGCTTTCTTTCATACCCAGTCCAGTGTACGCCACTTTGCTCTAAATGTCATTGCACTGACGTTAAACCAGGGTCTCATCCATCCTGTTCAGGTATGGTAGGCTTTTATGATGGGGGTTTTTGTTATTCAGGTTTTCAGAGGTTTTTACACTTGCTAGATACATTTCTAGTTTTTCTCTTCCAGCTATGTTACAGTAATTTCTTATTGTAGCAAGGGGCCTTTACAGAAAGCATATTTTGAAATCTGTTTTATGTTGTTTAGCCAGTGAGATTCCAAATGCTGTATTTTCTTGTCTTTGGATCAAGATGTAAAAGCCCAACCAATGCCTAAAGAGCACTTACAAATGTACATTGGAGCATATTTCTGTTATAAATTTCAGATGTATGTCAAGCTGTTTTCTTTATTTGATTCTTTATCCTGAAAACTGTGTCAGCTTCCTCCACCTCAGTCCCCATGTCCTCCAAACACTATGGAATTCCAGAGTTAATGTCAGAACTTCAGTTATTGTCTCCATTATTCTTTGCTCACATAATATTTTTGTAATTATTTGTTTATACCATAGCCATTGTGTATGTTCAGTCATAAGTGGTGTTTTCTTTTTTTTTTTTAAATGGCATTTTTGGTAGCGTAAATTGACTTTTAGAGTTTGAGAGAAATGGAACTACTACCGGAAACCTCACACAACTTCTATCGTTTATAATGCTGGTCTCTTGTGTATTTTGTACTATTTCCTTGTAAAAAGTAGTCAGGTAGTAAGTTGCATAGAGCTTCCTATTCTAGTTTCTGCAGTAGTCAGAATATAACAAGAACAGTGTAATAGAAGAACAAAGAGTGAGAAAGAGGAGGTACAATGACTCTGAGTAATCATTTCATTTGTTTTTCAAGTGTGTGCCATACTTAATTGCTATGGGCACAGATCCAGAGCCCTCTATGCGAAACAAAGCTGACCAGCAGTTGGTGGAAATAGACAAAAAATATGCTGGATTCATTCACGTAAGTAATTCTAATTTATCATTTTACAAAATACTGTTACATTCTCTGGTGACTTAACACTTGAGTAGGCCTCAGCTGCAGAAAAAGAATATAAAGTATCAAATAAACAATAACTATAAGCAGTTGTAAAGAAGATCCCAACTCTTTCCCCTGTTTGGAGATTTCTGTTCTTAGAAACAGAAAGGATATAATAATTTGAAGCATCTCTTCCAGTCTAAAAATTCCTTTAATTTATAATTCACAGTAGTGTTTTCCTCACCAAATAGTACATAAGAGCATTTATTTGATAAGAGGTAAGGACAGCTGTTTCATAATGTTTAGCAATGATTTTCCTGTATCAGTAAACTAGGGAAGAGAACACCTTGTAAAAGTAGAGGTCCTTAGTGTATATGTATTAGAACGTTAAGGCATCAAGGCTTTATAAATTGTAATCTAAGCAGAAGGAGCATAAGAAGGTGTTAAGAACTGAGGGATCTTGCTGAAAGGAAAATCTGAGGACTAAGTGAGGACTTGTGGAGTTGTGGCATAGTGCCATTAGTTCTGCTTAAGATCTGAAATTGAGCTGCAGCACCCTCTCCTTATTTCAGAAGGCCCCAGTCTTGGTTCAGTGTGTGTACTACATTGTGGGACTTCCCAAATCTGATTGTATTCCACTGAAATTGGAGCATTGCACTGTTCATGGCATCCAAACAGATACCTAATCCAGTAGGTGAAGGCTAGCAGATGAAATTTGCTATGTAGGCAGCTGAGATTTAAGACAATGTATGGATAAAGAGACAACTACACTGAACAGAAGCAGAGGTGGTATGAGGAGAGTTGGATATGCAGCCTAGCTAGAGATTGTTTGTTCTGAAACTAGAGCATGAGCCTTGAAGTAAGTAAAATCAGCTGGAAATTACAGAATATATGCAAAAGAACTCATTTTCTGTTTTTCAGTCCTACTGTACTAATATGGACTCAGTTGTTGGTTTCACTACAAGTGACATCAAGCATACACATTTGGTAAAATATTCTGTTCATGTATGAAAACATTTCAGTATTCTTGAAAATTGTTTAAATTGGAATACCTGGCTTCAGTGGGTAAACAGATTAGCTGTATGTTTCTAACATAGAATTTACGGTGAAAGCAGTTCACATTTTGATCTCTGACAGAAATTCTGTTTTAATCTGTTTGCCAACTCAAAAGGTAGTAGTGCACCTCAGTGCATGTTTGAAAGTTAAACTTCAGATGAGCATCCACTTAAAAGGAAATAAGCTAAAATATCAGCTAGCAGTTTCTGTTGACAGGCATTTGTTTAATTTTCCGCTTTCAGTTTTACTGCTTGAAAGCAATGGTTTAAATAAAAATAAATACTTTTCCATTTCAGATGAAAGCAGTGGCTGGTATGAAGATGTCTTACCAGGTACAACAGGCAATCAATACCTGCCCAAAGGATCCTGTAAGAGGTTTTAGACACGATGAATCATCCAATGCATTGTGTTCACACCTATACTCCATGATCCGAGGGAACCGTCAACACAGACGAGCATTTCTAATCTCTTTACTCAACCTCTTTGATGATACTGCAGTAAGCATCAAATTTCCTTCACTTAAAAAGAAAATAAAATATAGCATTACAAGCTTAAATTCTCCTTTTACAATGTATTTTTATGACATAATTATTGATAACTTTGTTTCCCTAAGGTACTTTGTTTTGCTTTGTAATATAGGGTATTTACCTATATAATAGAATGCATTTGTTACTTTTGCATTATTCTGTACCTTTCTGTACTCAGTTTGGATTGATCAGAAATAATGTATCTTCAGGTATGACTAAATTTTGCATATATACATGTTGTTTAGAGTTGGTTTGGGGGGTATGTAGAATAAAATTTGTGATCACGTTTTTGCTCTAGACTGTTAGGAACACAAGATAAGTGTATAAATCTAAGATATTTGTATGTATATTTATATATACTTTTTTTTAACTTCCAGAAAACAGAGGTGAATATGCTCTTGTACATAGCAGACAATCTAGCCTGTTTTCCTTATCAAACACAGGAAGAGCCACTGTTTATAATGCATCATATAGACATTACACTATCAGTTTCTGGTAGCAACCTACTACAGTCATTTAAAGAGGTATGTGCATTTATATTTTAGTATATTTATTATGGTGGCAACATAAGCTTCTCTATAATTTAGTCAATTTTTCAGTGAATACGGTACCATTATTATGATATGGACCAGTAGTGTTACTTTGTAACTGGTAGTTAAAAAACAAACAACCCTTTCTGTTCTGGCCTGCATCTGGTAGACACTAGTTAAAAACTTTCCTTACATTGCTGCTTATGTTATTAAAAAAGAATGACAAATTTTGAGATCTTAATATTAAATCTATATCATTCCCTAATATTGCTGAATTAATTGGAATTAATATTAATTGCATGCATCTGGGAAGTACATGAACCCAGAATCATCATGAAATATTGGTTTATTGTGATTGTATAATTTTAATAATAAAATCTGGTTTGCTGTTTCTTTTGTTGTCAAGTAGCTGATGGCAGTTGCATGTGTCACCTGGGAGACTTTAAATACATTGTTTATTGCAAGAAAAGAGTGTGCAATATGTCTTTTCTTAAGGTAGCATACAAGAACCCCAATAATGGTATGGTATGTGTTGTTATGGCAATACACAACCCTGTAAGAAAAAGGTCTCTGTTTCTAAAAGACTTTAGTGTCTTCGTTTCCTGGACAACTTTAACAGTAGAAGGTCCAAACTGTCAGGAAACAAACACATTTCTAGAATTTCCAATCTGACTAGTAAGTACAAGTCAGAGTTGATACCTGGAAACTACACTGCTTTGAATTCTCACCCTACCAAAGTTGATTTTTAATCTGCTAGAAAGAGACAGTACATTCTTTAGATGGGGGACCAGTATGTAGCACCAGCACATAGAGGATGAGATCCTATTTGGGACATCTTTAGTTCTGTGTTATGAAAAATCATACTATATGCAGTAATAACGCAAGTGTGAAATTCTGTAGCTCTACAAGTAGTAGAACTGATTATTAGTAATACTGTATATGATGACTTGGGGGTTTCTCTGGTCAGCAGTGTAATTAGTGTCATAGAATTTTAACATAGACAAGGATTAAAACCAGCTTGGACTACTCTGTACAAAAGTACATATGGAAATATATGTAACATGCAAAAATTATATTCAGGTGAAACAAAAATGGAATTTTCTTCCTGATTTATTGTATTTGGCCTTCTACTGCATTTTACTGTCTCCGCTAACAAACTTGAGCAGTCTTTTTAAGAATAATGTGCCAGTGGAGTACTTATTGTTTCAGTTCCTTCTGTAACCACCTTGCAAAAAAATGTGGACTTTGGATCAATTTTTCAGGGGCCTTGGCTTATAATTCAGCATCTTTTTGCCATAAATAATTTTAATCTTTGAATATCAAGTTATGAATTAATAACATTGTTCAGGGATTTCTTCCTAATTTAGGCCAATAATGATTTTGGAAAGATTTTTTTAGAAACGTATATGATGCTACTTACCCTAATTTTGGAATGTGTATTAACTTCTCTGTCTCGCAGTCTATGGTGAAAGACAAAAAAAAGGAAAGAAAGCCTTCATCAGACGAGGAGACTGAGAGTGACAGTAACAGTGGTAGTGAGAGCGAAAGTGAGGAGGAAGCTTCTAAGCCTCGGAGGTTACGGAAACGAGTAGACTCTGATTCAGATTCTGATGAAGAAAATGATATAAATGCTGTGATGAAATGTTTACCAGAAAATTCAGCTCCTTTAATTGAATTTGCAAATGTCTCCCAAGGCATATTATTACTTTTGATGCTGAAACAGCATTTAAAGAACCTCTGTGGATTCTCTGATAGGTAAGGATATTTAGATAATAGGCCATCTTGTTATCTAGTGAGTTCTTTGTAAGGATTGTTTGGAAGTTTGTTTTTGTGGGTTTTCTTTAAGTTGATTGTTAATAATTGTTTAAGCAATAGATTTGTATAAGAGAAAAAAAAATAAATGTAATAGGTTGAATGTAATGAAACTTTGGCTTAGAAAAAGCAATGATTTCATTTCTTACCAGGATGTCTATTGTATATGCAATGATTAAAATATAACTACTTATATTGAAGATTTTAAAAGCTTTTCCTTGCAATTGCTTTGGACTTTCCTTAAAAGCTCTTCCCTTTTGTTTTCTTTAAACAGTAAAATTCAGAAATATTCTCCATCTGAATCTGCAAAAGTTTATGATAAA
Source organism: Phoenicopterus ruber ruber (assembly GCA_009819775.1). Lineage (NCBI taxonomy): Eukaryota > Metazoa > Chordata > Aves > Phoenicopteriformes > Phoenicopteridae > Phoenicopterus > Phoenicopterus ruber. The sequence continues at coordinate 25,825,637 of CM020247.1, forward strand.
GCGATAAACAGGAAGACAGGAGTTCATTTCCATCCAAAACAAACTCTGGATTTTCTGCGGAGTGATATGGCTAATTCCAAGATCACTGAAGAAGTGAAGAGGAGTATAGTAAAACAGTACTTAGATGTAAGTAAAGTTGCTTTGCGGAAAATCTGAAATCCTTTCAAACTAGGTAACACAGCATAAACTTGAAAGTAGATGCTGATGTATTGGATGTACATTTCAAAATGTTAAGTTCCTGGTAATCTTATGCGATATACTGATAACTCACCATTTCCTTTCAGGATGTTTAGCAGGATTATCTTTCAAAGTCTTCTAATAAATTTATACACAATAAAAATTAATTTCAACTAAAGGATATTCATCTTTACAGAGTATTTTCTAATTTCTGGTATCCATCTTGTATACCTCTACCATATAACTTGTTCACTTTATCCCTCACTGTTTCCATCATAGGAACAGAGACTAGATCTAGTATATTTACCTCCCTCCCCCCCCCCAATTCTTTAAAATATTAACTAGAGAAAACTTGCAATTTTGGAAACACAGGAAGAAAGCTTTTACATACCTACTAGAAAATGAAAGTAAAAAGTTTGTAGAACAAAACAAGCTGTTGAGGTTTGAAGTTGTCTGCCATTTGTTTTACCCTGTTTATTTATCTTTTCATTTGTTTTTTATTTAATGTAGTGTGATATGAATGTCTATTTTTAAAGTTAGAATGTGGGCTGATTTGTTGGGGTTTTTTTAATAGTTCAAGCTCCTTATGGAACATTTGGATCCTGATGAAGAAGAAGAAGATGGAGAGGTGTCAGCTAGCACAAATGCTCGGAACAAAGCAATTACCTCGCTGCTTGGAGGAGGCAGCCCTAAAAACAATGCAGCTGAGACAGAGGATGATGAAAGTGATGGGGAGGATAGAGGAGGAGGCACTTCAGGGGTGAGGCGGAGGAGGAGTCAACGTATTTCGCAGCGTATTACGTAAAATTATTTTTATGTGCTTATAAATGTCAGTCTATTATACTAAATGTACACCAAGTAATGTAATCCACATGAAAGAAAGCATTTTGTAGATAGAGATTCTCTACTTAACCGTTTATACAACTTTTGTAGAAAGTTTAACAGAAAAGACAATAAAAAAAACCCTAGAAAATGAGATTTATCCCGTATAAAAATTTATTAATTTTCCTTTGGAATGTACTGTGTGTTATCCTTTTTATTGTTGACAAGTTTTTATGTAGCTTTATGATTCGCGTGTATATATAATTTTATATATCAATAAGAGATAAAGACACGGGTACAAATTAAGAGTATGTGGTTTTACAAGGATATGTTAACCCCTTGGCGCTGGCGGTCACGGTGCGTCTCATTGCCGGCAATGGAATGTGTGCTGGGAAATCCCAACTCCCGGCGTCAAGGGATTAAAAGCAATAAAAGCAATAATTTCACTAAAGTTCTTTTGTGTAACACTTGGTCTTTTTTCCCCCCCAATGTTTTAGTCATTGAGAAGGTCAAAACGAAATTCAGACTCTACGGAGTTGGCAGCACAGATGAATGAAAGTGTTGATGTCATGGATGTCATCGCTATTTGCTGTCCAAAGTACAAAGACCGACCACAAATTGCAAGAGTAGTACAGAAAACCAGCAATGGCTTCAGTGTTCAGTGGATGGCAGGCTCCTACAGTGGCTCCTGGACTGAGGCTAAGCGCCGTGATGGCCGCAAACTGGTGCCTTGGGTAGACACTATTAAAGAGTCAGACATTATTTACAAAAAAATTGCTCTAACGAGTGCTAATAAGCTGACTAATAAAGTTGTTCAGACTTTACGATCGCTGTATGCTGCCAAGGATGGAACTTCCAGCTAATGAATTTGTACATGCAACCAAATTTACAGGAATTGAAATAACAGAAAAACTTGAAATATCAACTTTCTGGCAAAAAGAAAAAAAAATCAGTTAAATGAAGAGTAAGAATGGAACCTGGGACACAGGAAAAAAGAAGGAAATGTTTGGTAAACATTTATGTGGGAGCTTCCTTCGCTGTTGTGCAGCAGAAACTTCTCAGTTCATTTTTACTCCCACTGTATTATAGTTTAACAAAAAATTGTTTATATCTTGAAAAAACACTTTCTGTTAAAAAAAAAAATAAACAAGTGAATGTTGGAAATTAGTCTGTTAATGTTCTTAATAAAGTGTTCTTGGAGTTTAACCTAGCAGCGGATGGCTTTCTTTAGCTTAGCCCAGTTTCCAGGGAAGCATTGTTTTTCCAGGCTGTAAAATGGCAGAATCTCCTGGATATATAATTTATTCTGTTGAAGGGGGGGGGGGGGGGGGGGTGGGGAAAGAAAGAAAAAAAGCATGCAGTATCTATGACCTATCTGCAGGAGGAGTTTTTGTAAATGTAGATTTTGATGTATTAGGTCACCCTGAAATAATACAAGAAAAGGGATCCCCAGCAAATCTGGTGGAACGAATACTGCAATAAATTTTTTTACTTCTCTTTGTTACTTGTCTGTTTCCATTTGAATTTCTTATTGTAAAGATCTGTTTAAATCCATTTATATTATTTTGCAGTCTTTTATGTAAAATTTACTATATTAGTGGTTTTCAAAACAAGACATAAAATATTGTTTATACAGTTTGTATAGGCTGACTTCTGAATAATTGGTATCTTTTTATTTTTATCCCTTAAAGGGTGTAAACACAAATTAACTCCAAGGTTTTATTGTATCCTGCAATATTTAGTATTAACTATATGATTTAGCACTGTGCCAAACACATTTTCAAGAGTACATTTTGATATAAAAAGAAACTATAGTTTATTCCTTGTATGCTTCAATTTCTTTCTAATGCTGTCCAAATGGTAATTTATGATAGTTTAAATTTGGGGAAAGCTGAATGATTATTCTGCTTGGGCTAACTGGCCATGTATGCGTTTCTTGGTTAATATAGAGAGGTTTGTGTCAAAAGGAGATAGCTACCAGTATCTGAGGAGTGAACGGGTATGAATCTGGGTAATTACGCTACATTCCTTCAGAAATGAATTTTTTTTAAAAAGTTTGTATATTAGCCTATTTTTTTTACTAATTGAAAGATGTTTTCACATTTTGTAAATTGAAAAAATGCTATTGAAAGCTTTCAGAAGCATTTGTTTTGACTACATTGCCACAAGCCTTTCATAAGCAGTTTGCCTTTCTAGAGAGTAACAAAAGCAGCAGATTTGCAAACAGAAAAAATCTAAAACAACTAAACTTTTAGGGGAGTATTAAACCCTGCTGTGTTTTCAAATGTGTTTATCTAAAACAGGTGTTCCTCAATAAGTAAATCTTTCTCTTATGTTTATTTTCTTTTATGATTTTAATTTATGGTAGGAGGCTGTTTTTATGAAACCAGCTTGCAGAATTCTAATGGGTTATTTGATTTGTGAGGAATAGTAACAGTATTCCAAGATATTCTCATGTACAGAAAAAACATTAAACTGAATTGATTAATAACTCCTCAGAATCTAGTTAGTAATTGTTCCCATGGGAAATGCCTTTTTACTGTTTCACCACTGGAATTTTTCTAAACAGAAATATTTTCTCACCTTTTTGTTTTCACTGTTCATGGTGTTTTCTTCACTGTACAAAAAGCCACATCTCATGCTAAGATAGGTATTGTTAAAGTAGGGAGAAGTAGAAAAAGCAGAAGTCACCCCTGCAGCTCTGGAAGTAGGACATTTTTGTAGCAAATGATGAAATACTGTATTTCTCAGGGCCGGGAGCAGCTTTTATAGTGGGAATTTCATACTTTGAGAATAGAGGGGTTGTATGACACATCACATGTTACTAGTAGAAAGAGTTGTGAAGTATTTTCAAGGAAACTCCCGAATGATAAAAACAAGAATTTCATACAGATGCAGTCTAAAATGAAGTTGTCACTAGTCTGTTAGCCACTTCTGATGCTATTTATATTAAAGAATCTTATTTTTAATAGGTAATACAAATGTTTCCTTGTTCATAAACAAATTGTTTCTGGGTCATGTGGCTTTCCCAATAGCAAAGAGGTTTTTTTATTTCAATTTGTTTGGTATTTGTTAGAATAAAATTATCAGAAAGAAATTACAATTAAATAATAGAAACCTGAAGTCTAAAGTTGTCTTAGTTGAGAGGATTTGGACCATTACTATATTGTGTAATATGCCAAAGGGCATACATGCTCCTTGATGGGATCTGTTGGCTATAATATAGACTTATAAAATTAATTATAGATTATTGAATAAATTGAATAAGATTCTTACTAGTTAAGAGTTGAATTTTCCCCTTCTGTACTACTTACAGTAATATCTAGTTTTGTTTTGCCTATCACAAACATTCAGATTACTTGCTGTGAAAGAAAAATATAGCCGAGTTCATTTTTGGGAAACAAATTCCTGTTAGCTGTGTATAACATGGGCTGATGATTTTCAGAGATATGAAATAGCCCAAGGCTGCAGCTGTAATCTGTGCAGTGCTCGGTCTCTGAGTAGCCATTGCGGGTTTGCCAACATGAACCACATTATTGGCAACAGCACGTACTAAGATAAGGGTGTTTTTTTTTTTTACATTAAAAAAAAGTTTTTTAAAAAAAAAAATGCTGCAGTGCAGTAATTGATGCAATAACAGAATTTTACTCCTTTGTGTTGACATAGCTTTGTAGTATTTTTTTCACTGTATGGCTATAGATTTTTACATACATAACTATAATGATTATTGAATTTTTTTATTCTTACTGCTTTCTCTTTGAGTACAAGTTCTGTACATGGAAACTTGTTGCAGTAGCTTACCTAACAAAGGGATATTGTCAAGCTTTTAGAATTAACACTAACCATATTGTATTCTTTAAGAAAACATGGGCACTTCCACAATCTAAATAAATAAGAATTAAATTATTATTTTTAATCTTCCACTTCAGTACTGTAAAATTGCAGAATAATTCTTGAGTATTTTCATTATCTGCAGCTATAAAAGATCACAATAGTTTTTGACAAAACTTTAATTACAAATAAGTATTTTTTTAAATGATTCAGTAATGCCCTTTTGTATTTTTTTGAAGTTCTCTATTGCTTATATTAACAACTCTAATATGTATAAAAGTAGGCATGGGCAATATTCAGCATAAGTATTTTAGTGAGGTGTGGCCATTAAAAAGCTATTTAAAATTTAAGTCAAACTTTAGCCTTTGTTTTGCTGTTATGGTGTCACTAGTGAGAATATTGTTACTGTGAAATAATTGGATTGTGCTAAACATTAGCTCTAACATGAAATACCTTGTAGCACTGAAATAGTTCTTAAATGTATTTGTGGCTCATGACAAAAAAAAAATTGTAATCAAGTCTGACTCATCTGGTGCTACTTAAACAGCAGGATGTTCTGCCTAAATGCAGGTGTTAATAATGTTCCAGGGTAATGAATGGATCAGTTCAATTGATCCTTACTGTAAAGATAACACATTTTAACTCTGAGCCCCAGACAGATATTAATAGAGTTCAACTCAAACAAACACCTAATGCTTTTGTTATGTGCCCGACACTCCTAAGACTCATGCACTAGAAATAGCAAGAGCCCAAGGCACGAGTTTGCTTCCACTCACCGAAGAGCCACACCATAATCGTACAAGCGTTTCCATATCCCTCAGAGAATTTGTCATCTTATCATTTAAGTACTGAGTTGTAATGGGTGAGTTCTTAATGTAAGTAGTGAGTTTTTAGATTTCATGGTTCCTTAACTAAATATTAAAGTGTTATTGTTATATACAAATAAATTCATAGTATTTTCATATTTCATTTATTTAAAATAAATGAATAAATGTTGTAAGAGTTCAGTTTGGACCCTTCCAAAATGAAACTTGCAAGTTTTTATCCTAGAATGCGCATACACTTCGTTGATCCCTTTCTCATTGTGCACACAATGCTCAAATTATGCCTGGGGCACCTATAAGGCATCCAGGGAAACCATTTTTTTAATTATTCTGAGAGAATTCTTGCCAGTCTATGTTCAACCCATCAGACATAACTACGTAGTTTCTAGTTTCTACATGATTCAAATGCGGTTTCCCACCTAATTTTGGACTTCTCTGTGTTAGGAAGGAATAATTTTCATTGGCATACATGCAACTGCATACACTACTTGCAGCTACCGTGTTAAATGTCTCTTCCAAACATCCTCTTCAAAAAAATCCTTAACCTGAGAGTTGGTTTGGGGGGAAGTGAGGGGATGGGAGGGGCAAGTTTATCCTCTGTGGAACAGCAATAGCTCAGGCAACTAAACACCTGTGTAGTGGTTGTACAAGTGTGTGGCATGCATTTTAGCAATCATCTGGCCAGGCAAGAGAATCTACAACACTGGAGTTGTGAAAGTACGTTACCAGTCCCAGTATACAGTTTGTGACACAGAGTGGCAAGTATTTCTCAGTATTTCAGTGACTTTTAAAAAAAAAATTTTTGTTTTGACTTCAAAAGAGCTTTTCTCCATAACTGTACTTAGTAAAGCTGTGTTGAAAGGCTCATATTTTTGTTTTGAAAACAAGTATCCTAGTTCCTAAAAGCTAGAATGGTGATTTAGCCGTTTTCCACCCCCACCTCCCCAGGGGATTAACTATTAAACAGGATACTACCACTGTGTTTGGAATATAGCCTCTGTCTTTTGGAAGCTGTCGTTATGAGCACTAAACCATGTTGCGTGGGGCACCTCTTCGACTGCTGGGTTTAGATGTAACACCCCCTCCCCCCTTTTTTTGTCAATCAGCTCATTTTCAAAGCACTTCCTCCTTACCCTTCTCCCAAAATAGCTTCTGAATTTGTTTTACTTATCCCTTATTTGCAATACTCTTCCCAATTATAGAGGACTACAAAATTTGTTGGGAACAACCCAACCCGTCTGTCACTACAGTTAATTTAGTTTTGAGAAACCATACAGGGAATCATCTGTTTCTTTATCATTTTGACTTCACAAGCACAGACTGAAGACTTATGCTTTCTTTGGACAACAGCCTTCTTTCTCTCTCTTTTACTTGTTTAGTTCTCTTGTTAGGGTTTATGCTTGTACAGAAATAATACAGAACCTGAACCACACTTAAATTGCTATAAGCCAGAAATACATGCGTAGAGGAGAAATTCAATGGATTTGTGCTTCCTGCTTAGACTAAATGTTCTCTGTGAGCACAGGCAAAGAAAGTGTAATAATTCCTTGAGAAAATCCATTTGTTTCAAATTCATGAGAATTTTTTATTCTGAAGAGTTCTGTGTGGAGATGGATTTTCAAATTCAAGGTCAGCCTTGAACATCTCCTGTCTGATGCATCCCTGCAGTTCTGAACAGTACTGCTTCATCTACATACAGGTCTGCAGGTCAGATTCATGTAATACTAAGTTCTCTGCGATTTGGATCACACCTCATCAATTCTTTTTGTTTGCTGTCCAAAAATACTGGTTGGAAAAAAATAATAATGCACATACTGATATTTTCTAAAAATCCAACAGCTGTCACACATTTTATAAAATTCTCAGTTCTGACCAGCTCAGTAGCAGGTCAGAAAACTCAGAATTTTAACAAAAAAATATTTTAGAACTCAGTTTTTCAAAATCAGCATCTGTGATGATTTGATTAAACTTGTGCCCAGTTGTCAGAGATTTCTGGAAAGGCAGAAATTTATTCCTCAAATAATTTATTCCTCCAAAAGATGTCTGCTATGTTCTCAAAGTATCAGTGGTATTTTAAAATCAAAACACCACAAGGAAGGGGGAGGATTATGTTCTGAACTAGAAAGCAAATTTCTTTTGAAGGTATTGCTCTACTTGAGAGAGAGAGGATTCCTTTCCTTCCCTTCATATTGAAATCCATGTGAAATAATTGGGGGCAGAAGTTGTCACTAAGTCTATGTTCAGCCTTCAAGTCATCCAGACCAAACTTTCCAGACCAACCATGTACAGTCTTCTACACACCTACTCTCTGGGCAACTCTGATTAGTACTGGATGCTCCATGGTTAGTGGAATTTTTTCCTACCTTCAATTTTAAACGGTGGCTGAGAAACCCACTCAAACAGGCCACTTCCTTAAATGTCATATTAAATACTTTTAGGAGGGTGCACATAGTTGGTCATCACAAGGCGTGTATTTCTCTCAGAAGATCCTTTTCAACTTTGTGTTTTCTGAACTTACCTTCCTTCTATTTGTTGTGTCTTTGTACATCAGAAAAAGAAAAAAACCCTTCAATTATTTTAGCTTATTTAAAAATATTCCAATTGAGGATCAGAGTAGTCTGTTGATGCCTCACCTCTTCTGCCTTACATAAAGCTGTGCAATGTGATTTCAAAAGCAAGTTTCAGGGTTGTATTTATTCTGTGGGTAGTAGCTATTAATGAATACTTATTCCTTTTTCTTACAAAATTTTACAAATTGTAGTGCAGACTTCAGCACATGTTCCAATGCCAAGTACAGTTTCTGGAAGCCTGTGTAGGATCTTTAAAGTAGCTTGTTCCACAGCTAAACACACTCTCTTTCATCTTCAGAAGGTATGAGCATGACTTTGAGGAGCTAGGAAGTACAAAATGCACCTACCTTTCCTTGTATGTTCCCTGTGAATGATACCTATTTCTCTTTCTTTACCGAGGCAGTATTTTTGGAAATAAAACATAGATGCCAGCCCTGTGTATCTTAAGCTGTCTTTTCACGTAATTTGACATCTCTTTAGTAGTCCCTTAGTTTAAATATCTCAGCCAGAGCTCTGACAAAGAGACAGACTTCTTCTGAAGATGTATAGCTAAAGACAGCCAATGACTAGTAAGTACCACTTTCTTTATTACTCTCTGAGTCCCTTAATAATCAAGATATCATATTAAAGAATAAAGATTGTCAAAGTAGTATCTTCTTACTTTTGTAGCTTTGTCTTTTTCCTCTTCCTATTTTAATTCTTTTGTTTCCTTGCGGTTTTGTGGTTGGTGGTGGGTGTTGTTTTCGGTGTCTCTTTTTGTTATTGTTTGGTTGTTTTTTTAACTTCCTGGAAGAAAGGTTTTTTCTGGAAGAAGTTAGTTTTGGGGGTTTTTTTAAGCTTTCTGACTGAAGCTACCAAAGAAACCAAAGACAAAAACATATATTATGATGTAAAATGTGTGGAATTAAGTAAAAAATATAGAAAAAAATTGTTTCAGTCATTCTTATAAAAAGGATATCTAAATTCAAGTTTCTAACTCTATGTATATGATTTAACCCAATAAAATAATCTTATGTTTAAAGCTGTGAAATTTCAGTATCTTGGAGTCAGATGGAAATGTCTCACTACTAGACTGCTAAAGAAAATTTAGGTTTCTTCAGGTGGGACTCCAAAAAAGTGTTACTGTGCTTTAGGAAAATAAAAATTGCTGTAGCCTGTGCCACTTGAGCCATTCTAAAAATTCAACTCTTCTTTTTAAAATACTTTTTCTCCATTTCTCCTTTTTCTATTAGGTTATTCTAAGTAAGTATTCATAGAATCTTAGAAGCATTTAGGTTGGAAGAGACCTTTAAGATCAAGTCCAACCATTAACCTATCACTGCCAAGTAAGTACATGAGATTATATAGATTCTATTTCCCACATTTTCCTCCTCTGTATTTCCATATGTATTTTCTTAACTTCCATCTTTCTGCAACTGATCTGTTTCATAACATACTCTATTTGGCTTATGTGCAGAACCTTTTGGTTAACAAGCAGAGAGATAAATCAGAAGTTCTCTCATGAAAACAGGACTGCGTGCTAGTATTAATTCTTGTCCGTCCTTCCTTCCTTCCTTCCTTCCTTCCTTCCTTCCTTCCTTCCTTCCTTCCTTCCTCTGCATCTCTCTCCAGCAGACACTTGGAAAAAGGACGAGGTGATCTCTTACCATGGATGCCACTTTCAAAGAGTACAGTAAAACTGAATTTGGAGTTAGCCCTTCCAGTCCAAGGTTCAGCCAACTGCAAGCTGCCATGTGGCTCTCTGCTCTTCTTTTCATAGATAGACAATGTCTCTATTAATTTTTCTAGTAGGACCAATGGGGTATTTGCTCTCACTGAGGATTATGCTGGTGGTGGCTTTGCCAGAAGTGTTCCTATTTTGCTTTCATGTGTAGCCAGAGCCAGTACACAACCTCTGCCAAGCCTTTTAGAGATCTTCCAAAACTCACTTGCTAGTTTTCCTGTTATGAGTCAGAAGAAGAGGTGTTTACATTCATCTCAGCATCCTGCTATGTTCCTACTAAGTCTGGACCTCCCTTTGCTCATGGGATAGCAGAGAGAAATCCAATTACATCAGCATTTCTCAGGGAAAAAAAAAGGAATTACTTCAACTGGTTCACAAGAGAATATTTTTACAGATAAGGATTTTTAATACAGAGGAGCATTGTTTGCTCCTGAAGCACTAGAATCTTTTTTTGAAGAGCATTTTTCTTGTCCTGCCTCATGTGAAAGCATCACCTACTGTTGCCTCCCAACTGTTAAGTTCTCAGAAGAGAATGATCAACAGAATATCAAAGTACTCCAACTGATAAAGTATCTAACCTGTTCATATGTGTTAAAACAGCTCCTTTTGGCTTCAAAAGGATGCCTTGACCTTTCATCACACTGCTGTGTCCATGTTGACTTGAAATCTATTCTCATGATAGACAGAAGTTATCTCAATCATCAGGAAGACCAGTGTAGCCACCTACCCTCAGTTAAGGATTTTAAGGCAACTTTTTGTTAGCAGAGCATTGCTGAGGTGCTGTCTTGCTTTTCTAAGTAAAAATTGTCCATCTCCATCACACAAGCTCCTGCACACATTTAATTGCTGCTGATGCACGCCTTTCAAGATTCTGACTTTACAGAAACCTGCTCAAGTCTAGTTAGAGAATAACAGAAATGGTGATTTACATCCCTCTTTGTCCACTTATCACTGGGACATATTTTTCTTCTCTCAAAGTTCCTCAATAACCTGTGGAAACTCATGGTTGGGGGAGGTTGTCTCAACTGCATTTCACAGAAAAGAGCTTCTGTTCACAGCATCACAACATTGGATTGTTTTGCATTTAATAAAATAGAAATGACAAGTCACTACTATGAAAACAAAACAAAAACAAGCTCTTAAAATCTTTTGTAAGAGATATGTGCCTCATAGCACAAGAGATAAATTTGTACATCTTCTTTCATCAAATCCCAGTCTTTTTGCTGTCCTTCCTGAAGAAAGTAAAATACTGGGCAGTTTTTTCCCTCAACTGGTCTTTCCTCCTAGTATCCTGGCAGTTTACTGTTAAGAACACAACTCTGGGAGGCTAAAAAAATCATCATAGTCTTTCATCTACAGCTATCTCGGCTATGAGCTATCAACCCATACCAGACTTCTACTCACCTCACCTCAGAGTCTACCTGGTGAGTAGAAGTCTGGTCAAAGACCTTGTGGCATATTACAGCACTATGTGTAGAGAAGTCTTTGTTCAAGGGTGGCTTTGTTTGAAACTGCTTTCAACTTAACTAGAAGACATTCCATTTGCAGCTTTTCATTCTAACAAAGTGATCCTGAAATTGTTGTGATCATCAGCTGTTGCAAAACTTTTTACTTTAGGTTGGAGCTGATGAAAGGAAAGAGGGGTTGTGTATTTTCTTGATACAACAGAACCCTTCATTACTTGGAAGGAACAGCTCTGCTTCCCTCCCTTTTGAAAACAAATATCACTTTTACTTGGCACAACATACAATGACACGATGATACAATTTCTAAAGTAGGTGCTTTCCTGATTACTTAACAGCAAATTTTAACACAGAGCTCACCTGGGGTATATTGGGATTTCTCTTGGATGAAGAGGGATGTGATGTTTTTGAAGAGATTGCAATGCTATCTACCTGCTTATGAAAGGTAGATGTTAGCATAATGCATTAATTTGTGTTTCTTTCTTCCATTCACTTTGGTTTTGCAGTGCTTAGAAATTACATGAGAGCGAGCATATGTGTCAAGCTGTGCTTCTCCCACTCCTGACTGGATTCATTGATGTTTATGTAAAGCTCATTAGACATGGGTTATTAAATGCAGTATTTCTGTGCAAGCATTTCCAAATGGAGGCTCAATTATTGCTGATCAAAGTAATGACATTGCTGATCAAGGTAAGGAAGGTGAGAAATATTTACTTTCTGCTTCCAAGGAGCACTAGCAAATGAGGAAATTGCTGTTACAAGGAAACTTACTTTATATTTTGATTCTCTGCCTGTTCTTCCTGTGTTGAAGAGCATTTCTATATTTGATATGCAACAGAGACATACCTGTAAACAAAGGCATGAAACAGGTAACTTATAAAATTTATAATAGGTACATGTAGTGCTGTTACCAAGTTTCTGGTAAAAGTCTGGAGGGAGGTGGGGAAGAATATGACCATTACATGAATAAATACAATATATGGTGTCCTGGTTTAGGCCAGGACAGAGCTAGTTTTGTTTTCAGCAGCTACTGTGTTTTGGCTTTAGTGTGAGAAGAACAGTGATAGCACACTGATGTTGCTGGTTGCTGCTGAACCACCAAGGACATTTTGCTGTTTTCCAGGTTTTGCTAACGTGCAAGGGCAAGAACTTGGGAGGGGTATAGACAGGATAGTTGATCCAAACTGGCCAAAGAGAGTATTCCATACCATAGACGTCATGCCCAGTATAAGTGAGGGTCGGTCGGTGGGCCACTAGGCTTTTAGGCTTTTAGACCCTTAACTTGCTCTAATCCTTAAGCTTCCCTTCGGGTTGCTTTTTGTTTCCCTATTTTTCCTTTTTGTTTTTTCGTTTGTTCGTTCGGCTGTTTGTTCCCTCGCCTGCTCTCTCTGGAACTTGCTGTTCTGGGATAGCTGGGGGGAATACCCCTGCTCCCTGCCTGCTGCTCGGGACGAGCTGTATCGGTCGTGGGGTGGTGAGAAATTGTGTATCGTTAGTTTTATATATATATTCTATTACCCTTGTATATATTATCATTATCATTATTAATATATTTTCATATTTTTCCTTTGCTGTCCTGGTGAACTGTTTTTATCTCAACCCGCAAGTTTTCCTTTTCTCTCCAATTCTCCTCCCCACCCCAACAGGGAGGTGGGGAGTGAGCGAGCGGCTGCGTGGTATTGGGTTACAATTTGGGGTTAAACCACGACAGTCCTTTTTTGCGCCCAACGTGGGGCTCGAGAAGGGTCCGGCTAGCTCAGCTGAGAGAGGATCAGATTGAGGGTCCAGGGTTTAAAGCCCCCGGTCAGGCTCAAAGGGTTGAGAGAACAGCAGACTTGACCAGAGTGTGTTAAAACAATTTGTTATAAGCATCCGTTGTATTACTTTAATTGCTGCTGGTCACAATGTTGTTTGAATTGTTTACCGAGTGCTTCTCAGAGTTGTATCGTGTATCACCTTACTGTATGCTGTTTGTCACAGTTTATGCGTGGTTTGTTACCTGTGGCCTTTGGATTAAGTTTATTGCTTCGGTGTGTGGTTTAGCACTGGCTTATGGCATGGTAAAATCATTGGTGTTTAGACCAGTTTACTACTTGTATTCATACACGTTGAGGGGAGGCGATGTGCAGAACGAAGCGGCACCAATGGTTACAGCTTCATACTTCGGGACCAATCTGGTGGGGACTATCAAAAAAGGTCTCTCACTTTCCAGTTAATCACTGCCACTTTATGTCTTTAATATATACACAGATACCATTCCCTTAGTCTATGGACCATCCCTCCAAAATGTCTATTGAATTCATTTAGTCCACGATCCTGGGTTGCGTCTGTCTTAACAGTCTCTCAGGGCAGGAGAGATGGTGTGCAGTGTCGGATTGTTGCATGCTGCATCTGGAACTTACAGCTGGTGTATCTGGCACGGCTGGTGTAGCTTGTCCGCAGTCGGCAGGTCGAAGGTGTCGATCTCGACTGTGTGCCAGTTGTTGAAGTCAGTCCATCACTGCCGCACTTTGCTCGGTTTCATCAGAGGTCGCTCTTCATTGAGTCGGGTGATTCTTGCTGTAATACCTTTGATATAGAACACAACTATAGAAATTATTATATACATGATTATATACAATATATACATAATAGAAATGATTATATGCAGTATGTTATAGCAATCAACATCACATAGTTCAAACTATTGGCTATTTTCACCTAAAATCAGATCTCCATGAGGTACACATCAGACTTCTCCATCCTCCTGCATTACCCACCAAGTGCATGCAGGCCCGTGAGCGAAAGCAATCCCACGGATGGGTTTGCCTTTGCCCGAGGCAGGAATAACCCAGACTGTCTTCCCCAGCATGTTTTTTACATGCACCACAGGAACTTTATCCCCTTCTACAGTATGTAAAGGTTTTGATTGGGCAGGGCCAGCCCAATTGGTGGATCCTCTAGTGTTGACTAACCAAGTGGCTTTTGCTAAATGTGTATCCCAGTTTTTGAAGGTTCCACCACCCATTGCTTTCAGTGTAGTCTTTAACAGTCCATTGTATCGTTCGATTTTCCCAGAGGCTGGTGCATGATAGGGGATGTGATACACCCACTCAATGCCATGCTCTTTGGCCCAGGTGTCTAGGAGGTTATTTTGGAAATGAGTCCCGTTGTCTGACTCAATCCTTTCTGGGGTGCCATGTCGCCATAAAACTTGCTTCTCAAGGCCCAGGATAGTGTTCCGGGCGGTGGCATGGGGCACGGGATATGTTTCCAGCCACCCGGTGGTTGCTTCCACCATTGTAAGCACGTGGTGCTTGCCTTGGTGGGTCTGTGGGAGTGTGATATAATCAATCTGCCAGGCCTCCCCATATTGATATTTCAGCCATCGTCCTCCATACCAAAGAGGCTTTAATCGCTTGGCTTGCTTGATTGCAGCGCGTGTTTCACACTCATGAATAACTTGTGCAATAGTGTCCATACTTAAGTCCACCCCTCGGTCACAAGCCCATCTATATGTCGCATCTCTTCCCTGATGGCCTGAGGTGTCATGGGCCCACAGAGCTAGGAATAATTCACCCTTACGTTGCCAGTCCAGATCCACCTGCGCCACTTCAATCTTAGCAGCCTGATCCACCTGCTGGTTGTTTTGATGTTCCTCAGTGTCTTGACTCTTGGGTACATGAGCATCTACATGACGTACTTTTACAACAAGCTTCTCTACCCGGGCAGCAATATCTTGCCACAGTTCAGCAGCCCAGATGGGTTTGCCTCTGCACTGCCAGTTGCTCTGCTTCCATTGCTGTAACCACCCCCACAGAGCATTCGCTACCATCCAGGAGTCGGTATAGAGGTAGAGCTTTGGCCACTTTTCTCGCTCAGCAATATCTAAAGCCAGCTGGATGGCTTTCACCTCTGCAAACTGACTCGATTCACCTTGTCCTTCAATGGCTTCCTCAACTCTTCGTGTAGGACTCCACACGGCAGCTTTCCATCTTCGATGTTTTCCTACAATATGACAGGATCCATCAGTGAACAGGGCATATTACTTCTCATCTTCTGGTAGTTCATTATATGGTGGGGCCTCCGCAGCACACGTCACGTCCTCCTCTGGTGACATTCCAAAATCTTTGCCTTCTGGCCAGTCCGTGATCACTTCCAAGATTCCTGGGCGACTGGGGTTTCCTATTCGAGCTCGTTGTGTGATCAGTGACACCCACTTACTCCATGTGGCATCAGTTGCATGATGTGTAGAGGGGACTCTCCCTTTGAACATCCAGCCCAGCACCGGCAGTCGGGGTGCCAGGAGGAGCTGGGCTTCAGTGCCGATCACTTCTGAAGTAGCTCAAACCCCTTCATATGCTGCCAAGATCTCTTTTTCAGTTGGAGTGTAGTGGGCCTCAGATCCTCTGTATCTCCGGCTCCAAAACCCCAGGGGTCGACCTCGAGTCTCCCCTGGCGCTCTCTGCCAGAGGCTCCAGGTAGGACCATTCTCCCCATCTGCAGTGTAGGGCACATTTTTTTTTTAACATCTTGCCCTGCCCAGACTGGCCCAAGGGCTACTGCCTGAACTATCTCCTGTTTAATTTGTTCAAAGGATTGTCGTTGCTCAGGGCCCCATGTGAAATTGTTCTTCTTTCGGGTCACGTGATAGAGAGGGCTTACAATAGAACTGTAATTTGGAATATGCATTCTCCAGAAACCCACAATGCCTAAGAAAGCTTGGGTTTACTTTTTGTTAGTTGGTGGAGACATCGCTGTTATCTTGTTGATCACATCCATTGGGATCTGACGACGTCCATCTTGCCATTTTATTCCTAGGAACTGGATCTCCTGTGCAGGTCCCTTGACCTTACCTCGTTTTATGGCAAAACTGGCTCTCAGAAGGATTTGGATTATTTTCTCCCCTTTCTCAGAAACTTCTGCTGCTGTGTTGCCCCACACAATGACATCATCAATGTATTGCAGGTGTTCTGGTGCTTCATTCTTTTCCAGTGCAGTCTGGATCAGGCCATGGCAAAGGGAGGGTCTGTGTTTCCACCCCTGGGGCAGTCCATTCCAGGTGTACTGGACACCCCTCCAAGTGAAAGCAAACTGTGGCCTGCACTCTGCTGCCAAAGGGATGGAGAAGAATGCATTGGCAATGTCAATGGTGGCATATCACTTGGCTGCCTTGGACTCCAGTTCGTACTGAAGTTCTAGCATGTCTGGCACGGCAGCACTCAGTGGTGGCGTGACTTCATTCAGGCCACGATAGTCCACCGTTAATCTTCATTCTCCATTAGATTTCCGCACTGGCCATATAGGACTATTAAAAGGTGAATGAGTCTTACTGATGACTCCTTGGCTCTCCAGTTGATGAATCAGCTCATGGATGGGAGCCAGGGAGTCTCGGCAATATTGCCGCTGGTGCACCATCCTGGTAGCAATTGGCACCTTCTGTTCTTCAGCTCGCAGCAATCCCACAATGAAGGGATCTTCCGAGAGGCCAGGCAGGGTAGACAGATAGCTGTTTGGTCTTCTCTGCATTCACTGTGGCTACACCAAAAGCCCATCGGCATCCCTTTGGGTCCTTGAAGTACCCTCTCTTGAGGTAGTCTATGCCAATGATGCAAGGGGCCTCTGGGCCAGTCACAATGGGGTGCTTTTCCCACTTGTCCCCTGTTAAGCTCACCTCAGCCTCCAATACTGACAATTCTTGGCATCCCCCTGTCACTCCCGAGATCCAGATGGGTTTCGTGCCCCTATGTTCTGATGGCATCAGGGTACACTGTGCACCAGTGTCTACTAAAGCCCTATACTTCTGTGGGTCTGATGTGCCAGGCCACCGAACCCACACAGTCCACTATACACGGTCATCCCTTTCCTCCTCCTGGCCAAAGGCAGGGACCCTCTATTCCTGTTCCTCCTCAGAGTATTCCCTGTCTGAGCCTTGCAGTGCCAGACCAGAAGGCCCCTCCTCAGGATCAAGGGAGGTGATTTCAGTTCTTCTCTGTTTGGGAAATCGCTGATTGCCTTCATCTGTCTCTACAGCTCTGCTGACAGACTTCTTGGGTGGCCCCTTCTTAAGAGCTGTCTTCCCTCTCAGTTCACATACACGGGCTTCCAGTTTAAAGGTGGGTTCACCATCCCACTTCCTCATGTCCTCCCCCTGGTCACGCAGGAAGAACCAGAGTGCTCCACGCGGCGTGCGCCTGGGGCTCCCTTTCCCTCTGACCGAGGCAGGAGGGGACTGATTTCTTGGGGCACCCCTGATAGCCAAGGCACTGGCCCGTAGGGATGAGGAGGTACAGAGATTTTCTTCAAAGTTTTGGAGCCAAGAAGACACTCTCTCCACAGTTGGTGTATCAATATCCAGGCAATACGTCACTGCCAGGCTGTTAGAATATGATGCTGGGGCACTGTGAATCACCTTCCTCCACATAGCCCGTGTGCACAGGACATCCTCTGGATTTTTGGAGACCTCATCATTCTCTAGATCCCTGTAGATGACTCCCAGTACCACTAATTCTCTCAGGTACTGGATGCCTTCATCTGCAGTAGTCCACTTCCCTGGGGAGTTCACAAGATCTTCCTTGAATGGATATCTTGCCCTCACACTTGAGAGGAGCTGTCTCCAGAGACTGCAAATTGCTTCCTGTCGGAATTCTCTCACTCCTTCCTCCAATGTCTTTGTCGAAGGACCGGCTTCTTGATCAAACCTTTCCTCTTCTTCCTCCTCCCTTACTAACCGAGGATATGGACCCATTGTTCTCCTTGTCCATTGTTTCTTTTTAACTACCGGGGCAATTACTGTAGTTGGTGGTGTTGTTTGGGTCCCTATCTCAACCATGGTGTCCTCAGGTGCAGTTTGGGTCCCTGCCTCAACCAGAGTCCTCTGAGAGTGCTGAACTGTGGCTCGATAGGCACAAGCCAGGCCCCAGTACAGTGCTAGAAGCTGCTGGTTCTCATTGGGATAGGCAAGGCACCCTTCCATCAGGTGGCGTGTCAGTTTGCCAGGGTTGCTTGCCTGTTCAGGTGTAAAGTCCCAGGCTATGGGAGGTGATAACCGCCCTAGGAACCTCCCCAAGTTCTTCCACACACCCTACCACCCTGGGACCGGCCGCCTCAGGTCACTTTTCAATATCGCCTCACCCAAAGGCTGTCTCCTCTTCCACCAGGATGAGACCAGATTCCACAAACCCCGTAATATGCCAACAATGTTAATAAGTAGTACTAAGCAGCTCACATAAGGGTGAACAAGGACCTCAGGAGCCTGCGTAATAAACCTGTCCACATTAATCCTGGGTAGGGAGAGGGAGATGTATTCCCTCATCCTCTCCACCAGATAGCTCCCCCAGCACAGTAAGGCCATCAATGCCAGGACAAAGCACATAACCATTGTTTGCATTAACATGTTGCCAAAAGTAAAGAGATAAACAGTGCAGCCAATGAACTTTTTGACCCGTACAGGAGCTTGTCACTTAATAACTACTACAGCTATAGCACACTTAATACAAGAGTGCTGTTGTCGGGCCCCACATTGGGCGCCAAAAAAGACTGTCGTGGTTTAGCCCTAAGCCGGAGGCTGAGCCACGCGGTCGCTCACTCACCCCCACCTCCTGGCGGGACGGGGGAAGAGAACCAGGACAAAGAAAGGCAAAACTCGGGTGTTAACAACAGTTTAACCGGACAACAAAGGGAAAGAAAACAAACAAACAAGAAACCCTAACAATAACAGGGTGTACTTAGCGGTGCTTCTCCGTACAGGTCGCTCCCTGCCCGGAGCCCGACGCCCAGCCCGCTCCTGAGCAGTGATCCCCACCCCTCCAGTCGTCCCCCTCTATATAGTGAGCGTGACGGTCACATGGTATAGAATAGACCCCGGCCAGCTTCTGGCGAAAATTAACCATATCCCAGCCACAACCAGGACAATGTTAGTCAGGAAGATGCTGGAAAATTATATGATGTCCTTACATAACTGCAATGTTTATCCTAACCCACTAAAGCATTTTATTTTTAGGGTTTGTCTGAAGGGGGTATGCAGAAATGAAGGAAGTGCAATTGCTGAACATGGAAAAAAATGGCCATTGCCAATTAACAACAGATATCAAATTACAGTTAGGTTTCTTAAAAAGTAATGTTCAAAATAGTAACTTAAAAAGATTTTAACATCTACAATTACTCCTCAGTTAAGAGCACAGCACTTAAATACAATCAAGAAAACATTCAAATGACAATTTTTTTTTTTTTTCCTTATCAGTTTATAATTGGGAATAGAAGTTATTACAGGGCTTAAGAGATATACTATAAGGAACTTTTAAAAATACAAAATAATCTTTTACATACTGCAACAACTTCTCGATTGCCACTTTTGAAAACTCTCACTACAACTATACTGCCATCCCAAATATTTCTGCAACAGAAAACAGTACTGTGTTAAAAGCCAAAGAATTTAAGCAAGTATTTTTGCAAGTCTTCTATTTATAACTTCTTAAGAAAAAAATTGGTAATGTTTTTGACTTCATGGTCTAACATAAGAATTTAATTTGGATGAAAATTAAACACTCAAAAAAAGCATTAAACATTTCTGAATGGTACAGATATAGAACATTAACAAAATTTCAAATTTTAAAACTAATCAAGTGGAGTTTGATGCTCTCAAATATTTTATATATGGGCCAATATTATTCTCTGGGAACATAATGTAGGCAAAAAAGTGTCATCATAACAAATATTTCTTTCCCAACCAGCATACAGAGAGATGACCAGTGTATGAAGAGCTCTGTTCTTGCTTGGGGTGTTTAGTAACACAGGACCCAGCATCCAAGTAACAGAACCTCTTTAGTCTTGCTTTGTTGCTCTGATTTGAGCATGCTGTTTAAAGCTTCTTAACAGAAAAGACTTTAAGCCAGGATTTTTATCCTGTAAGTCCTTCTGCATTTCTGTTTCATCCTTTAATAGGAGTTAGAAACATACAGCTCATAGGATTGAAAAATAAACCAGCAGTTTTCAGAGTTGTGCATATACACTTGATTGCAGGATCAATGTCTAAGCAACTTTCCTGTCCTAGCCATTCACTGAATGTATTATTAATAGAGCTATAAAGAGAACCTATTATATTCAACAGGTACTTCATAAGCACAACATAAAAGAAGTTTACTTTACTGAATTCAAATTTAAATGCTATTAAGATAGAATTCACCACCTACAAGCCTTAAGGGACAGAAAGCTATGAAACAAATTGAGTGACAGAATCTCTTTTTACACAAACACATCACCCTATAATCCGAGCAAAGTATATGCAGATGCCATTGTGTCTTCCAGAAAATACTATCTCAGGACCCATCATACCGCTAATGGATGTACCAGGGTGAGACATGGAATTCCCAGAAGGAAACATGGGGGTTGACATACTAGGAGGTTGTAAACCTAAGGTAAAGGTAGGAAAATATTACTCCAATTATTTTTGATGCAAATAAAAAAAACCTAGTTGAAAAAAATTCTCCATTTCTCCAGCAAAGGAAAAGAAGTCCTTACCTTGCCCAGGTGTTGTCAAAAAGGTAGGATTAGGATATGGACTATCAACAGTCAAGGAAGAACCTAAAAAGGAAAAGAAATAAAAGTAAGTTTGTTTAAAAAAAAATTTAAATAAAAAAAAAAACCACAGAAAACAAACCCTAAAAACCCTGTGCAAAAGCAGCAAAGTTGTCAAATCACGTACTTTAAAGTTAGAAAACATAGAATTTAGTGGCCATACAGGACCCTTCCACAAATCCATTCCAACAGCTTTTAGTTATAAAGACAAAATTGCACTCATTTCTGATGGACCCAACATTCCATAAGTGACCCAAATGGCTATGATTCTTTCAATGGCAGTTATTAAGCATTTTTTTCAGCATTCATGTGTTATTTATTGCACACCATCTGTTCCCTGCATTGAATAGAATACTGTCCACATACTTTGTCTTGTTCTTCATCTTCTGACTGCTCCCATACCTGATGTGGGCACCTACTCTCAAAGCACTCACTTTCAGTCTTTTAGATCTTTTCAAAAAGAATACCAATTTTACCTTCAAAGCACTCAACTGAAAGAAACTAGTATTATTATTCTTATTTTTTACATAGGGCAGTTGGACAAACACTACAGTAACACTGTTAACTTGGGACATTCAGTTTGAGATATCCCGAGTCTTCTTTTTTGCCCAAATGAGTCTAGAGCAGAACTGTCCATGGCCTCAGATTCAGCTGTGAATACTCAGCTGTCCAAAACCATGAATTGCTTGCTACTCACTGGCAGGAACAGGAGAATCGAAAATAGGTCCAACGTTGCTTGGAGGAGGCCGAGCTGATGGAAATCTCATTTGTGCTTCTCCACCTAAAGTTTACATGCAAAGACAAAAATTCCTCACACTTCATACACAGTCCATTTAATTTTAATGTCTTTGAGAATTAAGAGCAATTTGGGGGTTCTTTTAAAATGGGGAATAAAAAACCCAAAACAGCATAACTTTTCAGAAATATTTGTGACTGTATGATACTTTTGGCACAAGAAAAGAAAACTAACATAATACATGTTATATGAAAAGCATTAACATATGCAATTGCAGAGATAAGTTAGATGAACAACTAAGTAATTTTTTCGTGGATGTTTTAAGTTCTGTGGTGATATGATATGATCAGGCTTTAAAGAGAAATTTACCAATCCCCAAAATCAGGCTTATGCTTTAGTATCTTTAACCCTTCGCTGAAAGGGTTATCAAGCATTGGAACAGGCTGCCCAGGGAAGTGGTTGAGTCACCATCCCTGGAGGTATTTAGAAGACTGTAGATGTGGCGCTTAGGCACATGGTTTAGTAGTGGACTTGGTAGTGTTAGGTTTATGGTTGGACTCGATGATCTTAAGGGTTTTTTCCAACCTAAATGATTCTACGATTCTATGATTAAAGAGCCTGTACAATTATTTAGTGGCTGTAGCATAATATTCAGAACAACCTACAGAATTGAAACTTACCTGAAGAATGCTCGAGTAGCCCAGGCAGACACTTCTCTGTCCCACGCAGAATTAGAACAGGCCAAGATAAGGCAAGTGGCACAGGCCTGATCCTCCTAGAGCATATTATACTATTCGTGTGGCAGTTTATATCAAGTTGATAAGAAATGTACAGAAGTTACATTGGCCACTAACTAAACAGTAAATACTTTTTGCATCATTTTATTTAAAAGGCAAGGAAATCAGCTCTTCCCAGTTATAGACAGGAAGTGAATCATAGTGAGGCATCCCACTGTAGCAGGTAAGCTTTTGTTATACAGTTTTGCAAACTCAGTATTGTTACTGGTAGGAAACAAGCTCCATGTCTATCACTGTGCTGGTTTTGGCTGGGATAGAGTTAATTTTCTTCATAGTAGCTAGTATGGGGCTATGCTTTGGATTTGTGCTGTAAACAGTGTTGATAATACAGAGATGTTTTAGTTATTGCTGAGCAGTCCTTACACAGAGTCAAGGCCTTTTTCTGCTTCTCACACCACCCCACCAGCGAGTAGGCTGGGAGTGCACAAGAAGTTGGGAGGGGACACAGCTGGGACAGCTGACCCCAACTGGCCAAAGGGATATCCCATACCATATGATGTCATGCTCAGCATATAAAGCTGGGGGAAGAAGAAGGAAGGGGGAGGATGTTTGGAGTGATGGTGTTTTGTCTTCCCAAGTAACCATTATGTGTGATGGAGCCCTGCTTTCCTGGAGATGGCTGAACACCTGCCTGCCAATGGGAAGTAGTGAACAAATTCCTTGTTTTGCTTTGCTTGTGCACGCAGCTTTTGCTTTACCTATTAAACTGTCTTTATCTCAACCCACGAGTTTTCTCACTTTTACCCTTATGATTCTCTCCTCCATCCCACCGGGGGGAGTGAGAGAGCGGCTGTGTGGTGCTTAGTTGCTAGCTGGAGTTAAACCATGACAATCACCTAATTATGACTAAGATTCATGGAATTTCTACAGAAATGTAAATTAAGATTGTGTTTGAAGAAAAAAAAAATCTATACAATAATGGTTTGCATATTCTAATGACATGTTAAAATATCACTTAGTATGTCCTATCAAAGCACAAGAGAATAGATTACAGTGAACATTCACTACAGATACTAATCAGTACTAGTCAAATTAAAATTGTAATCCACGATAGCTTCCTTCCTGCTTGTCTGTTATTTACCTTAAACAAAAAATAGACCAGTTTACACATTTGTACCGGCCTTCAAAATGTAAAAATCTCTTGTAGTGGTAGGAATTTAACTTTTTTAGAAACTCTTCATCCCCTGGTCTTAGATTAACTCCTTTCCTAAACTAAGAACTGCATTATACTTCTGTGTACGAGAAACAGAAGAATTTCAGGGAAAGTGAATTACACTTCCATTTTTAGATACCATAAAATGAGAAATTATTTCTCATTATACAATCTTGTTTTATGTAGACAACACAGGAGGAAAAGCTAATACTTAAATCAATAAATGAAATGTTAACTAGAAGTTTGTAGCAACAACAACAAAATGGACACATGCTAAAGAAAGCTATTAGATTTACATAAGTATTATAAATCTTGCATTTTTCATAACACATCAAAAGTTCTTACCTGATGCAACTTGAAAAATGTTTCAATCTCTTCTCCATCTCCACCTATATTGCTAACAAGAAGATGCTGGAGCTGATTGACAGGTCTGAGTTTATGAAACATAAAGCTCCCCTAAAAGTAACCCAAAATAATACAAAGTTAAAATAAAGCTGTCTTTACACTGGCCATACCAACATTCCCTCCCCACAATGCTTATCTTTAGCATTCTGAATTTTCCTTCATTGCACTATTGGATCAAAGTGTAATGTGAATGGTGCCTAAAGCCTAGTTCCCATTCACATGCAGAAAATTCTCTAGCAAGTCTAGAAAAGGCAGGAAAAAAACTGCAATGGCTATAAACTCTCCAGAAATTGAGTTAATTAGCCTAACATAAAGCATACAATACAAACATAAAGCCTTTCTTTATATACTTGCTATATGTATCTTGCAAATCCTCAAAACTGCCTGGAAAAAAATCCTTGAAGAATTCAGGATCAAGGGCATTGTAAGACTCCATTCAATCATCTCGCCTGCATCCACACTAACTACTGGAGAGGGTCTGATTAGTGCCTTTAACAAAACAGCTGCCATTAAACAAATACAGGTTGAGTCTAGAGGTTGCAAGACATTAATGATTAAACATTTTTTAAAATTGCCTATTGGTTAAGATAGTAAGTGCCCTAAAATATTGCCAAATGTAATCAGAAAAGAGAAGTAGGAAAGTTAATTTCTTTTTTCTTTTTGTGGGTTTTGTTTTGTTTTTTTAAAACCCTTTCAAAAAACCCTTTTGGGACTTCTTCTACGACAAAGAAGAAAATATTTGTTCAAATTTCAATTGCCAACAATATTTACTCAAACTATATTTTCTAGGCAACCCATGTCATTGCAGATGTCATTGCCAAGCCACTCTCCATCATCTTTGAAAGGTCATGGAGAACAGGAGAGGTGCCTGAGGACTGGAGGAAAGCCAGTATCACTCCAGTCTTCAAGAAGGGCAAGAAGGAAGACCCGGGAAACTACAGGCCAGTCAGCCTCACCTCCATCCCTGGAAAGGTGATGGAACAGCTCATTCTGGAAGTCATCTCGAAGCATGTAGAAGAAAAGAAGGTGATCAGGAGTATAAAAGATGATAATAACTACCTTTCAGTATTCTGAGTTATTAGGTAGGGTCTGGTAACTCACCAGAGTTCTGTTGATATTAAGTTTTCTTTGTTTTGTTTTTTTTTTATTTTTACTGAGGATTGAGAAAGGAGAGCATGACGTGAAAAGCTCATGGAACTGGAAGCTGAACACGTCAGCTTGCAGTTTTGTATTTCCTTGTAAATTATGATACGTAGTGTAGAACTTGGTGCTGAAAACAGGAAGCTAGTGAAAGAGACACGCCATTGTGACTCAGCCTTAATTCAGAAGAACAATCCTACAACTGACAATTGAAGTCTGAAATATAGGACTCTCAGTACTTCTTATAATGCAGATTTTAGTTACTATAAACTGATCTAATATATTATGGCTTGTTCTATTCTCTGAAAATGGCAACACCTTCCTGAATATTACTTTTGTTTTTTAAATTCCTCATACTAATTTTTTAATTGTTAAAAGGGGGTTGGTCACTCCAAAACAATGTGAAGAACAGCTACTGATTTGTTTTGGTTTTGAACTACTTTGCTACAGAGAAATGTTTCCAATAGTTATGGTACTTACATATTTATGCATAAGTACAATAATAATTATGCTTTGTTAAATGAAAGCATCTGCTAGTATATAAAAAGAAAAAGCCTGAGAAAATAGTGGATGATGTGAAGAGAGGGAACACATGGGGGAGATATGCCCACATACCTGCACAACTCTCAGAATGTTTTTTTGTTATTTACCCTCTGTGTGCCATCCATGCTCTAACGCAGCTTTCTTTTTTTCCTCTTACAGCTTGTTTCACTTACTGAGGAGGTAATGAGGGAAAGCAAAAAACAGTTCCTTACACTTCTCTGAATTCTGGGAAAGGGGCTGACAAACTGGTTCTTTCTTTACAGCCTCTGGTAGAGGAAGATTGTAAGGCTGAAAGGTGAAGGAAATGCTGCTATGTCTGCTCTTTTGTTTTGTCCTTTCTGTCAGCACCATTCCTGGTCACTGTCAGAAGGGTATTACTCAGCTAGATGGGCTTTTGGTCTGGCTGCACTGTATTGGGTTTGCGTGGCAAGGTTTTGGTAGCAGGGGGGCTAGAGGGGTGGCTTCTGTGAGAAGCTGCTAGAAGCTTCCCCCATGTCCAATAGAGCCAATGCCGCCACTGGCCAAGGCCAAGCCAATCAGCAACAGTGGTAGTGCCTCTGGGATAACATATTTAAGAAGGGGGGGGAGAAAAACCTGCTGTGGGAATATAGCAGCGGAGAGAGGAGTAAGAATATGTGAGAGCAACAACTCAGCAGACACCAAGGTCAGTGAAGAAGGAGGGGGAGGAGGTGCTCCAGGCACCGGAGCAGAGATTTCCCTGTAGCCCGTGGTGAAGACCATGGTGAGGCAGGCTGTCCCCCTGCAGCCCATGGAGGTTAATGGTGGAGCAGATATCCACCTGCAGCCCGTGGAGGACCCCATGTCAGAGCAGGTGGATGTGCCCGAAGGAGGCTGTGACCCTGGACCCTTGCCTGCTCTCTCTGGAACTTGCTGTTCTGGGATAGCTGGGGGGGGATACCCCTGCTCCCTGACTGCTGCTCGGGATGGGCTGTATCGGTCGTCAGGTGGTGAGAAATTGTGTATCGTTTGTTTTATATATTCTATTATCCTTATATATATTATTATCATTATTAATAGGTATTTTTTTTTTCCCCTTTGCTGTCCTGGTGAACTGCTTTTATCTCAACCTGTGAGTTTTCCTTTCTCTCTGATTCTCCTCCCCACCCCACCGGGGAGGGGGGAGTGAGCGAGCGGCTGCGTGGTATTTCGGTTACCATTTGGGGTTAAACTGCGACAAGCTGTTTTGGGGAGGGCTGCATTCACTGTCACAATTACACAGTTTAGAATCTCTTTTCTTAATGCTTTATCATGTTCTTGAACTTATGTGTTTTTATCATTGTTTTTAAGTGATAACCCAAACTTTTAAAAAAACCCAATACCTCTGTAGTCATATTTTTTTCTTTTGCATTCTGCTCACTTGTAAACTCACATACATGCTCTTAAAATATAAGCTCCAAAAGCAAGTCTTGCAACTTGAGCTTATCTCACTGAATCTGAAAGGAACAGCTGATTTCCACTGCAAGGTATCACTGTAATGATATTATGTAACCTAGTCAGAAGGCAAAGTTTTCTGCTTATCGCTTTTAGAACTTTTGCCAGTTAGAATGCCACCTACTTGATAATGCCACCTACTCAGTCGCCGAGGCGATCAGCTCCAGTGCCAGCATGACCTGCAGTGGAGTGTCCTAGCGTGGTGCACAAGGGGGTTTCCCGAACCGGGGAGCCTCAGGGGGAGCCGAGGGACCCGCCAGGAGCTGGCAGCTCGCGCGAGAGCGGCTGACGAGACCTGGGCGGGGCCAGGAGCCGCGGTGGCCAAGCGCCCCCACGTATAAAAAAGCCCCTGGGGAGCGCCGGCGACCCGGCAGAAAGCCATGGCCACTCTAAGCCTTGCACCTGCCATGACTGACACAGCTTCCCAGACTGAGCTGCAGTGGGAACATGCTGCCACCCAGGTGTCAGGCTGCAGGGTGTGCCCTACTCTGATGCCAGCACCGGGAGACAGCAGCAGCGAGCACACCTGTGGGAGGCGTGCCCAGGTAGAGGACCTCCTCCGCCTGGTGACAGAGTTCTGGGAGGAGGTGAGCAGGTTGAGGAGTATCAGGGAGTGCGAGAGGGAGATCGACTATTGGACTCGCACCCTGCCCTCCCTGAGACAGGCGCAACAGGCAGCCAAGGTGTCTGTTGTGGGGGACTCCCTATCCCAATCCTCTCCCTGCATGGCTGAACACTGACTTAGGGGACAATGGCAACTAGTGCCTCCCTGGCGAGGCAGGTGTGTTTCCTCAGTGCCTACCCCACCTCCACAGGTGCCCTTGCAAAATAGGTATGAGGCTCTGCAAGTGGAACCGAACAAGGACAAGGCTGATGGTTCAGCTAGCTCAGAGGTGCTGCTGAGGATTAGTCGGCCTATATGTCCTGCATTAAAACTGCCCCCACAAAGGAAAACAAGAGACGGGTCGTTGTCATAGGAGACTCCCTTCTGAAAGGAACAGAAGGGCCAATGTGCAGACTGGACCCGCTCTTTAGGGAAGTCTGCTGCCTCCCTGGGGCCCGGGTCAAGGATGTGAAGAGAAAGCTTCCCACACTAGTAAGGCCCTCAGACTACTATCCCCTGTTGATCTTCCAGGTAGGCAGCATCGAAGTGGCAACAAGAAGTCCCAGGGCAATCAAGAGAGACTTCAGGGCCTTGGGGCGACTGGTTAAGGAATCAGGAGCACAGGTAGTGCTCTCCTCTATCCCTCCAGTTTTGGGGAAAGATGAGGGAAGAAACTGGAGGAGCCAGCAGATCAGTACCTGGCTCCGAGCCTGGTGTCACCAGCAGGACTTTGGGTTCTTCAACCACGGGTCGGTTTACATGACACCAGGCCTGCTGGCGACAGATGGGGTACACCTGTCTCAAAGGGGGAAAAGGATCCTAGCACAGGAGTTAGCAGGGCTCATTGAAAGGGCTTTAAACTAGATTTGAAGGGGGAAGGGGATAAAACCAGGCTTGCTAGAGAGAAGGCTGGGGGTGGCACGCCAATGAATGAGGGATGGCTTGCCAGCGGGGCCCTTCGGTCAGCTGTCTCAGACGAGGTAGGACAGAGAGACCCATGCGGCAGCAGGGACACAGGGGTCACTGATCTGCTAGGAACCACAGAAACGCCTGAGAAGGGACATGTAGGAAGTAAGGGCTTCTCCCACCACAAAGGTGTGTCCCGATCCAATATCAGGGAGGTTTCGTTACGACCCCAGGGACGAGATTAAGACACCAAAACCGGTCAAATATCGTACAACCTTTTGACTTTATTTTCAACGAACAGGGGAGAAAAGCAGGGAAGAGCAGAGGGATAGAGGGGAAAGTTAGAGGGAGAGAGTTGGAGAAAGAGAGGAAACTAGCTACCACCACTCCGAGTCCAATGATGTTCTGCTGACTCTGTCTGAGGCCTTCAATTGTCGTAAGCTTTGTCACGGCCAGGGCCCAGGAGAGACACAAGGATGGCAGGAGGCAGGGAAGGAAAAAGCCCACTAGAGAGCGTGCGTGCTTCTTTTATAGGGGCTCCCCCTTCTGCTCATGCGCAGACTGCGACGGTGTACGTGCGGTTCGTGCCAGATGTGCTGTCCCCTTAGAAGCTTTCTTCAGTTTCGCGCCTTTTTTTTTTTTTTTTTTTTTTTGCGCCTTTGGCTGCCGGGGGTGGGGTGGTGGTAGGATGGCAATTTTGAGACAAACCACATTTAGTATCAGTCCTCTACACCACCCCGTGGCTCGACATTGCAGTTTCCTTAGAAAGAGAGAGAGACAGAGAAAGGGAGAGAGAAAGAGAAGGAGAGAAATAGGGGCAGGGGCAAAGGGAGATCGCGGGAAGAAGGAACTAATGCTTAATAACAAACAAACAGAGGTATTGCTCAATGCAAACTTATTCTCTTATAACTCTTAACAACATTTAACTTTACAGAACAAACTTGGAAAATCAAGTTAACGAGAGGGTTTCTTATCACAGCAAATACAGAACAATTGGTAAATATGGTACGGGTATTAATATGCAATTTTTTCCTTAAGGTACTTTGGGAATCTGAGAGGGTTCAAACAATAGCCACTGCGGTTGGCTGTGGCTGGTGAACGGCACGGATCTCTTTTATGCCATCAGGTGAGGTAGTAGGAATAAAGCGCATATTAGATACAACATGTCGGATTAATTGAATAAAGCAAAGGATTACACAGGGCAAAAACATTAAAGTAGCAACTACGCATAACAAAACCAATAACAGTTGTTTTACCCACAGCACCCCTGGTAACCAGGGCCACAAATCACCACCCCAACTGTTCCAGGTTTGGACAGGAGTATGAGCTAACTTCCTGATATCTTTGGTTAGTTGGAGGACCACCTCGCCTACGTCATCTATTTCTAAACAGCAGTTGGAGATGTTTAGTTTCCCACATACCCCTCCCTCTTCGGCTAATAAGTAATCTAGGACCATCCGGTGTTGAAGGATTGCCGTGCGCATCTGTTGGGATTGCCGGGTCAAAAGGTCTATTGCATCAGCAGTTTTGTTAGTGATAATTTCTAGGGCTGCTGGTAACCTGATTATTCAATTTAAATTATAAATTGGTTCTCTTGCCCCTGATATTGGCTCGTTGGGATTCCAAGTTGCAGGTCCGTAATGTTGGATTATTCGTTCAGGGGGCCATTCATTGTCCCCCCATTTTTGCGTCCCACCCAAATTAATCCCAATAGATTGCATCTTACGGGCAATACTTCTGTCTCCGAGGTTGTCATATAGTCTTATTCCTAACTGAGGTCCGCCTATCTCTGGTAAAAGGAAAAATAGAGATCTGATAATCCCTATATAACAAATTCCCGACCACCCCGTGGGTAAAAATTTGTATGCAGTATGCCCGCAGATCCAATAATGCCCCTTTTTAGCTCCGACGCCCTGAGCAAATGGTCCATTGGCTCATTTTGGAAACTGAAAATAAGTTGTGCCTTTGTCGCCCAGGGGGCTGAAAAATGAGGTTGAGCGATTATTTATGCGGCCAGTGCAATACCAAGCGCCAGAGCTGCCTTTCCATTCGCAAGTCTGTTCGTAAGGGTGATGATCGGATCGTGGGATACTTAAGGTTTCATTTTTGTTTGACCAATACCCCTCAAATCCCTGATTGCGCCCAGTTTCATCGAGCCACATCCATGCGTAAATATCCCTGTGTTTATTGATTACCTTACGAGTGAGTGTCCACCGACATTTACTTTCCCCCACTTCGATCCCTCCCTCCTGAGTGCGGTTTAGACAATATTCCCCCATATTCGGAAACTGAATTGGCCGTGTCTCACTGTCGTCCCATGTGTCGTTTGCGGTTTCACTATAGTTGCTTACGATCTGGTCTGGGGTGAGGGGTGTGGATGTCCACGGCCAACTTGATAACCCTAGAGGTCCTCCACAAACCCAGCAATGGCTTAAATTGAAGGTTTGGCTTACTGCTTTCACCAACAACACAAATTCGTTGTTCTCAAAAGGATGGTACGGATTGGGGGAAGGTAAGGGGAGTGGTCTTTCGTCGCCTTCATGGATGTATTCCTGAATTAGGATGATCAATAACAACACGTGCATTTTCTTGGCCAGGTCTTCGTCCCTAAAAACAAAACAGAAACAAACTCGCTCCTCGGGTCAGAAGGAGGGAATGATCCATTTAGTGTGGATTTTATGGACTTTCCCACTGGCATCCTTTGCTCTCCACGTATATTTATTAATCGGGGTGTCTAACACTAGTGGTACCGCTCCTATGGTGGGGAGTTCAACTAGCACGGGTTGGCCAGGGGAATGGGATGGGTTTTCAGGGTGATCAGGGCTATGGGAGGCGGGTATGATTGTCAGAGCTTGTGGGCAAAATGCTGCGATTTTTGGGCATCCATTTGTTCCCCATCTACTGTTGACGCTGGTCACGGCGTCCCCCACCTGCTCAGCCCACCCTGGTCTGTGCGGTTTCAAGAAGCGTTTAAGTAACCCGTTTGTTCTTTCCACGATCCCATTCGCTTGCGGGTAGTATGGGGTGTGGAACACCCACGAAATTCTCTCCCGGGCTGCCCACTCTTGAACCATTTTGGCTGTAAAATGCGAACCATTATCCGACTGGATTGCCCGCGGTTTGGGGAAGGTCCCAAACCATTCTTTGAGGGCCTTCACGGTATTCTCCCCGGTCGCCTTGGCGCATGCCCTAGCCTGCACTAGTCCGGATACTATTTCGACCCCCACTAGTACATAACATTTTCCCTCCGATCTTCGAAATGGCCCAATGTAGTCGACTTGCCAGGCCTCCCATAAACCTTTCCCCTCTCTCAGGTGCAGGGGGTCACTTTCCAGGGGGTGTCTGTCCAGACGGACGCGACATTGTTCGCAAGAGGATATGCATGTTTTGCATTCCTCCCTAGTGACTGGCCATCCTCGAGCCTGCGCCTCATGGAATAGGTCATTAATCCCTGAATGTTTTCGTTTTACATGTAGCCACTCCAGTAGGTATTCCCAGTTTTCCTGTATTTGGGTGTTTTGTAGGGGAGCTAGCCGAGCCAATTCATCTGCTTCGGCGTTCCACCGGCCCGCCGGGGTATCATTTTGTTGATGAGAAGCCACCCACGCGACTGCAAATTCCCCCCGCCTCACAATTGCAAGGATATCCTGCCATTTTTCCTTTTGCCACACCGGTATCCTGTTAATTTCCCTCCCATTCTGCTCCCAGAATGGTAGCCACTCTGTGCAGCCCTTAAACACTGCATAGGAGTCGGTATAGATGTGTACGGGGGAAATGGTTTGGGCCTCATGTTGGAATACGCTCCACGCTGTGACTAGTTTTCCCACCTGTGCGCTACCCTCCCTCTCAGTAACAATTTGTTCCTTAGTCCCTACTTGGAGTGCTACAGCTCAATATTTCCAGACCTTTCCCTCCCGTTTTGATGAGGCGTCGGTGAACCAGGCATTTGGTACTTGCTCAGAGAATGGGGGGGCGACCTGTATTACCGGGGGAAGTTGGGGGGTCTCCTGGTTTAAATCTACTTTGTCTTGTATGTTCAATATCTTGGTGGCTCCCTCGGACACAGGGAAGATTTTGCAATAGTGCTCAATTTGGGCGTACCACTTTCGTACAGAGGCTCTCTGAGCCACCCCGTCGGGGGGTGGGGTTCCCGCTAGGACTGCTTTAGTCACCTTGAATGGGCCTCGGAGAATTATAGGCTGTTTTTGAACGGTCCGCTCAGCCTCCCGTAAAGCTAGACTGACTACAAACAGCCCCTTTTCCCATGTTGTGTATCTTTTTTCAGCGTCCTTAAAGCTGCGCGAGTAAAACCCAATGGGCCGCGTAGGCCCCTCTGGCCCCTTTTGCCACAGATGGATTGAGAGCCCGGTCCGGGCAAACCCCCATTCAATTTGGATGGGATCTGTCAGGTGGATGGGCCCCAAGGCTTGATAGGCGTTTGCCTCGAATACCAACAGGCGCAGCGCCTCATCGTGGACCAAGGTCCACTCCCAGTGAGCCCTTTTCCGTAGTAGATCGTATAGAGGTCTGGCAATGATCGAAAAGTCGGGAATATGCTTCCTCCAGAATACGAGTAGCCCCAGGGCATGTTGTAGGTCTTTTTTGGACTCCAGCATTTTAATTAGGTCGAGAGAGGACAAGGTATCGGGAGGAATACAAGTCATTCCCCCCCTCCACCAAATTCCCAGAAACTTCACCTCGCTTGAGGGGGTTTGAATTTTCTCGGGTGGAATTGTCAGCCCTATTCGCTCTAGGTGGGTAATGATGTCTCGTTGTGTTTTTTCAATGATGTCCTCTACCTGGCTCCCCCCGATGAGCACGTCGTCTATGTATTGATAGATTTTTAACTCCCGCTTGGATGGGGACTGTCTCGAGCTCCTGTGCTAGAGCGTGATGGGCTAATGTCGGGGAATGTTTATACCCTTGGGGTAGTCTGGTAAAGGTGTATTGCTGCCCCTCCCAGGTGAAAGCAAAACGTTCCTGGTCCTCCGGCTGTAACGGGACCATAAAAAACATGTCTTTGACATCAATTGTCGCCATGATGGGGTGGAATTGTTCCTGGATGGTAGCTATTAATTCAGCGATATTTGGTACGGCGGCTGTTAACGGGCCTGTATTACTATTCAGTCTTCGATAGTCTACGGTTAGTCTCCATTTACCGTTTGGTTTCCGGACCGGCCATACAGGGGAATTAAAAGGGGATTGCGCTGGGATTACGACTCCTTGGGTTTTTAGGTCTTCCAATACGGGCGCGATGCCCTCCCTCGCCCCCAAAGGTAACGGATAAGGTTTTACATTTGTTAGTTGGGAAGGGGGGAGAGGAGGCACCGCTTGCAGCAGGCGCACTGCTGCACCAAAATCTCCGGTTAGCCGTCTAACCTGGGGGACACCAAATGACCACGAATTTCCCTGAGTATCCCGCCATTGTTTTCCTTTCAGGACGTCTATGCCCAAAAGGTTCATTTGGAAGGGCCCCACGGCTGCCATGGTGTCAACAGGATTTTCTTCTCCTGGCAACCATAATGTTACCGGGGTCATGGGTATGGTTTGAGTTCTCCCTAGGGCGTTTAGGACCACTAGATGTTTGGACGGGATCGGGACGCCACATTGTTCTGCCTCACTTCGTTTCAGTGCCGTAATTTGGGCCCCTGTATCAATTAAAAATGTTACAGGCCTCTTTTTTGGTCCTACCGCCACCGTGATCAATAGGTCCCCCTTGTCATTACAGGTGAGCTGTCTTATAAACATCCACCCTCCGCCTCCTCCCTCACCCTGAGGGGGCGGAGGATTTAGTTTCCCGCTGTTTTTTTGTCCCCTTTTAGTCCCTCCCCCACGTTTGCTGTTGGTGGGGAATAGGGGTTTGGTCTGGGCGTCAGCCCTTGTCCGGACCACCTCTGCACAAGCAATTCTAGTTTTTTGGTTGGGAGTCCATCCATTAAATCACGGGGAACCCCTTTTTGTAGCCCCAATTGCCACAGCCCCTGCCGGGTTAGGGGTCTTTCCCTCTTCGCCAGATCTGGGCTCCTCCCAGAAAGGAACGGCTGCCTATTTCCTGACTCTGCTGCCCGTACAGCCCTCGTTTTGACTTTTTGGTAAGTCCGATTAACTGGCCCGTATTTTCTCCCATAATTGATCAATTCCTGCGCTATTTCTCCCCAGGTCCACACCTTTCATCCTAGCCTCCGATGTTCGGGGGTCACCGTACCCTCTAGGGCTGCTGCGATTCTCTCTTCGGTGGGCATATTTTGAATTCTCCCCTGTAGTTGGATCCCAATCAGTTTTAGAGAATCGGGGAGTCCCCGTATTAGGGGCGTCATCCGCTCGGGATCTACTGGCAGCAGCATCAGGGAGCTCAGGTTGGGCTTGAGCTCCCGATCATACATCATTTGGAGGCAGGCTGCCTTCTGTACGCTTTCCACTAATTGGTCCACTGAGCCCGTTATGGCTAGGGGATCCCCCCTTTCCAACAGGTTCAGCCCCCCGCCCAATATGCTGCCCTCTGGGTTAACGACCACGGGGCTCGGCGGTCGCCAGTTGTTAGGAACACACCTGGGCCCCAATATCCCTCTGCCTCTTTTTCCGACAGCAGGATCCCATCACCCCCCGACAGGGAAATCCTCCACACATATTCGGTTTCAGATTCCCTTGCCGTTCTAGCAAAGTCCTTTCGCAGCTTCGCCAATTCGGTGGCTGTGAAAGGAATTTCCTTGGTGACAACCTGGGGGCGATTATCGGTGTCGTCATCGTATATGTACTCCATTTTGACTAGCAGGCACATATGAGGGGGGCTGTCTACGGTTTCTCTTAATTTTTTCAGGTCCTTTTGGGGGTAAAGCTGTTGTACCCCCCTTTTCCTCAAGCAGCACCTCTGTTTCAGCCAGAGTGTCTGCCTCTCTTAGGAGTTGATTTCTCAACTTCTCCTTCAGTATTAGGTTCTGGCGCTTCTCCTCCTCCAGCACCCGCTTATTTTCTTGTAGTTGTTCTTGCAGCGTTGTTATCGCTGCCTGCTTCTTTATGCAAAACCATTATTCGGTCGATTACGCTTTGCAATTGGAACCAGTGGTCCCTTGCCCAATCCCATCCCGGGGGCGAGGGACGAGATCGATATGCTTCCAAAAAATCATACAATTTGTTGGTTTCCTCACAAAAATTGCCTGCCTTCTGGGCGGCCATGTCCTACAAAGGGGATTCTCGTCCCAGGAGGGCCAAACCTTAAAAAGTCCAAGTCTCCCCTATACGCTCTCAGGAGGCCAAACCGTAAACTACTAAATGTCCTACAAAGGGGGTGTCGTCCTGAGAGGGTCCCACTTAAAAGGTCCAAGTCCCCCCTATACACTCTCAGGAGGCCAAACCATAGACTAATATACAAATTATTAATAAGAGGAAACCAACATTCACTCCTTTCTTACGCTTCGTTCGTCTCCAGCTGCTTCCCTCACGGGAGAGCAGAACCGCGGATCGGAACTCCGCACTCGCTTCGTACTTGCTCATACGTCTCGTTCACACACAATCGCACAGCACACCACAATAAGGTTGTACGACACTCTCATCTCAAGGGATCCTGTCCGTGACGCCAATTAAAATGTCCCGATCCAATATCAGGGAGGTTTCGTTACGACCCCAGGGACAAGATTAAGACACCAAAACCGGTCAAATATCGTACAACCTTTTGACTTTATTTTCAACGAACAGGGGAGAAAAGCAGGGAAGAGCAGAGGGATAGAGGGGAAAGTTAGAGGGAGAGAGTTGGAGAAAGAGAGGAAACTAGCTACCACCACTCCGAGTCCAATGATGTTCCGCTGACTCTGTCTGAGGCCTTCAATTGTCGTAAGCTTTGTCACGGCCAGGGCCCAGGAGAGACACAAGGATGGCAGGAGGCAGGGAAGGAAAAAGCCCACTAGAGAGCGTGCGTGCTTCTTTTATAGGGGCTCCCCCTTCTGCTCATGCGCAGACTGCGACGGTGTACGTGCGGTTCGTGCCAGATGTGCTGTCCCCTTAGAAGCCTTCTTCAGTTTCGTGCCTTTTTTTTTTTTTTTCCTTTTCGCGCCTTTGGCTGCCGGGGGTGGGGTGGTGGTAGGATGGCAATTTTGAGACAAACCACATTTAGTATCAGTCCTCTACAAGGTGACAGGATCATTAGCCCAGCTGAAGTGCATCTACACCAATGCACAGAGCATGGGCAACAAACAGGAGGAGCTTGAAGCCATTGTGAAAGGGGAAAACTATGATATAGTTGCCATCACGGAAACATGGTGGGATGACACGCACAACTGGAGTGCCACGATGGATGGCTATAAACTCTTCAGGAGGGATAGGCAAGGAAGGAGAGGCGGTGGGGTAGCCCTCTATGTTAAGGAGAGTCTGGACTGCCTTGAGCTTGAGGATGGTGACGCGAGGGTTGAGTGCCTATGGGTAAGAGTCAGGGGGAAGGCCACCAAGGCAGATATCATGGTGGGAGTCTGTTATAGACCACCCAACCAGGATGAGGAGGTAGATGAAGTATTCTACAAGCAGCTGGGAGAAGCCTCACAACTGCTAGCCCTTGTTCTTGTGGGGGACTTGAACTTGCCAGATGTCTGCTGGAAATACAGTGCAGCAGAGAGGAAACAGTCCAGGAGGTTCCTGGAGTGTGTGGAAGAGAACTTCCTCACACAGCTGGTGAGGGAGCCCACGAGAGAAGGCGCCCCACTGGACCTGTTGTTTGTGAACAGAGAAGGTCTTGTGGGTGATGTGACAGTTGGAGGCCGTCTTGGGCATAGTGACCACAAAATGACTGAGTTTTTGATTCTCAGAGAAGTAAGGAGGAGGGTCACCAGAACTGCCACCTTGGACTTCTGGAGGGCAGACTTTGGCCTGTTTAGGAGTCTGGTTGGCAGAGTCCCTTGGGAGGCAGCCCTGAAGGGCAAAGGAGTCCAGGAAGGCTGGACATCCTTCAAAAGGGAAATCTTAAAGGCGCAGGAGCAGGCCGTCCCCATGAGGCGAAAGACGAGCTGGCGGGGAAGAAGACCGGCCTGGCTGAGCAGAGAGCTCCGGCTGGAACTTAGGAAAAAAAAGAGAGTCTACAACCTTTGGAGGAAGGGGCAGGCAACTCAGGAGGACTACAAGGATGTTGTGAGGTTATGTAGGGAGAAAACGAGAAGGGCCAAAGCCCAACTAGAACTTAATCTGGCTACTGCCATGAAAGACAACAAAAAGTCTGTCTAGAAATACATTAACAATAAAAAGGGGGCTAAGGAAAATCTCCCTCCTTTATTGGATGCAGGGGGAAACTTAGTGTCAAGGGATGAGGAAAAGGCTGAGGTGCTAAATGCATTCTTTGCCTCAGTCTTTCACAGCAAGGGAAGTTGTTCTCTGGGCACCCAGCCCCCTGAGCAGGAAGACAGGGATGGGAAGCAGAATGAAGACCCCGTAGTCCAAGGGGAAATGGTCAGTGACCTGCTACGCCACCTAGACACGCACAAGTCTATGGGGCCGGATGGGATTCAAGCAAGGGTGCTGAAAGAGCTTGCAGAAGTGCTCACCAAGCCACTCTCCATCATTTACCAGCAGTCCTTGCTAACTGGGGAGGTCCCAGTTGACTGGAGGCTGGCAAATGTGACGCCCATCTACAAGAAGGGCCGGAAGGAGGATCCGGGCAACTACAGGCCTGTCAGCCTGACCTCAGTGCCTGGGAAGGTTATGGAGCAGATCATCTTGAGTGCCATCATGCGGCACATACGGGACAACCAGGCGATCGGGCCCAGTCAGCATGGGTTTATGAAAGGCAGGTCCTGCCTGACCAACCTGATCTCCTCCTGTGACAAGGTGACCCGCCTAGTGGATGAGGGAAAGGCTGTGGACGTTGTGTACGTGGACTTTAGTAAAGCCTTTGACACCGTCTCCCACAGCATCCTCCTGGAGAAACTGGCTACCCATGGCTTGGACGGGCATACTCTGCGCTGGGTAGGAAACTGGCTGGATGGCCAGGCCCAAAGTGTTGTTGTGAATGGAGTTAAATCCGGTTGGTGGCCGGTCACAAGTGGTGTTCCCCAGGGCTCAGTACTGGGGCCAGTCCTGTTCAATATCTTTATCAATGATCTGGATGAGGGGATCGAGTGCACCCTCAGTAAGTTTGCAGATGACACCAAATTGGGAGGGAGTGTTGATCTGCTGGAGGGCAGGCAGGCGCTACAGAGGGATCTGGACAGGCTGGGTCGATGGGCCGAGGCCAATTGTATGAGGTTCAACAAGGCCAGGCAACGCTACAGGCTTGGTAGGGAGTGGCTGGAAAGCTGCCTGGCGGAAAAGGACCTGGGGGTGTTGGTGGACAGCCGGCTGAATATGAGTCAGCAGTGTGCCCAGGTGGCCAAGAAGGCCAATGGCATCCTGGCCTGTATCAGAAATAGTGTGGCCAGCAGGAGTAGGGAGGTGATCGTCCCCCTGTACTTGGCCCTGGTGAGGCTGCGCCTCGAGTACTGTGTTCACTTTTGGGCCCCTCACTACAAGAAAGACATGGAAGTGCTGGAGCGTGTCCAGAGAAGGGCAACGAGGCTGGTGAAGGGTCTGGAACACAAGTCCTATGAGGAGCGGCTGAGGGAACTGGGGATGTTTAGCCTGGAGAAAAGGAGGCTGAGGGGAGACCTTATTGCTCTCTACAACTACCTGAAAGGAGGTTGCAGAGAGATGGGGGTCGGTCTCTTCTCCCTAGTAACAGACAACAAAACAAGAGGAAATGGCCTCCAGTTGTGCCAGGGGAGGTTCAGATTGGACATTCGTAAAAATTTCTTCACCGAAAGGGTTGTCGGGCATTGGAACAGGCTGCCCAGGGAGGTGGTGGAGTCACTATCCCTGGAGGTATTCAAAAGACGTTTGGATGAGGCCCTAAGGGATATGATTTAGTGGGGGACTTGGTAATGCTAGGTTAATGGTTGGACCCGATGATCTTGGAGGTCTCTTCCAACCAGAACAATTCTATTATTCTATGATTCTATAACTGCCAGCAGAGGGAGCACATTATTTTGAATAAACTGAATGAGCATGGATTAAATAGTTCTTATTTTTAGCATTGGAAAATTTCTGGCAAGTGATGTGTTCACACAACTGATTTGGACAACAGTGAAATGATAATTCAATGTAACTTTTAGAATCTAGATGTGTGATAGTTTACTGAATATCAAATATTTTGTCAAAAGTGCCTGATTCCCTGTACTATTTTACTGGCATTATAAGGCAAGTGCCATGCTTTGTGTTCTCACTCTGGTTGTGAGCCTGGACCATTACTCTTTTGAGTTCCACCCAGCCAACAGAGGTGCAGAGCGTCTGCACAAGCTGCAACCTGAAGCAGCATCTTGAAAATGCTCTGTAACAACATTTTCTGTTGACTTCTAAGCAGTATACTGATGATGATGAATTCATTGAGCCACCACTTCTGCCTGGGTTCAAGGATAGTGATGACGATAATGACAATGATGATACAGAGGAGGAAGATAATGTAAGTATTTTGTTCCTCTAATGTTTTAACACTTTGAGTAGACTAATTTGTATGTTCTTTCCTTTATGATTGAATTTGCAGGTGAAGTATGACTGTTTGAAATGCAGGGAGTTTGTATTTTTTCTAATGATTATTCAACAGATGCAAATAATTTTAATTTAAAAATACCCACTTTTTTTAAAACATCTACATGTGAATCTCAAGGGAAATTCATCATCAATTAGTATACATTGTTTACTCTTTTTCTTTTTTATTTCTGCATTTTGAAATAACTATATAAATAAATATTTTATATAAATATATAGTTTGTTTCCCAATGCATGTGTAGAATTTTTTTTCAAGAAAGGGGAGGTAGAGATGGGCTTGAATCTATGGAGAATAATTGTGCCAAAACTTCTGAGAAAATGTACTGCTGTAACTGAGGGAGGTTTTTTTGTTTGTTTTAGTTTGTTTTTTTCTAAATCTAAATAAGTGCCAGACTGGTTTGTGTCCTGGTTTAGGCCAGGATGGAGCTAGTTTTATTTTCAGCAGCTCCTGTGTTTTGGCTTTAGTGTGAGAAGAACAGTGATAGCACACTGATGTTGCTAGTTGCTGCTGAACCACCAAGGACATTTTGCTGTTTTCCAGGTTCTGCTAACGTGCAGATGCAAAAACTTGGGAGGGGTAGAGACAGGATAGTTGATCCAAACTGGCCAAAGAGAGTATTCCATACCAGAGACATCATGCTTGATATAAGCGAGGGTGGGTCGGTGGGCCACTAGTTTTGACTAGATCTTTCTTGGTCCTTTGGGCTTTTGAGGCTTTTGAGACCTTTAACTTGCCCTAATCCTTAAGCTTCCCTTCGGGTTGCTTTTTGTTTCCCTATTTTTACCTTTTTGTTTTTCACTCGTTTAGCTGTTTGTTCCCTCGCCTGCTTTCCCTGGAACTTGCTGTTCTGGGATAGCTGGGTGGGGGATACCCCTGCTCCCTGCCTGCTGCTCGGGACGGGCTGTATCGGTCGTCGGGTGGTGAGAAATTGTGTATCATTTGTTTCATATATTCTATTATCCTTGTATATATTATCATTATTATCATTATTAATATATTTTCATATTTTTTACTTTGCTGTCCTGGTGAGCTGTTTTTATCTCAACCCACGAGTTTTCCTTTCTCTCCAATTCTCCTCCCCAACCCAACAGGGAGGTGGGGAGTGAGCGAGCGGCTGCGTGGTATTGGGTTACAATTTGGGGTTAAACCACGACAGTTTGTTAGAGTGAATATAGGTTGTATATATGTAAAAAGCGAGGAGAAAACCCCAAACAGCCTAACTTGGGTGTCACAGATACAGACAAAACCTATATGTCCTGTTACACAAATATAAACCTAATCCTATAAAACAAGTTCTAAGGTGTCTCAGGGGTTTCTTTTCCTCTTCACTTTTGACTAGGTGTTTAGTTTGTTCTTTTCCTGTAAAATCTCTTACCTTGCATCTTGTGAACTATAAAACATAAGTTTAGACTACTCACTTAAAATGAGTGAGAGCAACTTCTTGAGCAAAGATAACTGATTTTCAGAGCGAGCCTAACCTTGTATGATCACAAATTTTTGGGGATTTTTTTTTCGGGGGATAAGTGATGGGAAATTCTGATACTTTAAGGTGTTTTATTATTTTGTCTGATCTACTTGATTTATTGTTGCCTACTGATTTCTTTAATTATCAAACTGTACATTTTTAGCACCATATCTCCTGTGATCTCATCTCTAACCCAGACATGACTTGTTTTGTCTTAGGGAACCAACTGCTGATAAATCCCAAGCTTTCTTTGAGAATGTTGTAAGTCATAAGTGCCTTAAGTTAACTTATGAATTAATATTGATCTGTATCAGGAATTCCCTTAACTTTGAGCTGTAATGGCACTGTGGAGTGAGTCCATATTCCTGAGGATGTCATAGACTCAGCAGATTTCAGTTGCTGTGGATCATGTCATATTGAAGTCACTGCTTCTTTTCTGCCAATTTTCATCTTTTCTCCCATCTCAGGTCTGCTTGTTTATACATTTTCAGCTCATAGTAAAATTTGAAAATACAGTGCTTTATCCAGAAATTTAATCAAACATGAATCTTTCCAACAGATAATCAGAATAATAGTTCCTGTCTTGAAAAGTACTTACATTTATTGATGCTGAAGGAAATGTTTGGTCTTGTTCAGTTTTGGCTCTAAATAGTTTTCAACCTTTTTCATTATCCAGAGTGTTAGTGCGTACACAGATTGTGGTGAACCCAGATGCTTGTCATTTTGGAAAAAAACTAAAATATATTGGATTTACACAAAGAAGAACAACTTCAGAAAGTATCTATTAATAGCTGCTAACTTTGTGCATATATGTACTAGGAAGTGGTAAATCTCAAAAAAATGTATGCTTATTCTGCACAGGTGTGTTGTTCTTTCTTTGAGGTCTCACCAGAATGCCCTTCTAAATCACAGCTCTCCCTAGCTGTCCTAATTTCTCTTCCCAGAAAAAAAAATCTTTTGC
Source organism: Phoenicopterus ruber ruber (assembly GCA_009819775.1). NCBI lineage: Eukaryota > Metazoa > Chordata > Aves > Phoenicopteriformes > Phoenicopteridae > Phoenicopterus > Phoenicopterus ruber. The sequence continues at coordinate 25,868,321 of CM020247.1, forward strand.
TCTGCTGTCAGCACTTCTGAAGCTTTTAACTGCCTTATAGCACTGAATAATTAAAGCCACACAGAAAGAAACAATCAGGCTTGGGAATCAAGTCCTGCCAGGTATCTTTAATCTTTGGGAGAGTAAAAGTTCTCCAAGATGCTCAAAGGATTTCAGTGTATATGACACTAAAATAAAACAGTGTAAACTTGAAATCATGTTATATCCTGACAACTAAACCCAAAGTTAAGCTTCATGTCTGCTAATATTCCATTGAAGTATTGCACAAAACTTTGCATCAGAAATCTCTTGTAGCTATTCATCCTGATCTTTTCTACACAGACTTTATTGTTCATTGCTTTGTTTCCATGTTACGTCCTTACTTATTTTCTTAAACAATGGAGATTTGAAAACACCAGAACTATACGCAGTAGTTGTCTGGGGGGGAGGTATATTTCTGTGGAATGCCTTGTCAGGGTCTTAAGGAATTAAATTGATTTCTAAACTGAGTATCTTTAGATTGCTCTTCCTAATAATTAACGGAATTTTGCATGTGTTGGAAAATCATAGAGAATTTTGTTTAAAAACACACCAGATTAGCTAAATAATGGTAGTTCATCTTGTATACTAGGGTTTTCTTTTGCAAATGAGAATTGATACAAATAGCTTGTGGTTTGACCATAATTTTGTTGTAAGACTGGATTAAAATTTGGGAAAACTTTTCCTCTGGTTCCATGGTCTGTTAGAGACGTCATTTTCTGTGGTTAGCAAAAAGCATTATATATTTAGCTTGCTGTAATCCCTTTCTGAAATAAAATATATATACCTTTCAATTAAGTGTGTTGCCAATGGTCTTGCCTACATATACTGAATTGGCAAAATTATTTGGTTGCATCAAAGAAAGTTTCACCATGTTAGTCAAGTAAGCTATAATGGAAATACACTAAATATTCAACATCTGTTTTATCGCATCATCAGTGGAAGGTTGACATCGTTTGACATCTCTTTTGTTGAGTAATTTTATTAGGTTCACATGAATCAAGAGTCCTATATATACTACTGTTTCGGTTTATGGTATAATCATCTCTTTCGTCTCAGTAGTGAGTGCTATATGGATTCCTAAATGTTATCATGTTCAAACTACAGATTAGTGCCAAGTTGTAGCAGACTCCTTCATTTATTCATATTTATGGAATAAATGAGGTCTTTTAGGAGAAAGTAACTAAATGCTGAGCACTCGTTGTCCTGGTTGCGGCTGGGATAGGGTTAATTTTCACCAGAAGCTGGCCGGGGTCTATTCTATACCATGTGACCGTCACGCTCACTATTTAGAGGGGGGTGACTGGCGGGGCGGGGATCGCTGCTCAGAGCGGGCTGGGCGTCGGGCTGCGGGCGGGAGCGACCTGTCCGGAAAGCACCGCTAAGTACTCGCTGTTGTTGTCATTGTTGGGGTTTCTCGCTTGTTTGTTCTCTTTCCCTTTGTTGCTTGGTTAAACTGTTGTTGTTGTTAACCCACGAGTTTTTGCTTTTCTTCATCCCAATTCTCTCCCCGTCCCACCGGGAGGGGGGGGTGAGCGAGCGACCGCGTGGCTCAGCCTCCAGCTGGGGCTAAACCACGACAGTCCTTTTTGGCGCCCAACGTGGGGCACGACAACAGCACTTTTGTATTAAGTGTGCTCTAACTGTAGTAATTACTAAGTGACAAGCTCCTGCACGGGTCAAAAAAAGTTTGCTGGCTGCGTTGTTTATCTCTTGACTTTTGGCAACATGTTAATGCGAATGTGGTTTGTTCTGGCACTGACGGTCTCACTGTGCTGGGGGAGCTATCTGGTGGAGAGGATGAGGGAATACATCATCTCCCTCTCCCTACCCAGGGTTAATGTGGACAGGCTTATTACACAGGCTCCTGAGGTCCTTACTCACCCTTGTGTGAACTGCTTGGTATTACTTACTAATATTGTTGGCATGTTATGGGGTTTGTGGAATCTGGTCTCGTCCTGGTGGAAGAGAAGACAACTTTTGGGTGAGGCTATATTGAAGCGTGACCTGAGGCAGCCGGTCCCAGGGTGGCAGGGTGTGTGGAAGGACTTGGGCAGGTTCCTAGGGCGGTTAACACCTCCCATAGCCTGGGACTTTACACCTGAACAGGTGAGCAACCCTAGCAAACTGACACGCCACCTGATGGAAGGGTGCCTTGCCTATCCCAATGAGAACCACCAGCTTCTAGCGTTGTACTGGGGCCTGGCTTGTGCCTATCGAGCCGCAGTTCAGCATTCCCAGAGGACTCCAGTTGAGGCAGGGACCCAAACTGCACCTGAGGACATCATGGTTGAGATAGGGACCCAAACAACACCACCAACTACAGTAATTGCCCCAGTAGTCAAAAAGAAGCAATGGACAAGGAGGACAACGGGTCCATACCCTCGATTAGTAAGGGAAAAGGAAGAAGAGGAAGGGTCAGATCACGAAGCCGGTCCTTCGACAAGGACATCGGAGGAAGGAGTGAGAGAATTTCGACAGGAAGCAGAAACTACCCGGTCCCTGACCTCAGCAGAACTTCGAGACATGCGGAAAGATTACAGCCGCCAGCCAGGTGAGCGGATTGCTGCCTGGCTGCTCCGATGCTGGGATAGTGGGGCCGACAGTCAGCACTTGGAAGGCAAGGAAGCCCAACAGCTGGGATCCCTTGCTAGGAACCGGGGAATTGAGAGAGGAATTGGAAAAGAGGCAGCAATTTGCAGTCTCTGGAGACGGCTCCTCTCAAGTGTGAGGGCAAGGTATCCATTCAAGGAAGATCTTGTGAACTCCCCAGGGAAGTGGACCACTGCAGATGAAGGCATCCAGTACCTGAGAGAATTAGCAGTACTGGAAGTCATCTACAGGGATCTAGACAATGATGAGGTCTCCAAAGATCCAGACGATGTCCTGTGCACACGGGCTATGTGGAGGAAGGTGATTCAGAGCGCCCCACCGTCATATTCTAACAGCCTGGCAGCGATGTATTTCCCAGATATTGATACGCCAACTGTGGAGAGAGTGTCGTCTTGGCTCCAAAACTTTGAAGAAAATCTCTGTACCGCCTCATCCCTACGGGCCAGTGCCTTGACTATCAGGAATGCCCCAAGAAATCAGTCCTCTCCTGCCTCAGTTGGAGGGAAAGGGAGCCCCAGACGCATGCCACGTGGAGCACTCTGGTTCTTCCTGCGTGACCAGGGGGAGGACATGAGGAAGTGGGACGGTGAACCCACCTTTAAGCTAGAAGCCCGTGTACGCGAACTGAGAGGGAAGACAGCTGTTAAGAAGGGGCCACCCAAGAAGTCTGTCAGCAGAGTTGCTGTAGAGATGCACGAAGGCAATCGGCGATTTCCCAAACAGAGAAGAACTGAAATCACCTCCCTTGATCCTGAGGAGGGGCCTTCTGGTCTGGCGCTGCAAGGGTCAGACAGGGAATACTCTGACGAGGAACAGGAATAGAGGGTCCCTGCCTTCGGCCAGGAGGAGGAAAGGGATGACCGGGTATACTGGACTGTGTGGGTTCGATGGCCTGGCACATCAAACCCACAGAAGTATAGGGCTTTAGTAGACACAGGTGCACAATGTAGTCTGATGCCATCAGAACATAGGGGCACGAAACCCATCTGGATCTCGGGAGTGACAGGGGGATGCCAAGAATTGTCAGTATTGGAGGCTGAGGTGAGCTTAACAGGGGACAAGTGGGAAAAGCACCCCATTGTGACTGGCCCAGAGGCCCCTTGTATCCTTGGCATAGACTACCTCAGGAGAGGGTACTTCAAGGACCCAAAGGGATACCGATGGGCTTTTGGTGTAGCCACGGTGAATGCAGAGAAGACCAAACAGCTATCTGTCTATCCTGCCTGGCCTCTCAGAAGATCCCTGCGTTGTGGGATTGCTGCAAGCTGAAGAACAGAAGGTACCAATTGCTACCAGGACGGTGCACCGGCGGCAATATCGCACGAACAGAGACTCCCTGGCTCCCATCCGTGAGCTGATTCATCAACTGGAGAGCCAAGGAGTCATTAGTAAGACGCATTCACCTTTTAATAGTCCTATATGGCCAGTACGGAAATCTAATGGGGAATGGAGACTAACAGTGGACTACCGTGGCCTGAATGAAGTCACGCCACCACTGAGTGCTGCCGTGCCGGACATGCTAGAACTTCAGTATGAACTGGAGTCCAAGGCATCCAAGTGGTATGCCACCATTGATATTGCCAACGCGTTCTTCTCCATCCCTTTGGCAGCAGAGTGCAGGCCACAGTTTGCTTTTACTTGGAGGGGTGTCCAGTACACCTGGAATCGACTGCCCCAGGGGTGGAAACACAGCCCTACCATTTGCCATGGACTGATCCAGACTGCACTGGAGAAGGGTGGAGCTCCAGAACACCTACAATACATTGATGACATCATTGTGTGGGGCAACACAGCAGAAGAGGTTTTTGAGAAAGGGGAAAAAATAATTCAAATTCTTCTGAGAGCTGGCTTTGCCATAAAACGAGGGAAGGTCAAAGGACCTGCACAGGAGATCCAGTTCCTAGGAATAAAATGGCAAGATGGACGTCGTCAGATTCCAACAGATGTGATCAACAAAATAGCAGCTATGTCTCCACCAGCTAACAAAAAGGAGACCCAAGCTTTCTTAGGCGTTGTGGGTTTTTGGAGAATGCATATTCCAAATTACAGTTTTATTGTAAGCCCTCTCTATCACGTGACCTGAAAGAAGAATGATTTCACATGGGGCCCTGAGCAACGACAAGCCTTCGAACAAATTAAACAGGAGATAGTTCATGCAGTAGCCCTTGGGCCAGTCCGGGCAGGGCAAGATGTTAAAAATGTGCTCTACACCGCAGCTGGGGAGAACGGCCCTACCTGGAGCCTCTGGCAGAAAGCACCAGGGGAGACTCGAGGTCGACCCCTGGGGTTTTGGAGCCGGGGATACAGAGGATCTGAGGCCCACTACACTCCAACTGAAAAAGAGATTTTGGCAGCATATGAAGGGGTTCGAGCTGCTTCGGAGGTGGTTGGTACTGAAGCCCAGCTCCTCCTGGCACCCCGACTGCCGGTGCTGGGCTGGATGTTCAAAGGGAGAGTCCCCTCTACACATCATGCAACTGATGCTACATGGAGCAAGTGGGTCGCACTGATCACACAACGAGCTCGAATAGGAAACCCCAGTCGCCCAGGAATCTTGGAAGTGATCACAGACTGGCCAGAAGGGAAAGACTTTGGAATGTCGACAGAGGAAGAGGTGACACGTGCTGAAGAGGCCCCACCATATAATGAACTACCAGAAAATGAGAAGGAATATGCCCTGTTCACTGATGGGTCCTGTCGTATTGTGGGAAAACATCGAAGGTGGAAAGCTGCTGTGTGGAGTCCTACACGACGAGTTGCAGAAGCCACTGAAGGACAAGGTGAATCGAGTCAGTTTGCAGAGGTGAAAGCCATCCAGCTGGCTTTAGATATTGCCGAGCGAGAGAAGTGGCCAGTGCTCTATCTCTATACCGACTCCTGGATGGTGGCGAATGCTCTGTGGGGGTGGTTACAGCAATGGAAGCAGAGCAACTGGCAGCGCAGAGGCAAACCCATCTGGGCTGCCAAATTGTGGCAAGATATTGCTGCCCGGGTAGAGAAGCTGGTTATAAAAGTACGTCATGTAGATGCCCACGTACCCAAGAGTCAAGACACTGAGGAACATCAAAACAACCAGCAGGTGGATCAGGCTGCTAGGATTGAAGTGGCGCAGGTGGATCTGGACTGGCAACATAAAGGTGAATTATTCCTAGCTCTGTGGGCCCATGACACCTCAGGCCATCAGGGAAGAGATGCAACATATAGATGGGCTCGTGATCGAGGGGTGGACTTGACCATAGACACTATCGCACAGGTTATCCATGAGTGTGAAACATGTGCTGCAATCAAGCAAGCCAAGCGGTCAAAGCCTCTTTGGTTTGGAGGACGATGGCTGAAATACAAATATGGGGAGGCCTGGCAGATTGATTATATCACACTCCCACAGACCCGCCAAGGCAAGCGCCATGTCCTCACAATGGTGGAAGCAACCACCGGGTGGCTGGAAACATATCCTGTGTCCCACGCCACTGCCCGAAACACTATCCTGGGCCTTGAAAAGCAAGTCTTATGGCGACATGGCACCCCAGAAAGGATTGAGTCAGACAATGGGACTCATTTCCGAAACAACCTTATAGACACCTGGGCCAAAGAGCATGGCATTGAGTGGGTGTATCACATCCCCTATCATGCACCAGCCTCTGGGAAAATTGAACGATACAATGGACTACTGAAAACTACACTGAGGGCAATGGGTGGTGGGACCTTCAAACATTGGGATACACATTTAGCAAAAGCCACCTGGTTAGTTAACACTGGAGGGTCTACCAATCGAGCTGGCCCTGCCCAATCAAAGCCTTTACATACTGTAGAAGGGGATAAAGTTCCTGTAGTGCACATGAAGAATATGTTAGGGAAGACAGTCTGGGTTACTCCTGCCTCGGGCAAAGGCAAACCCATCCGTGGGGTTGCTTTTGCTCAAGGACCTGGGTGCACTTGGTGGGTGATGCGAAAGGATGGGGAAGTCCGATGTGTACCTCGAGGGGATTTGATTTTGGGTGAGAATAGTCAATGAATGAACTATTGATAAAACTGAGCAAAGTGCAGCAGTAATGGAAGCAGAACTGGCTTTAGCAACTGGCGCCCATCAACTTCCTCAAGAGATCGGCATCTTCAACCCACAGACCGTGGACATGATGCAGCAGCCGAGCCAGATACTGTGACTGCAAGTTCCAGATGCAACAATCCAACACTACAGACCATCCTCCCACTGCGTCCAGTGTCGCCTGCCACACCACGCCGAGACCCAGCCCTGTTTCACCGACTGAGCAAACTCCACATCATCTCTCCTGCCCCAAGAGACTATTCTGACAGATGGAGCCTAAAGTCATGGACTAAATGAACTCAATGGACACTTCAAAGGGATGGTCCACAGACTAAGGGAATGATGTCTGTGTGTATATCTATATATATATATATAACAGGAAAAGTGGTGGTGATTAATTGGAAAGTGTAGGATCTGAGCGTGACATATATGGTAGAGAATAAGGGGTGGATAATGTCCTGGTTGCGGCTGGGATAGGGTTAATTTTCACCAGAAGCTGGCCGGGGTCTATTCTATACCATGTGACCGTCACGCTCACTATTTAGAGGGGGGTGACTGGCGGGGCGGGGATCGCTGCTCGGGAGCGGGCTGGGCGTCGGGCTCCGGGCGGGAGCGACCTGTCCGGAAAGCACCGCTAAGTACTCGCTGTTGTTGTCATTGTTGGGGTTTCTCGCTTGTTTGTTCTCTTTCCCTTTGTTGCTTGGTTAAACTGTTGTTGTTGTTAACCCACGAGTTTTTGCTTTTCTTCATCCCAATTCTCTCCCCGTCCCACTGGGAGGGGGGGGGTGAGCGAGCGACCGCGTGGCTCAGCCTCCGGCTGGGGCTAAACCACGACATCGTTTAGGTAGTCATAGCAGTGTGGGAGAACAATATTATTTAATAATTGAGAAATGGCAGGAAGATGCATAACATCTCTTAAGTGGTAAAACTGCATATTTTTGGAGGTAATATGTATGTTCCACAGAAAAGGGTAAGTCTTTCAGTAGTAGAGATAACCTCCTCTTCACTTCATAAGCTATCAGCAATGAAATAGAAAATATGTGTTTCTTTTTAATCCCTCTGTGTTATAGTGTGCTGTGTACCTGTTTTCTGTTGTCCTCCATCAAAGATGGCTGCACCTTAGTAGGGCTTTGTGCAGTGAAATCTCTAAAATGCGGTCTATTATACATGTAAATCATTTTGGAAAAATGACTGGATTGTTACTTTAACTTGATGTCTGTCATGTGCCAATGAGATATGGATTTTTTACAATTTTTATATGATTGCTTGTATGCCTGTCAGATTTATGGATTCTGTGCACTGAATATAACTTACTTTCATTATCTCTCTCCAAAGGGCAGTGGACATCTTTTTTAGTGAAACTCTTGCTTTAGTTCTATAAATTTCTCTAGAATGTCAAAGGAAAAACAACATGTAGAAACATCTGATTTTACTTCAACCTGTGTTTCTCAGTAGTCACTTTGTTTGCTGGTTGACTGTTTTAATTTCCAGCAACATAATGGTATTAATTTTTTTGTGTGTGTGTATATATATATATGTATAGTTGAATAATGCTACAACTGGCTCAATAACGTGTAGTTACTGGAAACCAGAGTTAAAAGACCCCAATGAAAAGTTTCAGACAGAAAGGTAACTTGCAGACTGGTGTGATTTAAGTTTGTCTGAACTTAAGACAATAGTTAAAAAACAGTCTAGAATAGATTTGGTTGAGAATAAGCAGAGTGGCGGAAATCTGAGACCTGTGGGTTTTCAGTCTAAACAGTTAATTTATAACTGGGAAGATTTTGTGTCAGCATGGATACCAGAGGCCTTTGGGGTCTAGAGCCTCCCCTTACTGCTGCTCATGAACTCAGTTATTTTCTTTCCTGTGAAGGGAATCGGGAAACAGCTGTGCTTTCCTGATTTCCTGTTGATCGATTGGTGATCACAGTATGATCCTGTGAGCCCCAAGGAAGGCAGGTGTTGCTGTTATGAGAACTCTGTGATTCCTTTTTCTTGCTTGTACATCAGGCTGTGGTTGGTACGCATGGGGGCAGAACTGGGAGAGGAGAAATGGAAAGCTCCATTGAATAATTCTTTTGTTTTGTTTCCAGATGGATTGTGAGACTGTCTCTCTTTTGTTATCATATTTTGCTGCTGAGGTAACTTATTTAAAACACAAGCATCTATATTTTTGACTGAAGGAAACAAATTTTTCTTTAATAGTTATGTGAAGTGCAGTTCTGTACTCTGAAGTCTTGTGAACTTTGTATAATAGATAAAATGCATCAAAATACTGGCTTCATCCTGGTAGCTTGCCACTGTCTCTCAAGCCTGACTTTAGATGTGGTTTTTATTACAGGAACATCGTTTTTCCACCATTGCTTGTTCAGTTGTTGCTTTTTCTTTCTTATGAGAGACTGTCAATAGAGACATTTGTCAAAATTGGTTGCTATGAGATTAGCATCTCTTGAGTCTAGGGTTGGCCCAGGACTGTCCAACTCACATCATGTATTCTACTGAATAATCATCAGGTGGAAGGAGTAGCTGGTGGTTATTATCTTTGAAGGGAATTTTTCATACCTTATTGGTGTTTTTTATAGGAAAATTAATAATAGCAATTAATTGCTGAATTGCCTTGTAATGTTTTGAATCAGCACTGTTAGTTTTTGAATATTATACACTTCTGTAATTTACATTTACATGTGATACAAACGGAACATAAATTTTTGACATGAGCCATAGATATTGTATTACATATGTGAATTCTGACTTGAGTTACTTTTTTCTCTGAATTTATGTAAGTTCATTTTGTATACTCAAGTCTTTGTGGTAGCTGTCGTAAAGCATTTTTCTGTGTTTGATTAAATTCTGTGTTAGTACTGATGGTAGTTACATTTAACAAATAAATATTTAGATTTAATGACTTATTTAGTATAATTCACTTCCATTCGTGCCAGCAGTGATGATTCTTAACAAGGCATAATATGCTTGTAAGTACTTATACAGATATTTTACAGTGTTTGTTTTGTAGTAGTGTCAGGGACATTGCTGTATCAAGTATATTTTAAGGATGTTAGGTATACTTGGTATCAAGTCCCTCTGATATTTTCCTCTTGTTACAGTTTTCCTCTTTATATGAAAGACTTTTATTAATTTGGGGAGTGAGGAAGATGAGTTGTTGTCTATTTGAAGTGTGATCCGTGCTTTTCTGTAGTGCTTTCTCCTAACGGAGTAGAAATCCTGGTTGAATTGTTAGTGCCATTTTTTCACATGGTCATAAGCTGAGGGGAGGAGGGAGGAAGCAGAACGTCTCCTGTAGCCTGAAGCTTTTCAGGTTTGGTTTCTATCCCCAAAAGTATGCCTTTCTGGAAAACCTGAAGAAAATCTTTTGTTTCCAAACAGGGATGTTTTAAAAGAGAGAATGACTTGTTTTTCAGAGGACAGATTCTTAACAAGGGCAATATTTCATGTGGTAAATTTCGAGGTTGGGAGATATAGTAGTGTCTTTGCCAGCATTTTTGCCAGGCAAGATGCACTGGGTGTGTATTTGGTGCAACCAAAATAAATTCTGGCTGGAAGGGGACAGGAGACTAGCCAAAGCGGTTATGTCAGGGTTGGTGGGTGGACAGCTTTAAATCTAGGACATAGTGCATTTTTCAAGGTAATGGATGACACCTATTAAAATACATTAGTAAAAGAGTGTGTATTTATGAATATTCTCTTCTACATGTGATTAGATAAATGTGCTGAGATCTTTAACAGAACTTAATGGAGTGCTAGCATCTTGTGACACTTTTTTCCTCACTTGAAGCAACAGGTTATAGAGGGGGTTGTTGGAAGAATTTGCCAGATTGATTTGCAAGGCTTTATCTTCTATATGGAGCTTAGTTACAGTTGATTCCTCTTTGGAATCCAGAACCATTTCTCCCTGCAGTACCAAAGGGAGATCATATTGTAATTATGTCCCTGAAACAAGTACAGCCTTGGGCCTCTCCAAGGTTGTGCTGTGATTTGGGCCTATTTCCAAAATGATAGCATAGCCCTATTCCAAGTTTTTAGAATTGCTTTGAGACACTTAAATTTTTGCAGGGGTTTAACAGGACATACCAGTAATACTCACTTGTTCAGAATGGAAGAAAGCCATTTCCTGCTGATTTAGATGGAGAACTTAAGTAGACTGTAATTGCTCCAATTAGAATTTGGCTATGGTACCAGGCTAAAATCATGGTCTTGTAAAAATAAATAAATATTATGGGAATTTTTAGTTGTCCTAAGGAGTTATAACATTTAGGGCTGAGGATTATCTGTCCTGGTAACTGCTGAATCTTATCTACCCAGTCATGTTTCATCTTGTCTAAAGAAGAAAAAGTGAAGTAAGCTGAGCAAAGCAATTTTAGTGTGTGCAAGAGACAGAAAAGTGCAGTTCTGAGGATGAGAGGCATGCTTTTTGAACTACTTCTAGTCATTGATACATTGATGAAAAATAGATACCATTGCTTTCAATTTCCTTTTGTGTTACCTTCCTTATATGGTCAGGAGGAAATACTTTTGTCAAATCTGTGCATAATATGTTCTTAGGTCTTGATAGTATTTCTGCTGTAAAAATCAGGAAAATGTATTTCTTTATATTAAACTTTGAACAAGTCATGGAACTTTTGTTAAAGATCATCAATGTGGCTACTAGTGTTGCAAAGACTGAGAAAGATTATCTCAAAAGTGCGTTAGAAGAATTTGCAAGCTTCAGAAAAAAAATTTTAAAAAGCAAAATCAACCCCCTAAATTTTGTATAATGAAGCTCAGTGTAAATATGTGAGAGAATCAGTCAAAAGCTGAAAGGGAAGGAATACTTCTAATGAGAAACTGAGAGCATCGTACGGACAATGTACAAGAGGAAGCTAACAGGGTAGTTTCCTTAGGGAATGTTTGTCTTCCATTTCTTTCTCCGGAGAAAACAAATGTACTTAAAAGATCTCTATTTATCAATTCTGCAGAGCATAGTAAGGCCAAGACTTCTCTGCTGTATGCCATGCTGTGCCTTTTTGGTGGCATTATATTGGTTTTAATTAACTAGTAATATGACTGAATATGAGAAGTTTTATAATGTTTTCTCTACAGATAGATACTTAGTCCTATGAGTTTGCTTCTAGAAATCTGTCCTGGTTTAGGCCAGGATGGAGATAGTTTTGTTTTCAGCAGCTCCTATGTTTTGGCTTTAGTGTGAGAAGAACAGTGATAGCACACTGATGTTGCTGGTTGCTGCTGAACCACCAAGGACATTTTGTTGTTTTCCAGGTTTTGCTAATGTGCAGGTGCAAAAACTTGGGAGGGGTAGAGACAGGATAGTTGATCCAAACTGGCCAAAGAGAGTATTCCATACCATAGACATCATGCTTGATATAAGTGAGGGTCAGTTGGTGGGCCACTAGATCTTTTAGGCTTTTGAGGTTTTTTGAGACCTTTAACTTGCCTTAATCCTTAAGCTTCCCTTCGGGTTGCTTTTTGTTTCCCTATTTTTACCTTTTTGTTTTTCATTCGTTCGGCTGTTTGTTCCCTCGCCTGCTCTCCCTGGAACTTGCTGTTCTGGGATAGCTGGGTGGGGGATACCCCTGCTCCCTGACTGCTGCTCGGGACGGGCTGTATCGGTCATTGGGTGGTGAGAAATTGTGTATCGTTTGTTTTATATATATCTATTATCCTTGTATATATTATCATTATTATCATTATTAATATATTTTTATATTTTTCCTTTGCTGTCCCAGTGAGCTGTTTTTATCTCAACCTGCGAGTTTTCCTTTCTCTTTGATTCTCCTCCCCCACCCCACCAGGAGCAGGGGAGTGAGCAAGCAGCTGCGTGGTATTGGGTTACAATTTGGGGTTAAACCACAACAAATCTTTTGTGAGAAAATTAATAGACATATAGTTGTTGACTTCAAGGTACTTAAAAATTAGAGAGAGGTGACTTTAGTAGTATTAAATAAAATGTGATGTAGAACATAATTATTGTTACTACGGTCCTTTTTAACAAAGTTTAGAGATCTTCTTATGTCCTGTTTTTACTCTCTGACACCTTCTTTAGAGACCCTTCATTAGGTCAGCCTGACCTGATGGAGCCTGTAGAAAGCTCCTTTGGGAGCTGCTGATACCACTTTTATTTGGAAAGGGAATTGCTAAGAATGATGCAAAGTGTTCTTCATCTCCGGGCCAGATTACACTGTGGCTGCAGAGCTCCCATGCTTGAAAAATGGGATCCTCATGATCATCTCTCCTGAGACCCTTGGTTTCTTTATAGCTAGAGGATTTTGTGGAAGCCAATGTCCTCTGATATCCTTAGAGGGAGAGTAAAAATGTTTTTTTCTGACAAGTGTGTTTGAGGCATGGGTAACTCTGAGGCTGTACAATTTTGTGACCTACCTCTTAAGAAAAGAAAAAATTCTAAGTCTTTCTAAGCACATATTCTACATGCGTATCTCAGTTACAAGACTGAACTTTCGATATAGTCTTATTTAACAAGAATATGTAGTTGTAAATGTTATGAATTCCATTCACACAATGGTATATGAACATCTGATCCTAAATATTACTTACTTCCAGTAGAAGTTGGGATCTTTGGGGATGAAGGGACTGAAATGACTTTATTCTTTGAGAACCTAAAACACGCAGTCAAAGCAAAGTGTTGAATACCTTCTTAGATGATGCTTTTGTTGGCAATTGCAACAAATTTCCAATGTACTTTTATAAAGAAGCACAAATACCATATTGTATCTATCAGGGTTAGAATACATAAAATATTTCTAAATTTGGAAAGGGAGCTAACAGTGTTATTAACACAGTATTCTACACTTGCTATCACTGTGGAAACATAAATGGAAGATACTAGATTTTCTTTGTATCTGGCATATCAATGTTATCTTTTTAAAAAAGTTGTTTATGCTCTAAACAGAATAATGAGAAATACAGGTATAGAGAACTCTTGCTTGAATGAGAGAAAATCAAGTGGATGATGACAAGTATTTGAAATATTTATAATGAGGATGATTAAATAATTTAGGCTATATTTGAAGGAAGAGTGTAAGTGACATGCAGTTACATTTCTTTGCAAAACAAACCTTCACAGGATTTTCGATTAACAAATGATTTATGTTAATGTCGTGGTTTAGCCCCAGCTGGAGGCTGAGCCACGCGGTCGCTCGCTCACCGCCCCCTCCCGGTGGGACGGGGAGGAATTGGGACGAAGAAAGCAAAACCTCGTGGGTTAACAACAACAACATTTAACCAAACAACAAGGGAAAGAGAACAAACAAGCGAGAAACCCCAACAATGACAACAACAGCGAGTACTTAGCGGTGCTTTCCGGACAGGTCGCTCCCGCCCGGAGCCCGACGCCCAGCCCGCTCCCGAGCAGCGATCCCGCCCCTCCAGTCAACCCCCTCTAAATAGTGAGCGTGACGGTCACATGGTATAGAATAGACCCCGGCCAGCTTCTGGTGAAAATTAACCCTATCCCAGCCGCAACCAGGACATTATCCACCCCTTATTCTATACCATATATGTCATGCTCAGATCCTACACTTGCCAATTAATCACCACCACTTTTCTGTTATATATATATAGATATACACACAGACATCATTCCCTTAGTCTATGGACCATCCCTTTGAAGTGTCCATTGAGTTCATTTAGTCCATGACTTCAGGCTCCATCTGTCAGAATAGTCTCTTGGGGCAGGAGAGATGATGTGGAGTTTGCTCAGTCGGCGAAACAGGGCTGGGTCTCGGCGTGGTGTGGCAGGTGACACTGGACGCTGTGGGAGGATGGTGTGTAGTGTTGGATTGTTGCATCTGGAGCTCGCAGTTGTGGTATCTGGCTCGGCTGCTGCATCATGTCCACTGGTCTGTGGGTTGAAGATGTCCGATCTCTTGAGGAAGTTGATGGGCGCCAGTTGCTAAAGCCAGTTCTGCTTCCATTACTGCTGCACTTTGCTCAGTTTTATCAATAGTTCATTCATTGACTATTCTCACCCAAAATCAAATCCCCTCGAGGTACACATCGGACTTCCCCATCCTTTCGCATCACCCACCAAGTGCACCCAGGTCCTTGAGCAAAAACAATCCCACGGATGGGTTTGCCTTTGCCCGAGGCAGGAATAACCCAGACTGTCTTCCCTAACATATTCTTCATGTGCACTACAGGAACTTTATCCGCTTCTACAGTATGCAAAGGCTTTGATTGGGCAGGGCCAGCTCGGATTGGTAGACCCTCTAGGTGTTAACTAACCAGGTGGCTTTGCTAAATGTGTATCCCAATGTTTGAAGGTCCCACCACCCATTGCTCTCAGTGTAGTTTTCAGTAGTCCATTGTATCGGTTTGAATTTTCCCAGAGGCTGGGGCATGATAGGGGATGTGATACACCCACTCAGTGCCATGCTCTTTGGCCCAGGTGTCTATAAGGTTGTTTCGGAAATGAGTCCCATTGTCTGACTCAATCCTTTCTGGGGTGCCATGTCGCCATAAGACTTGCTTCTCAAGGCCCAGGATAGTGTTCTGGGCGGTGGCATGGGACACAGGATATGTTTCCAGCCACCCGGTGGTTGCTTCCACCATTGTGAGGACATGGCGCTTGCCTTGGCGGGTCTGTGGGAGTGTGATATAATCAATCTGCCAGGCCTCCCCATATTGATATTTCAGCCATCATCCTCCATACCAGAGAGGCTTTGACTGCTTGGCTTGCTTGATTGCAGCACATGTTTCACACTCATGGATAACCTGTGCGATAGTGTCTATGGTCAAGTCCACCCCTCGATCATGAGCCCATCTGTATGTTGCATCTCTTCCCTGATGGCCTGAGGTGTCATGGGCCCACAGAGCTAGGAATAATTCACCTTTATGTTGCCAGTCCAGATCCACCTGTGCCACTTCAATCCTAGCAGCCTGATCCACCTGCTGGTTGTTTTGATGTTCCTCAGTGTCTTGACTCTTGGGTACATGAGCATCTACATGACGTACTTTTATAACCAGCTTCTCTACCGGGCAGCATATCTTGCCACAATTTGGCAGCCCAGATGGGTTTGCCTCTGCGCTGCCAGTTGCTCTGCTTCCATTGCTGTAACCAACCCCCACAGAGCATTCGCCACCATCCAGGAGTCGGTATAGAGGTAGAGCACTGGCCACTTCTCTCGCTCAGCAATATCTAAAGCCAGCTGGATGGCTTTCACCTCTGCAAACTGACTTGATTCACCTTGTCCTTCAGTGGCTTCTGCGACTCGTCTTGTAGGACCCACACAGCAGCTTTCCACCTTCGATGTTTTCCCACAATACGACAGGACCCATCAGTGAACAGGGCATATTCCTTCTCATTTTCTGGTAGTCATTACATGGTGGGGCCTCTTCAGCACGTGTCACCTCTTCCTCTGTTGACATTCCAAAATCTTTGCCTTCTGGCCAGTCCGTGATCACTTCCAAGATTCCTGGGCGACTGGGGTTTCCTATTCGAGCTCGTTGTGTGATCAGTGCAACCCACTTGCTCCATGTAGCATCAGTTGCATGATGTGTAGAGGGACTCTCCCTTTGAACATCCAGCCCAGCACCGGCAGTCGGGGTGCCAGGAGGAGCTGTGCTTCAGTGCCTAACCACCTCCGAAGCAGCTCGAACCCCTTCATATGCTGCCAAATCTCTTTTTCAGTTGGAGTGTAGCGGGCCTCAGATCCTCTGTATCCCTGGCTCCAAAACCCCAGGGGTCGACCTCGAGTCTCCCCTGGTGCTTTCTGCCAGAGGCTCCAGGTAGGGCCGTTCTCCCCGGCTGCGGTGTAGAGCACATTTTTAACATCTTGCCCTGCCCGAACTGGCCCAAGGGCCACTGCATGAACTATTCTCCATTTAATTTGTTCAAAGGCTTGTCATTGCTCAGGGCCCCATGTGAAATTGTTCTTCTTTCGGGTCACGTGATAGAGAGGGCTTACAATAGAACTGTAATTTGGAATATGCATTCTCCAAAAACCCACAACGCCTAAGAAAGCTTGGGTCTCCTTTTTGTTAGCTGGTGGAGACATAGCTGCTATTTTGTTGATCACATCTGTTGGAATCTGACGACGTCCATCTTGCCATTTTATTCCTAGGAACTGGATCTCCTGTGCAGGTCCTTGACCTTCCCTCGTTTTATGGCAAAGCCAGCTCTCAGAAGAATTTGAATTATTTTTTCCCCTTCTCAAAAACCTCTTCTGCTGTGTTGCCCCACACAATGATGTCATCAATGTATTGTAGGTGTTCTGGAGCTCCACCCTTCTCCAGTGCAGTCTGGATCAGTCCATGGCAAATGGTAGGGCTGTGTTTCCACCCCTGGGGCAGTCGATTCCAGGTTACTGGACACCCCTCCAAGTAAAAGCAAACTGTGGCCTGCACTCTGCTGCCAAAGGGATGGAGAAGAACGCAGTGGCAATATCAATGGTGGCATACCACTTGGATGCCTTGGACTCCAGTTCATACTGAAGTTCTAGCATGTCCGGCACGGCAGCACTCAGTGGTGGCGTGACTTCATTCAGGCCACGATAGTCCACTGTTAATCTCCATTCCCCATTAGATTTCCGTACTGGCCATATAGGACTATTAAAAGGTGAATGCGTCTTACTAATGACTCCTTGGCTCTCCACTTGATGAATCAGCTCACGGATGGGAGTCAGGGAGTCTCGGTTGGTGCGATATTGCCGCCGGTGCACCGTCCTGGTAGCAATTGGTACCTTCTGTTCTTCAGCTCGCAGCAATCCCACAATGAAGGGATCTTCTGAGAGGCCAGGCAGGGTAGATAGCTGTTTGGTCTTCTCTGCATTCACCGTGGCTACACCAAAAGCCTATCGGTATCCCTTTGGGTCCTTGAAGTACCCTTTCCTGAGGTAGTCTATGCCAAGGATACAAGGGGCCTCTGGCCAGTCACAATGGGGTGCTTTTCCCACTTGTCCCCTGTTAAGCTCACCTCAGCCTCCAATACTGCCAGTTCTTGGCATCCCCCTGTCACTCCTGAGGTCCAGATGGGTTTCGTGCCCCTAGTTCTGATGGCATCAGACTACATTGTGCTCCTGTGTCTACTAAGCCCTATACTTCTGTGGGTCTGATGTGCCAGGCCATCGAACCCACACAGTCCAGTATACACGGTCATCCCTTTCCTCCTCCTGGCCGAAGGCAGGGACCCTCTATTCCTGTTCCTCGTCAGAGTATTCCCTGTCTGACCCTTGCAGCGCCAGACCAGAAGGCCCCTCCTCAGGATCAAGGGAGGTGATTTCAGTTCTTCTCTGTTGGGAAATCGCTGATTGCCTTCGTGCATCTCTACAGCAACTCTGCTGACAGACTTCTTGGGTGGCCCCTTCTTAACAGCTGTCTTCCCCCTCAGTTCACGTACACGGGCTTCCAGCTTAAAGGTGGGTTCACCATCCCACTTCCTCATGTCCTCCCCCTGGTCACGCAGGAAGAACCAGAGTGCTCCACGCGGCATGCGTCTGGGGCTCCCTTTCCCTCCAACTGAGGCAGGAGAGGACTGATTTCTTGGGGCATTCCTGATAGTCAAGGCACTGGCCCGTAGGGATGAGGCGGTACAGAGATTTTCTTCAAAGTTTTGGAGCCAAGAAGACACTCTCTCCACAGTTGGCGTATCAATATCTGGGAAATACATCGCTGCCGGACTGTTAGAATATGACGCTGGGGCGCTCTGAATCACCTTCCTCCACATAGCCCGTGTGCACAGGACATCCTCTGGATTTTTGGAGACCTCATCATTGTCTAGATCCCTGTAGATGACTCCCAGTACCACTAATTCTCTCAGGTACTGGATGCCTTCATCTGCAGTGGTCCACTTTCCTGGGGAGTTCACAAGATCTTCCTTGAATGGATACCTTGCCCTTACACTTGAGAGGAGCCGTCTCCAGAGACTGCAAATTGCTGCCTCTCTTCCAATTCCTCTCTCAATTCCCCGGTTCCTAGCAAGGGATCCCAGCTGTTGGGGCTTCCTTGCCTTCCAAGTGCTGGCTGTCGGCCCCGCTATCCCAGCATCGGAGCAGCCAGGCAGCAATCCGCTCACCTGGCTGGTGGCTGTAATCTTTCCGCATGTCTCGAAGTTCTGCTGAGGTCAGGGACCGGGTAGTTTCCGCTTCCTGTCTGAATTCTCTCACTCCTTCCTCCGATGTCCTTGTCGAAGGACCGGCTTCGTGATCCGACCCTTCCTCTTCTTCCTTTTCCCTTACTAATCGAGGATATGGACCCGTTGTCCTCCTTGTCCATTGCTTCTTTTTAACTACTGGGGCAATTATTGTAGTTGGTGGTGTTGTCTGGGTCCCTATCTCAACCATGATGTCCTCAGGTGCAGTTTGGGTCCCTGCCTCAACCAGAGTCCTCTGAGAGTGCTGAACTGCGGCTCGATAGGCAGAAGCCAGGCCCCAGTACAGTGCTAGAAGCTGCTGGTTCTCATTGGGATAGGCAAGGCACCCTTCCATCAGGTGGCGCGTCAGTTTGCTAGGGTTGCTCACTTGTTCAGGTGTAAAGTCCCAGGCTATGGGAGGTGTTAACCACCCTAGGAACCTGCCCAAGTCCTTCCACCACACCCTGCCACCCTGGGACCGGCTGCCTCAGGTCACGCTTCAATATAGCCTCACCCAAAAGTTGTCTTCTCTTCCACCAGGATGAGACCAGATTCCACAAACCCCATAATATGCCAACAATATTAGTAAGTAATACCAAGCAGTTCACACAAGGGTGAGTAAGGACCTCAGGAGCCTGTGTAATAAGCCTGTCCACATTAACCCTGGGTAGGGAGAGGGAGATGATGTATTCCCTCATCCTCTCCACCAGATAGCTCCCCCAGCACAGTGAGACCGTCAGTGCCAGAACAAACCACATTCGCATTAACATGTTGCCAAAAGTGAAGAGAGAAACAATGCAGCCAGCAAACTTTTTTTTTGACCCGTGCAGGAGCTTGTCACTTAGTAATTACTACAGTTAGAGCACACAATACAAAAGTGCTGTTGTCGTGCCCCACGTTGGGCGCCAAAAAGGACTGTCGTGGTTTAGCCCCAGCTGGAGGCTGAGCCACGCGGTCGCTCGCTCACCCCCCACCTCCGGTGGGATGGGGAGGAGAATTGGGACGAAGAAAAGCAAAAAACTCGTGGGTAACAACAACAACAGTTTAACCAACAACAAAGGGAAAGAGAACAAACAAGCAGAGAAACCCCAACAATAACAACAACAGCGTGTACTTAGCGGTGCTTTCCGGACAGGTCGCTCCCCGCCCGGAGCCCGACGCCCAGCCCGCTCCGAGCAGCGATCCCCGCCCCTCCAGTCACCCCCCTCTAAATAGTGAGCGTGACGGTCACATGGTATAGAATAGACCCCGGCAGCTTCTGGTGAAATTAACCCTATCCCAGCCGCAACCAGGACAAGTTGCAGACTGCTCCAGTGGTATCCTTGGAGAGCAATTTGTTGACTCTTGAATATCTGCTGTTTGTTTAAAAGATGGCTTTGGATTTTTATGAATGTTAGACTACCACATGTAATGTTTTACAACTGCTGCAGTGGCATCTCTTATTTGCAGGTGGGCACTTAGCAGTATACAGGTACTATACATAACTCGATGCTAACACTATCCAGATCACAAAAACAATCATACTGAACTTCCTTCCTTTACTCTTGCTTATATTTTTTGTATTTTAATACCTAATACAATTATTTTCAAATTATTAGGATCTTGAATAATATTTTGCTGAGTTACCTTGTCTACTATTTATAAATGTTTATTCAACTTGCATCATTGTAACTGAAGATTGATAAATGTTCATAGAACCAATGTTATGGGAATATATACAAAGTTTTTCTGATTTCCTTTCATAATCAAGAGACTTACTTTCTCAAAGGAACTGAAGAATCATAAAGAATCATTCATATGAATTTTTATTAACCATGCCTTTTCCTGGTCCAGTCCTGAGGCTTTTGAAATGTGGTTAAAGCTCTTAGTTGAATTCAGTGAGAGCACTTGTTGCTTTTTTAACTATTATTCCTTTATTCTACTAGAAGTATTTTATTTTAACTTTGAAAATTATCAGTGGTTTACATCTGGTTTTTTTGTAGAAAACTTTTTGACATGTCTCAAAGAATACCTACTTAATGAGAAATAAGATAGAAGAAGGAAAACTGAAAAGAAGCCTTTTAAGATCTTACATCTATTTATATGAGGACCCTAATGTAGTTAAAGTCAGGTGCGTTAGATGTAGCATTTGGTTTTCAACTAAACATTACTTTGTAAAGCAAAATTTATTTTCATATCACTAGCATCATGTGCAAGAGTAGTGAAAAAGTGATAAATTATGTAGCCTTTCCTTCCCAATATAAAAAAAAAAATAGTTCAGGCAGGACCTTTATGCAATAGGGGGGATATGGAGCTTTCTGTTCAGTTTCTAAAATGGAACCTAATGCAAAGATCTATCTCACAAAACTCAGGTTCATATTTAAAGTTGAGGATTAGATCCTATCCATGTAAATGCTCGTGTTGACTTCAGTGACATTACATACATGGACTTACAGTTTTGTAAGTGGGACTGAGTATGCACAATCAGTGGAACTAACCAGCGTTATATGTTTGCTTTTACACTATTGATGAAACAGAAGATACAGACAAACATAGTTTGCTACTAAGAGGAAGAAGGTGATTTGTGGACTTCCATTTTATTTCGAGGTTTAATTAATTTGTCATGTTTAGTAAATAAAAATGTATGGTATTTTGCAGCAAAGTGTGCTCTCAAGGTGCAAATAGGAGCTCGTGGTACTAAGCAATCTTCTATGTGTATGAGAGCAGTGACCGACTCCTAAAATAACCACCCTGCATTCTGGTCAGCTTGGACAGCACTGAGCTCTGCACAGGCTAGCTATGAAGGAAAGTGCTGTGGGGGCATGGGCAGGTTATTCATTCTTTGCTGTTGTGTCTGCACTGCAGTTTATACACGAGTTACCTAGCTGATACACAAGTTTGAGTTCATCTACATGAGATGCAGTCAATGTTTGACTTTAAAAATTTGCCTATTTCTTTGATACACCTTTAACCCAAATTTTGCCAGCTAACATCAATATTCTTTTTTTTCCTTCCCAAAATTGAGCTAGGGGCAGTGAAAACATCTTAGATGCATACCAGCCTTCTTAGAACTTCTATTTGTCTTGCCATAGTTTCTGCAGCTCTCTTTAGCAACTAGTTTGGAACCAGTTTTTAGAGTAATTAGTACTATGTAAAGATTTTGATTGGGATTATTAGATGTGTGGAATTCATGCAGGTGAGCACATGTACATTCTTGTGTGGTGAAACGTAAGGTCTTAAAACAGGGTTGTCACAGTGGCCCTTTTACGGTACACAGGTCCCACTGGTCATCTTTCATATAATAATGAGCATGAATGCAGGAAATAATCCTGGAAGAGCTATAAAATAGGAATAGAACTATTTTTCTTTGTATGACCAAAACTTTTGTCGTGGAAAAAAACAGTTTTGAAGAGTTAAAATAATCAAGTTCATTAAAGCATATCTGAATGAAAGCAAAAGCTAGAGTTCTCACCAATAGTGAGTTGTTTGCATGGAAATGCTAGAAAGCTGGCTTGGTTGTTTTAAGTCAAGTATTTCACAAATATCACAATATAGGTGATATTCCCTATCAACTAGGGGAAACACAGTGATAATTCTAAACTTTTGAACTACATCTGAATCGGCAACAATTAAGCAGTTGAACAATTCTTCAGACCTTTCTGAATTTCAGTGCACAGTTTTCAGACTAGAATCTTTAGAATTTTGGTTAAGATACAATGTAACATAGATTCATATATATCAAGAACTTGCTAAGCTTCACTTAAAATATAAATTGGGGTGAAAAGAATCATAGCTCATAGAATAAGTACGTTTTTTTCTCAAGTCTGTAATCTTCCAAGTTCATGCAACCTGTTACTTAGGGAGTCTTGGAACATGCTATTCTTTGCAAAGAAAGCAAACTTACATATCGGGCTATAACCACATCTGTAGGGATCAGCTGGCTTTCAGTGCTACCAGATTGGTAACCTTTTCAGTACACATAGTCAGTGTATGTCTCTTGCATAGCAAATGTCATGACATAACTGCTCTTGTTGTCTTATATTTAAGATAAACATATTTCTCAGTGACATTCCTTAAGTAGAATTAATTGTATTGCTACCTTTCTACTGAGTACTGAAAATATCAGGAATGGAAATTCAAAGAAAATAACTAGCTTAATCATCCTCAGTGGCTACAATTGCACATAACTATTTTACAAGATCACTATGACAAAAGTACTGAATCATTTTAAAGACAACCCCCTCGTGTTCTACAGTTTTAAGTCTTGGTGAGCATTCTGTGCCTTAAGACCATCTAAAAATTAAATTGGTTTTTTAACTCCATTGATTCTTCTGTGAAAAAAAAAAATTCTGGAGATGTAAACTCCCACATACTAGTTGTTTTTTTGTATCTCTTGTGTATTCTTTGTGTGTTTACTTTTTCCTCAGGTTTTCCCTGCCTCATTTAGATGACATACATGTGTGTGCAGGCACACAAGGTGAAATGTTGGGCCACATAGAAATGTGTGATAATTTGTGACTGACTTCAGTGGATAGAAGTATGTGTGACATCCAAAATTAAATCCTAGAAATAATGATGCCAGAGTAAACCTCACAGTATATCTCGTTAGAAATATTTTAAAAATTCTGACATGGATCTCTTCTGCCAATGATATAGTAACTTGAGGTTTGTAGAGAGATGGGGTCGGACTCTTCTCCCTAGTAACAGACGACAGAACAAGAGAAAATGGCCTCAAGTTGCGCCAGGGGAGGTTTAGATTGGATATTCGTAAAATTTCTTCACCGAAAGGGTTGTCAGGCATTGGAACAGGCCTGCCCAGGGAGGTGGTGGAGTCCCCATCTCTGGAGGTATTCAAAAGGCATTTAGATGAGGCCCTAAGGGATATGATTTAGTGGGGACTTGGTAGTGATAGGTTAATGGTTGGACCCGATGATCTTGGAGGTCTCTTCCAACCAGACCAATTCTATGATTCTATGATTCTATGATTCTAACTTGGAATTTATTACCTCTCTTTTCACAGATTCCTTCATAGTGTTCTTCTGGTTTAGGATTAAATGCTGCCTTATCTATTTCTTTGGTGAGGGCAGCCAGTTGTAGTTGCTTTCTGATTCTCCTATGGGTTTTTTTTTTATTTTTGTTGGTTGGATTTTTTTCTGTGACAGACCTATACTCTGTCATAATTGATATTCTTCCTAAGGTGCCTTTTAGGGGTCAGGCATCCTGTTGATCTTCTGTGTCCCCTTCTGCTGGTATCCCCCCCTCTGGTGACTCCATGTCATATTTTTCTCCTTTCTGAAAGGAATATCTTAAAAATAGGTTTTTAAAATATCAAATAAATGTTATATTATACTGTGATAGTGCAAGCCATAAGTAATAGAGTAATAAAGGAAGCTTCTGCATTTAACAGCTGCAATTTTTAAGGGCAGATCCTTTCAATTATCTCTAAATTAAGGGTATAAATAGTACCAGGCTTAGTCCAGTTGCTTTACATAAAATATTTTTCTTAAGGAAGGCAAGTATGATATGTTGAATAGGCAGTGAATTTATGAGAAGGCCCAATGGTAGTTTTCTGTGATTTCCTGAAGTCTTGTAGTCCAAATAAGAAACTGCAATCAGTGTTTGAATGCAGAATGCAATTCACTGCATTTATTAACTCCCCAGAGTAAGATGAATGTCGCTAATCTAAATTAGCTATAACTATGCTATTTATAATGCTATTTTAAATGAGCATCTGTCCAAATCACATGATAGTTATGAAAACTAGTTCTGTCCTGTCAAAAAATAATAGTTGTCAGCTGTAGTTTAATTCTATATAGTTTAATGTAATTTTGCATTAGTTTACCTCTTGGGAGTTGTCTCATAGTGTAGGAACTAATGGAAGCTTCAACCCTGTCTGATACTTTTAGGAGGTAACCTCCTGATGGACTATGCAACCAAGTTTGAGTGGATGGCAGAATATCATAGAAATTACACAACTTCTCTGGTTGATTAGGAGAAAATTTTGTGTCTAGCTGCATCTTGAAGTACTGTATACAGTCAAATTTATGATAACAGACCTTTTATAGTACATTTCATCACGGATCATACACAGCAGCTAAATGATACAGAGGTGAATTAGGCAAATAAGACTCAGTAATATGAGAAAGTATCTTGGAGCTATGTTTCTCTGGTAGTTGCATAACCACTAATGTAATTGACTCACTTTCAGATCTAAATTGAGCAGGAGAACTCCTAATAACCAGTTTTGGTTCAAAGCTGTTTGCACATATTACAGTTTCTGCAGATAAAAAATTAAATCAGGAGTGACTGAGACACAGTCTAAAAGAAAGATTATTGGTGTTTTAGGATTTATTTGTTAGGAAATATGTCTTGCAGGCCAGGAGCTGATATGAGAATCCAAACACATGTGCAGCATGTTTGTATTTGAAATAAGGTGAATAAATAATATTTGTTTTATCTTTATCTCTGACCATTCGGCTCTCATCAAAGGAAACACACAGTTTTAGATTTCATAGGTTTTTTTGAAAACACTGCATGGCAGTCTGATAATACAATGCCTGTCTGTGCCGTTGTTCTTGCTGAAAAGGCATGGAGGAGAAGCCTCTGAGGCACACTGACAATAATCCTCTCAGCTTGGCGCTTTTAAAACAAGAAGGGCTTACTATGTAAGCGTTAGGCTTAACGTACCATACCTTGTTGTAATTTCAAGTTCTAAGGAGGTCATCTCAGGTCTTTCATCCATTGAGTAGATAGGTTAAATTGCATGCGGTTCACAATATAGCTTATGAGTTATTGAGTTCTTTAAGTGCAAGTTTGTAAACAGGCCTATCACTTGAACAGTAATTATCATCTTAGAGCAAATATCTAAGCTTGTGAAAAATTCCAGTGTCTTAGCCAGAACTCCCCCACTCCCTTTATTGTGCAAAATTTTGACAATGCAATGTGTATCTACCCTGTGCCTGTCAGTATTAATAGATACTTCTAAGCTCTTGATACCCACAGCCAACTGCAAAAATCTATTTATATGCATTTGCTCACTCTTGCCAGCTTGTTCCCTCACCTATGTTCCACACTACTGGAATTGTTCCGTATCATAGTGACTGTGAGGACTCGAGAATGCATGAATAGCCTATGGTGGGGTTTAATAGATTTTTTTGTACATTTGTGTCAAACTGATGATTGTGTTTTAAAAGCAGGATTCTTTTGCTTTCTGTTTTCTTATTTCTGTATTGCACTGAAATTCCAAGGGCAAGTGGTTCACAGGTAGGAACAGGTTGCAATCAATGTCAGGGTTTTCCCATTTTAATAGATTGCCCTATACAGTAGTTTGACTTCTACCTGAAATATTGGCTTATGAAGGGAGACTTCACCTAAATAAAGTGACCTGGGAGGAGTTTCTCCTATCTGTAGAGGTTTATCAGATCTCATGAGAGGAACCTGAAGACAAGAGGGTGCCATCATTCTCTACTCTGAGGTCCATTTTTGGTATCTCAGACTGAATAATACCTGTTGTAGCCAGATGAAATGAGGATCCAGAGTATCTGAATGTGTGATGAATCTCTAAGGTAAACTTAAAAACAAGCATGTAAAGAAAAGTGCCTTCAAGTGATCTGTACACTCTTGCACTTTATCTTTAAACAAAATAATGGCATTGAAAAACTCAAGGCAAAAAAGTTTGTTTTCTAAGCTTATCTACTGTGCATTTTGTGTGGCTCCCAAGAGGTGAAATGTAAATTATTAAAAGTCCTGGGAACAGTCAAGACCGGGACAGCAGTAGGTGTTATGTGAGATAGCATTAGTTTCAGAACTAAGCCATATCACTTCATGGATCACATGTCCAAGGCAGATGTCAAACATGAGGTTAATGTGAAGAATTCAGGCCTACAGAACAAATTCCAGAAATGGGAGCTAAATTCTGTCCAAGCCCAGCAAACTGTGCAAAATTGGGAATCCTTGTTTTGACTTCCTTCTTAGTTGTCTGGAAAACATCCATAGCAGGGAATTTGAACAAATCTGAGCCAAAATTCTTGGACTGCATTTGATTCAGATTATTTTATGGGTTACATGTTCCTTCCCACCACTTCAACTTTTCCCGTGGAAGCCAATAAGTGTTTATAAGCTCTCTGCTTCTCTCACACTTGATTTTGGCTTATTTTATACTTTTGATTCTCTTTTGATAGAATAGCAAGTTGGACCTATGTTTAAATATTGCTTGTTACAGGGGAAGAACTACTGGAGGGGTTTTTTTAGCTTGCTTATTTATGGAAACAGTAGTTATGGAATCATGCATTCCCCTGTAACTTCACCAGTCAGTCAACCAGGAGATATGAAATACCACAGATCTATTTTCTCAACAATTGCAAGATTTCACTTGTAATATGAGCATTATACACAGAGTTCTTTTTTTTCTAATGTGGGTTTTTTGTTTGTTCTTACTTTGTTCTGTAAATGAGCTTGTAAGGGACTTAGGGTACCTCAAAGTATGGCGTATTAATAATAGGCATTTTTAATAGCTTCTCACTTGGTAGAATCTGAGCAGCTCAAATGTATGAACGAACCTACCATATTTATTAATGTATCATTGTAGCACACCTGCAAGATGAGACTTTTATCCCATTTAAGACATGATACTTAGAAACACAAGCAATGTCTTAATGAAGATCTCACAGCAGATATGTAGTAGATATGGGGTCTGAAATCTGGAGTTCCTTCTATCTAGGACTTCTTTTCTTTCCTGACTCCAAAAGAAGTAATTATAGAGCATCACCTGAACATCCAAATTGTCATCTCTGTACACTATACGAGTGTGAGTAAAATATACATTGTTAACTGTCTATAATGACCAAGTTGAAGATGCATGTTGCTATTAATCCATCTCAGCTAGAATAACAAGGTTATTATGTACACAATTAATAGTGACTTAATTTGAATCATATAAGCCAAACTTAAATTTTAGATTGTAAAAGTAAGATGACTCTTCTGGTAACTCAAGTAATCTTTGTATAGTATGGAGTATCTGCAGCAGCTACTTGTGGAGCAGAACAAAGAGCCTGTTGAATAATTTGAGGGAAGATCTCATAGGATGTATCTAGTACTCTACATTTTCTAACAGTTATGGAGTGAGAAATATATATGAGGACTTAACGTAATGTCAGTACAAGTCTGTGAAATGAGGCATTTCAGTAAGGTATGATGTTCTTGAATTTTTGCCTTTCTCCATGCACACAGCTAAAATTTTGTGTATTGTCTAGACAATGGATCTTTATCTTACTCTGGGTTAAAAAGTGAGAGCATTGCTTCTGTATGCTTTTATACCTCAGGCTCCTTGAGGAATGACTATAGCAGTGTTGGGTTTCACATGTGGGCATCATTCCACTGTAAAATGTGTTGGGGTCATTGCTCTGTTTCTGTATAATCCATGACTGAGCAATACTGAACAATAGTTGTTTAATTGCTATGTAGAAATGAATGGCTCTCTATTTAGTTGTATGTCTTGTCAGGTTTAATTGCAGTCGTTTGGAATTTTCAGACTACATTACATGTATAGAAATCAGTATTTTTCAATACGGTATGCTGGAGGGCTTTCACCATTTATAGATACTATAGTAAGGCATATCATATAAATGCATAGAAAATAAGGATGTTTTATAATTCTTGGGCACATCTTTTAAAAATGATTTGGTTTATGATTATAAATAAAACCAAGATATTCACACTGGCTGTGACTTTTAACCGAGTGCTTAGTATTTGCACTGAACATACTGCAAATTATTTTCAAGGTTGATGGGTATTACAGCGGTTTTAACAATATGAGATATACCAACTGTCCATAATGCACTACCTTCTTCTGACATAACAGATTTAGTTAAAGGAATATACCTGAGTGAAGCATGGAGAAAGGTGTGTTCCTTCCAAGCATGAACCTCACGTGTGTACAATATAAATGTATCTTTTCCTATTTCCAGATGCAATTTATTGTCATGTCACATTGCATAAAATTTTGCTGCTATAACACAGCTTAAATGTTAATGTTTTGAAGGTAATTTATGGGTGACATGGGAGAATTAGTAATCAAAACAGTAATAGAATTGGAACCAGCTATGGGAGCTAGAGAGGAAATTGTCCTTCCTTACTGTAGTAACTTAGACATGCTGTAATTTTTAACCCCTATCCTCACCCTGTGGTTGTAGATCTTTGCATGACTATCTGATGACCCCACCCCATCCCCTGTTTTAATTCCTTATCCTAACTGATTAGTAAGTTTGTAGACAACTGGAATATTTATCACTGAGAGGGACAGTATGCATAAATTTGTGTCTCTTTTTTAAGATCTTGGAGTAAACATTTGAGTGAACACCTTTTTACAATCAGAATTGGAGAACTGTTGAAAAGTATAGTCTGTGGACAACTCTCTCTAGAGATGCGATTGTTTAGTTTTGCTGACTGTAGTGTGTTTGCTAAGAATAACAGGATCCCTGAGGAATTTGAAGAACTTCACCAACATATTGCTGAATAAAACCTTGTAGCAGATTCCTTATGATAGTGTTGTGGTTTAACCCCAGTTGGCAACCCAGTGGTGGGTTGACCCTGTGTGTTATTGACACCTTTCTAGCTACACATACAAGGCACAGCACTATGAGAGCTGCTATGGGGAAAATTAACTCCATCCCAGCCAGACCCAATACAGCTAGAAATACCAAATCTCACCCCTTCCTGAGAACCTACTACCCTGTAAAAATTCTAAGGAGCAAGTATGTGAACTGTAGTAGGTGACTTGGTTCTATAGCTTATGGGGCACAGATCTCATCAAATGAATTAAAACAGAATCATCTAGGCTGAAGGGAGCTTGTCAGTTCAAGACAAGCAGAATGGCATCGTGGGAGGAAGAGCAACTGATTGCTCTGTGGGCAGGAAAACTGACTACTGGCCATCTTCAGCAGTACTATTCCAGACCTTGCTCAAATCTCTTTTCTGTCGAGCTATCAAGTCTTTATGCAGTTCTGAACCTAACTAAAGGAACACATGCCGGAAAGCAATGGTCATGAAGAAGTCGTATACTGATAGCTACCACCTACACAGACATAGAAACAAGGCAGCTAACAGGAGGGAGATGAGACAGCAGCTATTCTAGATGTAAACCTGGTTAATAGGATGGTATTGATTAACATACAAAAAGTGAAAGGTAGTTGTGATGAAAGTGATCCTGAAACAGAACAGTTCACTAAGACATATCAAATTTCAAAAGCACCCACAAAGCCTAAATCTCTATAGTATTATCTAGGACATAACGGATGTCCTAAAGGAGAGAAAACTCTTCTAAATGGCAATGCTTGCCAACATTAGATGGAAGTTATGCAAAACTATCTACACCACTTGTCCTTCACAAATTATATTTTGTGTGCATAAAATTACAAATCATATTTGCAAATTTGATCAAGCTTATTGTCAACTGTTCCATTAAAAGAGGTAGTTAAGCTAACATTGTTAAACAGTTAATAGTTTTTAACCTGAAAAGAAGGATTTTAAGAATGTATTCTGAGGGAATGAAGGCACGGACTCCGGCATAGGTGGAAAGCGGAGACGCTTTAATGCGCACTTACAGGGGTTTTTAAAGCTTCCTTATCTACTACACGCGCTCTAACACCTGTTCACACGACTGGCATGCATAGTTACAGCTTTGTGATTGGTAATTCTCTTCTGTCTACGCGAAGGGCAAACATTTCTTGATTGGTACAATTAAACATAACAAAGAAATTCTTTAGTGTAACAACAAACTTCTTTCTGGTTCTGACTGCTTCTGGTTACTCTTGTTTACCTTACTGTGTCCCTTCATTGACCTTTGCAGCACTGCTGTTTCAATTCAGCTCTATTACCTTGCTGTGTCCCTTCGTTGACCTTTACTGTACTGCTGTTTCAATCAGCTCTAACCTGTCGTAAAACGGGTCACCTACAGTATTCACTTTTCCTTTCTGAACACTCTCTGTGGTCATCACTTACTCTAATTCATACCACAAGTGTCTAGGGCAGAAATCTGTCTCTTTCATTAACAAGAGAACATTTACTAGGCAATAGTATATGATAAAACCATTTAACAACTTATCCCATGGAGCAGAGTAGCTTCAGATTTGAAACATATATTTGACAAAAGTCTAAGGATTAAATTGTACCTTAAATGCAAAATTTTATTTCTGAAGTTATGAAGCTACTTCACTGAAATAACTCCATCTATTTAACTGGAGATAGATTTACACTGAAGCACAATTTATCCCTAAATAACTTATTACAGAGATCACTTGGGATGGCAGTCAATATTCTCTAAGATACCTTTTAAAGAGTATGAACATTAACTTAACTTACTAGAGGGTGAGAGAGGGAAGACTTGTTACTGTGTCGTGGTTTAACCCCAAATTGTAACCCAATACCACGCAGCCGCTCGCTCACTCCCCTGCTCCCTGTTGGGGTGGGGAGGAGAATTGGAGAGAAAGGAAAACTCACGGGTTGAGATAAAAACAGTTCACCAGGACAGCAAAGGAAAAATATGAAAATATATTAATAATGATAATAATGATAATATATACAAGGATAATAGAATATATAAAACAAACGATACACAATTTCTCACCACCCAACGACCGATACAGCCCGTCCCGAGCAGCAGGCAGGGAGCAGGGGTATCCCCCACCCAGCTATCCCAGAACAGCAAGTTCCAGGGAAAGCAGGCGAGGGAACAAACAGCCAAACGAACGAAAAACAAAAAGGTAAAAATAGGGAAACAAAAAGCAACCTGACGGGAAGCTTAAGGATTAAGGCAAGTTAAGGGTCTAAAAGCCTCAAAAGCCCAAAAGACCAAGAAAGATCTAGAGGCCCCCCCCCCCAACCGACCCTCGCTTATATCGGGCATGACGTCTATGGTATGGAATACTCTCTTTGGCCAGTTTGGATCAACTATCCTGTCTCTACCCCTCCCAAATTTTTGCATCTGCACGTTAGCAGAACCTGGAAAACAACAAAATGTCCTTGGTGGTTCAGCAGCAACCAGCAACATCAGTGTGCTATCGCTGTTCTTCTCACACTAAAGCCAAAACACAGGAGCTGCTGAAAACAAAACTAGCTCCATCCTGGCCTAAACCAGGACAGTATCCACCCCTTATTCCATACCATTTACGTTATGCTCAGGTCTCTCACTTTCCAATTAATCAGTGCCACTTTTGTCTTTAATATATACACACAGATATCATTCCCTTAGTCTATGGACCATCCCTCCAAAATGTCTATTGAGTTCATTTAGTCCACGATCCTGGGTTCCATCTGTCTTAACAGTCTCTCAGGGCAGGAGAGATGATGGGCGGTGTCAGATTGCTGCATGCTGCATCTGGAACTTACAGCTGGTGTATCTGCCACGGCTGGTGTAGCTTGTCCGCAGTCGGCAGGTCGAAGGTGTTGATCTCGACTGTGTGCCAGTTGTTGAAGTCAGCCCATCACTGCCGCACTTTGCTCGGTTTCATCAGAGGTCGCTCTTCATTGAGTCGGGTGATTCTTGCTGTAATACCTTTGATATAGAACACAACTATAGAAATGATTATATACATGATTATATACAATATATACATAATATAAATGATTGTATGCAGTATATTATAGTAATTAACATCACACAGTTCAGACTATTGGCTATTTTCACCTAAAATCAGATCTCCATGAGGTACACATCAGACTTCTCCATCCTCCTGCATTACCCACCAAGTGCATCCAGGCCCTTGAGCGAAAGCAATCCCATGGATGGGTTTGCCTTTGCCCGAGGCAGGAATAACCCAGACTGTCTTTCCCAGCATGTTTTTTACATGCACCACAGGAACTTTATCTCCTTCTACAGTACGTAAAGGTTTTGACTGGGCAGGGCCAGCCCGATTGGTGGATCCTCTAGTGTTGACTAACCAAGTGGCTTTTGCTAAATGTGTGTCCCAGTTTTTGTAGGTTCCACCACCCATTGCTCTCAGTGTAGTTTTCAGTAGTCCATTGTATCATTCGATTTTCCCGGAGGCTGGTGCATGATAGGGGATGTGATACACCCACTCAATGCCATGATCTTTGGCCCAGGTGTCTATGAGGTTGTTTCGGAAATGAGTCCCGTTGTCTGACTCAATCCTTTCTGGGGTGCCATGTCGCCATAAGACTTGCTTTTCAAGGCCCAGGATGGTGTTCCGGGTGGTGGCATGGGGCACAGGATATGTTTCCAGCCACCCGGTGGTTGCTTCCACCATTGTAAGCACATGGCGCTTGCCTTGGCGGGTTTGTGGGAGTGTGATATAATCAATCTGCCAGGCCTCCCCATATTTATATTTCAGCCATCGTCCTCCATACCAAAGAGGCTTTAATCGCTTGGCTTGCTTGATTGCAGCGCATGTTTCACACTCATGAATAACTTGTGCAATAGTGTCCATAGTTAAGTCCACCCCTCGATCACGAGCCCATCTGTATGTTGCGTCTCTTCCTTGGTGGCCTGAGGTGTCATGGGCCCACCGAGCTAGGAATAATTCACCCTTACGTTGCCAGTCCAAGTCCACTTGAGACACTTTAATTTTAGCAGCCTGATCCACTTGCTGGTTGTTTTGATGTTCCTCGGTGGCTCGACTCTTGGGTACATGAGCATCTACATGGCGTACCTTTACAACAAGCTTCTCTACACGGGCAGCAATATCTTGCCACAGTTCGGCAGCCCAAATAGGTTTACCTCTGCGCTGCCAGTTGCTCTGCTTCCACTGTTGTAACCACCCCCACAGGGCATTCGCCACCATCCAGGAGTCGGTGTAGAGGTAGAGCTTTGGCCACTTCTCTCGCTCACCAATATCTAAAGCCAGCTGGATGGCTTTCACCTCTGCAAACTGACTCGATTCACCTTGTCCTTCAGTGGCTTCCGCAACTCTTCGTGTAGGACTCCATACGGCAGCTTTCCATCTTCGATGTTTTCCTACAATACGGCAGGATCCATCAGTGAATAGGGCATATCGCTTTTCATCTTCTGGCAGTTTATTTTACGGTGGGGCCTCTTCAGCACGCGTCACCTCCTCCTCTGGTGACATTCCAAAATCTTTGTCTTCTGGCCAGTCCATGATCACTTCCAAGATTCCTGGGCGACTGGGGTTTCCTATTCGAGCTCGTTGTGTGATCAGTGCAACCCACTTACTCCATGTGGCATCGGTGGCATGATGTGTAGAAGGGACTCTCCCTTTGAACATCCAGCCCAGCACCGGCAGTCGGGGTGCCAGGAGGAGCTGTGCTTCAGTGCCGATCACTTCCGAAGCAGCTCGAACCCCTTCATATGCTGCCAAGATCTCTTTTTCAGTTGGAGTGTAGTGGGCCTCAGATCCTCTGTATCCCCGGCTCCAAAACCCCAGGGGTCGACCTCGAGTCTCCCCTGGCGCTCTCTGCCAGAGGCTCCAGGTAGGACCATTCTCCCCGGCTGCGGTGTAGAGCACATTTTTAACATCTTGTCCTGCCCGGACTGGCCCAAGGGCTACTGCATGAACTATCTCCTGTTTAATTTGTTCGAAGGCTTGTCATTGCTCAGGACCCCATTTAAAATTGTTCTTCTTTCGGGTCACGTGATAGAGAGGGCTTACAATAGAACTGTAATTTGGAATATGCATTCTCCAGAAACCCACAACGCCTAAGAAAGCTTGGGTTTCCTTTTTGTTAGTTGGTGGAGACATCGCTGTTATCTTGTTGATCACGTCCATTGGGATTTGACGACGTCCATCTTGCCATTTTATTCCTAGGAACTGGATCTCCTGTGCAGGTCCTTTGACCTTACCTCGTTTTATGGCAAAACCGGCTCTCAGAAGGATTTGGATGATTTTCTCCCCTTTCTCAAAAACCTCTTCTGCTGTGTTGCCCCACATGATGATGTCATCAATGTATTGCAGGTGTTCTGGAGCTCCACCCTTCTCCAGTGCAGTCTGGATCAGTCCATGGCAAATGGTAGGGCTGTGTTTCCACCCCTGGGGCAGTCGATTCCAGGTGTATTGGACGCCTCTCCAGGTGAAAGCAAACTGTGGCCTGCATTCTGCTGCCAAAGGAATTGAGAAAAACGCATTAGCAATGTCAATGGTAGCATACCACTTGGCTGCCTTGGACTCCAGCTCGTACTGAAGTTCTAGCATGTCCGGCACGGCAGCACTCAGTGGTGGCGTGACTTCATTCAGGCCACGATAGTCCACTGTTAGTCTCCATTCTCCGTTAGATTTCCGCACTGGCCATATAGGACTGTTAAAGGGTGAGCGAGTCTTGCTGATCACTCCCTGGCTTTCCAGTCGACGAATCAGTTTATGGATGGGGGTCAGGGAGTCTCGGTTGGTGCGATATTGCCATCGGTGCACCGTTGTGGTAGCAATTGGTACCTGTTGCTCTTTGACCCTCAGCAACCCCACAACAGAAGGATCCTCTGAAAGACCGGGCAAGGTGGACAGCTGCTTAACGTCCTCTGTCTCTACAGCAGCTACACCAAAAGCCCACCGGTACCCTTTTGGGTCCTTGAAATACCCTCTCCTGAGGTAGTCTATGCCAAGGATGCACGGAGCATCCGGGCCAGTCACAATGGGGTGCTTTTGCCACTTGTTCCCAGTCAGGCTCACTTCGGCCTCCAGTAAAGTTAACTCTTGGGACCCCCCTGTTACTCCAGAAATGGAAATGCGTTTGGCCCCTCTATAGTTCGATGGCATTAGCGTGCACTGTGCACCAGTGTCCACTAGAGCCTTGTACTTCTGGGGGGCTGATGTGCCAGGCCATCGAATCCACACAGTCCAGTAAACTCGGTTGTCCCTCTCCTCCACCTGGCTGGAGGCAGGGCCCCTCTAATTCTGATTATAATACCCGCTGTCAACAAATGGGTTCGTGTGGGACGCATGGGGTTGAATCTCATCCCTGTTTCTCATTTCTTGTAAGTACGAATCAGAAGCCCTTCTACCCCATCTGGGGAACTGCCCACTGGAGACTGGAGCAGCACTTTTCCTGGAAGAAGCCTTATTTGTGGCTGTTTTTCAACTCACGTACCCTTGCCTCTAGGGTCGAGGTAGGTTTTCCATCCCACTTTCTCATGTCCTCTCCATGGTCACGGAGGTAAAACCACAGGGTACCTCGCCGTGTGTACCGTCTCTCTTGAGCAGGGGAAAATGTTCTCCTAACAGCTGAGATTCTGGTCCGTGCAGGTGGCAAGTAGGACCTTTCCTCTTTGAGTTGCCGAAACTCCTGGCACATTCTTTTGGCCAGTTTTTCCACAGCCGAGACACAGGCCCGTATGGAGGAAGAGATATTGTCCTCATACTGCCGGAGTTGGTTAGCCACTGCACGCACCAGTGGTGCCTCATCGTCTTTCCAACTCATTGTTGCCAATGAGTTGGCATACGATGATGGTGCACTATGTAAAAACTTCCGCCACATGGGTCGGGTACATTGGACCTCATCTGGATCTACGGGTGTCTGCGGGTTATCCAGGTCATGATAAATCAATTCCCGCACAGCTAATTCCCTCAGATACTGAATACCTCCCTCCATATTGGTCCACTTCTTTGGGTGGCATATAATGTCTTCCTTAAAGAAATACCTGTCCCTCACACCTGACAGGAGTCTCTTCCAGAGGCTGCGGGCTTCTGGTTCTCTTCCAATTGCCCTGTCAATGGCTGCTTCCTTAGACAAGGATCCCAGCTGCCTGTCTTCCCTGCCCTCTAGTTCCAGGCTACTGGCCCCGTTGTCCCAGCATCGGAGCAGCCAGGTGACGAGCTGCTCACCTTGATTACGGCTGTAATCTTTTCGGATATCTCGCAGCTCAGTCAGGGATAGGGGTCGGGTGATTATCTCTGCTTCTGCCTCTCCCTGTTCCTGTGATGTCCCTGCTTCATCCTCACCTTTCGGGACGCGAGCTGATTTCTTTGTGCTTTTCTTCTTTTGTACAGGGGCAATTGATACCGGCACGGGTGGATCTGCAGTGCCTGTCACAGCAGCCACGGTGCTCATAGCTGGGGCTTGAACAGCCGCGGTGCCCACGGCAGGGGCTGGGGCAACAGCAATGCCCACGGCAGAGGCTGGAACGGCCGCGGGGGTGGAGCAGCTGCAGCGCCCATGGCCCGTAGCAGCGACTGGGGCAACCGCGATGCCCGCGGCGGGGGGTGTAGCAGCGGCGGCGGGGGCTGGCACAGCCGCAGCGGGGGCTGGAGCAGCCGCGATGCCCATAGCGGGGGGTGGAACGGCCATGGCGGGGGCTGGCGCGGCCGCGGGGGCCGCAGCGGGGGCTGGGACGGTCGCGGGGGCCCTGGCTGGCCCTGGGGCGGCCGCGGTGCCTGCGGCGGGGGTCGGGGCCGGGGCAGCCGCGGTGCCCGTGTGGCGAGGAGCGGAGCAGCCCCGGTACACATAGCGGAGTATGGGGTGGCCGCGGCGCCCGTGGCGGGGGACGGCGCGGCCGCGGGGGCTGTAGCAGGGAGCTGGGGTGGCCCTGCGCCTACGCCTGCACCGGCTTCTAAGCAAAAGCAAGATGTGGCACAAATGTATTCCTACTGATAGGAGCAACAATCCAGTCCGAACATCCCAAAAGTATTCCAAGTTTTCAGAAACTCCCGTAACTAACCAGGAGGGCCACGAGAAATCAAAGGAAGGCATTTTTACCCAGGAGGGGAGAGAGAAAGCAAAGGAGGAAGTTTCCCCCTGTTGACCCCCCGGGAAGGAAAAGATAAAGGAATAATTACTGATAGTCCCCACCAGATTGCTCCCGAAGTACTAAGCTGTAACTGTTGGTGACGCTTCGTTCTGCACATCGCCTCCCCCCATGGTATATGAATACAAGTAGTAAACTGGTCTAAACACCAATGATTTTACCATGCCATAAGCCAGTGCTAAACCACACACCGAAGCAGTAAACCTAATCAAAAGGCCAGAGGTAACAGACCACGCATAAACAGTGACAACCAGCATACAGTAAGGTGATACACGATACAGCTCTGAGAAGCACTCGGTAAACAATTCAAACAACATTGTGACCAGCGGCAATTAAAGTAATACAACAGACGCTTATAACAAATTGTTTTAACACACTCTGGTCAAGTCTGTTGTTATCTCAACACTTTGAGCCTGATCGGGGGCTTTAAACCCTGGACCCTCTGTCTGATGCTCTCTCAGCTGAGCTGGCCGGACCCCTCTCGAGCCCCACGTTGGGCGCCAAAAAGGACTGTCGTGGTTTAACCCCAAATTGTAACCCAATACCACGCAGCCGCTCGCTCACTCCCCTGCTCCCTGTTGGGGTGGGGAGGAGAATTGGAGAGAAAGGAAAACTCACGGGTTGAGATAAAAACAGTTCACCAGGACAGCAAAGGAAAAATATGAAAATATATTAATAATGATAATAATGATAATATATACAAGGATAATAGAATATATAAAACAAACGATACACAATTTCTCACCACCCAACGACCGATACAGCCCGTCCCGAGCAGCAGGCAGGGAGCAGGGGTATCCCCCACCCAGCTATCCCAGAACAGCAAGTTCCAGGGAAAGCAGGCGAGGGAACAAACAGCCAAACGAACGAAAAACAAAAAGGTAAAAATAGGGAAACAAAAAGCAACCTGACGGGAAGCTTAAGGATTAAGGCAAGTTAAGGGTCTAAAAGCCTCAAAAGCCCAAAAGACCAAGAAAGATCTAGAGGCCCCCCCCCCCAACCGACCCTCGCTTATATCGGGCATGACGTCTATGGTATGGAATACTCTCTTTGGCCAGTTTGGATCAACTATCCTGTCTCTACCCCTCCCAAATTTTTGCATCTGCACGTTAGCAGAACCTGGAAAACAACAAAATGTCCTTGGTGGTTCAGCAGCAACCAGCAACATCAGTGTGCTATCGCTGTTCTTCTCACACTAAAGCCAAAACACAGGAGCTGCTGAAAACAAAACTAGCTCCATCCTGGCCTAAACCAGGACATACTGTTAAGTAACCACAGCCCTGGCTGCAACAACAAATCACAAAGTTCAGGACTGCTAAATTTCAAGTTTGGCTGCAATTCTACTTCTAAAAGGAAACTGGAAGATGTCCTTGATTGCTTAAGCAGCAACTAATAACATCAGTGTATTATCAACATTCTTCACATACTAAATCCAAAACACAGTAGCTGCTGGAAAGAAAATTAGCTCCGTCCTGGCCAAAACCAGGACAACATCTCTGCATTATCTACACTGTTTTCAGCACCAATCCAAAACACAGCCCCATACTAGCTACTATGAAGAAAATTAATTCTATCCCAGCCAAAACCAGAACATCAGGTTTAACCAGCAAGGGAAAAGATTAGAAAGATTAAAAAAAAAATTAGAAGATTAAATCTTCATTCCAACATATGACTGCCTAAAACTACACCTCCGTAATGTTATTATAGGTCAGATACAACATATTTTTTAGATGATGGGTCAAATGGTAATTCAGAGACCCTGGGGGTGGGGGGGAGGTGTTTTAAGATTTGATTTTATTTCTCATTACCCTACCCTGACTTTTGATTGGCAATAAATTAAATTAATTTCCCTGAGTCAAGTCTGGTTTGCCCGTGACAGTAATTGCTGAGTGATCTCTCCCTGTCCTTATCTCGACCCATGAGCCTTTCGTCATATTTTTCTCTCCCCTGTCCAGTTGAGGAGAGGAAGTGATAGAGTGACTTGGTGGGCACCTGGCATCCAGCCAAAGTCAACCCACCACAGTCCTTTTTGGCGCCCAATGTGGGGCATGAGGAATTCAGACTTGACTTGGGGAAATTAGTAGTCGTCTCTTCAAAGGTGTATGGTTTCATGGGATGATGTTTGGTCGGGAAATGCTTTCAGTTCAGAAAATTCTGTTTAAGGCTGATAAATCCCATTTCACAAGCGGGATAGAATAGCATGGAAATTTTGTATGGATTTTTGTGAGAGAAACATCTCGTTTATTTAATCAAACTTTTAATAAATTTTTGTATAGCATACATTACTAAGTTACAAGCAGTAAATTACAATCCAAAATCTGTTGGAATTTTTTCTGTTAATTCCAGTGAGTTTTGTTTTGAACTTAAAGGATTGATCTTGTAAATACATGTGACACATTTGGCATATATCAGCTGGACTGGTGTCCTGGTTTCGGCTGGGATGGAGCTAATTTTCTTTCCAGCAGCTACTGTGTTTTGGATTTAGTATGTGAGGAATGTTGATAATACACTGATGTTGTTGGTTGCTGCTAAGCAATCAAGGACATTTTACAGTTTCCCAGGTTTTGCTAATGTGCAGGTGCAAAAACTTGGGTGGGGTATAGCCAGTATAGTTGATCCAAAGTGGCCAAAGAGACCATAGACGTCATGCCCGGTATAAGTGAGGGTCAGCCGGTGGGCCAGTTCTCTCCTTTTCCCTTCTTTCCTCTTTTTGTTCGTTTGGGCCTGTTCATTCGTTTGTTCCCTCGGCTGTGCGTTCCCTCGCTCTCTCTCTCTGGAACTTGCTGTTCTGGGATAGCTGCTGGGGAATATTCCTGCTCCCTGACTGCTGCTTGGGACGGGCTGTATCGGTCGTCGGGTGGTGAGAAATTGTGCATTGTTCATTTTATATATTCTATTATCCTGAGATTTTTTTATTATTATTATCATTATTAATATATAATATAATTATTATTTTTTTTTCTTTGCTGTCCTGGTGAACTGTTTTTATCTCAACCTGTGAGTTTTCCTTTCTCTCCGATTCTCCTCCCCACCCCACTAGGGAGTGGGGGGAGTGAGCGAGCAGCTGCATGGTATTTGGGTTACCGGCTGGGATTAAACCATGACAACTGGCTAATAAGAGATCTTAAAACTGGTAATCTGAAGTAATCAAAACAACGTTTCTAATGCTGTTTCATAAGATTTGACTATTGCCTCAAAGCTTTTATATTTTTATAAATTAATTAAAGCATATTTTATCAGAGAAAGTGTGAATCTATTTCTAGTAAAACCTGAACACTAAGTATTAGTCGTTGATAATGAAAGCAGATTGGTTAGTAAACTGGGTGAAGACAACAGCATGTAAGGTCATACATGGTGAAGAATATTTTCAAAATTGGACCCGTTTCCTGAAAGTTATTTAGAGTTAATTGTATATAAGCTCTTAGTGTGAAGCTACAGAAGAACGGATACACATCTTTCAAAAATGTGTACACATACAGAGAATTAACTTTCAGTAATGACATTGTTAAATGATATGGTGTTAATATTTTGTTCAGCAATTACTGTTGAGACTGTAGCTGAGTTCTGTGTTTACTTCCAATGAAGCAGCCTAAAAAGGATTTTGAAAGACTGAATATGCTTTAGTTTATCGAATAGGATATTAAGAGACTTGGCAATAGTAAAGAAATATTGGAATGGAGATAAAATGTCTGACAGTTGAAATTTCTTTAAATTGTTGAAGAAAGACATAACTAGATCCAGTGATTGGAAGCTGAGGTTAGCAAGGTTATAATAGGAGAAAGAAAGTATTTCTTTGTCAACAGAGAGATTGTGTGACTGTGGAACTGATTATTAAGGAGTAATATGTAGCCTTCACATTGAAATTGGTGGATGAAATTCCTCTTTTAATCAGCAAACCAACCAGTGAGCTCAAAAAGAACCAGTTAATAAGCCTGAGATTGGAATGGGCATGTAGATTTCTTGGTGATAAAAACTCTGATCAATTCATACGTGTGACTTACTTATGGATAAGGGTTTGGGGCTTGAGCTGTGAACGTCTGTTAAAGTTATTCCAATTTTGAGGCTAGGAAGAAGTCTATACATAGTCCTTCTGAGGATGGCAGAACTGTCCATGTGGAACTTCTGGTGGGAAATGGATCTAATGGTTTTCTCTGTAGCACATTAATTACAAGATTTATTTTTTTTATTTTTTTGTTGCATGTTATCTCTTCAAAATCAATCTGCCTTCACAGAGTTACTAACCAATTCCTTGTTGACTTTTTACCTGTTCCCCCCCCCGCTGTCTCCAAATCATTCCCTAATAGATTGTTTTACAGTCTCTTTATGGCAATAATGTTAATTTTTAAAGCTAATTTTATTGTTCAAGTATTTGCTAATAAAGCTTTATATTAAATGCATTTCTTTTGAGAGGGATTAGTTTGGATTTGGAAACCTTTCATCTCCTCTGCGAAATGTTTCCTGACCTCTGATTTGTGAAATCTTCTGTTTGCTAGGACAGAAAACATATGGTTGATATTCTTCAGTTTAGCTCATTAATGGTAGCGGAAACTTCTAGTCAGCTAATCTCTACAATTAAGATCTACATTCATTGTGTGTATGTGATTTAGAACCTGCTGGAAAACATTTCAGTCTCCTGAGGTTGAACTTTTGGTGAGATAAGATGCAGATCTTCTTTTGTCATCATAAACGTACTAGACCATATACATTCCTCCCTTCAAAATAAATAATTTACTTATACTCTTTTGTAACTTCCTTCTGTTATGTGATTCACAGTGAATTAAACAGATAGTTAGCAGAATAACAGGTACTGAAGAGTTTCAGAGAAGAAAAAAAGGTGTCTTCCCTTTTTTGATGGTACACACTTAAGCTTTAAAATTAATTATTCTATCAGCATGTTTATTGTAAACCTCAGCAAATAATTTAACTTTAAACAGAGTTGTTTTGTGTTAAAATTTGGCTTTAGAACTTTTTCAGGGAGTGATTTAAAAAAAAAAAAACACACCCCAAAAAACCCTTTATTTTTACATCCAAGTTATAATAATTCTGAAAATGGATTTTAATCCTTGTCTATAAGTTGATGTTTCATCCCGGCACATGTCTGCCCACAGTATGAACTGCTTTTCCTTTGGAATTATTTTTTGTTAATTTTTTAAGAACACTGAGTGAGTGTATAGTGCTAATATAAAAATATATTTTTGTAGTTGTATTTTCAGACCATTAAATCAAAATTGCCATTTAAATACAGTGTGGAACATATATTTCCAGTTCTTTCATGCAGAGAGACTACCTCAGAGGACCAGAATGCACTCATACAGTCCACGGCCAGGGCTTGTTTGCTCTAGAAACTTTTCCAAGTAGACAAAGGATGTCTAGTATATTTTACGTAGCTTACATTTATTTACATGAAGGTTAGCCATCCAGTAACAACTCTCTCAGTGACTCTAGAATGGCTAATTTTTGAACCGAGGACACATGGATCTAGATGATATTAGTAGTCTCCTGAGCACTGTATGTGAAAAATAATAGCATTATAGTTTAGTTTCACAGGTTTTGATATTTTGGGGAACAATCTGTGCAGTTGTAAAGTAAGTGTTCCACATGCAAATGTTACTAATTCCTATTTTTTTTTTTATCCTTTGCTGAAGATTAGCACCCTTATAACAGAATTGGTGGAATGAGTGATGTGAACATGACTGATCTACTTCGGTAGAAAGTTAGTGGCTTGGTTTAAAGAGCCTCCTCATCAGCTAATGTTCAAATGAATGATCTAGCACTGAAACAGCCAGATGATAATGTCTTAGACAATGCCAAGTAGATTTTCAAGTAGAGATATAATAACATCCATTTATTCAAAATACAAATAAATTAAATATTTAACAGGTTGCTTATTTGTTTCCTTGTCTCTGAGCCTTTAGTCTGTACTTGCTTAATATTAATATTTCAAGCTCTTTGCAGTTCTTTCAAGTGAAAGCTGAAATACTCGTGCAGTCTACCATTTTCAAGTGTTTAAGGTCTTGGGAAAATACAAAATATTGCAAAGCTTCCAAAAGCAGTACAGATGTGGTAGATCTGCCCACTTCATTTGGAAATGCATGTAATTATATGAAATATAACTTAAAAGTATTACATGCATATTCAATGCCATAATATAGGAAGACTTTATGGTAGTGAGCCCTACAAGCTTTATTTCCTGTAATGACTATTTGTGAATTGGCAGTTAACTTAAAGGCACTGTATTGGGTTTGCATGGCAAGATTTTGGTAGCGGGGGGGCTACAAGGGTGGCTTCTGTGAGAAGCTGCTAGAAGCTTCCCCCATGTCCGATAGAGCCAATGCCAGCTGGCTCCAAGATGGACCTGCCACTGGCCAAGGCCAAGCCAATCAGTGACAGTGGTAGTGCCTCTGTGATAACATATTTAAGAAGGGGAAAACAACTGCTGCACAGGAGCAGCTGGAAGAGAGGAGTGAGAATATGTGAGAGCAACAACTCTGCAGACACCAAGGTCAGTGAAGAAGGAGGGGGAGGAGGTGCTCCAGGCACCAAAGCAGAGATTTCCCTGTAGCCCATGGTGAAGACCAGGGTGAGGCAGGCTGTCCCCCTGCAGCCCATGGAGGACCATGGTGGAGCAGATATCCACCTGCAGCCCATGGAGGACCCCACACCGGAGCAGGTGGATGTGCCCGAAGGAGGCTGTGACCTCGTGGGAAGCTCGTGCTGGAGCAGGCTCCTGGCAGGACTTGTGACCCC
The DNA here is from genome assembly GCA_009819775.1 of Phoenicopterus ruber ruber. Taxonomy (NCBI): domain Eukaryota; kingdom Metazoa; phylum Chordata; class Aves; order Phoenicopteriformes; family Phoenicopteridae; genus Phoenicopterus; species Phoenicopterus ruber. The sequence continues at coordinate 25,912,523 of CM020247.1, forward strand.
GTGGGGGACACATGCTGGAGCAGTCTGTTCCTGAAGGACTGCACCCTGTTGAAAGGACCCACGCTGGAGCAGTTTGTGAAGAACTGCAGCCTGTGGGAAGGACCCACATTGGAGAAGTCCCTGGAGGACTGTCTTCCGTGGGAGGGACCCCGTGCTGGAGCAAGGGGAAGAGTGTGAGGAGGAAGGAGTGGCAGAGACTGAATCGCAACCCCCATTCCCCATCCCCCTGCACTGCTCGGGGGGAGCAGGTAGCAGAATCGGGAGTGAAGTTGAGCCCAGGAAGAAGGGAGGGGTGTGGGGAAGGTGTTTTAAGATTTGATTTTATTTCTCATTATCCTACTCTGATTTGATTGGTAATAAATTAAATTACTTTCCCCGAGTTGAGTCTCTTTTGCCCGTGACGGTAATCGGTGAGTGATCTCTCCCTGTCCTTATCTCGACCCACGAGCCTTTTGTCATATTTTTTTCTCAGAGCTGATTAAGAAAGCACAGCAAATGTGCGAGCCTGGTTAAGAGGAGTTTGAATAATGGCTGTGCTGGCCCTTGTTGAAAGCTGTATGTTTACAAAAGGGTCAGTAAAGCTATTTTTGTCTTTATAAACTATGTACGTTTATATTAATATTTTTCTGAAGTTTCTCTTGATTAAAATGTTTGCTGCTGCAATAAAAAATGCAGTCACTTGTAAGAGCTTGCATTTGAGAGCTTTTTCAACTGACATTTTTACTACATAACCTCATTTTTAAAAGGTTCAAACAGTTTCAGGTAAATTATCTATCTTAAGAACTGAAAATTTAATACAAAAGAAAAACTTCTTGCTGCAATGCAGAGAAAATGGGAGACTGCGGAAGTGAGTATGGCTTGTGCTTTGTCCCTAGACCCTATAGAATGGTTTTAATTTTAAAATCCAGATGCTCTTACGCACATACACAGGCACAAAATTCTACTTTCCACATAGCATGGTTGAAGTGAAATTGATTAATCAAGTGGTTTTGACATTCCAGCTCATGTAAACACTAACTTTTGCTGAAGACTCAGTTTTCAGTTAAGCATTGTGCTTTGATCTTCCAATTTCGTTTTGAGATTCTGCCCCTAGTTTTGTATGTTGATTCCAAGACTAGATCAGTTTGTTTTTCTGAAATAATAAACTTAGAATTTCATGTTATCCACAGCTTCCAAGTTTATCATATATGAAATAGGGGAGGCTCATTCTGTTTGTCAGTGTAAGACTTTCTCTGTCTTACATAGGAAAAAAAATCGCATAGGAAAAACTAGGAAAAAAACCCTAGGAAAAACTAGGGAATCCACCCAGTGGTGATGGATCATAAATTAAGAATTTGTTGTTCCTTCACAGTAGTTTGAAATACACATACATGCACATATATCTGGTGTATGTATAAATGCAGTGACTCTAGTAAGAATGTGAAGTTGTTCATGCGCCAACATCAGAGGTGACATGAAAATATACTACATTTTTTTTCCCCTCCATTTGTAAACGTAACTGATTTTGTAAACTTAGTTTACAACTTATCAGCCTTTAGTGAATTCCTGTATCTGGTAAACTTATACGTCTGACGTTGACTTCTCTGCAACTACTATACATACTTTCAAACAAGATGGTCCAACTTTTTCAGTGGTAGGAACTGAATGGCAGCTTAGGAGCGTCTATGCTGGGCTACGTAAAATCAGCAGTGGCTTGTGGGTCTAAACAACTGGTCATAGATATGTGCAAGAGGAGGTTTTGACATCTCATGCACTTCTAAAAGCTGTGTTATCTTTCCACAAAATTGAGGGTGCCGGGACTGATGAAATTGTGTAAGGGGCCAAATTTAGCCTGGGACCACCAGTTTGACCTGTTTAAACATAACAATATACAAAAATTAAAAATTATATTTCAGAAATGGCTTATTTTTTAAGAGCTTCCTTAGCTGCATTTTGCCATAGTAAGAAGGAACTAAACATATAAAGTATCCTGTATTTGCTTTTCACTGGCACAAGAAAAAAAGAAATACAAATTTTGCTGATTCCCCAGGTAAAAAGGAAGGGTAGAGCTCAGCATTTACACTCATTTAAAGAATAGCTGATTTATTGAGGAGGCATCCTTGAGTTCTAGCTGGAAGAAAAGAAAAAAAAAAAAAAAAAAAGAGAATTTTCCTGCTACTTGATTGACCTGTGTAGGAGTGCTTTCAGCTGCAAGTTAAACCTTGATTGCTGTGGAGTATCCAAATAGGTGTGGGGATAGGTGCTTGTTAACTATGCAGATGAACTCATGAGTGCGGAAGGGAGTGAAGAAGGAAGACGTGTTGTTTACAACTGTGACAGATACACTTCACCCCTAGCTGTACTTTGGTTCAGGCTGACTAAGGTTGATTATGTGATGTTAAAACCACTACTTAGAGGAGCCCCGGCAGTTCTTAAACCCTACTTAATTGCAAAATGGGATGAAATTAAAAGAGACACAGAACACAATGAGGTATTAGGTGATAATAATCCCTGTAACCAGCTCCCTACGTGGGCAGAATTAATGCACAACATTGTAAACCATGCCCGTGAACTGGGGTGGGATGATCTGTTAGCCGAAAGATCGGACCCAAGACCCAGGAGATCTTCGAGTGCGACCAGTAAAACAAACACCTTCACAGGAAACAGGAACTAGACCAAGGGAAAATACACCTAAAGACCTGCGAGCAGAGTCTCGGGAGCGGAGAAATGAACTGTGGAGGAAAGCATTAGCACTAGGCATTCCCAGAGCCGCGATTCAGGGACAGCCTATGGCATTATTATATGACACCAAGTTGGGAGGGAGTGTTGATCTGCTGGAGGGCAGGCAGGCGCTACAGAGGGATCTGGACAGGCTGGATCGATGGGCCGAGGCCAATTGTATGAGGTTCAACAAGGCCAAGTGCCGGGTCCTGCACTTGGGTCACAACAACCCCAGGCAACGCTACAGGCTTGGTAGGGAGTGGCTGGAAAGCTGCCTGGCGGAAAAGGACCTGGGGGTGTTGGTTGACAGCCGGCTGAATATGAGCCAGCAGTGTGCCCAGGTGGCCAAGAAGGCCAACGGCATCCTGGCCTGTATCAGAAATAGTGTGGCCAGCAGGAGTAGGGAGGTGATTGTCCCCCTGTACTCGGCCCTGGTGAGGCCGCACCTCGAGTACTGTGTTCACTTTTGGGCCCCTCACTACAAGAAAGACATTGAGGTGCTGGAGCGTGTCCAGAGACGGGCAACGAGGCTGGTGAAGGGTCTGGAACACAAGTCCTATGAGGAGCGGCTGAGGGAACTGGGGATGTTTAGCCTGGAGAAAAGGAGGCTGAGGGGAGACCTTATCGCTCTCTACAACTACCTGAAAGGAGGTTGTAGAGAGATGGGGGTTGGTCTCTTCTCCCTAGTAACAGACAACAAAACAAGAGGAAATGGCCTCAAGTTGCGCCAGGGGAGGTTTAGATTGGACATTCGTAAAAACTTCTTTACCGAAAGGGTTGTCAGGCATTGGAACAGGCTGCCCAGGGAGGTGGTGGAGTCCCCATCTCTGGGGGTATTCAAAAGGCGTTTAGATGAGGCCCTAAGGGATATGATTTAGTGGGGGACTTGGTAGTGATAGGTTAATGGTTGGACCCGATGATCTTGGAGGTCTCTTCCAACCAGAACAATTCTATGATTCTATGATTATCCTGAGTCTAATTCAAGCATTCTAGAAATGCAATGATGGCAAAAGGAGGGAGCGTACTCCAAATACTCCGGCGCCATCACCAGCTCCAAGAAAGAGCGATAACCCTTTCCTTCCCCTTAGGGATGGATTGCAAAGCATGAGGCCAAAAAATGAGTAATGCCAGGATGGCAACTGGGCCTGCCTGTCTGGCAAGTGGAATCTTATCAATGGATAAATAATAATGGCCCATATATTTTGATTCCAGTTGGACCTCGACAACAATTGATAAAATTCCTAATAGATATGGGAGCACAAATTTCAATATTAACACAACAGGATGCCAAGATGCTGGGTGTACAATCTGGACAGCAAAGAGTTAAAATTACCAGAGTGAACGGAGCAAGTGTTATATGCCAAACTGCGAAAGTTAATTTATGGCTCCTGAGCGAGAAGCGCATGTTGTCTACTCGCTTTGCAGTTAAAGATCACGATGAAAATATTTTGGGTTTTGATGTTTTGAATGGACGCACCTGGCACCTGCTGGATGGCAATGTGTGGTCCTTCGGTTCAAATGTCAACCCTAACCCTGATAGAAATTGGGAGGCTACAGTGCGTGTACTCCGTGCAGCCCTTACACTCCATGATTCAAAGATTACTAATGTACCGCAATACTTGATTTCTGCTGTGGCACGAAATGGAATTTCTGAGGTAGTAGCAGACTTGGAAAAACAGCACATTATTTCTAGAACCCACTCCCCGTAAAATTCACTGGTCTGGCCAGTCTGAAAACCGGACAGGAGATGGCATCTGACAATTGATTATCGGCGCTTAAATTGCAACACAGCTCCGCTAACAGCTGCAGTACCCAATATTGCAACTTTAACAGCCATGCTACAAGCAGCCGCACACCCATGGATGGCAGCGCCAGATGTGAAAGAGACGTTCTTTATGGTCCCCTTGCAGGAAGAAGATAAAGAGAAATTTGCTTTCACTTGGGAGGGGATACAATATACCTTTAACAGACTCCCACAGGGGTATAAACATTCATCCATGATTGTTCATGCTGCACTTGCTGAACTTTTACAGACAGTCTCACTCCCTCAAGATGTGAAACTGTACCAATATATAAATGATATTCTAATCGGAGGAACTTCCCCTGAAAAGGTGGGGGAAGCAGCAGCAGCAGTATGGCAAGCACTACATAAAGCAGAAGTTGAGAATCCACCTGAGAAATGTCAGGGACCAAGTAGAGAAGTTTTTAGGTACTTAATGGATAGCAGGCAGTGCAGTGATTCTTCCAGACACCTTAAGAAAAATCAAACAGCTGCAAATGCCCCAATCTAGGAAAGAGTTACAACAGTTGATGGGAACTTTAGGATATTGGAGAAAGCATGTACCTGGATTTTCTATCATTGCTCATCCATTATATTTGCTTTTACGGAAGGGCAAACCCTGGGAGTGGAAATTAGAACATAAGGAGATGATAAAAACTCTGACTGAAGAATTAAAAACATATCAGTCATTGGGACCAGTACACCCTCGCGACCCTATTATAGCCAAATGGGGTTTTGCCGAACATGGTACTTACCGTAACCTGTTCCAAACTGGCCCCGAGGGACCAAAGAGACCTTTACTATTTATCTCGACTGCATTTAAAGAGACAGAACAGAGATACTCCGAATGGGAAAAGGGACTTTTGTCTTTAGTCTGAGCAGTTAAACAAGTTGAGAAAATACACCAGGGACAGCCTGTGCAAACCAGAGGACCATTTAATTTGCTAGAAGCAAGCCTAAAGGAATTGCTCCCCCAGAAGGAATTGCACAAAAACCTACGGTCAGAAAATGGTATGCCTACTTGACAGGCATTGCAGAGGAAATGAAATTAACCAAAGGACATACTAAAGTTTCCAAATTACAGATGCCTATAAATGCAGATCCATTAGCGTTACAACAACCTTTTAAGCCCTCACCAATTTTGAATACACCTCCCCTCACTGAGGGAACACCAACAGAAAACATTTGGTTCACTCATGTCTCAGCAAAAAGGATAAACAGTAAATGGCAGTATTAGGCTGCTGCATTAAACATTACCACTGGTAAACAAACAATAGAAGAAGGTGAAGGCAGCACACAAGTAGGAGAAATAAGAGCAGTTGTTTTAGCAGCACAGAATGGAGCAAAAATCATATATGTAGACTCCTATGCTGTGTGGGCTGGCACCACACAATGGCTCTGTCAATGGGAAACCTTGAACTGGGAAGTAAACAGATCTCCAGTTTGGAGAACTCAAGATTGGCAACTATTACTAAATATAGCCAGAAAAACACCACTCGAGATGGGATGGATGAAAGCTCATGCCAAGGACAATAAACCAGCCACAAACTGGAACCAAAAGGTGAATGAGTTGACTAAAATTAGGAAAATAAAAGTAGGGAACTCCTTAAATCCTGAGTGGCATTGGTTGGGGGAATGGCTGCATCAAAAATTAGGTCACACAGGTAAAGAAGCGCTTTGCTGCACAGAGCAAGGGTTGGCCCCTAAACAGGAAAACTTGTGAAGTTATTCTTACAGAATGTCCTCAATGTAGATTAAAATTACAAACAAATCACCCTGCTAAAGCACCACCCCTACATATCAATGAAGGAAAAACTTTGTGGTCTACATGGCAAATTGATTATATCAGGCCATTCAAACCCTCTGGGGGATATCAATACATCCTCACAGGAGTGGAAGTAGTCTCCGGCTTGCTTATGGTGACTAAGTGCCAGAAGGCTGATGTGCAAAATACAGGGCTATCGTTTTGGTTCTCAAGTCTACCTACTCCTGATACCATCCAAAGTGATAATGGCTCACACTTCTCATGTAAGGAAGTGCAAGAATGGGCAAAACAAGAAGAAATTCAATGGGTATTCCACACCCCATATTATTCTCAATCAAATGGGATGGTAGAAAGAGCTAATGGCTTATTGAAAAGGAGTCTTAAGCCACACGAGGCCCAGTAGGATACTCAACTTTCCGAAGTACTTCATTAATTGAATAATTGGTATGGGCCCACCGGGAGCCCTGTGAGCCAAGCATTCTTTGCAAAAGCTGAGCTTGATGTTCCACCTTCTGATGAAAGAAAATATCCGATAGCATTACAGCCAGGACAACCTGTCATGGTAAATTTACCACAAATTGGAACTGTACCTATGAGACTAACTAAACCTCGTGGCCCACTTGCCTGGGAAGCTACTGGTAGCAGTGGTGCAAAACATAGAATTAGTGCACGATGGATTTTTCCTTCTTTCTAACGGGGTAACCTGTCCAGAAAACCCCACCAAGACCAGTCTATTTTACCTTTTTGTTTTGCAGCCTCCTCCAAGATGAAAGTAAGATATATCATTCTACTGCTGTTGAAGATTTCAATAATACTTGCTTCCCCATGAACACCCACCTGTCTCGACTTAACCGTCAATCAAGAAATCAGCTGCAATTGTATCAATATAGATAAGCCACCCATCTTGTTACTAACAGACAGTAATATAAATGTGACTTGTAAAACATGACCACCTGTTAATAAGGGATATATATATGTTATGATTATTCACAATAACTCTTACACGCCATATAGAAAATGCTGTAACGTAAGTCATTGCTCAATACATGACATAGTGAAGGGACATTATGATGTTGAAGTATCATGCAGATGGAAAACTCTAAAGGGACGCAATGTAATACTAGGAACAATATCTCTCAGAATCATTAAACCTATCATAACGACGTCGGTGCCTACTTTGATTACTCCCCCAGTTTTACTAAGGAGTCTTACTGAAGATGCTGCACTCAAGCCTAAGTATGCACAATGTAGTAATCAAGCAAACTCACAGGAGCTGGTAACCTCTGCCTTAACATGGACAGTGAAGCCCAACATATCCAAAACCCACCAGTGGGGCAGCAAGAACGAAGGTATCCACCTGACCACATGCACCAATCTTACCTTTTGCTTAAGTGTTAGTAGTCCATATACAGGAATCTGGACTTGGGTTGGAGACACTAATACTTGCTGTCCTACAATACGATCACGATACCACTGAAGGGCCTATTACATTTGTCCTTTTACACAATTGCACACATGTAACAATACCAGATAAACCCAACAAGGGATGGCAATGCCCGCTGGAAATGGAGCTGTTGGGATTCATTATGAGAGTTTTTGTGCCAATTAACCGTTGAGGTCATGGTTCATGTGCCACAGTGGGCAGTATGCAATTTAACGTTTCCCTGATTCCCACTACCACTACTACACCAACGGCTACCCCTACTGCCTATCAATCTACTCCCTACCCTATTACTCCCACAACCAACCAAACCTTATCCCCACAAATGTCCAAAATTGGACCTTACGCTATTAAATACACAGGCCAACAGTGAGTGTTGTTTAATCCATCGTGGTCCCTCAAACGAGTGGAACTATCAGTGCAAATTAATATCTCTGCAATTAAACCTACTTGCTCACCATTCTTAAGTACGTCCTATGCAGGATGGTTAGCGTGGTTGCATGGACGAACCCTCACCTCTCCAAAACGAGCAAGGAGAGATGTGACTGGTATCTTAGGAACAGGATTAGGAATATTAAACAGCATAGACGCTGAAGTTTTAGCAAACAAAATGAGCTCAGCAACAAGTAATTTACACAAATTAGAACATCCATCGCAATCTTCTCTATTGGCATTGGGAACTAATCAATGGCTCTTATCTGATATATTACCCCAATGGGAAAGAATTAATGAAAATACCACCAGTTGTGAACGCACTAGGTGCAGCCCAAAACAATGTCTCTCTCGCTCTTAGTTGTATTCAGGCTCAACTGTGGATACAATATCTACTGTGTCAGCAATTGTAAGAGAAGGTGAGGAGGGCACCTTACCCACTGAAATTTGAAAGGTAATTTGGGATAATGCAACTGAGTTTGAAAGGGAATTCCAATCCTGGTGTCATCTAGTCAGTTTTACCTATGACCCTACTGACAGTAAAACCACAGCTTTTCTAACAATATGCAATGCTTCGGTATCCACCATATACCAAATCATTGCGCTGAGATTAAATCACAGTGGAACGGTACTCTATCCAATGGAACACAGAGTATGGGCCCAACAAAAGGGAGACAAATGGCAAACTGTTGATGTTGACACGTGTTGTGTAAGAACAACAAGGATTTATTTGTGAAAGCAATGCCCAAGACATTTGTCTTGACACTGAACAAAATGTTTGCCATTTTGAGATACATCCTGATGAAACCTCTGAAACTATACTTGTGTATATTGGAAATGGATGTCTTTGTATGAGAACCCTTTGTGATTTTATATTTGTAAGTAATATTACTGTAGATATAAGCAATCACTCAAATATCTGTATCTGTAATTTTCCTGAAATTATGGGATGTGACTTTAACTATTCAGCTCCTGTCACATCTCATCAATTACTACAGTCTAACTACACATTGTATCAAGATTTGTTACCTACCCCCATTGGAATGAATCTTGCATTGGTAAGAAAGCTATTACAGCATGGTGATCTCTACTGATTGCTGAAACAAGTTCAAGAAAATGGACAAAGAACCCTGATTACCATTCATCATGATGCAAAAGAAATACACCATGTTCTGGAAAGAGTGAAAAAGGATGGAGAACATCATTGGTGGGCTACCTTATTTGGATGGTCACTGACAGCAACAGGAACTTTGAATCTAATGCTTTATCCGATTGAGATTTTATTAGCTCTAATACTATTATGCTTATTACTTATAATCATTCCGTATGTAAAGGTTTGGTACGTGATGAAGCAAATACTCCTTGTTCATCATGTGAAATCACCCAATAATGCACAAAAATAATATGTAATTAATAGTAATATTTTACACTAAAAGCTGTTTGCTTAGCATGGATCTGCAAGCATGCCAACATGGTATGTCAAATGTTCATAGCATAGAGGCAAGAGGTGACCGTACCACCACTCTATGACGTGAAGTAAGTTGACTGTAGCCACGGGGTGGAGTGTGACAGATACACTTGACCCGTAGCTGTACTTGGTTTCAGGCTGACTAAGGAGCAACAGGCCTCACGCCATGTGTTGAACCTGCAGGCTGGAACGCTCCTGGCTCACATACAAGGGAGTGAAGGTGCCTTGGAAAAATATTTCGAAAGGTGGTTTCGAAACCCAAAAATGCATGATAACCAAAGTACAGAACAAGATACCAGAGCTAAAATGAAGACATCTATCTTGTCCATACTGTTGACTAGCAGACAACTACTTCACTCTATAGATATTACAATCAGGATGGGCCCAATTTGAGCTCTCCCTGAATTGCAGCTGGACTGCATGCCAGATGACTCTCCCCTTGAGCAGGGTCGCCTCTCAAGGTTAGAGATTCCTTACCTGAGACTAAGAGATCCTTTCTTACCCAAGGCGGAGAGATCCCTTACCTGCGACAGATCCTCAGTAAGTGACTGATAACATACTGAATTAATACTAATGAAACATTGCTAATCAATATTATTATAAACATTGTATAGATAATTACATTAGGCATAAACTGTTGTCCAAGTCTGAGACTAAGATTGGATTTAGCTGCACCTAGGCTCCATAAGGAGTTTAGAAAGCAAGGGGGGTCCACTCTGAACCTCATGTCTCAATGGGAGGGTCTTCCTTACCCTTTTGCATCTCCGGTCTCTGTGTGAATCATTCTAACTTGATTCTAACTCAATTTTCCTTTGTATGTTTCTTCCATGCAGTAATTAATAGGGCGAACCTTGCCATCAAACTTATTGAACCTTGTCAAATCACTGTTAAATTTTGTTAAATTCCATTGAATTTATTGAACCCTGTCAAATTATTATTTTACCTCTATAAAACATATTGCTGCTTCTCTCTTTTGAGTGAAGTGCATTCCACTCATCCGCGACAACAACATGTAGTAGCAATGGACATGAGTTACCAATTGAAGCTTCTGCATTTTTCCCAATATCTATTGTTAATTTTAGTGCATCTCCCAGTAGCTCTTAAGGGCAGTGATATTGATGCTATTTGTATGTCCTTGTTGTGATTTTGGACTTAATTCTAGTCTTACTAGCTTTTGAACAGATTTATGTCAGTTCATAGAATTTTAGTTATAAGAAGTGTGGGTCCCTGCCAAGAATATTCATATGCTCTAAATGCATTGTAAAGCATCCTTTTCAAGTTGTCTGGAGTCACAGAATAATTTAGGCTGAAGAGGACATCTGGGGGTCATCTGTTTTGATCCCCTGCTTAGAGCAGGGCTAACTTAGATCAAGTTGCTCAGGTAGCAGTAGGCTGTGCAATGAACTAAAAGGAGAATTTCTGAACAGACTGAAATTTCAGGGCTTAAGGCAAATAGAAGTAACATGTTCAAACTCTAGAGATATTCGATGTTTTATCGCATTGGGTTTTGAAACAAGTCACTTCTCTGGTCTTTTTTGTTTAAAAAGAAAAAAAGATTGTTAAAAATATTTTCTTAGTTGTTTATCTCCTGCCTTTACTGTTTTAAAATCTAGACATTTCCAACTCCAGCAAAACAATAACAAACATTTCCCCCCATGTGGAGAACATAACTCATAAGGGAACATAATTCCCTTAGTTTTCATCTTCAGAAGTAATAAAATTTAATGCTACCTTGTCCACTAACCTTCTGCTTTAGACTTTAAGCCTTACACAAAGGGCAGAAAGGAATGTAGGGGCAGCTTCAGTAGCAGCAATATTATCACGTGAGCAAACCATGGTGATGACTGTATGAAAAAATGGCTCTTTGTGTGGTTATCCAGACAGATATGGGACTGTATCATGACTCTTTTGAGACATGAGGTGGAGAACCATATCTCTTCTCTACAAAATATGCTGTCTTCCTTTCTGAATTTTTGTGAGGAGGAAGGAAGCATCTTACACTTTGGTGTGTATTCTAGAAAATATGATAAATACATAAGTTTGTATTTACTTATACTTTATGTGCTGCAGTTTGGCCTGGTCTTTAGAAGCCTTTCATAAGTTTTTATGGAAATTGTACTACAACATGCGAAGTAAAAGTCACTTTTAAAATTTTCTATAGCCCAAAATGCATAGTTAATCTCTACAGCTGAATCAGACTTTGCATTGCTTAGAGTAGATTATTTAACTTCAAAAATCACAGTACATTTAAGAATTACAATATGCTATTTTTGTTTACTTACCTGTGTTTGATTGCTCTTCATTGCTAATAGAGCTGCAGAAAAGTGGCTGAGTGAGATCTAAGACGGCAGCAAAAACGGTTAAGAAAACTGTGATGTATATAAGATCAGCAGAGGTGTTGCTTCAAAGAGCTTTTAATTGCTTGACTGCTTTAATTTAATTTCAGATGAATTTTCACTGTTTTAATGGAGAGTGCTGCTGAGTGTTAGTTCCAATCTAAATTATTTATTGGAGGGAAGGAGAACTTGAGATCCAAATGAGCTTTAGCTATTTTATAGACATGACTAATCAGCTTTTTAGAAAGCATCCTGTTTTCCTAGTGATTTACTCTTCCTGCTTTTGCTGTATCATGCAAGACTGCTCTTGAGTCATTTCAGTTCATGCAGGTGACAGTAACTTGAACTGTGGAGATGTTCTTTACCAGAAGTCTTCCCCTTTGATCTTAATCATCTGACGTACCCCATAGGGAGATTGATTACATCCCAGTCTTATCTTTACTAAGTGGGAGATGAGATCTCAGTTCATTGCGTTCTTGCCCCATTTGGAAAATGGCACAAAGTTGTACCTCCTTTTACTGTCACAACTTTCAGAAGTCAATCACATAATATCTGTAATTCATCTAATGTTTTGTATAGAAATAATAATATTGAAGTTAGATGTTGCTGGTAGTAAATGAAGGACTTGTGTACAAAGTGTTACGTAGTCTCAGGAAAATACTAATGCTCAGTTTTTTAAATAGCACAGCGTAACATAGAATTTGAATTATTATTAATTCAAAAGTATATTGAGCTCTTTACAGAGCTCAATATACTTCATTAAAATCACTGAACCTGTTACTCATTAGGGGGATGGTTCTCTAACCTACTCCATGGATGGTTTTCTGAAGACTTGCTTGGATAGTTTGCTGATTTGAACTGTAGAAATGATATGCTTTGATGCAGACATCCATGATTGCCAACCTAATGGCTGATGCAAAGAAAAACAATCTCTTTCTTCAGTCAGATTTGTGTGTGAAGACTTCATCAACAAGAAACAAAGCAAATTAGCTGTCAGTGCCAGCCAGAAAGTCATTCAAAACTAACAAGCTTTTTTCCTCTTAGTGCAGTCTAGTTGCCCAAATGCTCATCGCTAATGCAATCAAATACATTCAGTGTTTTAGGGAAATACAAAGGAAATACTTTAATAGTTAAGGAAATACTAAGGGAGAAAGGCTTATAGGAATTTGGGCAGAATGGGCATGCTCAGTTTTTGCCTATACGTTGGACTAGGGAAGGGATTTTGTCAAATAAACTGAATCCATTATAACTATCTTGAGTTAAAATCTGAGAAAAATTCTTCAAGGAGGAAACCATCACACCCACACAGTTTGGAACACCTAAATTAATTATTTTTTTATTAACCTATGAGCCCTGCAACCCCTGTTTTCAGTACAGTTGTAAAGTTTCTCCCACCAAGCCTTTTGTTTTACTTATGTTCAGACTATTTGTTTTGATGTGAGGAAAATTCTACTGAGCATTAGTAACTACATTGGAACTATCCGATCTTTCCTTGCCAATAACTCTTAATGGAAAAGATGGATAGTAATGTTATTTTTTTGGTTTTTAATCAAGATTTTCTATCTATCATTTACTTTCCTCTAGATCTTCTACCTTTCTGTATATGATTTGTATTTTAATATGTTATACTGTTTTCCAGGATAGAGATTACATTTAGAGTAGATTGCTGGTATCCTCATGTGTTACTAGAAATGATGTAGTATATGTAATGTGTTTTCTAGCTAATTATGTAAGAACACTTGATTTACAAATAACTATTTCAAATATCTATACACTTAGCAAAACAAATAAACCAGATATAAGAAAACAAATGTAATTTTCTTTAGAGATGTTAAGAGCAAGTGTAGTTCAAAGTTTGAGGCTCTTTTGAAAATTTGTGAAGAAGGTATAGAGCAAAATCTTTTTAGAAAGGAAAAATGTATTGTAAATCTTTCAGGTCCTGGGTGAAACTTACTGGTTTAAATTAAAGCATTCAGAATCTTTGAAGTTAAAGACTGGAGATAACAAGGTATTTATCTGAATTTTGAATGGCGTAGTATAATTCAGTGGGAATTCACAAGGAAAAAAAAAGTCTAGAGCAGAATCTTGCAATTTCTTTTATGATCCATTCTGGAATCTTCCCATTTATGTGACTGGATGCTCTTTCTTGTGCTTTTTGTTGATAGCTGCTGTTGATAGTTGATAAATGCAATATGTCTACATTTATAATGTTAGATTATTTTTCCTGTGTTGTATTTTGTCATTCCTTCTCTCTGCTAATGTGACATGTGAAATATGACTGCTATAATCTTTTGAATATTGAGGATGGTGGAATTTCGAGTTGGTTGTTTTGATGAGCTGATCTGCAAATACTTATTGTAACTTTGTGGAATTTTCAGGTTTTGAAAGAAGTAACAATGTACTTAAATATTTTTTGTGCAAAATTCCACAGGGTATTTTTTCCATCACTTTGGACAGACCTTTAGAAGGGAATATCTGAAATAGATACATAATTCATATGTAAATGCAATATAACTTTATGTACAGAAACTGCTGCCCTGATTCAAAAAGTCATTGAGAAAATGTGTTTTCACACTGGCTTGCTTTGTACATTAGTTGTTTCTCCAACTCTGCTTTTTATTCTCCATGGGGACTCTTCCTGTAATGCAAAAACTGAAACAAGGAAGAGCTCTCCTAATTGATTGTGTGGACTGAAGACATTCTTTTCTCTTGTTGATAACCTTGAGGAAGAGAATGGCTGGACAGCTGAGTGGCTCAAGCAAATAATTTCTAAATCTGAGTTCTGCTTGAATGTTATGTGTCAATACTAAATCAGTAAGATTTGTAGCATGTTAATTAATAGCTTATTTCTAGGAAGTTTGTTGCTACTTTTAAATTTTTACCCTTTTGAAGAGTGCCTTTTTGTATTGTTTTGTATTGTTAGCCTGACCAGTGGTTTAATCTGGGAAAACACAAAAATGACTCAGTCTGGAAAGCTTGTGAGATTTGCATTTCAATAAAAACAGACTTCTTATGCCATAAGTAAGAGGTTCTGTTGTCAAAGGGTTGAATAGACATATTGGTGGGTAACTCCTTCTACCTGAATGCATCTGTTGGACAGTTCCTCAGCCAGAAGTGATCATATGTCATAACTTGCTAGTATTTGCTGCTGCTGCTGTTTTCCTCTTCTGTCAGCACAGCTGGCTTGAAAGCAGTCATGCCAAATCTGGCATGACGTTATAACTGTTATATTCTGTTCCTTGCTTTTATTCTCCTTACCCGGTCTGTCTCTGTCCATCTCTGGTCTTGTCCCTGACCTCCATAAGGAATTCTGGTTCCTTAGCCCAGTTAATGCTCATTCATAGTCAGTTATTCTCTGTCTCCTTTTCTAATTTAGTTTTCTTCAAATCTTGCATATATTGGCCAGCAGCAGGATTGTTGCTTAGTAATTCAGAGTCTACTCTCCATGCAAACAGGCATGCTTATGTGTCATTCCAATTTTGAGTTGATTTGCTTTTTAATTCATTCAGACTGGACAATGGGAATTCATTGTTATTAGATTTTAATCTATTTTTCCCCCTCCAAAAACAGTAATTATAATTCAGCTGTAATTACCTAAATGGTGGTAATTTTTCCTATCTTAAAAGGGCTACCAAGTTTATTTGGAAATACGGAAAAATATAGTTTCATAGTTGCTTCAACTCATTTTCTGCATATCACATACAAATGAAGTTGTGATGTTTTTGTTTGTTTCTTACTCTGGTAAAATGTTTTATCTGTTAAAGTTTCTGTTTGCTTTTTACATTTAGGGATTATTTAAGTAACAGAGAAGCTGAAAAATTGTTATAAATTATTAAGTTGTGTCAATTTTTTTGGCAGTTCCTTCCATAGTTATGATTTTACTGATGTTGGATGTGACTTTTCTTGTACTCTGTTTTAAATTACTTCAACTGAACTCTGTTCAGATGCTGGGAGTAGGTAGCTTATTTAGAAGTTTTTCTGCCAAACAAGTATGGAAAGTTTCTCTGGATTTCTCCATCTGTTTGTGTGTACAATTTTTTTTCAGTATCTGGCAGGTGATTCAACCTTCGTTGCGTCCCATGAGCTCAACAGAAGGCGGCTATAACTTCTGCTGAAAGAGGGCAAAGAGAATACAATATTGAGAGTTTTCTTGCTGACATACTCTTGTACCACCATATGCATGAAGTGCATCTTAACAGAACTTTTCAGCTATTTTTTATCTATCTATTCTCTTTACATATTCTGCTTTAGGTCATTTTTCACCATATTATAATAAGCATCTTAATTTCATTCCTGTGTAGGTAAGATTGTTTTATGATGTCGTAAAAATGATGACAAAAATCTTGCTTTAAGATCAGTTACTTTTTTTATAAAGAGGCTTAATTTAACACTTTTAAAAATGTGTTTTCTATCACTGATAAGATGACTTGGAATTTTGTACTCTGCAGATAAATTCCATTGCAGCACTATTTGTATGGTGATTTTAAAGTATGTTATAGCTTTCCAAGGTAGCCTTTTTGGGCAACCTTATATTACAAAGGTAGGCATTATAATATATTACAAAGATAAGCACTATAATATATAGTTACTAGGTGTACAGCATTAAGCCTGATCTGTACTTTTAGCAGTAACATATTCTGTTGCTTTTTTTGTATTGTAGGTGTGATAAGAATAGACTTAATTATTAAGAATAGACAATATATTTATACTATATTTAAATGCCAATAACATTCAATATTGTGCAAGGGAGTTTTGTGGTCCAGTAGAAACAGAGGAGAAGGAATAGGCAGAGAAGCTTAGTGGAATTTGACAGGTCAGATTTTTAATGTTTGAATTGGTTCACTCCTTGAATTTCAGCAGACTGTATTAGAATAGTATTAGAATAGGCAGTGGCTTACTGAATTGGGACTTAGAGAAATTTTCCATGCTTGCAGGCTGGGATATGCAGCTACATAAATACCTTTAATAATTTGTGTAATACAGCAGCATTGTCAATAATTAATTTTATTAGAAATTTTGACTTAGTGATAATATCGTAAGAGCATTAGAAAAATGGGGGGAAAAAAGAGAAAAAACATTTGTGGGGGGAAAAAAAAACCCAAAACCTAGACCCCAATAATTAAATTAGTTGTTTATTTAAATATGGGTCATTTAACTTCTCAGTGGTCAGGAAAATATCCACATTACCTTTCCAAAAGAACATTCTCATCCTTTTCTAAGTTGCTTTGAATTGCTCTTGGCAAATATAAGAACTTTACAAAACCTGTTTTGCAGATGTGGAATACACCATTTAAAAAGTTAAATTTAAACTTGCATATGTGGAGCCTTTTTCACGGAAGTCATCTTTGAAAATAAATGTATGAAAGAGAAATTAAAAATATTTATGTGGCTGCGCATATCATTCAGTATATTAAAATTTAATGTGATGAAAGAATGATATTATATGTTGGAAGGATAGTTTTAAAAAATCCCTATATGTTGTTTTTGCTAAAGAACAAACCCTCAGAAACTAATTCAGGAAATGTTTTCCTTTTGTTTTCAGGGGAGTTCAAAAATATCTTGGTTATACCCAAAACCAGATAAATATTAGTGTTATACTTCTGCTAAATGCTGCAACACAGAGTGTAAACCAACATTATTCTTTCATTCCACGCTTATTTTAGGCCTAGGGAGATACACTTAGTAAGAGGCTTTTTAGATCAAAAGAAGTCTCCTGGAACTGATTTGATTGATCCAATGGTAAAAATTTTTATTAGTTTCAACACAAACAACATTAGATTGGACCCAGGGTAGGTTAGGAAGTGAAAATGGGAATTCTATAATGCAATCTCAGTTATTTTTTTGTTATATCATCGGAGGAGGAGGAAGAGGAAGAGGCATAAATGGTCCAGAATATTCTTTAAAAAACAAAGTTATAATTCAAAATTGTGCTCTCTGTGTTGACTGTGATACGGTATGGTGACTGAGGGTCAGTAGCAGAAGGGGAGAAAAAAATACAGAAGCAGCATTAGTTAGCATTTGTTTGCCATATTGCCAGTTTAAAGACATATTCCTTGAAGGTAAATTATTTGGGTTTCTGTGCTTCCTTTCTTGTTATCCCCTTTCCTGGCTAGAATGTGAGGAGTTAAATTTTAAGAAGTATTAGGTGTTGTGAGGGAAAGAGACTGGAAAAAGGCTCAAGTAAGTTTCAAGTGTAAACAGTAGACAGAGGGAAAGCATCAAAGTGCCTGCTGAAAGAAGAGACAGGATATTGAGATGGTTATTGACAGAGCATGGAGAGTAAAAGCGGAATGTCAGAACAAATTAGTCTACATCATACTCAGACTGCGTGATGAACGCCCTTAAAATGGGGTGGTGAAAGTACCTCTCTGAGGTCCTTGAGATCACTATGTTTCTAGTCCACCACTGGTCTGAAGGAAAATATAAAACACATATAGTTTATAGATGACTCCTAATGTTTTTGATTGGTGGTGATTCAGTCAGAAACCGTGGGCAGATATTGATTCATGTGGTAAGCTTAAATTTTGTCCATTGTATTATGAGATAAGTTTGCAATATGATGTCCATTTTTTTATAAAAGCTGGAAATGTTTCCATAAAGAATAAAAATATTTTAAAAATCTGACTTGAAAGAAAAGATTAAAGAGCTCAGTCTTAGCTCAAAAGTTAAGGGCTCTCTGGGAATGACTGATCAGTTTGTAAATAATATCTAGATGATTTCTTATAAAATATTTGTTTTATTTTAATAGAAAAGTTTTATAGTTAGGTCCAATAGCAGCAAGGCAACAGTAAACACACATTCAGTGTGGGGACATTAAGGAAACATATTATAGGCTATGTGGGCATTTTTAACAGGGCATGTAACTCATGTGAGGGAGTGTGGCCAACTGTCTGCAGCAGAAGCAGCAGCTCAGGAAACTTGGATTTTTCTTCTGACCTACTGATATTACAGTTGATTTAGGGATCGCATTTTTTTTATCTGTGTGATGTTACATAAGAGAGAGAACTATACAAGTGT
Source organism: Phoenicopterus ruber ruber (assembly GCA_009819775.1). NCBI lineage: Eukaryota > Metazoa > Chordata > Aves > Phoenicopteriformes > Phoenicopteridae > Phoenicopterus > Phoenicopterus ruber. Next base: position 25,931,462 of record CM020247.1, read on the forward strand.
TACTTCTTTTTTTACAATTGAAAGGTAAAATGAATAAGAAGGTTTGGATATGCTCTATAGTGTTATGAAGCGATGGAGGTTTTGACAGGACATTGAGCCCTAAAAAGAGGAAACTGAAGGCTTTAAAAAAGTCTTTTTGTGCCAGCAGAAATGAAGAATTAAGCTGGTGAAGGATTCTCAGAGGTTGTTTATGGAATTGCAACTGAGATGCTTGTGAGGCATCTTTTAGATAAAAAGGCAAGTAGAGAGAGGCAGACTTTAAACTTCCCTGCACATAATCATGTTATTAGGTACACCATCTGAGAAGTGGGTATATCAAGGCAGTCCTGGGAAACTCAGGCTATAAGAGAGGAAGTAGCTTTCCAGCAGGAGATGGTGATCCCAAAAGGAGGAAGAAAAGCTGGAGGTACAGGATATTCAAATGAGATTCTGGAAGGATTGAATATTATGAAGGAAAGGGACTGGAAAAAGACTCAAGTTTTGAGTAAATATCAGAATGGGAGAAAGTGTCAACGTGCCTATTGAAAGGTAGGAGACTGACATGGTTATTGACAATGCATGGAGAGGAAAAGAGGAATCTCAGAATCACACAATGGTTGAGGATGGAAAGAACCTCTGAAGAACCTCTAATCCAACCCTCCTGTTCAAAACTAGTCCAATCGACCTGTTCAAAGAAGGATGGCCCAGGCACCTAGCCCACAGCCATGTCCAGTCAGGTTTTGAATATCTCCAAGAATGGCGACTCCATAACCCTGCTGGGCAACCTGTTCCATAAAGCAACATGGGTTTATTTAGGTGACCCTAGAAAATGCATCATAATCTAATGTTTCATTTAAAATGAAAAAAAAAACCCAACCATCAGAACACTTGAATGTCTTATAGAGCTTCAAATAGAGCAATTAAATGATGCCTTACAGATATGAGATTTGAAGACTTTTTAAAATGAGACTAATTTTGACTTTATTAGGGACAACTGGAGATTCATTCTATTTCAGTTTCTGATTTCTCATTACTGTCATTAAACATGCAATTAAATATAACAACTCCCATGAGCTATTTTCCAGCTCATTTTCTTGCCTGTTTTATCCTAGAGTTATATATGTCAGCTCTGTAGCCTGTCTGATCTTGTAGCTCTGATGGAAGTTGCTAATGTTATGTCACAGTGTCTTGTCTTGTTCTGGAAAAATAGCAGCCTTGTTAAAGTGGTATTTGCTTCGCTAGAGACCAGTGAATTACGTGCTGTTGGATCATAGGCAATGTTTGTATAGTCTAAACAAATGAGGTTGTCCTGATAACTTAGTGATTTCTTTCTTTCTAAATTAATGATCTTCCTTCCTTTGCCAAATCCTGAAACTCTTCTCTGCATTAGATACCAGAAGAGGTTTGAATTTTTATCTGGAAAGAACTCAACATATTAAATGGACAGAAAACATTTGTATCTAAAACAGTTTAAAGAGTCCACCTATATCTCAGTGTTTTAGTTCTTTCTCATTTGGATGTTTTTGTGTATCTAAGAAACATAGAAGATCCAGGCAGCTATTCTTTTCCCATTAAATAGAAAAAGGATTATTATTTTGCTAATAATGTGGGAAAAACTGAACTTGAAAAAACAATATTACATAAATGAGTCTTTGTAAAGTATTTGAAGAACACTTTTACAACAGAACCCCAAGACCTTCAGTATTAGTGAGAGAACTACAATAATATTGCAATTAATTGTTTAAAATGCCTTATTTTAAAATAAAGAAAAGCCTGAAGAATAACCAGCCAGTCTGCAATACTGCAGTTAAAAGTAGGTTTGTCAGTTGTTGCCATGTCAGAACAATTAAGACAATCTCTATTTAGTTAATGAATTTGTATAAGCATTTATGCCTGCTTCCTGAAGTCTTTATTCTTGTAAAGGACTGAATACTTATATCTTCCTGATTTCCAGTGACAGTGGAGTAGTACCTTTGTACTAACATTTGGTCGTTTGTTCAGTTGTAAATAATTTTATGTATTCACATGAGAGCTTGGGAAGAACTGATTATTTTTTTACACCTTCATATGCATGTTAGTGAATATGATGTTTCTTGCTTGGAAAGTAACTTTAGTTTCATAATTGCTGTACCATATCTTAAATGCTATTTTGTCATTACAACTTTTATTTGAATAATATTGTATGCCATTTATGCTGAAAAAGGTGTTTGATTATAACATAAGAAGAATTATTTCATGTGTTAACTTTATCTAAAACAACTCTTTATTTAAACATTTTTCCAGAACTGTGAGGACATGGGATGTTAACAATGAAAAAAAGCACAAAAGTCTATTTAAACCACGATCAGTTCAAGGCAAACGGGTGATTCCTACATCTTGTACATACAGCAGAGATGGTAAACTTATTTCAGCTGGCTGTCAGGATGGCTCCATCCAGATCTGGGATAGGAATATGAGTGTAATTAAGCCAAGTATATATGGTAACAATATAAGCTTCTATTATATTGTGCTGAATGTTGAAACTGATAAAACCAATTTTGGTACTTTTATACTTACATTTTTTTCCCCCTGAAAACTTAATAACTCATAGGCAAGATTTAATATTTCCTCTGCCTCTCTACAACTGATCATTCAGTCTGCTGCTATTCAGTTCAAAACACTGAGGAAACTCTTGGCAGTATGTTCTTAAAAAAACACCTTGGCCACATACCTATATTTAGAATATTGTTCATTTAAGATGCGATGCTTGTGAAAAAAGCTCTACTTTCTTGTTGGTTCTTATGTAAATAAAAATATATACTTCCATATTTTATTTGAGATATTGAAAACATTAAGCAGTAATTCATAAAACTTCATACTGAAGTCAGTTATTCATCCAGATAATAGGCAGAGGAGAATAGCATCCAAGTGGGTGAGGATAAGGGTAATGCTGCACGTTAAATGGCAAATGTTGTTACATTGTCCAAAGTGTAAAGTTTAACACTAAGGCAAATTTGAACAATTTATGGAAGTGTGGTCAGAAAGAGTCAGAATCAGAACTGTTACAAAGTCTTTAAAAATGAGTATGTCCTGGTTTCAACTGGGATGGAGCTAATTTTCTTTCCAGTAGCTACTGTATTTTGGATTTAGTATGTGAAGAATGGTGATAATACACTGATGTTATTAGTTGCTACTAAGCCATCAAGGACGTCTTCCAGCTTCCCAGGTTTTGCTAATGTGCAGGTGCAAAAAACTTGGGAGGGGTAGAGCCAGTATAGTTGATCCAAACTGGCCAAAGAGAGTATTCCATACCATAGATGTCATGCCCAGTATAAGTGGGGGTCAGCCAGTGGGCCAGTCCCTTTTTTCTTTTTTCCCATTTTTTGTTCATTGGGGTCTTTTCGTTCATTTGTTTGGCTGTGCGTTCCCTCGCTCTCTCTCTCTGGAACTTGCTGTTCTGGGATAGCTGGGGGGGAATATTCCTGTTCCCTGGCTGCTGCTCGGGACGGGCTGTATTGGTCATCGGGTGGTGAGAGATTGTGCATTGTTTGTTTTATATATTCTATTATCCTTATATTTTATTATTATTATTATCATTATTAATATATAAAAATATCATTATTATTTTTCTTTCTTTGCTGTCCTGGTGAGCTGTTTTTATCTCAACCCACGAGTTTTCTTTTCTCTCCAATTCTCCTCCCCGCCCCACTGGGGAGGGGTGGGGAGTGAGTGAGCGTCTGTGTGGTATTCAATTACCATCTGGGGTTAAACCACAACAGTCCTATTTGGCACCCAACGTGGGGCTCAAGGGGGGGCCTGACTAGCTCAGTCAAGAGAGCATCAGACTGAGGGTCCAGGGTTCGAGCCCCTGGTCAGGCTCGAAAGGCTGAGATAACAACAGATTTGACTAGAGTGTGTTAAAACAATGTTATAAGCATCCATTATATTAGTTTAATCGTTGCTGGCCACAATGTTGTTTTATTTGCTCTCAGAGTTGTTCTTAAAGTTGTGTTATATAGCACGCTATTTGCCGTGTGTGCTGTTTGCCAGTATTTATATGAACCTTTTCAGTTCTAGCCATTGGATTAGAGGTATGACTTTGCTGTGCTATGTGGGACTGGCTTGTGAAATGATAAGATCATTGGTTCTGAAACCATTTTATTACCTGTATTCATATTCAATGGGGGGGGGGGTGGTGGTGGTGACACGCAGAGCGGAGCGGCAGAAGCAGTTACAGCTCTGTACTTCTTGAGCAATCTGATGGGGACTATCAGTAATTATACTTCCTATTGTTCCTCCTCAGAGGGTCACCAGGGGGGAATGCCTTCCTTTGCTTTCCCTTTCCCCTCCTGGGTAGTTACTGGAGCTTATGAGAATTTCGAATACCTTTGGGATGCTTGAACCGGCTTGCTATTCCTATCACTAGGAATACATTTGTGTCAGATCTTGCTTAAGATGAGAAATCGGTGCAGATACAGGCGCGGTGCTACCTCAGCCCCCTGCTACAGCCCCCGCGGTCACCCCAGCCCCCACCACGGGCGCCGTGGCCGCCCCAGCTTGTGGTACGGGTACTGCAACTGTTCCACCCCCTGCCACGGGTATTGCGGCCGCCCCACCCCCTGCTACGGCCACTGTGGCCGCCCCAGCCCCCGTTGCAGCTGCACCAGCCCCCACCACAGGCACCGCAGTCATCCCAACCCTTGTTACCGCCGTTGCGGCTGTTCTAGCCCCCACTATGAGCACTGTGGCTACCCCGGCGATAGGTACTGCAGATCCACCCGTGACGTTATCAGTTGCCCCTATACAAAAGAAGAGAAGCACAAAGAAATCAGTTCGCCTAATGAAAGATGAGGATGAATCAAGCACATCACAAGAATGGGGAGAGGCAGACTCAGAGATAATCACCAGACCCCTATCCCTGACTGAGCTGCGAGATGTCCAAAAAGATTTCAGCCGTCATCAAGGTGAGCAGTTTGTCACCTGGCTGCTCCGATGCTGGGATAACAGGGCCAGTAGCCTGGAACTAGAGGGCAGGGAAGCCAGGCAGCTGGGATCCCTGTCTAGGGAAGTGGCCATTGACAGGGCGATTGGAAGAGAGACAGAAGCCCACAGTTTCTGGAAGAGACTCCTGTCAGGTGTGAGGGACAGGTATTTCTTTAAGGAATATATTATATGCCACCCAGGCAAGTGGACCACCATGGAGAGAGGTATCCAGTACCTGAGGGAATTAGCTGTGCAGGAGCTGAGTTATCCTGACCTGGATGACCCGCAGACATCCGTAGATCCAGATGAAATTGAATGTACCCAACCCATGTGGCAGAAGCACAGAGTGCACCATCGTCGTATGCCAACTCATTGGCAACAATGGGTTGGAAAGAGGAGGCGGCACCACCGGTGCGTGCAGTGGCTAATCAACTCTGACAATACAAAGACAATCTCTCTTCCTCCCTACGGGTCTGCGTCTCAGCTGTGGAACAACTGGCCAAAAGATCCGAGAACCACTACAAAGAACTGTTGTGGGAGATTCAGGAACTCAAAGAGGATAGGTCCTACTCCCCACCTGTATGGACCAGTATCTCAGCTATTAGGAGAAAATCTTCCCCTGCTCAAGAGAGACAGTACATGCAGCGAGGTACCCTGTGGTTTTACCTGTGTGACCATGAGGACATGAGGAAGTGGGATGGAAAACCCACCTCGACCCTAGAGGCACAGGTACGTGAGTTCAAGGGAAAAGGATCACAAATAAGGGCTCTTCCAGGAAAATTGCTGCTCCAGTCTCCAGTGGGCAGTTCCCCAGATGGGGTAGAAGGGCTTCTGATTTGTATTTACAAGAAGTGAGTAACAAGGATGAGATTCGACCCCATGTGTCCCACATGAACCCATTGGTTGATAGTGGGTATTATAATCAGAATTAGAGGGGCCCTGCCTCCAGCCAGGTGGAGGAGAGGGACAAACGAGTTTACTGGACTGTGGATTCGATGGCCTGGCACATCAGCACCCCAGAAGTATAAGGCTCTAGGGGACACTGGTGCGCAGTGTACTCTAATGCCATCAAGCTATAAAGGGGCAGAACCGATTTGTATTTCTGGAGTGACAGGGGGGTCCCAAGAGTTAACTCTATTGGAGGCCAAAGTGAGTCTAACTGGGAATGAGCGGCAAAAGCACCCCATTGTGACTGGCCCAGATGCTCCGTGCATCCTTGGCATAGACTACCTCAGGAGAGGGTATTTCAAGGACCCAAAAGGGTACCGCTGGGCTTTTGGTATAGCTGCTGTGGAGACAGAGGACATTAAACAGCTGTCCACCTTGCCCGATCTTTCAGAGTTGTGGGGTTGTGTCTATTGCTTATAATTATATTGTATATAAAGGTTTGGTACATGATAAAACAAATAACCCAACTTCAACCACCCAAAACATACAAATTAATGAGAAACAAATAGCAGTGCTTCACTATCTACTTACCAGGGATCTATAAGCGCACAAACTATCAATATACTATTTATGGCACAGAGGCAAGAGGTGACTGTACCACCACTCTGTGAAGGTAAGATGAATTGACTATAGTCACAGGGTGGAGTGTGGTGGTGTGCTCCTCCCCCGCCCCTCAGCTGCCCTCCTGCTGCAACCATAAACACCTGTGGGGCGTAGATGGCAACAGAGTAGATAAGGCCTGTCTGGAGCAGAGACCCAAATGTCTTGCCAATATGCAAATATGACTATAGGTCAATCACCTTACTCTATAAATAGTGGACAGCCCAGGGCCCATTGAGCTCTCCTGCATGGCAGCGGGCTGCATGCCAGGATCTCCCCTTGAGCAGGGATGCCTCTCAAGGTTACTCCTCGAGGTTGAGAGATTTCTTGCTGCAACAGATCCTCGGTAAGTGACTAAAAGCATGCTAAACTCTGAAATCTTAGCTAAGTGATATAAAGGATTGATTGCACACATATACAATCCTTTAGATATAAACCGTTGACCAAGTCTGGGACTAGGACTGGATCCAGCCGCCCCTAGACCCCTCTCTGAGAAGGAGTTTAGAAAGCAAGGGGGTCCTTTCTGAACCTCATGACTCAATGGGAGGGCCTCCCTGACAGTTCTGTCCGTCCCTGTCCTCTATGCAGTAAATAATCCAGTGTAACTTGCCATCGGAACTTGTTAAACACTGTCGCATTTACCATTGAACCTTGTTAACTCACTGTTTTACGTTAATAAATTATATCGTGCTTCTCTCTTACGAGCGAAGTGCATCACTCCATCCGCGACAAATTGGCGTAGTGGGCAGGATGGCAAGTAGTATCACTGATTATTTACGGAGGCATGGAGTGAATCCAGGTCCCAAATTCTCAGAAGAATGGACTTGTGACAATTGGCATAATTGGCAGGTCGTTGAAGACCACTTAGAAGCAATTAGGGGCCACACAAAGGATGGAAAAGGGAAAGGAGTTATCTGCAAGATGCTAATCATAGAATCATAGAATCATAGAATCATAGAATTGTTCTGGTTGGAAGAGACCTCCAAGGTCCAACCATTAACCTAGCATTACCAAGTCCCCCACTAAATCATATCCCTTAGGGCCTCATCTAAACGTCTTTTGAATACCCCCAGAGATGGGGACTCCACCACCTCCCTGGGCAGCCTGTTCCAATGCCTGACAACCCTTTCGGTGAAGAAATTTTTCTGAATATCCAATCTAAACCTCCCCTGGCGCAACTTGAGGCCATTTCCTCTTGTCCTGTTGTCTGTTACTAGGGAGAAGAGTCCGACCCCCATCTCTCTACAACCTCCTTTCAGGTAGTTGTAGAGAGCAATAAGGTCTCCCCTCAGCCTCCTTTTCTCCAGGCTAAACATCCCCAGGTCCCTCAGCCGCTCCTCCTAAGACTTGTGCTCTAGACCCTTCAGCAGCTTCGTTGCCCTTCTCTGGACACGCTCCAGCACTTCAATGTCTTTCCTGTAGTGAGGGGCCCAAAAGTGAACACAGTACTCGAGGTGCAGCCTCACCAGGGCTGAGTACAGGGTGACGATCACCTCCCTAGTCCTGCTGGCCACACTATTTCTGATACAGGCCAGGATGCCATTGGCCTTCTTGGCCACCTGGGCACACTGCTGGCTCGTATTCAGCCAGCTGTCAACCAACACCCCCAGGTCCTTTTCCGCCGGGCAGCTTTCCAGCCACTCCCTACCAAGCCTGTAGCGTTGCCTGGGGTTGCTGTGTCCCAAGTGCAGGACCTGGCACTTGGCCTTATTGAACCTCATACAATTGGCCTCGCCCCATCGATCCAGCCTGTCCAGGTCCCGCTGCAGCGCCTGCCTGCCCTCCAGCAGATCAACACTCCCTCCCAATTTGGTATCATCTGCAAACTTACTGAGGGTGCACTCGATCCCCTCATCCAGATCATTGATAAAGATATTGAACAGGACTGGCCCCAGTACTGAGCCCTGGGGAACACCACTTGTGACTGGCCACCAACCGGATTTAACTCCATTCACAACAACTCTTTGGGCCCGGCCATCCAGCCAGTTTCCTACCCAGCGCAGAGTATGCCCATCCAAGCCATGGGTAGCCAGTTTCTCCAGGAGGATGCTGTGGGAGACGGTGTCAAAGGCTTTACTGAAGTCCAGGTAGACAACATCCACAGCCTTTCCCTCATCCACTAGGCGGGTCACCATGTCGTAGAAGGAGATCAGGTTGGTCAGGCAGGACCTGCCTTTCATAAACCCGTGCTGACTGGGTCCGATCGCCCAATTGTCCGGTACGTGTTGCGTGATGGCACTCAAGATGATCTGCTCCATAACCTTCCCGGGCACCGAGGTCAGGCTGACAGGCCTGTAGTTCCCCGGATCCTCCTTCCGGCCCTTCTTGTAGCTGGGCGTCACATTTGCCAGCCTCCAGTCAACTGGGACCTCCCCAGTTAGCCAGGACTGCTGGTAAATGATGGAAAGTGGCTTGGTGAGCACTTCTGCCAGCTCCCTCAGTACCCTTGGGTGGATCCCATCCGGCCCCATAGACTTGTGCGTGTCTAGGTGGCGTAGCAGGTCACTGACCATTTCCCCTTGGACTATGGGGTCTTCATTCTGCTTCCCATCCCTGTCTTCCTGCTCAGGGGGCTGGGTGCCCAGAGAGCAACTTCCCTTGCTGTTAAAGACAGAGGCAAAGAAGGCATTTAGCACCTCAGCCTTTTCCTCATCCCTTGACACTAAGTTTCCCTCCGCATCCAATAGAGGAGGGAGATTTTCCTTAGCCCCCTTTTTATTGTTAATGTATTTGTAGAAGGACTTTTTGTTGTCTTTCACAGCAGTAGCCAGACTAAGTTCTAGTTGGGCCTTAGCCCTTCTGATTTTCTCCCTACATAACCTCACAACATCCTTGTAGTCCTCCTGAGTTGCCTGCCCCTTCCTCCAAAGGTTGTGGACTCTCTTTTTTTTCCTAAGTTCCAGCCGGAGCTCTCTGCTCAGCCAGGCCGGTCTTCTTCCCCGCCGGCTTGTCTTTCGGCTCATGGGGACGGCCTGCTCCTGCGCCTTTAAGATTTCCCTTTTGAAGGATGTCCAGCCTTCCTGGACTCCTTTGCCCTTCAGGGCTGCCTCCCAAGGGACTCTGCCAACCAGACTCCTAAACAGGCCAAAGTCTGCCCTCCAGAAGTCCAAGGTGGCAGTTCTGGTGACCCTCCTCTTTACTTCTCCGAGAATTGAAATCTCAATCATTTCATGGTCACTATGCCCAAGACAGCCTCCAACCGTCACATCACCCACAAGACCTTCCCTGTTTACAAACAACAGGTCCAGTGGGGCGCCTTCTCTCGTTGGCTCCCTCACCAGCTGCGTGAGGAAGTTATCTTCCACACACTCCAGGAACCTCCTGGACTGGTTCCTCTCTGCTGCACTGTATTTCCAGCAGACATCTGGCAAGTTGAAGTCCCCCACAAGGACAAGGGCCAGCGATCGTGAGGCTTCTCCCAGCTGCCTGTAGAATACTTCATCTGCCTCCTCGTCCTGGTTGGGTGGTCTATAACAGACTCCCACCACAATGTCTGCCTTGGTGGCCTTCCCCCTGATTCTTACCCATAGGCACTCAACCCTCACATCACCATCCTCGAGCTCAAGGCAGTCCAGACTCTCCTTAACATACAGGGCTACCCCACCGCCTCTCCTTCCTTGCCTATCCCTTCTAAAGAGTTTATAGCCATCCATCGCAGCACTCCAGTTATGCGTGTCATCCCACCATGTTTCTGTGATGGCAACTATATCATAGTTTTCCCCTTTCACAATGGCTTCAAGCTCCTCCTGTTTGTTGCCCATGCTCTGTGCATTGGTGTAGATGCACTTCAGCTAGGGTAATGATCCTGTTGCCTTTGTGGTGGGAGAAGCCCTAATTCCTATGTGTCCCATCTCAGGCATTTCCGTGGTTCCTAGCTGATCAATGACCCCCGTGTCCCTGCTGCCGCATGGGTCTCTCTGTCCTACCTCATCTGAGACAGCTGACCGAAGGGCCTCGCTGGCACGCCATCCCTCATTCATTGGCGTGCCACCCCCAGCCTTCTCTCTAGCAAGCCTGGTTTTATCCCCTTCCCCCTTCAAATCTAGTTTAAAGCCCTTTCAATGAGCCCTGCTAACTCCTGCGCTAGGATCCTTTTCCCCCTTTGAGACAGTACCTGTTTAGAAGCTGCATATCAAGAAAGGGCGAGTAGAAATAGGAAGGAGCAGGAATTAGAGAAAGAAACAGAAGGTAGAAAGGCAACTGAGTTATTACTGTCTTTAAAGATTGAACAGCTGCAGAAACAATTGCAGGAAGAAAAGGAGAAAAGACAAAAGTTGGGAGAGAAGGTCGACATGATGCTTATACAGGCTCCCCGTCCCCCTGACATTGTTACAGATTAGGAATCTAATAGTATCCCCTGAAGACTGGGATGGAGACATCTGGGGTGATCCCGATGATAGCGAGCTGGAAGATGACGATCCTTTGTTCCCCACAAATCCTCCTGAATATGAAGCTAGGCCTGTTATCAAAACAGAAAGAACCGTGGTATCTCGGGGTGGTTATCCACGGCATACTACGCGAACCATCCCCTGGGATCCGTTACAATTGACAAATTTGCAAGAGAAATATAGCAGGAAACCAGGTGAAACTGAAACTGAATACTTGTGGCAAGTATGCCTAAGTGGCGGAGACTGAATTATGTTGAGTGAGGATGAAGCAAATGGCTATTGGGGTCCAGGAGTTTTCTTAAATTTAGGACCTGACCCAACAAACACACCCCATTCTATCACCAGCTGAGTATCTTATTGGGCTGGAGGAATAGACACCATGGAGCGAGGTGAACCCTCCATAATCCCCATTAAATCTCTAAGTGAGCTCTCTACAGTCGTCACAAAAGCTGCTTGCATACAAGCCGTGCACGAACAAGGACTCCACGATGTCCCACTATCTGCTACAGTAGATTTCACAATGTTAAAACCACTGATTAGAGGAGCTCCGGCAATTCTTAAACCCAATCTAGTTGCAAAATGGGATGAGATTAAAAGAGATACTGAATATAATAACAATCTGGGCAATAATGCTCCTAAACCACTCCGTAAATGGGCAGAATTAATGCACGGCATTGTTAACTACAGCCACGAAATGGGCTGGGATGATGCACCAGCTGAAAAACAAAATCTGAAGCCCCGGGGAGGAGATCACAAAGTAAGACCTGTGAGACAGGGAACAGAAAATAAATCAAAAGGAAACAAATTTTCAAACTCACAAACAGAATCTCGAGAAAGGAGGAATGAATTATGGAGGAATGCATTAGCCCTAGGCATTCCCAGAGCTGCAATTCAGGGTCAGCCTACCGGCATTCTCTTGAGTCTGATTGACGCATTCCAGAAACGAGATAACAGTGAAAAGAAGGAACGTATTTCAACTCCTCCCTCGCCAGTCCCCAAAAAGGGAGACAACCCCTTCCTCACCCTTAGGGAGGAATTGCAGGGCATGAGGCAAAAAACCGAGTAGTGCCCGGAAGGCAATTGGGCCTGCCTGTCCGGAAAGTGGAGGCTTACCAATGGATAAGTGATGATGGCTCATACATTTTGATTCCAGTTGGTCCTCGAGGACAATTGGTGAAGTTTTTAATAGATACAGGAGCACAAATTTCAATACTAACACAACAAGATGCCGAGAAGCTGGGCGTGCGATCCGGACGGCAAAGAGTTAAGATTACCGGTGTGAATGGAGCAAATGTTGTGTGTCAAACTGCCAAGGTGAATTTGTGGCTCCCGGGCAAGAAGCTCATGTCGACTACTCGCTTTGCAATTCAAGATCACCATGAAAATATTTTAGGTTTCGATGTTTTAAACGGACGAAGCTGGCACCTGCCAAATGGCAGCATGTGGTCCTTTGGCTCAAACATCGGCCCCAGCCCCGGTGGAGATCGGGAGGTGACCGTGCATGTACTCCGTGCAGCCCCCACACTCCCTGATTCAAAAATCACTAATGTACTGCAATACCCAATTTCTGCTGTGGCACGAAATGGAATTTCTGAAGTCATAGCTGATTTGGAGAAATGACAAATTATCTGCAGAACTCACTCCCCATATAACTCACTTGTCTGGTCAGTTATGAAACCAGACAGGAGGTGGCAATTAACAGTTGATTATCTGCCTCTAGGAGCTGCATTCTAGGCCTGGTTCTTATATAGGCCTCTGCCTAGTACTGACTCACAGGGTGCTTGACCCACCCTAATGAAGGGTTGGCTGGAATAAAGGCTCCAACTCTCTCTGATCAGGGGCAACTAATAGAGCTTGTTAGCAGCAGCCATGCCTAGCTAGAGCTTCTGAGGAGAAGTTAGGGCCTCCTGTAGTTATTGCCTAGCTCTCCTTTCCTGTCAGCAGCAAGCACAGAAAGCCCCCACAACTTCCAACAAGGTTCACAGAAGTTCTAAGTGGATCCAAGACGCTGCTGTGCAAACTGCTGTGTTTGTTCGCTGTCTCTGTTAGCTGCACTTTGAAACTATAACCAGCAGTCAGAAACTATGGCTACAGTGGCAAGGGAAATTTCTGGGAACTTTGTCAGGGAGCTTCAGTCTTTACTGCTAAGGCTGGCCCTCAGGAATCCCAGACCCTGGAGGTAAGAGAGGAAGCCTGAGAAAGGATGACCTTCCTTTGGTCCAGGAGGATCAGGTTAGAGATCAATTAGGCAAACTGGACACCCACCCTGGGCGGAGAGGAACCTCATGAGGTTCAATAAAGGCAAGTGTAGGGTCCTTCACCTGGGGAGGAATAACCCCATGTATCAGTACAGGGGTTGACCTCCTGGAAAGCAGCTCTGTGGAGAAGGACCTGGGAGTCCTGGTGGATGACAAATTCACCATGAGCCAGCAATGTGCCCTTGAGGCCAGGAAGGCCAATGGCATCCTGGGGTGCATTAAGAAGAGTGTGGCCAGCAGGTCGAGGGAGGTTATCCTCCCCCTCTACTCTGCCCTAGTGAGGCCCCATCTGGAGTACTGTGTCCAGTTCTGGGCTCCCCAGTTCAAGAAAGATGAGGAACTACTGGAGAGAGTCCAGCTACAAAGATGATTAAGGGACTGGAGCATCTCTCCTACAGGGAAAGGCTAAGGGAGCTGGGGCTGTTCAGCCTGAGGAAGAGAAGACTGAGAGGGGACCTCATCAATGCTTATAAATATCTCAAGGGCAGGTGTCAAGAGGATGGGGCCAGACTCTTTTCAGTGGTGCCCAGCGACAGGACAAGGGGCAACGGGCACAAACTGGAACAGAGCAAGTTCCATCTAAATATGCGGAAAAACTTTTTTACTGTGAGGGTGACAGAGCACTGGAACAGGCTGCCCAGGGAGGTTGTGGAGTCTCCTTCTCTGGAGATATTCAAAACCCGCCTGGACACAGTCCTGTGCAGCCTGCTCTAGGTGACCCTGCTCTGGCAGGGGGCTTGGACTAGATGATCTCCAGAGGTCCCTTCCAACCCCTACCGTTCTGTGCTTCTGTTTATTATCCTCCGCTCCAGGTAGCTTTAGACCTGACTGCAGGAATCCTGCTGATGTGTCTATCAAAGGGCAAACAAATTAAAAATCAACATGTGGTAGCAACTCCATCACCACGGTGGCATCATCTGTGTTTGCTGCTCAGTAGTGTAGAACTTGGTCTAGAATGGTGTGATGAAATAATTCTTTGTATATTTTTTTTCTTATTTAGAAAGAAACAAGGTCTTTTTTTATCCCATATTTTATCATCAAAGTAGCTGTTTGTTATAATTTAGGGTCATGAGTTAGTGGTTTTCTTCCAAGGCATTTAGAGCCACCTTGGTATCTGCTTTTTTTTAATTATGATGATGTGCGTAGGGAGTGATTTTTGGTGTGTGATCAATTCCCTTCTTTAGTTCTGACTAGTAACTTACACAATGAGTGTTTCATTCAGTTTTCTGCTTCTACTGTTGTTGTTTTTTTTTTTTTTTTTTTGTGCCACTCCAAATCTCCCAGCTGTATGTAGTGAGAGTAAAAACACTTTTGGAGGAACACTTTTTTTGTCTCCATGACACTGACCAAATGCATTCCAGCTCTGCCTTGCCTTTCTCCAAACTTCCTCAGCATGATCGTAATCCATTATAATCACCTGCCTCAGAGGATTTTTTCATTTTTGTCATAAATCGGTATTATTTTCTTATGTATGTTATTTTGTCAGTGCATGGTTTTTCTTTAAGATTCACATACATGTGCATTTACAGTGCACATTAGCAGAATGATCTGTCAGCTTGTTTGAAATATTACGAACACTGTCAACTTGGCTTAAAATAACAGCTTCAAAGGACATAATAGCTTCCTTCAAACTTCCAATGAATAGTGGAAAGAATAGTGTGAAATAGTCAATCATAACATAGCACATTAGAACACTCAAATATTCTGAGACGTGGAGAAGTATCTGGCAAATGTGGGGAGTTGGAGAGCGTTAGTGGTCAAAATAAGACAGGACCTTGAAAATTATTGATTCACAGGACAGTGCAGTAAAACCACTAGATTTACCTGCAGTTCAAATAGATTCAAATTCCTCATCTTGCCTATGCTTGGCCATCCAGAACTTTTTGCAAGACCAATAGTAATACCTATTGCTGAACAAGCTGATCCATGGAGCCAGTCTTTAGTATCAAGAATGAAGTGTGTCTTGCAATCAGTAAACCTCTGTGTGCCCCAGTTTTCCTGTGTAGAAGTGGGAGTATCTCATTCATAGAGATATTGAAAGACTGAAGTCATTTTTGCTATTAGTACATTTGATGGGTAGGTTAAAAATGTATTGTGAGTTAAAATTGATTGAAATCTCTGTAATGAACAAAAAAGCTCCCTTCATTTTCCACACTAAATGGGAAAGGATTGAGATGTTTTCCATTGATTGCAAATAGGGTTTACTAGGGTGAGAAAGGCTGAACTTAGCCTTTCTTAGTCCTTCAAACCACCTAATGAGGCTACCTGTTATGTGAATTTTCCCTCCAGCTTTTCCTGGGTGCATTCAGTTTCTCTGCATATGGCAGCCTGAATCATATTTCTCAGTGTCACACTTCACATATCTTATGGTAATATCATTGCAGCTGTGATACAAAAATATTGATAAGGAGTTTGTAAGGAGTGGTGATGTCTTTTAAATGCCTTTAAGAACCTAAAAACCAGCTTGTACACCCAAAAACTTGTCTTTTTTTTTTTTTTCTAGCTATATTATATTGAGTCTGGTTAGAAACTTTGAGTAATTTTTATAAGCTTTTAGCTATCTAGTGGCTGCGCTGTAAGTAGTAAAGAATTAGCTTTCACAGATATATCAGTAATAGGTTTATCTTTTTATGTAGTGTAAATCTGAACAGGAAAGATGCAGTGGTTTATGATTTTCAACATAATTCTCATTAAACATAAATTGATTCAGTGCTCAGGAAGAGATCGTTATAGCTAGTGATTAACTTTTTTTTTTACTTTCTTGTTTCATAAATGACCTAGTGGTATGTTTAACTCCAATCGATTTCTTCAGCTATTTCCTGCTCAAAAATGAGCATCTACTACAGTATTGCTGAACTACTGCTTTGCTAGTGTTTTCTTTTTCCTGGTTTTAAAACCTTACTTTGATTTTAAATTGCTAGAATAATTTATGTATTTTGATCAGTTATAAATTAGTTAACTAAAACTCTAAGTGGATTTTACAGAACTTAAAATGCACAATAATAATGAAATCCAACACTGTACTAATAGACTGCCCACATGAATATCCCCAAAAGCGGTATGATCAGGTGGCAATCCCAATAACCAGTTTTCCACACGCCCTTATGCCACCCTATCCTCAAACTAAAAAAGGGAAGAAAAATGGGATGTCACAGTATGCTCTGAAGTTAAGCAGAGCTAAGCTCTGTACATTTTTAATTACTAATACTCATGTTAAAAGTATTTTCCAAATAATTGCATGATTTATAGATGTAAGATAAATACATTTCTGTTTTTAGTGATTGCTTTGAAACGGTTTTTGTAAGCTTTAGTTTTGTAATGCATTATGACTGTAGGGAAGTTTTAAGGTAGAGTTTTCAGAGGTGAAAAGTTTTACAAGTAATGGAGTCATTTTGAAGAAATACTGTACAACTAAGGACACAGATTTAGATAATACAGAAAGATCATGTAAGATACATTTTTGGGGGCCTAAATAGGGTGACCCTTTTGTTTTGGAATGGGAATTCAAGCCCACATGTTATTTGGAAAATTTTTTGTAAACTTTATTTTGCTGTTCTTGATAGATTTTACAGCTGATGCTGCCAGAGTAATGAAAGCTAGTAGTAAGATCTGAGACTTGCTGTAAATGTTTTCTCCATTAATTGGAAAGTCCTTTGAGGGGATTTATACCCATGCTTTGGGAAGACAAATTTTTGGATCTTTGCACAGTTGCAGGGTGCTTTTTGCATGTGGTGACATGCAAAAGACATAGCTCTCAGTATTAAATTCTTGAAATGTATGTCTGATGTTAGTCTACTAAAAAGCTTTATTAGTGTGCTTATGCCTATTGAGTTGCAGTTTCTACTAGGCAGAGATCATAGTGTGTCTTTGGCATCTGATGGTTCACAGCATTCCAGGATCATGCTCTTCACACCAGCTAGATTTTATTTGTTACTTTGGCCATGGAATATTATCATAGAATCATAGAATTGTTCTGGTTGGAAGAGACCTCCAAGATCATCGGGTCCAACCATTAACCTATCACTACAAAGTCCACCACTAAATCATATCCCTTAGGGCCTCATCTAAACGTCTTTTGAATACCTCCAGAGATGGGGACTCCACCACCTCCCTGGGCAGCCTGTTCCAATGCCCGACAACCCTTTCAGTGAAGAAATTTTTACGAATGTCCAATCTGAACCTCCCCTGGCGCAACTTGAGGCCATTTCCTCAAGTTCAGGTACACAACATCCACAGCCTTTCCCTCATCCACCAGGCGGGTCACCGTGTCGTAGGAGATCAGGTTGGTCAGGCAGGACCTGCCTTTCATAAACCCGTGCTGACTGGGCCCGATCACCCGGTTGTCCCGTACGTGTTGCGTGATGGCACTCAAGATGATCTGCTCCATAACCTTCCCGGGCACTGAGGTCAGGCTGACAGGCCTGTAGTTCCCCGGATCCTCCTTCCGGCCCTTCTTGTAGATGGGCGTCACATTTGCCAGCCTCCAGTCAACTGGGACCTCCCCAGTTAGCCAGGACTGCTGATAAACGATGGAGAGTGGCTTGGTGAGCACTTCTGCCAGCTCCCTCAGTACCCTTGGGTGGATCCCATCCGGCCCCATAGACTTGTGCGTGTCTAGGTGGCGTAGCAGGTCACTGATCATTTCCCCTTGGACTACGGGGTCTTCATTCTGCTTCCCATCCCTGTCTTCCTGCTCAGGGGGCTGGGTGCCCAGAGAACAACTTCCCTTGCTGTTAAAGACAGAGGCAAAGAAGGCATTTAGCACCTCAGCCTTTTCCTCGTCCCTTGACACTGTTTCCCTCCGCATCCAATAGAGGAGGGAGATTTTCCTTAGCCCCCTTTTTATTGTTAATGTATTTGTAGAAGGACTTTTTGTTGTCTTTCACAGCAGTAGCCAGACTAAGTTCTAGTTGGGCCTTAGCCCTTCTGATTTTCTCCCTACATAACCTCACAACATCCTTGTAGTCCTCCTGAGTTGCCTGCCCCTTCCTCCAAAGGTTGTGGACTCTCTTTTTTTTCCTAAGTTCCAGCCGGAGCTCTCTGCTCAGCCAGGCCGGTCTTCTTCCCCGCCGGCTTGTCTTTCGGCTCATGGGGACGGCCTGCTCCTGCGCCTTTAAGATTTCCCTTTTGAAGAATGTCCAGCCTTCCTGGACGCCTTTGCCCTCCAGGACTGCCTCCCAAGGGACTCTGCCAACCAGACTCCTAAACAGGCCAAAGTCTGCCCTCCAGAAGTCCAAGGTGGCAGTTCTGGTGACCCTCCTCCTTACTTCTCCAAGAATCGAAATCTCAATCATTTCATGGTCACTGTGCCCAAGACGGCCTCCGATCATCACATCACCCACAAGACCTTCTCTGTTCACAAACAACAGGTCCAGTGGGGCGCCTTCTCTCGTTGGCTCCCTCACCAGCTGTGTGAGGAAGTTCTCTTCCACACACTCCAGGAACCTCCTGGACTGGTTCCTCTCTGCTGCACTGTATTTCCAGCAGACATCTGGCAAGTTGAAGTCCCCCACGAGAACAAGGGCCAGCGATCGTGAGGCTTCTCCCAGCTGCCTGTAGAATACTTCATCTGCTTCCTCATCCTGGTTGGGTAGTCTATAACAGACTCCCACCATGATATCTGCCTTGTTGGCCTTCCCCCTGATTCTTACCCATAAACACTCAACCCTCGCGTCACCATCCTCAAGCTCAAGGCAGTCCAGACTCTCCTTAACATAGAGGACTACCCCACCGCCTCTCCTTCCTTGCCTATCCCTTCTGAAGAGTTTGTAACCATCCATCGCAGCACCCCAGTTACGCGAGTCGTCCCACCATGTTTCTGTGACAGCAACTATATCATAGTTTTCCCCTTTCACAATGGCTTCAAGCTCCTCCTGTTTGTTGCCCATGCTCTGTGCATTGGTGTAGATGCACTTCAGCTGGGCTAATGATCCTGCCACCTTTGTGGTGGGAGAAGCCCTACTTCCTACATGTCCCATCTCAGGTATTTCTGTGGTTCCTAGCTGATCAATGACCCCCGTGTCCCTGCTGCCGCATGGGTCTCTCTGTCCTACCTCATCTGAGACGGCTGACCGAAGGGCCTCGCTGGCACGCCATCCCTCATTCATTGGCGTGCCACCCCCAACCTTCTCTCTAGCAAGCCTGGTTTTATCCCCTTCCCCCTTCAAATCTAGTTTAAAGCCCTTTCAATGAGCCCTGCTAACTCCTGTGCTAGGATCCTTTTCCCCCTTTGGGACAGGTTTGCCCCGTCTGTCACCAGCAGGCCTGGTGCCATGTAAACCAACCCATGGTCGAAGAACCCAAAGTCCTGCTGGTGACACCAGGCTCGGAGCCAGTTGTTAATCTGCTGGCTCCTCCTGTTTCTTCCCTCATCCTTCCCCAGAACTGGAGGGATAGAGGAGAGCACTACCTGTGCTCCTGATTCCTTAACCAGTCGTCCCAAGGCCCTGAAGTCCCTCTTGATTGCCCCGGGACTTCTTTTTGCCACCTCCTCACTGCCTACCTGGAAGATCAACAGGGGATAGTAGTCTGAGGGCCTTACTAGGATGGGAAGCTTCCTCTTCACATCCTTGACCCGGGCCCCTGGGAGACAGCAGACTTCCCTAAGCAGTGGGTCCGGTCTGCATATGGGCCTTTCTGTTCCTTTCAGAAGGGAGTCTCCTATGACAATGACCCTTGTTTTCCTTTGTGGGGGCAGTTTTGATGCAGGCCCTAGGCTGACTAGTCCTCGGCGGCACCTCCAGGCTGGCTGAACCATCAGCCTTGTCATTGTTTGGTTCCACTTGCAGAACCTCATACCTATTGTGCAAGGGCACCTGTGGAGGTGGGGTAGGTGCTAAGGAGACACACCTGCCTCGCCAGGGAGGCACTAGTTGCCATTGTCCCCTAAGTCAGTGTTCAGCCATGCAGGGAGAGGATTGGGATCGGGAGTCCCCCACAACAGACACCTTGGCTGCCTGTTGCGCCTGTCTCAGGGAGGGCAGGGTGCGAGTCCAATAGTCGATCTCCCTCTCGCACTCCCTGATACTCCTCAACCTGCTCACCTCCTCCCAGAACTCTGTCACCAGGCGGAGGAGGTCCTCTACCTGGGCACGCCTCCCACAGGTGTGCTCGCTGCTGCTGTCTCCCGGTGCTGGCATCAGAGTAGGGCACACCCTGCAGCCTGACACCTGGGTGGCAGCATGTTCCCACTGCAGCTCAGTCTGGGAAGCTGTGTCAGTCATGGCGGGTGCGAGGCTTGGAGCGGTCATGGCTTTCTGCCGGGTGGACACCATTGCTTCCCCCGTCGAGCCGGCGGAGCTTCAGCGCCCTCCCGGCGCAAACTGCCGCGCCCTGTTCGCCGGCGCTCCCCAGGGGCTTTTTTATACGTGGGGGCGCTTGGCCACCGCAGCTCCTGGCCCCGCCCAGGTCTCGTCAGCCGCTCTCGCGCGAGCTGCCAGCTCCTGGCGGGTCCCTCGGCTCCCTCTGAGGCTCCCCGGTTCGGGAAACCCCCCTGTACGCCGCGCTAGGACGCTCCGCTACAGTTTGTACCAGCACCGGAGCTGATCGCCTCGGCAACTTGTCTATTTGGATATTTTGTTTTATTTTTGTTTGTATAGATTTTTGGGTTTATGTTGATATCTTCACAGCATTAAAATGATTCCAGTGAAATGTCAATATTTAATGGCAACAATTTACAATGGCTATTCTTAAATTTGCTGAATATCACTACTACAGCTAAACATCAGGCAAATCTTCCAATTTCCCCCAAGTATGTAACATGCTTCATGCTTTGAAGAGGGCAGTCTGGCTACATCTGGAAATTTCTTGTGTAAATACAAGATGAAAGATATCCAAATATACTATATTCCCCTTTTAAACTTACCTTAAGTTTTTCATGTTCGTAGTATCCCACCCTTTCATTCCGTATGGATATGTGCCAGACCTCTGCTCCAGAAACTGGAAATCACACACAAGCTTGCCAGCAGCAAATATTAACAGATTCATATATTATTCCTTTTTGTATATGTCTGGTTTAGCCAGTATCTCACTATCTGTACCCTGAAACTAGCTGTGGTAAAGAATCTGACAATCATCTGCAAAGATAAACTGTGCCCTGCTGTATTTCTAAGTGCATTTCTCTCATGTAATAAACAGTTTATAGTTAAGAACTATCTAAATGTTTGCACTGTCTAATATAGTCATGAAAGGCAATGCTAAATCTCAAAGTCACACCCTGATGAAAATAGCATAAAGGATTTTACTTTGGATTCATGTATGGTTAAAGGAAAAAGGCTTATCCCACAAGGATTATATATCTTTCTTTGGTTTACTATTTAGAAAAATAACAGTAGAGCTTAAAGAAATAACTTAAAAATGACAATTTGAGAAGAAAAGAGTAGGCATTATAGAAACATGATTAGCTTTATTAATATTGTTATTAATGTAACATGAATAATGTTGCAGAAATACAATGATAAAATAATAAAACAGAAATAAAGAGCCTTCTTGAGCTAGCTTTGTTATTTTTGAGAAAATTTTCTTATGTAAATTTATTCTTTGTTATAGAATGTTTTTATTCTGTAACTATAATAAAAAAAAAAAATCCATATATGCAGAGGCAAAAAGTTAAAAGTACAGATGCTACATTTCGTTCTAACAAGAATTGAACTCCAGAATGGTCTGGCTTATCAGCAAAATGGCTTTTAGGTACTGTAGTATATGCACTGCTCAAGCAAGCTAAACACATCATTGGTCTAGAGCCTGATAGGGTTTGTAAATTAAGAAAAGAATTTTGTGTTTGGTGTGTGTGTTAGGAAGCTAGTTTAGCATCCAAATGTTTCTTATCATGGTTTGTAATATGTCATTATTTCTTGAGGCTAGTGAGGAGATGGACAGCAGGTTTATACTGTGAATTTCATAAAAGCAATGAAAAGTACATTTCTGTACAACTCTTAGTCATTAAGTTTTTTTTATTAGAGAAGCCTAAAACTCCCATATTTTAGAATACTTACGAAAGGAAAGCTGTTACAACTTGATTAAGTGGATTTATTTAAGAACAAAAAAGGTAGGAAATAATTATTTCTGATCTGTGGAACATATTGATTGAAGATTAGGTACTTTCTGTCTGGATATGCTTGCTTTGTCTCTTGAGTTAATTTATAGACCCTTCACCCCCTTCCAGCTTCATATCTGGATGTATCTCTTGCAGGCTTCACTTTTCTCATCAATTCATAACTTTTAGAAAGCTTTCTATTTTGGAGTATTCATAAACAATAATGTGAAGTGAATTTTAGAATATGCTGTACTAAGAGATAGCTGGGTTGGGTTTTGTTTTTTTTTTTTTTTAATAGAAAAGGAAATTAGAAGTAGGTTTTTTTTTTTAATGAAGTGATCATTTCAGGCAATACAAAAATCTCAAAACTAAAATCACGATTTGGAATTTTTTAACTTTTGAAATATATTTTATATTTCCCTTCTCAATTCTCCTCATTACTATAGTAGAGTGAACTTTTTACTTCTTAATTTTTCCCCCTCTCATTTTAAATATTTTGAATATTACCAAATTTCTAACTTTTCCAGAGGTCTAACATAGAAGATGGATAACAAATTCTTCCCATTTAAGAGTTGTGGGATTTTCATGTATTCCTGTGTCACTGACCACTATCAGAAACTGGATACTGGCCTAGGAAACTGATAGTTTAATGTTGTGCAATGCTTATGTATAACCTTTTTCAGAGCTGTTTAATTTAGAAAAATTAAACTTATCAAAGAGAAACAGACAGAAAAGTGGGTTTTTTAAGTTCAATAGAATAAGAGCATGAATTATTTTGAAATGTGCTCAGTTTTATGACGTTAAGAAATTATACTCACATTTTTAATACAAAAATATTCCCCATGAATCTGTTAGAAATTGAGAAGATAAAGAAGATAAATTATAGTGAAGCATAGCTTTTGTATGTAACATTAGGCTGTAGAAATAATCATTTGACTCAGAGGAAGTCTGAAAAAGAGTAAACTATTTCTACATAGAGAAAGATTGTTTCATGCCTGTGTCCATTAAAAGGTGCACTACTGTGAAGATACAGTTTTAAATGTGCTTAAATAGTTGGCCATAATACACTACAGACTGACCTCAGTTCCTAAATAAGTCTAGTTAACTTTTTAATTTAAAAAAGTTTGCATGGCATTGGTTTATAACCTTCTTATGAATTTTCTACAAAAGAAGTTAGTTTTGTGTCCATGATTATAGATTAGAAGATAACCTGCACAACTACACCATTTCTTGGCAGCAGGTACAGAACTATACTAATCATATGAAATGAAAAGTATTTGTAATAATATTATATTTTTTGTAAGACAGCCTTGAGTGAGCAAGTTTCTTTCAAGTCTATGTATAAATCTCGTAATTAAAATCTAATTGAGTATACGTGAGGCTTTCTTTATGAATAAGTAAAACTTCTTCCAGTGCAAAATATTTTAAAATACAGTTTGGTTTTTTCCTAAAGTTTGTTTTCAACAGATGTTAGTGCTAAACAGTTAGCAGAGAGGGTGGTGAAATAGGTAGAGCATTGTCCAGCTGTGTTTTATTTAATGACTGCAGTGATACTACACAGACTGAAATCAGACACATCTGTGGAACAGCTGCCTTCCTCGAACCAAGTTCTAAATTTCTCATGAGACAGAGAACTAGATTTGGAGTTGGATATGACTACCTATATATTTCACACATTATATATAAATACATATACAGTGTGTCTCCATGTGTCTAAGTATGCACGCAAACTTATAATGAAATTCTAGTTTCTGAATGTGTATAATCTAAGCTATAGGAATTTAAACAAGGTACTCTTAGATAATTCAACATATGTAATTTTCATTCAGATTAACCAAAAAAATGCATTTATGGTTACTATTTCACTTTTTACCATGTGTATGTTTCATTTCCAGATTTGTCTCGTGACTGTTTTGTGCTCAAAGCAGTTACCTGTAGTCAGCGCTAAAACTTAATTTATATTTAATTTTTGGTGTAATGCATTGTATTAAGGTTGGGATTGGATGGCCAAATTAGAAAGTACTGTGCTAGTTAACATATAAAGAGTGAAATATTCTGAAAAAATCAAATTCATTGTATAATCATCATGGACTATGTTTTTTATGGACACTAAGAGCTCCAGATAAATGTGGCTGCTGTGTTCAGCATATACCCTGGTAAGAGCATATAAATTACACGATCGAGCCTGAGACCTGTAAGCAAACTTTACCAAACTTTAATTTGAGGTCACCAGAGTTTACTGCTGTGATCTTTTCAGAGGCTGTTTCACCAGGGCTTGCAAAAGCACAGCTAGTACATGTATGTATGTTCTTGCCCTTGTAATGGGAGGACTGGTTTATATTCAAGACCACCTTCAAGAGCCTGAGTGTTTTTTCAGAAGCTCTGATCAAGTAGGGACACCTGTTTTAGTCAGCAGAAAGCATTGCATTGCCAGCCATGGCAATGCCAGCTTGTCACTTGACAAAATGTGCAAATGCCTGGTTGATTTTGATATTTGACGCGTGGAAGTGTGGTGTCAAATGGGGTAGGAGTTGACAGGGATGTAGGAATGTTTTCTGTACTCCAGACAGGTCACTGTTGTTGCTTGGCTATTGCATTGAGGTAGTTTTTAAATGGTAGTTTACTGTATGTCCATATATGTTATGGAAAAAGGAGTGGTGGTATTGTTGGGTTTGACTTTGTTTTTCTTTATGTGAGAAAAACACAAATGTGCTTGAGGATTAAGTGAATGATCTGTAATTACTATTATTGGAAGAATATATATTTAACTCATTGGTAAAATACAGCTGTTAAAAATGACAAAATGAAGTGACAGTGGACCCTAAAAATAAAGAACCATTATCAAGGCAGTGGAGTAGAAGGAAACAAAGAGGGTAAAGACATCAAAGTAATAATACTGGCAACAGGTTACTGATTGGATTGATTATAGTGTGTTTTGCAATATGTGACAGAAAGGAGATGACACATTGTGATGCATATAACAATGTTTTTCTTGTGATGAATGATGAACCTCTTAAAAGAGGTATGATGAACCTCTTTTAAGAGGCTAGATCTTCCAGGGTGTGCTGGTTTTGGCTGGGATAGAGTTAATTTTCTTCATAGTAGCTAGTATGGGGCTATGTTTTGGATTTGTGCTGGAAACAGTGTTGATAATACAGAGATGTTTTAGTTACTGCTGAGCAGTGCTTACACAGAGTCAAGGCCTTTTCTGCTCCTCATACTGCCTCGCCAGCTGGGAGTGCACAAAAAGTTGGGAGGAGACACAGCTGGGACATCTGACCTCAACTGACCAAAGGGATATTCCATACTATATGACATCATGCTCAGCAATAAAACTGGGGGAAGGTTTGTGGGGGGGCCTGCTGCTCAGGGACTGGCTGGGCATTGGTTGGTTGGTGGTGAGCAATTGTTTTCATTTGCATCACTTGTCTTTCTTGGATTTTCTTTCTCTCTCTCTCTCTTTGTTATTTTCCTTTTCATTACAATTTTTTTTTTTAATTTAAATTATTAAACTGTTCTTATCTCAATCCACAAGTTTTCTCACTTTTACCCTTCCAGTTCTCCCCTCTTATCCAACTGGGGGGGGTATGTGGGGTGTGTGAGCAAGCAGCTGTGTAGTGCTTAGTTGCCAGCTGGGGTTAGATCACGACAGTCCTTTTTGGCACCCCAGATGGGACTCAAAGGGTTTGAGATAATAACAGATTGACCAGAGCATATTAGAAGGGATTTATATCTGTGAACAGTTGCAGGTCATGATATCGATTCATCTGTTCTCAATATTATTTTATCTGATCTGTGCCATGCTCTTTTTTTGCTGTACATGTTAAAGATTGGTGTTGGCTTTTGCAGTTTGCTGTGCTCTGTAGTGTTTAGTGATGTTTTGCCTTGGAGATTTGTTATTAAAACACTGACCTTGAGCTTAATCTGGTATTTGGGCTCTGTACCGAAGCCATTACTGTACTTTGGGTACCATCTCATAGAGACAATTAACAATTATACTACTTCTTCAGAGTTTTTTTGTGGAGGAAATACAGAATGGCACCTTTGCTACCTTCTGTGATGTTTTCTCCCTTGTTACAATAATTTTTCAGTATCTTGAACATCCTTGGGTAGTTAAAATACTTCTATTGGTATTTCTTAGACAAAACCGAAGCAATATTCCTAAGGTTAACGAGCAATTTAGGAATATGGCCCAGGCTCTGCAAGAGTATGGTCATGGGTGGCACAGCATGTGGGAGAATATGGGCAGGTATCTAGAAAACTTCTCACCTCCAGTGGTCTGGAACATCGCTCCTGAACAACTGCAGGATCCTGATGAAGTGATAGAATGTTTGAAGAAAAAAAAAATGCCGTGGCTATTCCAAAGAGGCACAATTTGCCGCACTGTGCTGGGCCCTGCCCAGCATCTACCAAACACTGCTCGATATTATGCAGCACCCTTAGGGAGAAGAGAGGGAAAGCATATCAACGGACACTACAGCTAAACCAGACACTATATCAGTCACCCCTATAACTAAAAAGAAACGATGGAAGTGGAAGTCAGCTCGTTTAGTAAGGGATGAAGAAGCTTCTCCTAAGAAGGAGCAGGAGAAAGAATCAGAAGAGGCAGCCTGTTCTGCAGCAGAGCAGTCACAAGAACAGGAGGAGGAAGAGACTGAAATCATGAGACAGAAACCACCCGATCCCTATTCCTAAGTGAGCTGCGAGATATGCAAAAAGATTTTAGCCATCAACCAGGTGAACTAATTCTCAGCTGGTTACTCCGATGCTGGGATATTGGGGCCAATAGTCAGGAATTAGAGGATAAGGAAGCCTGGCATCTGAGATCCCTTGCTAAGGATAAGGCCACTGACAAAGGGATTGGAAAAAAGGCAGGAGTCCTCAGTCTTTGGCGGTGACTCCTGTCAAGTGTGAAGGACAGGTATCCCTTCAAGGAAGATCTTGCAAATTCCCGAAGCAAACGGACCACCATTGAGGGAGGTATCCAGTATCTGAGGGAGTTAGACATGGTGGAGGTGATCTATAAAAACCTGGATGACGACCAGGTATCCAAAGACCCGGATGAAATCCAGTGCACGCAGTCCATGTGGTGGAAGTTTGTATGAAATACACCGATGTCATACACCCACACTCTGGTGATAATGAGCTGGACAGATATGGAGGCACCAACTATAGATGAACTGGCCAGACAACTCTGAGAATACGAAGATAATCTCACTTCCTCCATGTGGGCCTGCATCTTGGCTGTGAAGGAACTGACCCAAAAAATGTCCGAGCAAGTCAAGAAGGATAGGTCTTCCTCGTGCACTCCAACCAAGTCCTCAGCTATTAAGAGTCAGCCTTTTTCTGTTCAAGGGAAAGGGTACCGGTGGTGCACACCACATGCAACCCTGTGGTTCTTCCTGTGTGACCAGGGGGAGGACATGAGGAAGTGGGATGGTGAACCTACCTGAAGACTAGAAGCTCGGGTACAGGAACTGCAAGGAAAAACAACAGTCAAAAAGCATCCATCCAGGAAAATTACTGCTCCAGTGTCTGTTGGGCACAGTAGAAGGGCTGATCGTACTTTTGACCCTGATAAAGGGACTTCTGTTTTGCAGTTACAAAAATCAAGTAATGGAGACTCGGATCGGGAATAGAGGGGCCTTGCCTTCAGCCAGGTGGAGGAAAGGGACAACTGGGTTTACTGGACTGTGTGGATTCGATGGCCTGGCACATCAGCCCCATGGGACACTGGTGCACAGCGTACACTAATACCATTGGATTACAAAGGGGCAGAATCCATCTGTATTTCTGGAGTGATGGGAGGACCCCAAGAACTTTCTGTGTTGGAGGCTGAGGTAAGTCTAACTGGGAATGAGTGGCAAAATGTGACTGGCCCAGAGGCTCTGTGCATCCTTGGCATAGACTACCTCAGGAGAGGGTACTTCAAAGACTCAAAAGGGTACTGGTGGGCTTTTGGTCTAGCTGCCTTGAGTACGGAGAAGATAAGGCAGTTGTCTAGCTTGCCTGGTCTCTCAGAGGATGTGTCTGCGGTGGGATTGCTGCAGGCCTAAGAACAGCAGGTGCCCATTGCTACCATGACAGTGCACCGACGACAATATCGCACCAATCGAGACTCTCTGGTTCCCATCCATAAGTTGATTCAGTGACTGGAGAGTCAAGGAGTCATCAGTAAGACTCATTCACCCTTTAATAGCCTCATATGGCTAGTGCAAAAATCTAATGGAGAGTGGAGGCTAACAGTGGACTATCGAGGCCTGAACGAAGTCACACCGCCACTGAGTGCTACCATACCAGACATGCTAGAACTCCAATATGAATTGGAGTCAAAGGCCACCAAATGGTATGCCACAACTGATATCACCAACGCATTTTTCTTGATCCCTCTGGTAGCAGAGTGCAGGCCACAGTTTGCTTTCACATGGAGGGGTATCCAGTACACTTGGAATCGACTGCCCCAGGGGTGGAAACACAACCCCCTCCCTTTTCCATGGACTGATCCAGACTGCACTGGAAAAGGGTGAAGCTTTATGGCGACACGGTACCCCAGAAAGGAT
Source organism: Phoenicopterus ruber ruber (assembly GCA_009819775.1). Classification (NCBI taxonomy): domain Eukaryota; kingdom Metazoa; phylum Chordata; class Aves; order Phoenicopteriformes; family Phoenicopteridae; genus Phoenicopterus; species Phoenicopterus ruber. Next base: position 25,960,191 of record CM020247.1, read on the forward strand.
TGAGTCAGACAATGGGACTCATTTCCGAAACAACCTCATAGATTCCTGGGCCAAAGAGCATGGCATTGAGTGGGTGTATCACATCCCCTATCATGCACCAGCCTCTGGGAAAATCGAGCGATACAATGGACTGTTAAAGACTACACTGAGAGCAATGGTTGCTGGGACATTCAAGCATTGGGATACACATTTAGCAGAAGCCACTTGGCTAGTTAACCCTAGAAGATTTGCCAGTTGACCTGGCCCTGCCCAGTCAAAACCCCTGCACACTGTGGAAGGAGATAAGATCCCTGTAGTACATATAAGGAACTTGTTGGGAAAAACAGCCTGGGCTATTCCTTCCTCAGGAAAGGGTAAACCTTCTTATGGGATTGTTTTCACTCAAGGACCTGGGTGCACTTGGTGGGTAATGCAGAAGGATGGGGGAGTCCAATGTGTACCTCAAGGTGATTTTAATCCTGGGTGAAAATAATCCATGATTTGAGTTGCATGTTATGGGAATTACTATAATAGGAACCCCATGTTGCTAGCCAGAGCAGGGGCAAGGGGAGGAGTTCATTGCAATGTTAAACCCTATGGTCTGGCCCAAAGGGACCGGGGTGGAGATTGTAATGGATATACCTTTAAATTGTTGTAACCCGGGATTTGAGTTGCATGTTGTGGGAATTACTATAGCAGGAACCACCTGAATCAATGGAGGACAAGCTTTACAAGAAGCAGTGCAAGTGCAGCAGTGACCCGACCTGAGCTGGCTTTGGTGCCCAATAACTCCATGCAACACACCACCTCTCCTGTCCTGAGTGACCACCATAACAGATGGAGCACAAAGTCATGGACTAAATGAACTCAGTGGACATTTTTTGGAAATTTGTGGACATTTTATGGACATTTCACAGGGGTGGTCCATAGACTAAGGGAATGATATCTGTGTATTATATCAAAGGATGAGAAGGGGGTGAGGGGTGGGTAATGAGACTGTATTGGATAGCGTGAGACCTGAGCATGATGTAAATGGTATGGAACAAGGGGTGGAAAATGTGCTGGTTTTGGCTGGGATAGAGTTAACTTTCTTCACAGTAGCTGGTAAGGACCTATGTTTTGGATTTGGGCTGAAAACAGTGTTGATAATACAGGGATGTTTTAGTTATTGTTGAGCAGTGCTTACACAGAGTCAAGGTCTTTTCTGCTTCTCACACCACCCCACCAGCAAGTAGGCTGGGGGTGCACAAAAAGCTGGGAGGGAGCATAGCCAGGATAGCTGACCCAAACTGGCCAAAGGGATATTCCATACCATATGACGTCATGCTCAGCATAAAACTAGGGAGAAGGTGGGGGGGGCTGCTTCTCGGGGACTGGCTGGGCATTGGTCGGTTGGTTGTGAGCAATTGTTTTCATTTGCATCGCTTGTCTTTCTTGGATTTTATTTCTCTTTGTTATTTTCCTTTTATTACAATTTATTATTATTTTTATTTTATTTCAATTATTAAACTGTTTTTATCTCAATCCACGAGTTTTCTCACTTTTACCCTTCCAATTCTCTTCCTCCCATCCTGCTGGGGGGGGAGTGAGCGAGTGGGTACGTGGTGCTTAGTTGCTGGCTGGAGTTAAACCACAATGCAGGGAAATTGAGGAGATATGGTAGCCAGGTAAGAAAATCAGGAACAGCATTTTCACGATGTTGAATTTAAGTTGCCAGTTAAACATTCACAAAATGATATCAAGATGAACTAAGATGTTCAGCAGATAGAGAATGATGTACCTTTTCTTGGAAGGTAGTTTAATGGCATGAAAATAGTGGTAATGGTTGTGAATAAGGTTTATAAAAATGTAGAGAGAGAAGCTCAGGGACCAAGAGGATTAAGTAATTGTGAATAGCCAGCAAAACCAGGAGAAAGCGAGAGAATCGCACACCAGAGGGAACAGTAAAGAAGGGAGCCAGCATGTAGGTGTACAGTAGATACTGGACCTCAAAAAACAATGAAGAAGGGGAATAGAAAATAGGCACTTCTTTCAAAGGCTGATGAGAATGAGGATGAGATAGCATTGTTGGATTTGTCAGGAATAAATCAGGAAGGAATTTAAGTGGGATTGGCAAGGAATGAGGATGGAGGAGAAGGCAATAATGGATGAAAAGGCCAAAGGTGAAAAAAAGGAATGGAAAGAGAAACAAACACAGCTATTTGATGAAAAATGGATCATGGAAATGAGATTTCTGAGAGATGATTTTCACAAACAGTGATTCACATATCTCCCTGTGCTCTGAAGATGCCACTGCTGATGGAGAAGAAATATGAAGTTGCCAGGTATGAGTGTGAAATATTGGAAGGCTAGGATGAGAAATCGGAAGAAATCAGTCCTTTTGTTGGATGGAGAAGAATTTTAGGGATGCTAATGGTGAAAGAGAATTATAGTCAGGAGAGGTACTACAGAGTGTCATGAAAAATGGAAGTAGGAAGAGAAAACCACTGAGGTTCTGAGTTAATAATGCTCATTTTATCACTGAAATATTTCATGTGGCAAAGTACCAATTACCCTTTTAACTGAGGCATTCCTCCATCTTTGCCTTTCCAACCAAATAAATAAAACCACATCTATGTTTTTTTTAAAAAAAAATCTATATTCTTTTAATTAACAAGCAGAGAAAATATGGCATAATGGTTTGCAGCACATTTTTATTGGAAAAATCCAATAATGTAGAAGAAATAATAGCTCACTATATGTTACAAGAAGTTTAGTGAAAGTGACTGTTCATTTCTTAGAGAAATACACCATTCTTGTTGGAATACACATACGTTTTAGCTACTTTTTTCAACAAGTAAGTAAATTTATTATACAGCTACCTTTGATAACTTGCTGCAAACTACACCTTTTTTGGTTCAAGTGTTATTGAATGAGAAATATTAGCTTAATGTGAATTTCTGTATATTTTCAATCAGATTTCACTCTATTCGCACCGTACCTCTAAGTTTACTAAAATGGGTCTTAAGCTTTGGGAACAGTGAAGAGTAAAAGAATATGAGAAATGATATTGAATTATGGTGGGAATAAGTTAGCAGGGAATAAATAAGGAAATAAATAACTTGGGGAATAAATAAGCAACTGGCATTTGCTTTTTAGAGACATCTTTGTAGCTTCTTTATATTTTTCTGTGATGCTTGTTTATTGCAAATAGGCAAAAGGCTACTTTGATATGAAACATACTGTGTTTTGCATAGGTGAGTGCAGTGATCTGTGGACTTTCGATTGGGGTTCTAGTATATCTTTTAACTGTAAACTTTTAATGAAATTTTTACAGAATAAAATTGGTCAGATTGGTGAGAAGGCAGAGGAACTTTCAACAGCTGGGCAAGTCTAAGAGTGATTATTTTTGAAAGAGGCAAGAGGGTATTTTTTTGTTTACAGAAGCTATATTTATGATAGTAAAAAGGAGGAAAATCATAAATTCACTAGGATAGCATGGGATGGGTTAGATAAGTTATGAAAAGATACAAAGGAACGCTTCTTTTACATCCTTGTACATTTTTCACATGCAGTGTAAAAATCCCCAAAGGAAGCCAACTGAATAGTTTCCAAAAGCTATTTTTATTAGCAATAATAATTGGTTTTGTGGCCAAGGTAGATTATTTTCTCAAATAAAATGTTTGACAGTGCAGCCGAACATTCAGTTGGAGTTTCATTTTTAAACAATTAGGCAAATATTTAGCAATGCTGTTAAGAAGCCATCTTTCTAAAATGGTTTCCTAAAATTTTTCTTGATGAATTAACTTAAGCAAGAAGAAATTGTTTCTATGGTCAACAATATTCTTAGAAATTGAAAGCTGTATAGTGGTGAACGAAGGATGGGCAGATAGGAAGGACTTTCTCATAAATCCAGACTGGTTCAGAGACATTTTTAAGGCAAGTCAGCCTACTCACTTCCTCGTTTTGTCTAAAACCACATATAGTCAAATGTATCGGGTGCCTTGCCTCAATGCCCTCAATGTAAATTTTAGAGTGTTTTTATTTATTTACAGAAGTAAAGTTTTTATATCAATTGCAATTAAAAAAATGCTAAATCATTTTTCACCTTGACTGGCTACACTGCTGTATGGCTTCTCTTCTAAGAATGCTGTTTTCCGTAACATGCCAACATTTTCTGACTAAGCATTTCACACTTGTGTTTTTATTTTGGTTCATAGTTCCATAATATAATGCATGATTCATTACAAGGGACTAAAAATTTTATAGATTTTAAAAATAGTTATAGAGCTGTTATCTTTTCTAACTTATTTTTCTGGTTATGTAGGGTTTTCATTGCAATACAGTTGCTCAAGAAAAGCTGCAGAATATTAAAAAAAATGCGCCAAGTCTCTTGCAAATAACTAGGAAAACTTCTACATGAAATACATGTGAAAGATTATTGGAGGATATTGAACCACAGCTGAGTGTGAGAGATAGATAAACAAATAAATCCCAAAGACTTGCTTCCCCCTAGAATATCAGCCCTGCATCTAGAAAAAGGCCTTAGTTGCAACAGATGAGAATATAATGGACATGCAGGACATTTAAATACAATTGCCAGTCAGATGTCCTGGTTATGGAAAATAAAGTTAGGTTTCTGTATTCATAATTGGTTAATTAGGATTGAGAGAAATGAAGGAGTATTTCAGGTCTGTTAATGATACATGAAAATGTCACTGAGTTAGAAAACCATGGAGAAGAGCAAATCATATAACAGTGTAATCATGTAAACACTAAAACCTCAAATTTCACAAGTTAATCTTGTTTTGCATCTATATGGTCATTACTGAAACAGCATCCATTTCTATACCATGGGAAGTGGTACTGAAGAGCTGTCAGATAAATTGAAAGCCCAGGGATCACGTTTACAGAGACTTAAGGAAAGCATCTGATGATAGTCTGTAACTACCTACAAAAGTAAAAAAATTGAGGAATTCCTGAATTCAGCTGGCATATGTAGACCTGATAATTTGTAAGTGATATACTATACAGTTTGCGCAGGGAGGGCGTGGAGGAAGGGTGCTGAAGCTCTGCCAGCTCGACCAGGGAGCAATGGTATCTACTCAGCAGAAAGCCATGGCCACTCTAAGCTCTGCACCCACCACGACTGACATGGTGCTGATATAAGCACTCTGTCTCCTGGACCTCCATCTCTCCCATTTGGAATACTTAACTGTGTATTTGTCTTGTCTGCATATGTTGTAATAAATTGAGCTGGACAAAGCTCCTTCCTTAAAATATAATAGTAAGTTCTTTGATTAGGATAAAAAGATGTCTTTAAATTATATTCAGTATCTGATAATTTTTAAAAGTTCAATAAGCATTGCATAAGCACCGTGACCAGGGTGGGCAAACAGGGCGTGGCGTGGCAGCAAGGGTGTGGTGTGGCAGTTCGCGCAGGGAGGGCGCTGAAGCTCTGCCAGCTTGATCTGGGAGCAATGGTGTCCACCCAGCAGAAAGCCATGGCTGCTCGAAGCTCTGCACCCACCACGACTGACGCAGCTTCCCAGACTGAGCTGTGGTGGGAACACGCTGCCACCCAGGTGTCAGGCTGCAGGGTGTGCCCTACTCTTATGCCAGTATTGGATGGCAGCAGCGAGCACACCTGTGGGAGGTGCACCCAGGTAGAGCAACTCCTCTGCTTAGTGACAGAGCTCTGGGAGGAGGTGAGCAGGTTGAGGAGTATCAGGGAGTGTGAGAGAGAGATCGACTACTGGAATCACACCCTACCTTCCCTGAGGCAGGCCCGATAGGCAGCCAGGACGCATGATACGGAGGATTCCCTATCCTCTCTCCACCTGGCTGAACGCGGTGACTTAAGGGAGAGGGGGCAATGGCAACAAGTTCCTGCCCGGCGCAGCAGGCGCATCTCCTCCGTGACTACCCCACCTCCCCAGGTACCCTTGCACAATAGGTATGAGGCTCTGCAAGTGGAACCGAACAATGACAAGGACAATGGTCCATCTAGCCTGGAGGTGTCACTGAGGTTAAGTCAGCCTACGTCCTGCATCAAAACCGCTCCCATAAAGAAAAAAAGATGGGTCATTGTCACGGGAGACTCCCTTTTGAAGGGAACAGAAGGTCCAATATGCAGACAGGACCCACTTTTTAGGGAAGTCTGCTGCCTCCCTGGGGCCCGGGTCAAAGATGTGAAGAGAAAGCTCCCTACCCTGGTACGACCCTCAGACTATTATCCATTATTGATTTTTCAGGTAGGCAGCGATGAAGTGGCAACAAGAAGTCCCAGGGCAATCAAGAGAGACTTCAGGGCCTTGGGACGACTGGTTAAGGGATCAGGAGCACAGGTAGTGTTCTCCTCTATCCCTCCAGTTGCAGGGAATGATGAGGGAAGAAACTGGAGGAGCCAGCAGATCAACACCTGGCTGCGAGCCTGGTGTCACAGGCAGGACTTTGGGTTCTTTGACCATGGGTTGGTTTACATGACACCAGGGCTGCTGGCAACAGATGGGGTACACCTGTCTCAAAGGGGGAAAAGGATCCTAGCGCAGGAGTTAGCAGGGCTCATTGAAAGGGCTTTAAACTAGATTTGAAGGGGGAAGGGGATAAAACCAGGCTTGCTAGAGAGAAGCCTGGGAGAGGCACACCAATGTGTGAGGGACAGTGTGCTAGCGAGGTCCTTTGGTCTGCCGTCTCAGTGGAGGTAGGGGATGGAGATCCATGCGGCAGCAAAGATGCAAGGGTTATTGATGTGTTAGAAATCACGGAAGCACCTGAGAATGGTCACATAGGAATTAGGGCTTCTCTCCCCAGAAAGGTGGCAGGATCATTAGCCCAGCTGAAGTGCATCTACACCAATGCACAGAGCATGGGCAACAAACAGGAGGAGCTTGAGGCTGTTGTGAAAGGGGAAAACTTTGATATAGTTGCCATCACGGAAACATGGTGGGACGACACGCATAACTGGAGTGCCACGATGGATGGCTACAAACTCTTCAGAAGGGATAGGCAAGGAAGGAGAGGTGGTGGGGTAGCCCTGCATGTTAGGGAGAGTCTTGGCTGCCTAGAGCTTGAGGATGGTGACGATAGGGTTGAGTGTCTATGGGTAAGAATCAGGGGGAAGGCCACCAAGGCAGATATCATGGTGGGAGTCTGTTATAGACCACCCAACCAGGATGAGGAGGCAGATGAAGTATTCTACAAGCAGCTGGGAGAAGTCTCACAACTGCTAGCCCTTGTTCTCGTGGGGGACTTCAACTTGCCAGATGTCTGCTGGAAATACAGTGCAGCAGAGAGGAACCAGTCCAGGAGGTTCCTGGAGTGTGTGGAAGATAACTTCCTCACACAGCTGGTGAGGGAGCCAACCAGGGAAGGCGCCTCACTAGACCTGTTGTTTGCAAACAGGGAAGGTCTTGTGGGTGATGTGATGGTTGGAAGCTGTCTTGGGTATAGCGATCGCGAAATGATAGAGTTTTCGCTTCTCAGAGAAGTAAGGAGGAGGGTCACCAGAACTGCCACCTTGGACTTCTGGAGGGCAGACTTTGGCCTGTTTAGGAGTCTGGTTGGCAGAGTCCCTTGGGAGGCAGTCCTGAAGGGCAAAGGAGTCCAGGAAGGCTGGACATTCTTCAAGAAGCAAGTCTTAAAGGCGCAGGAGCAAGCTGTCCCCATGTGCCGAAAGACAAGCTGGCAGGGAAGAAGACCGGCCTGGCTGAACAGAGAGCTTTGGCTGGAACTCAGGAAAAAAAGGAGAGTTTATGACCTTTCGAAGAAGGGACAGGCATCTCAGGAGGGCTACAAGGATGTCATGAGGTTATGCAGGGAGAAAAATAGAAGGGCCAAAGCCCAACTAGAACTTAAGCTGGCTACTGCCATGAAAGACAAAAAAAAGTGTTTCTATAAATACATTAGCAACCATTAGCAACAAAAGGAGGGCTAAGGAGAATCTCCGTGCTTTATTGGATGTGGGGGGAAACATAGTGACAAAGGATGAGGAAAAGGCTGAGGTACTTAATGCCTTCTTTGCCTCAGTCTTTAACAGCAAGGGAAGTTGTTCTCTGGGTACCCAGCCCCCTGAGCAGGAAGACAGGGATGGGGAGCAGAATGAAACCCCCATAATCCAAGGGGAAACGGTCAGTGACCTGCTACGCCACCTAGACACACACAAGTCTATGGGGCCGGATGGGATCCACCCAAGGGTGCTGAAAGAGCTGGCAGTAGTGCTCACCAAGCCACTCTCCATCATTTATCAGCAGTCCTGGCTAACTGGGGAGGTCCCAGTTGACTGGAGGCTGGCAAATGTGACGCCCATCTACAAGAAGGGCCGGAAGGAGGATCCGGGCAACTACAGGCCTGTCAGCCTGACCTCGGTGCCCGGGAAGGTTATGGAGCAGGTCATCTTGAGTGTCATTGCACAGCATGTACAGGACAACCAGGCAATCAGGCACAATCAGCATGGGTTTATGAAAGGCAAGTCCTGCTTGACTAACCTGATTTCCTCCTATGACAAGGTGACCCGCTTAGTGGATGAGGGAAAGGCTGTGGACGTTGTGTACGTGGACTTTAGTAAAGCCTTTGACACCATTTCCCACAGCATCCTCCTGGAGAAACTGGCTGCTCATGGCTTGAATGGGCATACTCTGCGCTGGGTAAGAAACTGGCTGGGTGGCTGGGCCCAAAGAGTTGTGGTGAATGGAGTTAAATCCAGTTGGTGGCTGGTCATAAGTGGTGTCCCTCAGGGCTCAGTACTGGGGCCAGTCCTGTTTAACATCTTTATCAGTGATCTGGATGAGGGGATTGATTGCACCCTCAGGAAGTTTGCAGATGACACCAAGTTGGGTGGGAGGGTTGATCTGCTTGAGGGTAGGCAGGCGCTACAGCCGGATCTGGACAGGCTGGATCGATGGGCCGAGGCCAATTGTATGAGATTCAACAAGGCTAAGTGCCGGGTCCTGCACTTGGGTCACAACAACCCTATGCAATGCTACAGGCTTGAGAAGGAGTGTCTGGAAAGCTGCCTGGCAGTGTGCCCAGGTGGCCAAGAAGGCCAATAGCATCCTGGCTTGTATCAGAAATACTGTGGCCAGCAGGAGTAGGGAAGTGATCGTCCTACTGTACCTGGCACTGGTGAGGCTGCACCTCAAGTACTGTGTTCAGTTTTGGGCCCCTCACTACAAGAAAGACATTGAGGTGCTGGAGCATGTCCAGAGAAGGGCAACCAAGCTGCTGAAGGGTCTAGAGCACAAGTCCTATGAGGAGCAGCTGAGGGAACTGGGGTTGTTTAGCTTGGAGAAAAGGAGGCTGAGGGGAGACCTTATCGCTCTCTACAACTACCTGAAAGGAGGTTGTAGAGAGGTGGGTGTTGGTCTCTTCTCCCAAGTAACAGGCAATAGGATAAGAGGAAATGGCCTCAAGTTGTGCCAGGGGAGGTTTAGATTGTATATTAGGAAAAATTTCTTCACTGAAAGGGTTGTCAAGCATTGGGACAGGCTGCCCAGGGAAGTGGTTGAGTCACCATCCCTGGAGGTATTTAAAAGAAGTGTAGATGTGGTGCTTAGGGACATGGTTTAGTGGTGGATTTGGCAGTGTTAGGTTAATGGTTGGACTTGATGATCTTGGAGGTCTCTTCCAACCTAAACGATTCTATGCTTGTATACCCAGAACGTACAGTTACATTTCTTTTCTGGATTATAAGTGAAAGCAAAGCAAATATGCTTCGTTCAGTAGAGATGACTGAATGGGGGATGGGGAAACAGCCATTTGGAGAGTGTAACTCTTGCCCTGGGAACATGTCTGTCTTTTCAGTTGTTATCACAGCTCTGAGATTGCTGGCTGTCTCTGATGGGATCACTTTCAACACAGACCCAGGCAGCTTTGCTCAGTTGTGACTAACGAGGTCTCTGGTGTTTTTGGTGGTGGTGGGGGGTGTGTGTTTGGTTTTTTCCCTCCTTGCAGCTTTATAGCTTGTGCCTTTGTCACCTTGAAACTGGCCTATGATAAGATATTATCCTGGAAGGCTTTTATGTTTATTAAAAAATATAATTTTTACAGTTGAATATTGTCAGTGTCAGTTAATTTATTTTGCTGAAAGTGTCTTAGTTAGGTGAAATCACCGGTTTAAATCTCAAACAGCCATACATGGCTTGGGACTTGCCTTTCTGGCATCTCTGCCCAGCTAGTCCTGCCCTTCTGCCTCATGTTTGAAACCAGCCTAAATCCTGATTGCCAGCTCTCTCAAGGAGCATTGGAAACTCTCCTTCATGTGGAAGAGGGGGAACAGCTGGTAAGCGAGCATGGGAGGCATCTCTAGAGATAGATGAGCTTCCCTATTCAGAATATACCTTCCCTGTGCTGCAACAAATAGGAGTAGATTGCATACTGCTAATGGCACGCTCAGTATTGGATAGAGTTTCTTTTGCTGTAGACAGGATTGTAGTTGCATGGTTGATTGTGTTCACAGTAATAAATGAGTACAATTTTGTTACGTGTCTGTAATACAGAGAGAGACTGATATAGCAGAAACTTTGTCGCTACTTTGTAGATCTCACTTTCCTCATGGACTGCCTTAATTTACCGCCCCTGCTTTTAAAAAAAATCTTGAAGATATTAGGAACAAGAAGGAAGAAGAATGTCTTGCCTGGGACATTTGTTGTTTTGTTAAAAAAAAAAAAGGAGGGAGGGGGATGTGGGAAGCATTAGAATCTTGGGAAAGTGTCTGCTTACTGTGAAATATTGTATCTTTGAAACAATGTGGAAAGTTCAAAAATTAGTGGTGTTAGTGGTGTAGTTAGTGGTGTATTGTTGTTTTTCTCATGGATGTGGCTTGGATTTCTGAGGTGAACAAACTGACTAGGTCTATCTTCTGCTTTTCCTAGAACATGTTTTATTTAGGATTCTGGAGGAGAGCAGTTTGTATGATGCAGAACTCTAACCATGCGGCTCTGTTGTAGGTCATTCATTTGTGATAAATGCTTCATGTGGCCACTGTTGTCTTCACTTCCCATATTGCTCCTCTTCGATCCACCCAGATTTTTGTACAAAGGATATTCATTACTGATGCTCCAGTCATGTAGCTTTCCTTCCCTCCTCCCCCCCCCCCGTTCTCATCCTTTCTATGAGTATTACGGCAATATTGCAAACTCTCGCATTTATGTTATCCTAGTTTTTTTGATACATGCAACTGCCTCCTTTCTCACATGTGCTTCATGTTTTCTGCCTGTCATTTCATGTTGCACACAAGCCCAGTCAGCTGTAATTGCTTAACAAAAATATATGTGCTAATACAAAGCTAGAAAGTGCTTACATTGCTAGAGTTATTTGCTAGAAAGCCTTCAAACAAGTTGCAGAAGACAGAGTGTGTTACTGCAGAATTTGCTGAAATAACTAAACCTTTAAAAATTTTTAAGGACTGATGAACTTGTCAAATTGTGTGGCACTTGATTAGTACTCCATAATAGTGGGCACCTCTGCAACCAAAGGAGAGGGGTAATGGAGGAGAAACGTAGATATACTTTGCCCTAATTATCTTTACATCTTTATCTTGCATTTCAATGCTCTCTCCTTCCTGAATCAAACTTTTGAATTGTGTACATTAGTTCTGTTGTTTCATGTCTTTCCAGCAAGAAACATTCTGATAACAATTTTTTTTGCTAATGATTTGTTAGCAAGATTAGACATCTGTTAAATATGTTAAGAGGCCAGAGGCCAAACACATGATTTTCTTTGAAAACTGCAATGAACGTTTGCCAGTATATGTAAAAATTTCATGTTCAACCTTCTATAATTTTTAGAGCAACCTTCAATCATTTTAGAATATTTGATTTAGTATTATAATTCAGGGTTATATTCCTTTTCAGCATAATATATGGAGGGCAAGCTTGCAGAGCTCAAAGTTAGGAAAACAGTCATTTTACTGGTAAACTGAACAAACTTATTTTTAAAGATAAACAGAATTGCTGATGCAATCTTACTGTCCCTTTCAGACGAGTCTCATTTTACATGAATTCCTAAGGCATCGAATCTGGATAGAGCTTGGCTAAATCTGTTCTATTGTTTTCATTTTTGTGATTAAGGAGCAAATAATGTCATTGCCTTGGATATCTGTATGTTGCAATTATTCTTTTTTTTAATGGGACAGCTGAAAAATGGTAAGAACTGATTGAGGTATAGGTACTTCATTGAGAAGACTTCATAGTGGGTGACATTTTTCAGGTGAACTGTTTATTTCCTGAAAGATACAGTTTAGGTTTGATTAATGGATTCATAAATTCATGCTAAATAAAATCAGTATCTTTGACCACAGAAAAGTAAGTAGAGAGAAACAAAACTCCTGAAACATTGTGTGATTTTCTATATATCTCTATATCTATATAGATGTTTGGGATGTTTGGGGTTTTTTACTAGTAAAACATTAAAGAAAGGGTATTGGTTGGACCTCAAATCTTTTCCTTTATTTTAATTTGTATCCAAAACAAAAGGGAGGAATTTCAGATTGACCCAGGATGAAATGAAAGGAAAAAAAAAACAAAAAACAAACCACCCTTGCATTAAGTTGGGCAGCAAAGTGAAAAAACTGTTATTTTAACACATGTATGTCAGTGTGACGTTGTCAGGGAGGGGTGGGAATGTTGAGTAGACAAGTGTTGTGGAGCCCAAATGAAGTTTTTCCAATTTATTTGAAATAGCTAAATACCATATTGTAATCTTTCTATCATTTTTTTTAGGTGTGATTATTAACCATTTATGATGTTTTTGCAAACTGAGTTTTCAAGAGAGTATTTTGTTCTCAAATGTCACTGGGCCATCTTGGCTGATGTTTTGCAAAAGATGTAAGCATTAGGCAGACAGTGAGCACGTTGGTGTTTTTTAAATATAGAGTGGTATAGTTGCCATTAGTGACAGAAAATAAAAGATATAATTACTAAGACAAAGTGACTAACAGTAAAATTAACCAGAAAGTATGTGTAAAAAAGGCATCTTGGTATCTCAGCTGAGACCTTTGGTTTTGGTTGGGAAGCGGGAAAGCTGGATTTTATAAAAGTGCTAAAATTTAATTTGAGATGTCATAAGAGGATCCTCCCTTTTTAATAGAAGAGAATTTTTAGGGATTTTACTAAACTGTGACTTAATAAATAAAAAGTCAGCTCTATACAGGAACAAAATGTTAACTTGAAAGTAATTTCTACCTTTCTTTAGGATTATCAGGGAAATATAAATAATTAAAAATAAACATATATCATTCCCAAACTTGAATTTTATTGCAGCTAAATGGAACACAAACCTCAGAAAATCCAAGCTTTGTTCTAACATATAAGCCATGAATTTTGGCAAGGTTGAAATTTGGCAAAAGTGAATTCTTTCCATCCTTCTTTTAAGTATTTTCCAAAGTATGTATATTGTATTTTGGTATTTTTTTGTTACTATAAGCCTGCTTAGGGGGGTGATGAGAACTGTCTCAAAATATATTTTTATCTTAACCAAGCATAACTACTTTTATTCAGTGCTAGTGGGAGTTTTCCGAGAGCACTGATGCTATGTAAATGTGGACTGTATAATTAAATCTATGAAAAAGTTAAATTTTGCATTCAAGCTCTTATTATGAAAGCCTATTCTGAAGCACGTATGACATTCTTAAAAGGTTGTAGAAATATTTAGCTTCTGTACCTGTTAATGCTAAAAATGCAGGGGGTTCTGTTTAAATTTAGGAATAGCAGCAGAGTACACAAAATGCTATAAAGAAACGTTTGTCTGGTCTTGAAATAAGCAAATTATTAAAAAATATTATTACTGCCGAGAAGGACTTGGGGGTGCTGGTGGAGGAAAAGCTGGACATGAGCCAGCAATGTGAGCTCGCAGCCCAGAAGTCCAACCATGTCCTGGGCTGCATCAAAAGAAGCGTGGCCAGCAGGTGGAGGGAGGTGATTCTGTCCCTCTGCTCTGCTCTGGTGAGACCCCACCTGGAGTATTGCGTCCAGCTCTGGAGTCCTCAGTACAAGAAAGACATGGACCTGCTGGAGCGGGTCCAGAGGAGGGCCACAAAAATGATCAGAGGGCTGGAGCACCTCTCCTACGAAGACAGGCTGAGAGAGTTGGGGTTGTTTAGTCTGGAGAAGAGAAGGCTGCGGGGAGTCGTTATTGCAGCCTTTCAATACTTAAAGGGGGCTTATAGGAAAGATGGGGAAAAACTTTTTAGCAGGGCCTGTTGTGATAGAACAAGGGGTAATGGTTTTAAAGTAAAGGAGGGGAGATATAGACTAGACATAAGGAAGAAGTTTTTTTACAATGAGGGTGGTGAAGCACTGGAACAGGTTGCCCAGAGAGATGGTAGATGCCCTATCCCTGGAAACATTCAAGGTCAGGCTGGATGGGCTCTGGGCAGCCTGATCTAATTGAAGATGTCCCTGCTCATTGCAGGGGGGTTGGACTAGATGACCTTTAAAGGTCCCTTCCAACCCAAACTATTCTATGATTCTATGAAATTTTCTAATGTTTTGTTTGACAAACAGGTACACACTAAGTTCCACTGCAGACAAGCCCATGCTCCAGGCACCAACACTTCATGCTTGACATTTTCCTATGATGGTACTGTCCTTGCCAGTTGGCGAGGTAGATGATTAAAAGAACCCTTTGATGTGTTGAATGTAAGACAATTTTAACTTTACGAAGTGAAATGGTTCAGTAAACAAACCATTTAAATCGTATCATCATTAAATGTAATTGTTCATGATGGAAGTAAGACAGTTAAATCAGATTTTAGGGTTTTAAACCTGAAGTGTTTTACAATTTACATCTTCTGTTTTGATACACCCTGCAATACTGTGTTCCTGAAAACACATTTTACAGCAGTTAAGGAATATTTTAAGAGAACTTTCCTGTTTATATTATACAGTTCCTGATCTGTCTTCTTGTCTAGCATTAATAATACACCAAAAAGGAAATGTCCCCCTGTACTCGGCACTGGTGAGGCCGCACCTCGAGTACTGTGTTCAGTTTTGGGCCCCTCACTACAAGACAGACATGGAAGTGCTGGAGCGTGTCCAGAGAAGGGCAACGAAGCTGGTGAAGGGTCTAGAGCACAAGTCCTATGAGGAGCGGCTGAGGGAACTGGGGTTGTTTAGCCTGGAGAAAAGGAGGCTGAGGGGAGACCTTATTGCTCTCTACAACTACCTGAAAGGAGGCTGTAGAGAGGTGGGGGTCAGTCTCTTCTCCCTAGTAACAGACGACAGGACAAGAGGAAATGGCCTCAAGTTGCGCCAGGGGAGGTTTAGATTGGATATTCGTAAAAATTTCTTCACCAAAAGGGTTGTCAGGCATTGGAACAGGCTGCCCAGGGAGGTGGTGGAGTCACCATCCCTGGAGGTATTCAAAAGACGTTTAGATGTGTGTAAGAGACTGAGGGGCTGAAAGAGTTAATGTCTCAAACATTCGGCAAAGAAGGACCTTGAAGAAACTGAGAAGTTGAAAGAGTCATTATCTCCAACAATGGACACAGGAGGACCTGGTGTGAAGAATGTTATCACACTAACAAGATAAGGTGTAGCTGGAAGGGAGGATCTTGTGGAGGCAGGATATCGCTCTTCTGGGCCTTATCTTGAGCAATTGCTTAAAAAACAGAGAAGCCTGAGGCAGCATCGCCCCTGCATCTCTGATGGGGGGGGGGCAGCACCGAAATCCCTAGCCTCAAACTCCCCCCCTGCCCCTCAAACCCCCAACTCATTTTGAGAAGGTTCGAGAACAACAGACTATGCATGTGAAGTAATTAGCATATGCAGTGGGACTAGTCAATAAATAGCACAACTCAGAGGGTCTGGGCACATGCCCACCATCCGAAGGAACTGGACCAGAGACATTGTTGGAACCCAGGGTGGTGATCTTTCCTTTACTTCTATCTTTCCTCTGTCTCCACCTTTTAATTTAGCCCAAGGGTATACATGATATACTCCTTTAGACATAAACCGTTGACCAAGTCTGAGACTAGGACTGGACTCAGCCGCACCTAGACTCCTCTCTGAGAAGGAGTTTAGAAAGCAAGGGGGTCCTTTCTGAACCTCATGACTCAACGGGAGGGCCTCCCTAACCACTGACCAGAGACCCCCGTTGGCTGGACCAACGCTGGACCCTGGACTGATGATTGATTCCTCTCTCTCTCTCTCTCTTTCTCTCTTCCTTTTTGCCGAAAAGCGGGATTAGCAATTAGTGAACTTACTGTTATTCAATGATAACTTGTATGCCCAGATATTGAATGAGAACTTGTACGCCCAGTTACTGAATGAATAAATTGGCACAGTAACCTGAGTCACTCCTCCCTCTTCTCTGCCACTATCTGTTTATGACCCATAGCTGGGGTGCAGCATCGCTGCGGGCAGAAAGTTGGGACGTGACAATGTGGCGCTAAGGGATATGGTTTAGTGGTGGACTTGGTAGTGATAGGTTAATGGTTGGACTCGATGATCTTGGAGGTCTCTTCCAACCAGAACGATTCTATGATTCTATGATTATTAGCTTAATTAAAAATAAAATAAGACCTATTTCATTATTTAGTTCTTTCCGGGAAGGTTACTGCCTCTCAATAAGTGTATCTCTGTCCTGGAGTTATTAATTCCTCAAGCAGCTTTCTTTTCCAATGTGCTTTTCTGTTCTAATTGGAATTTTTATCTAATTTATATTATAAATATCAAGAGGTTGTCGTGGACCAAGTGGTGCACTTCACTCGTCGTTAATCAGTGGTAAGGGAAACCCTCCCATTGAGTCATGAGGTTTGGAAAGGACCCCCTTGCTTTCTAAACTCCTTTTCAGAGAGGAGTCTAGGTGCGGCTGGATCCAGTCCTAGTCCCAGACTTGGTCAACGGTTTATGTCTAAAGGAGTATATCATGTCCCGAGAGGGCCGTCCTGGACAACTCACTTTGAGATAACTGATGTTCGGGATACCCTTGGGCTAAATTAAGGTGACTTAACACCAAATGATCGATAGAAAAGTTTTATTTATGGCAGAATCTATGTAAACCTTGAATCATATAAAGGGCTGTAACGGTTTGTAACATACAAAAAAGAGAGAGAGAAAGATAGAAGTAAAGGAAAGATAGAGGTAAAGGAAAGATCACCACCCTGGGTTCCAGCGATGTCTCTGGTCCGGTTCCTTCGGATGGTGGGCGCACGCACCCAGCCCCTCTGAGTTGGGCTTTTTATAGCTCCAGTCCCACTGCATATGCTAATTACTTTGCATGCGTAGTCTATTGTTCTTGAACCTTCTCAGAATGGGTTGGGGGGGTTTGAGGCTAGTGATTTTGGTGCCTCCCCCCCTTCCTGTCAGGGATGCAGGGGCGATGCTGTCTCAAGCTTGTTTGTTTTTTGAAACAATTACCCAAGATAAGGCCCAGAAAAGCACTATCCTGCCTCCGCAACATCTTCCTTTCCAGTTGCACCTTATCTTGTTGGTGTGTTAACATTCCTTCCTCCTTTGCCAGTGTTTGAGACAGTAACTCATTCAGCTTCTCAGTTTCTTACCCCACCCACAAGGTCATCCTTTGCCGAATGTTTGAGACATTAACTCTTTCAGCTTTTCAGTCTCTTACAGAGGTGATAGCTGGAAGTGAGTGACCAAGACGTACTTGAATGGAAAAAAAATTTGAAATGTCTACAGGACAGGAAAAAAAATATTTTTAAAACTTCAGATAAAGCTTTTTTATAAAAGTCTTAGAGAACAGAGCAAGTTTTGAGAAGGCAAAGACATATTTGCAGATGCATTCACTCCAGTTTTAGATGGATTGGATAAGATAGTGTCTGTCTAAGACAGCTTTTCATATAGAGATTTGTTTACCCACTATTTTGCAGGCAGGTGCAGGCATACAATCTGAGCTGTCTGGATGGAAACCAGCTGTAACCAGAAGCTATGTGTATGCATTAGCATGGCCCCAAGGCCAAATAAACAGGCCTAGGGAGAGGCAGTATATGTTAATGTCAGCTCAATATTGTGCCTAACATATGTACAGGACATCTGATCAGTTTGATACATAAACAGAATGAGATTACATATACAAAATACCACGATAGAGGTATTCATAGACTGCAAACGCTCTGAAGCAGGGGCTGTGCTTCCAAGCCGAGGGGTATAGCCTGTAATTGCTTTGTGTCCTTCCCCTCTGTCCCTGATGAATAGAGTGGCATTGGTGGCTTTTACAGCGATATGCAGCTGCTATTGGATGCTACCTCTCTGACTTCTTTGTATGTCTTGCCACGTTTCTAAGATTCCAAACATTATGTTCCCCAGATCACATCTTTCAGAGTAAGATGATGGTGCTCTTTTCCTTGACAGCCCTAGGCTTACTAGGGCATGCTAATTGCACTTGGATTGTTTCTTAATCTGTTCAGGCTCTTGGATCCAGAGCTCTACTGCCACTCTACTCATCATGGATGAGTCCTAAGTGGTTGAGGTAAAAACTCTCAACCTTGCTGGTCCTTACTGAACTGGACACTTACTATGCGAGAACCTTCTCCTCTTTGGAAAGTAGGTGAACCATCTATCTTTCTGTTCTGGGCTAAGTAAAATTCTGCATCTGTCTGCCAGTGGTGTTGCCCCCGAAAAATCCACACAGACATATTTGATATGATTTAAAGAGAAACCTCAGTGTGCCTTTAAATATCAACAGCAAACAGGGTTAATACTAATGTGAGGAATATTCAGTAGTGCTGTCTTGAAACCTCCATTTATGTAAATTCTCTTACGTTTTGCACTTATGAATGTAGATCACATAAATGACCTTTGCTTATTTTAATTGTAGGTGGTGCTTTTGCTTGCCTGCTTTTCCTCAACTGTCTCCAGATTTTGTGTTGTGTTAAACAGACTTTCACTTACTTATGCTTTATTTACCACACTCTGCTCTAAGCTATATGAAACATCGATTGATTGTTTGCAGAATGTAAGACTGTACAAAAATTTGTCCCTCAGTATGGTTAAAAGTGCTACCTTTGTCTAGTGTATTTAAAAAAAAAAAAATCTCTGTGTGTTATGTTAAAGAATAAGGAGGATTCATACCTTATTTTGACTTATTTGGTTAGTGCTCTGAGTATTGCTTTGGATCTGTGCCAACAAAAGCAGATGTGGATCCAGCATTCATAGATTAACACACCTGCCAAGTGCTGAGGATCAAAGAGAGGATAGTTGTTTGGGGAATTGGGACTTTCATTGAAAGCCTGATGATTGACTCTCCTGCATCTGATGTAGATTCTGCATTTGGATATGAGAGAGATGAGGCAGGGCTCAGCTGCAAGCACAAGGGAAAATGAAAAGCTAAGGAGCTGCTTATGATAGTTCCCAGTCTTACTCTTGTTGGGTATTAGGTAGTAACTTGACAGAAACTTAAGAAAGTGATATTTTTACACACCTGTAACCATGAAAGTAATTTTTTCTAAATACGGTGAAGATAGTATTTGGGGAACATTTTAATTGTTCAGCAGTGAAGAAGTAGGCATTAGGACTGAACTTAGGGTCCTATTATAAAAATTAAAAAAAAAAATTTTTTACTCCTGGTTTGTACAGAATTTATGGAGTTAGTTTTTGTCATAATATGAAACAATGACTTTATTAATTCCATGAATCTCATGATAGCTGTTTGATGGTTAATTTATTTTCTTTAGTATGAACAGTGTGCACACTTAGTGCCATCTCAATCAGTAAAGGTATATAGGAAAATCAGTTCACCATAGTTAAACTCAGTGAAAAATATTCACCTCTAAGCCTATCGGGTAGCTTATGCAGATACATGCTTTCTTTTGAGTTAAAAAATGAAGTTAGCATTTTAAAAATCAAATGGTTTTAAATCAAGTAATACTTCTCAAGAGTTGAACACTGCTGTTCATTTCAAACAATGCTAAAAATGCATTCATTAGCTTTAATAGGTATAATCATCTATTTGTAACACTTGGAGCTGAAATGGCTTTCTCAAAGTCTTCCAGTTTCCTTCACTTCCATACATATAGAGAGGATGATATACCTAAATATTTGACCAGGCTGGTATGGATGCAGGTGATGGTGAGAGCTGTTCCAAGTGTTAGTGCAGAATCCCTGATTTGTGACTTCCCCTCCCAAGGCCTTTGGCTCCAGGTGAGTGTGATTCCAACCTGCAGTGCCTCAGAAGGCAGTTTTTTAACTGTTGCAGCTCCTCTTGCAGAACCAGTGCAGAATGCAGAAGCATATACCTTGTTCTGTAAGGTGCCTCTCATCACATGAGCCCTCACAGAAAGGCTCTGAATTTATAAACATAATATATTCTAGTGCTCCCTCACAGTAAGCCTTGTTATGCCATGCCTTTCCTATGCTGTATTTTCCTTTTTAAAATCTCATTTCCTATGGTTTTTTTGCTTTCCCCAATGATCTTTGTGAATTTCTGTCCTTGAGCTTTGCTTTCAACACAGGGCTCCCTCTTAAAATAGGAGCTTCTTGAAGGGTGTTGCTGACTTTAGACTTTTTAAGTTTCTGGCAACACTTTATTTAGGCAGCACTTTCGCTTCTTTTGGGCCTATTTGCATCCATGTACTTGTCTTTCTGGTCAGTATCTTCTGAAAAGAAAAAAGTCAGATAAAATCTTTGTAGTATCAGTACATTGGCCTTATTTTGACTAAAAGCCATTTGTAAAATGCCTATCCTGGCTCACCAGACTGTTTTTATAGGACCTAATTGTTACCTTTTGATAAATCCAATGCTCAATACCATTGGCATAACAGTGTCTGACCTGATCGTATCAGACTAGAGCCTGTTTATTGGTATCCTTCTTATTAAAATGGCAAAGAATAAAGTATGAAATGCTATTAAAAATGCTATAAAAGATTTTAAAAATTCTGCTAGGCTTTGGAGAAGTCTGCCATCAAGAAAAATATTGCATGATCTGAATGGAGTATTTTGAGTGCTTCATACTTAACTGCACAACTTTTGACTTTGTTTATATGTTTTTGTTTAAGGGTAACTATTTTGTCCACATATAAAGTAATTAAAAATAGATCAGTACTGCTACAGCTCTCATAAAGAAGCCCCTTAAGCATCAATGGAAGGATGCTACTGGAAAAAATCCTTGGTGGTGTGGAGTGTTAATATGTCTGTTTTCTTAGTGACAGTGATTTCAACTCCAAATGCAGATTAGATTCAGGAACCAATATCACATTTGCAACTCAGAAAATTTTAATTAAAAAAAGTGGGAGGATGGTGTGTAGTGTTGGATTGTTATATGCTGTATCTGGAGCTCGCAGTTGGTGTATCTGGCATGGCTGGTGTATCATGTCCATGGTCTGCGGGTTGAAGATATCGATCTCGAGGAAGTTGCTGGGCACCAGTTGCTAAAGCCAATTCTGGTTCCATTACCACTGCTCTTTGCTTGGTTTTATCAAAGTTCATGTTTCACATTCATGGATAACCTGTGCAATAGTGTCCATGGTCAAGTCCACCCCTCGGTCACAAGCCCATCTATATGTTGCATCTCTTCCTTGATGGCCTGAGGTGTCATGGGCCCACAGAGCTAGGAATAATTCACCTTTATGTTGCCAGTCCAGATCCACCTGCGCCACTTCAATCCTAGCAGCCTGATCCACCTGCTGGTTGTTTTGATGTTCCTCAGTGGCCCGACTCTTAGGTACGTGGGCATCTACGTGGCATACTTTTATAACCAGCTTCTCTAGCTGGGCAGCAATATCTTGCCACAATTTGGCAGCCCAGATGGGTTTGCCTCTGCGCTGCCAGTTGCTCTGCTTCCATTGTTGTAACCACCCCCACAGGGCATTCGCTACCATCCATGAGTCAGTATAGAGGTAGAGCACTGGCCACTTTTCTTGTTCAGCAATATCTAAAGCCAGCTGGATGGCTTTCACCTCTGCAAACTGACTTGATTCACCTTGTCCTTCAGTGGCTTCTGCAACTCGTCGCGTAGGACTCCACACAGCAGCTTTCCACCTTCGATGTTTTCCCACAATACGACAGGACCCATCAGTGAACAGGGCATATTCCTTCTCATTTTCTGGTAGTTTATTATATGGTGGGGCCTCTTCAGCACGTGTCACCTCTTCCTCTGTCGACATGCCAAAATCTTTACCTTCTAGCAAGTACATGATCACTTCCAAGATTCCTGGGTGACTGGGGTTTCCTATTCGAGCACGTTGGGTGATCAGTGCAACCCACTTACTCCACGTAGCGTCAGTTGCATGATGTGTAGAGGGGACTCCCCCTTTGAACATCCAGCCCAGCACCGGCAGTCGGGGTGCCAGGAGGAGCTGTGCTTCAGTACCAACCACCTCCAAAGCAGCTCGAACCCCTTCATATGCTGCCAAGATCTCTTTCTCAGTTGGAGTATAGTGGGCCTCAGATCCTCTGTATCCCTGGCTCCAAAACCCCAGGGGTCAACCTCGAGTCTCCCCTGGCGCTCTCTGCCAGAGGCTCCAGGTAGGACCATTCTCCCCGGCTGCGGTGTAGAGCACATTTTTAACATATTGTCCTGCCCGGACTGGCCCAAGGGCTACTGCATGAACTATCTCCTGTTTAATTTATTCAAAGGCTTGTCATTGCTCAGGGTCCTAATTGAAATCATTCTTCTTCCGGGTCACGTGATAGAGACGGCTTACAAACAGACTGTAATTTGGAATATGCATTCTCCAGAAACCCACAATGCTTAAGAAAGCTTGGGTTTCCTTTTTGTTAGTTGGTGGAGACATCGCTGTTATCTTGTTGAGCACATCCATTGGGATCTGACAATGTCCATCTTGCCATTTTATTCCTAGGAACTGGATCTCCTGTGCAGGTCCCTTGACCTTACCTCATTTTATGGCAAAGCCAGCTTTCAGAAGGATTTGGACTATTTTCTCCCCTTTCTCAAAAACTTCTGCTGTGTTGCCCCACATGATGATGTCATCAATGTATTGCAGGTGTTCTGGAGCTCCACCCTTTTCCAGGGCAGTCTGGATCAGCCCATGGCAAAGGGTGGGGCTGTGTTTCCACCCCTGGGGCAGTCGATTCCAGGTGTACTGGATGCCTCTCCAAGTGAAAGCAAACTGTGGCCTGCACTCTGCTGCCAAAGGGATTGAGAAAAACCCATTAGCGATATCAGTTGTGGCATACCACTTGGCTGCCTTGGACTCCAGTTCGTACTGAAGTTCTAGCATGTCCGGCCCAGCAGCACTCAGTGGTGGCATGACTTCATTCAGGCTACGATAGTCCACCGTTAATCTCCATTCTCCATTAGATTTTTGTACTGGCCATATGGGACTATTAAAGGGTGAGCGAGTCTTGCTGATCACTCCCTGGCTTTCCAGTCGACGAACCAGTTTATGGATGGGGATCAAGGAGTCTCGGTTGGTGCGATATTGCTGCCGGTGCACTGTTGTGGTAGTGATTGGTACCTGTTGTTCTTTGACCCTCAGCAACCCCACAACAGAAGGGACCTCGAAGAGACTGTGTAAGTTAGACAGTTGTTTGATTTCCTCTGTCTCCACAGCAGCTATACCGAAAGCCCACTGGTACCCTTTTGGGTCCTTGAAATACCCTCTCCTGAGGTAGTCTATGCCAAGGATGCACAGAGCCTCTGGGCCGGTCACAATGGGGTGCTTTTGCCCCTCGTTCCCAGTGAGATTCACTTCAACCTCCAATACGGTTAGCTGTTGAGATCCCCCAGTCACTCCAGAAATACAGATGGGTTCTGCCCCTTTATAGCTTGATGGCATTAGGGTACATTGTGCACCAGTGTCCACTAGAGACTTCTACTCTTGTGGGTCTGACATACCAGGCCATCGAATCCACACAGTCCAATAAACCCAGTTGTCCCTCTCCTCCCCCTGGCTGGAGGCAGGCCCCCTCTAGTCCTGGTCATATTATTTGTTACTCACTTGTGGTAAATATGAGTCATAAGTCCCTTCAAGAGGATCAGAAGGGACAGCCCTTCTATTCTGTCTGGGAAACTGCCCGCTGGAAACCAGAGCAGCATTTTTCCTGGAAGAATCCTCTTCTGTGATCGTTTTTTCTTGCAACTCACATACCCATGCCTCTAGGGTCGAGGTAGGTCTTCCATCCCACTTCCTCATGTCCTCTCTGTGGTCACGCAGGTAAAACGAAAGGGTGCCTTGTGGTGTGTACCCTCTATGTCCTCTCTCTTGAGCAGAGGAACGCTTACTCCTAATAGCTGAGATACCGGTCCATACAGGTGGGGAGTAGAACTTATCCTTGAATCGCTGGAACTCTCAGGACAGTTTCTCGGCTAGCATGTCTGGCAGTTTCTCCACAGCTGAGAGGCAGGCCCGCAGGGAGGAAGAGAGACTTTTTTTCATATTGCCAGAGTTAGCCAGCCAATTCATCCACCTCGCCTTCTTTCCAGGACATTACTGCCAGTGAGTTGGCATACGACGATGGTGCACTCTGTAGAAACTTCCGCCACATGGATTGTGTGCATTGGACTTCATCTGGATCTGTGGATAACTGCTCATTATTCAGATCATTGTAAATCACCTCCAGCACAGCTAATTCCCTCAGGTACTGGATACCTCTCTCCATGGTGGTCCACTTGCCTGGGTGACATGTAACATCTTCCTTGAAGGGATACCTTTCCTTCACGCCTGACAGAAGTCTCTTCCAGAGGCTGAGGGCTTGTGTCTTTTTTCCAGTCGCCTTGTCAATGCCCCCTTCCCTAGACAGGGATCCCAGCTGCTTGGCTTCCCTACCCTCTAATTCCAAGCTACTGGCCCCATTATCCCAGCATCGGAGCAGCCAGGTGACAATGTGCTCGCCTGGATGGTGGCTGAAATCTTTTCACATGTCTCTCAGCTCACTCAGGGATAGGGATCAGGCGATTATCTCTGGTTCCTCCTGTTTTCATGATGACCCTGGTTCACCGTCATCCCTCACTAAGCGAACTGATTTTTTTGTGTATTTCTTCTTCTGTATAGGGGTGACTGATACCAGCATGAATTGGTTCTCTGGTTCAGCTGTAATGCCTGTTGCTGAAGTTTGAGTAGCCGCAGTGCCTGTTGCTGGGGTTGGAGTAGCTGCAGTGTTTGTCACAAGGGTTGGGGTAGCCGCAGTGCCTGTCAGTCTGTTTTCCCTCTCTTCCCCCTAATACCAAGCAGTCTTTGGTAGATACTGGCCAGGGCTCAGCACAGTGCAGTAAAAGTTGTGCCTCTTTGGAATAGCCACAGCATTTTCCCTTCAAATATTCTATCACTTTATCGGGGTTCTGTAGTTGTTCGGGAGTGAAATTCCAAACCATTGGAGGTGAGAAGTTGTCTAGATACCTGTCCGTCTTCTCCCACATGCCATGCCACCCATGACCATCCAGCCTCGGGGCAGCTCTCTGGGTGGTATATTGATGACACCAAGCTGAGAGGTGCGGTTGACATGCCTGAGGGATGGGATGCTATCCAGAGGGACCTGGACAAGCTCGAGAGGTGGGCCTGGGTGAACCTCATGAGGTTCAACAAGGCCAAGTGCAAGGTCCTGCACCTGGGTCGGGGCAACCCCCTGTATCAATACAGGCTGGGGGATGAAGGGATCGAGAGCAGCCCTGCCGAGAAGGACTTGGGGGTACTGGTGGAGGAAAAGCTGGACATGAGCCAGCAATGTGAGCTCGCAGCCCAGAAAGCCAACGGTATCCTGGGCTGCATCAAAAGAAGCGTGGCCAGCAGGTCGAGGGAGGGGATTCTGCCCCTCTACTCTGCTCTCGTGAGACCCCACCTGGAGTACTGCATCCAGCTCAAGATGACCTCAGCACAAGACAGACATGGATCTGTTGGAGCGAGTCCAGAGGAGGGCCACAAAAATGATCAGAGGGCTGGAGCACCTCTCCTATGAAGACAGTCTGAGAGAGTTGGGGTTGTTTAGTCTGGAGAAGAGAAGGCTGCGGGGAGTCGTTATTGCAGCCTTTCAATACTTAAAGGGGGCTTATAGGAAAGATGGGGAAAAACTTTTTAGCGGGGCCAGTTGTGATAGAACAAGGGGTAATGGTTTTAAACTAAAGGAGGGGAGATATAGGCTAAACATAAGGAAGAAGTTTTTTACAATGAGGGTGGTGAAGCACTGGAACAGGTTGCCCAGAGAGGTGGTAGAAGCCCCATCCCTGGAAACATTCAAGGTCAGGCTGGACGGGGCTCTGGGCAACCTGATCTAGTTGAAGATGTCCCTGCTCATTGCAGGGGGTTGGACTAGATGACCTTTAAAGGTCCCTTCCAACCCAAACTATTCTATGATTCTATGATTCCCAAACAATTTTTTTGTAACCCTAAACAA
Source organism: Phoenicopterus ruber ruber (assembly GCA_009819775.1). Taxonomy (NCBI): domain Eukaryota; kingdom Metazoa; phylum Chordata; class Aves; order Phoenicopteriformes; family Phoenicopteridae; genus Phoenicopterus; species Phoenicopterus ruber. The sequence goes on from CM020247.1 coordinate 25,986,392, forward strand.
GACCTGGGACACATTCAGGAGACATAGCAATAAGAGCATGCTGGCTTGAACATCCCCAGGATATTCAAAATTCTCAAAAACTGTTGTAACTAGCCTGAAGGAGAAAGGGGAGGTGAAAGAATGGGGGAAATTATTCCCCCCATCTTCCCCATAGAGTGGGTGTGATTATTAATGAGTTGGAGCCCGAGGTACGGGCATGACAGCAATGCTGCATACAGATACCAAGTTAACCTCATGGCCATTGATGTTATCATATCATGAGTTGATACTACACAGCACAGCAAAATGATAATCCTCACCATTCTCCCCGAGGTGATAAACAGCAGTGCAGGGAATACATGGAGCACATAAGAATTTACATAACACAACCATGACCAACCAAAGCAACATTGTGACCAGCGACTATGTAACTAATATAATAAGTGCATATAACAAATTTTTGTCTCAACATGCTCTGGTCAGATCTGTCATTATCCCAGCCCTTTGTTGCCCCACATTGGGCACCAAAAAGGACTGTTGTGGTTTAGCTCCAGCCGGCAGCTAAGCATGATGCTGCCGCTTGCTCATTCCTCCCCCCCTCAGCGGGTTGGGGATGAGAAACAGGAAGAAGAAAGGCAAAATTCGTGGGTTGAGATAAAGACAGTTTAACAGGACAGCAAAGGAAGAGAAAACAGGAGAAAACCCCAATAACAATATACTAAGTGTGTGATTCACAGTACAGATTACTCACCGCCCAGAACCAGATGCCCAGCCTGCTCCTGAGCAGCAATACCCCCTCCTGATGCCATCCCCCCTTTATATACTGAGCAGGACAGTCACATGGTATCGAATATCCTCTTGGCCAGCTTCCTGTGAAAATTAACCCTATCCCAGCTGGAACCAGGTCAGCCTGCTAAAGAAGGGAGAAGATTTCATGTGCCTTCCATTCTTCCTGATAATTTTTTCAGGGCAGGTAGAAACCAGCCACATAAAACTTGATTAGTTTTTGATCTAGTCCATCCATGGTAACATTTTAATTTCTTTTGATATCTTCAGCAAAAGTTAAATTTACTCCTAATAGCAAAGCACCAATGCTCACAAACACAGAATAAATTAGTGTTTGGGGAATCTGATTCTGCTGAGAATAATGGTTCTTGGTAGGAGGAATTGCTGTGATGGAGTTGAGCCACTGAGCAGAAATTTCTGATCTACTGGAGTGCAGCAGGTGGAACTTCTTGTCCTTGTGCTTTCATGGTCATTTAGGGACAAAGAACTTCCAAACCATCCCTATTTTGAATGCTTCTACTGTATCATTCTGTTCTTTTTGTGACTGAATTAGAGGATGAAATTTTCTGCAAATGTCTAAATTCTTTAATTCTTTATTGCTAACCTTTGTCCCTTTTGTTTCATAGGAGATGATACTTTGAAGATATGGGATATTAGACAATTTTAAAAGCCTCTTAATTCAGTGGAAAGACTGCCTAGCTTCTTTCCAATGTAAGTACTCTAATTTATTCCAGCTAGTAGAAATAGCAGTAGTTGTACTGTATAGCGCTAAGTATTGTATTTCATATTTTTATTGGTATTACCTGCATTTCTAGAGCTGTAGCACAGCCAAATCCAACTCTAAGGACAATTTATACTTCTGAAATAAGATCTTAGAAAGGCAGGTCATGGACAGCTCAGTCTTGACTGCATTTTCTAGCATAGAGGAAAATTAAACAGACAAATATTTTTGGCCACCGTAAAAACACACTGCCATGCAGCATTGAAGAATGTATCATCAGCAAAACCAGATTTCATTGATTTACTTTTTTACTGACTATTTTTTATTAACTATAATAATAGATGACAGCGGACAAAAGATTGTTTTAAAGCTTTGTCTTAAAAGGATTAACAAATAGAAAGGAATATTTTTAAGGAGTGTAACTTATAAATAAGTTTCCTACACATTAATTATTCATTTGCCCAGTATGATGATTTTTCTTCAACAGTACAGATTGTTGTTTCAGCCCGGATGATAAAATACTTGTCACAGGCACCTCAGGTGGTGGCAGTGTGAAGTTTTTTTTCTTTTATTGGGAGACATTCCAGAAGTTGTATGAGATAGAAGTTATGGATGCAGTATGTATTTTAGTTTTATCTGCTATTCAAAAAAATGAATGAAATAATATTCATATGCTTTTTTTCTGTTATACAGGTAATGACCTACTAACACTACCATAATTTTTATACTCCATATTTAAGAGAAGTATGACTAGAGGTAGAGTGGTCTGAATAGATGCTATTCTCCTTTCAATTAAAAAAATTAAAAGAAAATCTAGGGACAAGATGTTTAAGCACTAGGAGATCCCTGCTTTGGCGTTACCATTGTGTTTCTCAAGGATTTCTGTGAACCCTTCTGGAGCTGTGAAGTGAGGCACAAATCCTAAAATTCTTATATGTTTATGCTGTTTACTCCACCAGTTCTCATGATGAAATGCTGTATTGTGACAAAACTCCTACTTGTCCCTGAAACTAGATTTGTGGTTATGATAGAATGTATTTCAGTGGACTCTAGCTTGTGTAAATGCAACAATTTTGTGGCAAAAAGAAGGCATCATTAGGAATCCCTCCATCAAAAAATACTATTCTCTCCAGTAATATAAAAACCTAAAATTGTGAATCTGTAATACAGAAGAGTCTGTGTATGAGTTGAACTGCCTACCTATTCCCTTGTACAGAAGGAAAAAGCTAAATATTGTAGTTGAAAAAAGATCCTTTCACTCTTATGGTGTGCATAAGTAAGCTTGTAGATTATAAAAAAACAGGAGTGGGAGAAATTCAAACAGAAATGCAATTGCTTAAGTATGAGGCCTTCCCATTAGTTCTTGCAGTCTGTTGCAGTTCAACTAGCAACTTTGTCGCACTGTAGTGTTTCAGGATATTGTTTTCTTCTTCCACACTTTTCTTAACCCACCTGTTAGAGCATAGTAGTCTTTCCTAGCACAGCAGTCCAAAACTGCTTGTGCTGGAGTTCATTTATACAGAATTTACATTTATATTTACTTTTCTTTTCAAATCTCTTTTTTTTTTTTTTGTTCTAAATTCATCCTAAAGCAAAATCTGCTCATGGATGAATTTGTTATATCCATCATTTCTGTTGCAGCAGTCTTGCAAATCAAAAATGCAGAATTCATGTTAAAGCAGAAAGCATGTGTTTTTCTGGAGGGAAAAAAAACCTCACTGTTTTTATTTTAAACATATATTCTAAATACAGTTTTTATGACATTGGAAGTTTTATTTAGTACTAAAGAATTTCTCCAAAGATAATATAAATTGGATTTTAAATTTCACTCCTATGGAACATACCAAACTTCAACTTAACTCATAAGGATTTCTGGCAGATTTTTTTTTTCTGATCCAAGTATTGCAACCAAGTATTTATAACCTTTTTCTGAGACAAAACACGAATGCCTCAGTATCCCCTCTGAAACTTCATGACAGAGAAAAGGAAACCAGCTACATAAGATAAAGTGCAGGAGCTAGATTCTTGTAGGAGCTCTTCTGTTCTTGGGCACAGGAAGCAAAATAGCTTAGCAGTTCCATTCACAATGAATATGGACTCCTTAGAGCTGTGTCTGGATGTGGTCATGATGGCATCTCCATTTGCTGGTGGTGAAGTCAGTAACAGTGTACAGAAACTTCCCTTGAGCTTTAAGACTGCAAGAATGAGAAGCTTGTCAATGATGGACCCTGTATCTCCAAAAGAAATTAAAGAGTGAGAATTACTGCTCACCAACCCACCTTTTTTGTGTTCAAAGGAAATACAATTCTGATTGGCCAACTTAGTCTCCCAGAAAAATGATTCTTTAATTCTCTGAAATAGACGGTCTGTTTACCTGCTGAGGTAGATAATGCTACGCGAGAGTCCAGAAGAGATTGTTTCACTATCATTTTTTCTCAGAATTGAGGGATAAAGTTCTGTTGCTTCAAAATGCAGAAGAGACATGGAGCTGAGAACCAACAGTAGGAAATTGTTGGAAAAACAAAATTAGGGGTCAGTAAGCGACTCCACTGGGACCACTTACATAGTAAAAATTTAAGTATGTATACAAATCTCAGCAGGTTCATAATTTTATAAATGTATATAGGTGCTGATATTTATATGGTACTATAAGACTGTAGTAAATTACTTTTGTCTATAGAGTTTTTAGTGCTGCTATTTTTCTTCATTTGTAGTGATAAAATTTAAGTCTGTCATTCTCCTGCTCTGAATATAATGGATCAAATGAAAATAATGGAAATAATAGATGAAGAATTGAGACTTATAAATGATCTTATGCCATAATTTACAGTGAGACAGCACTTATAATACCTCTACAATCAGTCTGTCTAGCTTCCAGCTTCAACACTACACTTCTAAGAAAAACACAGTTAAGCATATCAACCTGAATCTACAATAAGAAAAACTACTAAAAGTGGTGTTTTAAAATAAAAGCAGTATATTTTTTCAAGATCTTTCTATTGTTTGTATCCTTTGGCTTTTTCATTAGTTTTCTTTTCTTGTTCTTCTCAAATTGCAATGGTAGATGAAATATAAACACATAAAGGCCAGGAAGGCCAATGGCATCCTGGGGTGCATTAAGAAGAGTGTGGCCAGCAGGTCGAGGGAGGTTATCCTCCCCCTCTACTCTGCCCTAGTGAGGCCCCATCTGGAGTACTGTGTCCAGTTCTGGGCTCCCCAGTTCAAGAAAGATGAGGAACTACTGGAGAGAGTCCAGCGGAGGGCTACGAAGATGATTAGGGGACTGGAGCATCTCTCCTATGGGGAAAGGCTGAGGGAGCTGGGGCTGTTCAGCCTGAGGAAGAGAAGACTGAGAGGGGACCTCATCAATGCTTATAAATATCTCAAGGGCAGGTGTCAAGAGGATGGGGCCAGACTCTTTTCAGTGGTGTCCCATGACAGGACAAGGGGCAACGGGCACAAACTGGAACACAGGAAGTTCCGCCTGAACATGAGGAAAAACTTTTTTACTGTGAGGGTGACAGAGCACTGGAACAGGCTGCCCAGGGAGGTTGTGGAGTCTCCTTCTCTGGTGATATTCAAAACCCGCCTGGACACAGTCCTGTGCAGCCTGCTCTAGGTGACCCTGCTCTGGCAGTGGGGTTGGACTAGATGATCTCCAGAGGTCCCTTCCAACCCCTACCATTCTGCAATTCTGTGAAAGGCATGCTAAAAACAAATGAATTTTTAAGAAGTTGGCTTTTGTTTTTTTATAAGCAGTACATGCTGTTTGTTAGAAAGATCATTGGCCTATAAATTGGTAGATTAATATCTTGTTTCTATTTTTTGTTTTTCAGGCATTACATAGATGAAGTTACACTATGCCAATATGTGTAGTAAAAGAGCTGTCCTGGTTGTGGCTGGGATAGGGTTAATTTTTGCCAGAAGCTGGCCGGGGTCTATTCTATACCATGTGACCGTCACACTCACTATTTAGAGGGGGGTCGACCGCAGGGGAAGGGATCGCTGCTCGGGAGTGGGCTGGGCGTGGTGCTCCGGGCGGGGAGCGACCTGTCCGGGAAGCACCGCTAAGTACACGCTGTTGTTGTTATTGTTGGGGTTTCTCGTTTGTTTGTTTTCTTTCCCTTTGTTGTTCGGTTAAATTGTTGTTGTTAACCCTCGAGTTTTGCCTTTCTTTGTCCCGATTCTCTCCCCGTCCCGCCGGGAGGGGGAGGTGAGCGAGCGACCGCGTGGCTCAGCCTCCAGCTGGGGCTAAACCACGACAGTCCTTTTTGGCGCCCAACGTGGGGCACGACAACAGCACTTTTGTATTAAGTGTGCTCTAGCTGTAGTAATTACTAAGTGACAAGCTCTTGCACGGGTCAAAAAAGTTTGCTGGCTGCACTGTTTATCTCATTACTTTTGGCAACATGTTAATGCGAACAATGCGAATATGCTTTGTCCTGGCATTGACGGTCTCAATGTCCTGGGGGAGCTATCTGGTGGAGAGGATGAGGGAATACATCATCTCCCTTCTCCCTACCCAGGATTAATGTGGATAGGTTTATTACGCAGGCTCCTGAGGTCCTTACTCACCCTTGTGTGAACTGCTTAGTACTACTTATTAATATTGTTGGCATATTATGGGGTTTGTGGAATCTGGTCTCATCCTGGTGGAAGAGAAGACAACTTTTGGGTGAGGCTATATTGAAGCGTGACCTGAGGCGGCCGGTCCCAGGGTGGCAGGGTGTGTGGAAGGACTTGGGCAGGTTCCTAGGGCAGTTATCACCTCCCATAGCCTGGGACTTTACTCCTGAACAGGCAAGCAACCCTGGCAAACTGACACGCCACCTGATGGAAGGGTGCCTTGCCTATCCCAATGAAAACCAGCAGCTTCTAGCGCTGTGCTGGGGCCTGGCTTGTGCCTATCGAGCTGCAGTTCAGCATTCTCGGAGGACTCCGGTTGAGGCAGGGACCCAAACTGCACCTGAGGACATCATGGTTGAGATAGGGACCCAAACAACAACAACTACAGTAATTGCCCCAGTAGTTAAAAAGAAACAATGGACAAGGAAAACAACGGGTCCATATCCTCGATTAGTAAGGGAAGAGGAAGAATAGGAAGGGTTGGATCACGAAGCCGGTCCTTCAACAAAGACATTGGAGGAAGGAGTGAGAGAATTCAGACAAGAAGCGGAAACTACCTGGTCCCTGACCTCAGCAGAACTTCGAGACATGCGGAAAGATTACAGCTGCCAGCCAGGTGAGCGGATTGCTGCCTGGCTGCTCCGATGTTGGGATAGTGGGGCCAACAGTCAGCAATTGGAAGGCAAGGAAGCCCAACAGCTGGGATCCCTTGCTAGGAACCGGGGAATTGAGAGAGGAATTGGAAAAGAGGCAGCAATTTGCAGTCTCTGGAGACGGCTCTTCTCAAGTGTGAGGGCAAGATATCCATTCAAGGAAGATCTTGTGAACTCCCCAGGGAAGTGGACTACTGCAGATGAAGGCATCCAGTACCTGAGAGAATTAGCGGTACTGGGAGTCATCTACAGGGATCTAGACAATGATGAGGTCTCCAAAGATCCAGAGGATGTCCTGTGCACACGGGCTATGTGGAGGAAGGTGATTCACAGTGCCCCAGCGTCATATTCTAACAGCCTGGCAGTGATGTATTGCCCGGATATGGATACACCAACTGTGGAGAGAGTGTCTTCTTGGCTCCAAAACTTTGAAGAAAATCTCTGTACCTCCTCATCCCTATGGGCCAGTGCCTTGGCTATCAGGGGTGCCCCAAGAAATCAGTCCCCTCCTGCCTCGGTCAGAGGGAAAGGGAGCCCCAGGCGCACGCCGCGTGGAGCACTCTGGTTCTTCCTGCGTGACCAGGGGGAGGACATGAGGAAGTGGGACGGTGAACCCACCTTTAAACTGGAAGCCCGTGTACGTGAACTGAGAGGGAAGATGGCTCTTAAGAAGGGGCCACCCAGGAAGTCTGTCAGCAGAGTTGCTGTAGAGACACACGAAGGCAATCAGCGATTTCCCAAACAGAGAAGAACTGAAATCACCTCCCTTGATCCTGAGGAGGGGCCTTCTGGTCTGGCGCTGCAAGGGTCAGACAGGGAATACTCTGAGGAGGAACAGGAATAGAGGGTCCCTGCCTTCAGCCAGGAGGAGGAAAGGGATGACCAGGTATACTGGACTGTGTGGGTTCGATGGCCTGGCACATCCGACCCACAGAAGTATAGGGCTTTAGCAGACACTGGTGCACAGTGTAGTCTGATGCCATCAGAACATAGGGGCACGAAACCCATCTGGATCTCGGGAGTGACAGGGGGATGCCAAGAACTGGCAGTATTGGAGGCTGAGGTGAGCTTAACAGGGGACAAGTGGGAAAAGCACCCCATTGTGACTGGCCCAGAGGCCCCTTGTATCCTTGGCATAGACTACCTCAGGAGAGGGTACTTCAAGGACCCAAAGGGATACCAATGGGCTTTTGGTGTAGCCACGGTGAATGCAGAGAAGACCAAACAGCTATCTACCCTGCCTGGCCTCTCGGAAGATCCCTTCATTATGGGATTGCTGCGAGCTGAAGAACAGAAGGTGCCAATTGCTACCAGGACGGTGCACCGGCGGCAATATCGCACCAACCGAGACTCCCTGGCTCCCATCCGTGAGCTGATTCATCAACTGGAGAGCCAAGGAGTCATCAGTAAGACTCATTCACCTTTTAATAGTCCTATATGGCCAGTGCGGAAATCTAATGGGGAATGGAGATTAACAGTGGACTATTGTGGCCTGAATGAAGTCACGCCACCACTGAGTGCTGCCGTGCTGGACATGCTAGAACTTCAGTATGAACTGGAGTCCAAGGCATCCAAGTGGTATGCCACCATTGATATTGCTAACGCGTTCTTCTCCATCCCTTTGGCAGCAGAGTGCAGGCCACAGTTTGCTTTCACTTGGAGGGGTGTCCAGTACACCTGGAATGGACTGCCCCAGGGGTGGAAACACAGACCCTCCCTTTGCCATGGCCTGATCCAGACTGCCCTGGAAAAGGGTGGAGCTCCAGAACACCTGCAATACATTGATGACATCATTGTGTGGGGCAACACAGCAGCAGAAGTTTTTGAGAAAGGGGAGAAAATAATTCAAATCCTTCTGAGAGCTGGCTTTGCCATAAAACGAGGGAAGGTCAAAGGACCTGCACAGGAGATCCAGTTCCTAGGAATAAAATGGCAAGATGGACGTCGTCAGATTCCAACAGATGTGATCAACAAAATAGCAGCTATGTCTCCACCAGCTAACAAAAAGGAAACCCAAGCTTTCTTAGGTGTTGTGGGTTTCTGGAGAATGCATATTCCAAATTACAGTTCTATTGTAAGCCCTCTCTATCAAGTGACCCGAAAGAAGAATGATTTCACATGGGGCCCTGAGCAACGACAAGCCTTCGAACAAATTAAACAGGAGATAGTTCATGCAGTAGCCCTTGGGCCAGTCCGGGCAGGGCAAGATGTTAAAAATGTGCTCTACACCGCAGCCGGGGAGAACGGCCCTACCTGGAGCCTCTGGCAGAGAGCACCAGGAGAGACTCGAGGTCGACCCCTGGGGTTTTGGAGCCAGGGATACAGAGGATCTGAGGCCCGCTACACTCCAACTGAAAAAGAGATCTTGGCAGCATATGAAGGGGTTCGAGCTGCTTTGGAGGTGGTTGGTACTGAAGCACAGCTCCTCCTGGCACCCCGACTGCCGGTGCTGGGCTGAATGTTCAAAGGGAGAGTCCCCTCTACACGTCATGCCACCAATGCCACATGGAGTAAGTGGGTTGCACTGATCACCCAACGTGCTCGAATAGGAAACCCCAGTCGCCCAGGAATCTTGGAAGTGATCACGGACTGGCCAGAAGGCAAAGATTTTGGAATGTCGACAGAGGAAGAGGTGACACATGCTGAAGAGGCCCCACCATATAATGAACTACCAGAACATGAGAAGGAATATGCCCTGTTCACTGATGGGTCCTGTCGTATTGTGGGAAAACATCGAAGGTGGAAAGCTGCTGTGTGGAGTCCTACACGACGAGTTGCAGAAGCCACTGAAGGACAAGGTGAATTGAGTCAGTTTGCAGAGGTGAAAGCCATCCAGCTGGCTTTAGATATTGCTGAACAAGAAAAGTGGCCAGTGCTCTACCTCTATACTGACTCCTGGATGGTGGCAAATGCCCCGTGGGGGTGGCTACAGCAATGGAAGCAGAGCAACTGGCAGTGCAGAGGCAAACCCATCTGGGCTGCCACACTGTGGCAAGATATTGCTGCCTGGATAGAGAAGCTGGTTATAAAAGTATGCCACATAGATGCCCACGTACCTAAGAGTCGGGCCACTGAGGAACATCAAAACAACCAGCAGGTGGATCAGGCTGCGAGGATTGAAGTGGCGTAGGTGGATCTGGACTGGCAACATAAAGGTGAATTATTCCTAACTTGGTGGGCCCATGACACCTCAGGCCATCAGGGAAGAGATGCAACATATAGATGGGCTCGTGACCGAGTGTTGTGGTTTAACCCCATATTAACCCCCCTGTTACTCCAGAAATAGAAATGCGTTCAGCCCCTCTATAGTTCGATGGCATTAGGGTGCACTGCGCACCAGTGTCCACCAGAGCCTTGTACTTCTGGGGGGCTGATGTGCCAGGCCATCGAATCCACACAGTCCAGTAAACTCGGTTGTCCCTCTCCTCCACCTGGCTGGAGGCAGGGCCCCTCTAATTCTGATTATAATACCCACTGTCAACAAATGGGTTTGTGTGGGACGCATGGGGTTGAATCTCATCCCTGTTTCTCATTTCTTGTAAGTACGAATCAGAAGCCCTTCTACCCCATCTGGGGAACTGCCCACTGGAGACTGGAGCAGCAATTTTCCTGGAAGAACCCTTATTTGTAGCTGTTTTCTTTTTCAACTCACGTACCCTTGCCTCTAGGGTCGAGGTAGGTTTTCCATCCCACTTTCTCATGTCCTCTCCATGGTCACGGAGGTAAAACCACAGGGTACCTCGCCGTGTGTACCGTCTCTCTTGAGCAGGGGAAAATTTTCTCCTAACAGCTGAGATTCTGGTCCGTGCAGGTGGCAAGTAGGACCTTTCCTCTTTGAGTTGCCGAAACTCCTGGCACATTCTTTCGGCCAGTTTTTCCACAGCCGAGACACAGGCCCCTATGGAGGAAGAGATATTGTCCTCATACTGTCAGAGTTGGTTAGCCACTGCACACACCAGCGGTGCCTCATCGTCTTTCCAACCCATTGTTGCCAATGAGTTGGCATACGATGATGGTGCACTATGTAAAAACTTCCGCCACATGGGTCGGGTACATTGGACCTCATCTGGATCTACGGGTGTCTGCGGGTCATCCAGGTCATGGTAAATCAATTCCCGCACAGCTAATTCCCTCAGAAACTGAATACCTCCCTCCATACTGGTCCACTTCTTTGGATGGCATATTATGTCTTCCTTAAAGAAATACCTGTCCCTTATACCTGACAGGAGTCTCCTCCACAGGCTGCGGGCTTCTGGCTCTCTTCCAATTGCCCTGTCAATGGCTGCTTCCTTAGACAAGGATCCCAGCTGCCTGGCTTCCCTGCCCTCTAGTTCCAGGCTACTGGCCCCGTTGTCCCAGCATCGGAGCAGCCAGGTGACGAGCTGCTCACCTTGATTACGGCTGTAATCTTTTCGGATATCTCGCAACTCAGTCAGGGATAGGGGTCGGGTGATTATCTCTGCTTCTGCCTCTCCCTGTTCCTGTGATGTCCCTGGTTCATCCTCACCTTTTGGGACACGAGCTGATTTCTTGGTGCTTTTCTTCTTTTGTACAGGGGCAATTGATACCGGCACGGGTGGATCTGCAGTGCCTGTCACAGCAGCCACGGTGCTCATAGCTGGGGCTTGAATGGCCGCGGTGCCCACGGCAGGGACTGGGGCAGCAGCGATGCCCACAGCAGGGGCTGGAACGGCTGCGGGGGTGGAGCAGCTGCAGCGCCCGTGGCCCGTAGCAGCGACTGGGGCAACCGCGATGCCCGTGGCGGAGGGTGGCACAGCCGCGGTGCCTGCAACAAGGAGCGGGACGGCCGCGGTGCCCGTAACGAGGGTTGGAGCAGCAGTGGTGGCCGCGGCGGGGGGTGGCACAGCCGCGGCGGGGGCTGGAGCAGCCGCGATGCCCATAGCAGGGGGTGGAGCGGCCGCAGCGGCCGGAGCGGGGGGTGGAGCGGCCATGGTGGGGTCTGGCGCGGCCGCAGCGGCCGGAGCAGGGGGTGGAGCGGCTACGGTGCCCACGGCGGGGTGTGCAGCGGCTGCAGCGCCCATGGCGGGGGGTGGCGCGGCCGCGGGGGCCGCAGCGGGGGCTGGGACGGGCGCGGCGGCCCTGGCGGGACCTGGGGCGGCCGCGGTGCCTGCGGCGGGGGTCGGGGCCGGGGCAGCCGCGGTGCCCGTGTGGCGAGGAGTGGAGCAGCCCCGGTACACATAGCGCAGGGTGGGGCGGCCGCGGGGGCTGTAGCAGGGAGCTGGGGTGGCCCTGCGCCTATGCCTGCACCGGCTTCTAAGCAAAAGCAAGATGTGGCACAAATGTATTCCTACTGATAGGAGCAACAATCCAGTCCGAACATCCCAAAAGTATTCCAAGTTTTCAGAAACTCCCGTAACTAACCAGGAGGGCCACGAGAAATCAAAGGAAGGCATTTTTACCCAGGAGGGGAGAGAGAAAGCGAAGGACGAAGTTTCCCCCTGTTGACCCCCCGGGAAGGAAAAGATAAAGGAATAATTACTGATAGTCCCCACCAGATTGGTCCCGAAGTACGAAGCTGTAACCGTTGGTGACGCTTCATTCTGCACATCGCCTCCCCTCAACGTATATGAATACAGGTAGTAAACTGGTCTAAACACCAATGATTTTACCATGCCATAAGCCAGTGCTAAACCACACACCGAAGCAATAAACCTAATCAAAAGGCCAGAGGTAACAAACCACGCATAAACAGTGACAACCAGCATACAGTAAGGTGATACACGATACAGCTCTGAGAAGATCTCCGTAAACAATTCAAACAACATTGTGACCAGCGGCAATTAAAGTAATACAACGGATGCTTATAACAAATTGTTTTAACACACTCTGGTCAAGTCTGTTGTTATCTCAACCCTTTGAGCCTGATCGGGGGCTTTAAACCCTGGACCCTCAATCTGATGCTCTCTCAGCTGAGCTGGCCGGACCCCTCTCGAGCCCCACGTTGGGCGCCAAAAAGGACTGTTGTGGTTTAACCCCAAATTGTAACCCAATACCACACAGCCGCTCGCTCACTCCCCACCTCCCAGGTGGGGTGGGGAGGAGAATCGGAGAGAAAGGAAAACTCGTGGGTTGAGATAAAAACAGCTCACCAGGACAGCAAAGGAAAAATATGAAAATATATTAATAATGATAATAATGATAATATATACAAGGATAATAGAATATATAAAACAAATGATACACAATTTCTCACCACCCGACGACCGATACAGCCCGTCCCGAGCAGCAGGCAGGGAGCAGGGGTATCCCCCCCAGCTATCCCAGAACAGCAAGTTCCAGGGAAAGCAGGCGAGGGAACCAACAGCCAAACGAACGAAAAACAAAAAGGTAAAAATAGGGAAACAAAAAGCAACCCGAAGGGAAGCTTAAGGATTAAGGCAAGTTAAAGGTCTCAAAAGCCTCAAAAGCCCAAAAGATCCTCAAAAGCCCAAAAAAACCCAAAAAAGATCATGTGGCCCCCCCGACCGACCCTCGCTTATATCGGGCATGACGTCTATGGTATGGAATACTCTCTTTGGCCAGTTTGGATCAACTATCCTGTCTCTACCCCTCCCAAGTTTTGCATCTGCACGTTAGCGGAACCTGGAAAACAGCAAAATGTCCTTGGTCGTTCAGCAGCAACCAGCAACATCAGTGTGCTATCACTGTTCTTCTCACACTAAAGCCAAAACACAGGAGCTGCTGAAAACAAAACTAGCTCCGTCCTGGCCTAAACCAGGACACCGAGGGGTGGACTTGACCATAGACACTGTCGCACAGGTTATCCATGGGTGTGAAACATGCGCTGCAATCAAGCAAGCCAAGTGATTAAAGCCTCTTTGGTATGGAGGACGATGGCTGAAATATCAATATGGGGAGGCCTGGCAGATTGATTATATCACACTCCCACAGACCCACCAAGGCAAGCGCCATGTCCTCACAATGGTGGAAGCAACCACCGGATGGCTGGAAACATATCCCGTGCCCCATGCCACCGCCCGGAACACTATCCTGGGCCTTGAGAAGCAAGTCTTATGGCGACATGGCACCCCAGAAAGAATTGAGTCAGACAACAGGACTCATTTCTGAAACAACCTCCTAGACACCTGGGCCAAAGAGCATGGCATTGAGTGGGTGTATCACATCCCCTATCATGCACCAGCCTCTGGGAAAATCGAACGGTACAATGGACTACTGAAAACTACACTGAGAGCAATGGGTGGTGGGACCTTCAAACATTGGCATACACATTTAACAAAAGCCACCTGGTTAGATAACCCTAGAGGATCTATCAATTGAGCTGGTCCTGCCCAATCAAAGCCTTTGCGTACTGTAGAAGGGGATAAAGTCCCTGTAGTGCACATGAAGAATATGTTAGGGAAGACAGTCTGGGTTACTCCTGCCTCAGGCAAAGGCAAACCCATCCATGGGATTGTTTTTGCTCAAGGACCTGGGTGCACTTGGTGGGTGATCGGAAAAGATGGGGAAGTCCGATGTGTACCTCGAGGGGATTTGATGTTGGGTGAGAATAGTCAATGAATGAAACTGTATGATGTTAATTGCTATATAACCTTGTCACCATATGTCATCTCTATCACAGCTGCTATATGCCAAATCAATGGTATTATAGCAAGAATTACCCAAATTAATAAAGAATGAACTATTGATAAAACTGAGCAAAGTGCAGCAGTAATGGAAGCAGAACTGGCTTTAGCAACTGGCGCCCATCAGCTTCCTCAAGAGATCGACATCTTCAACCCACAGACCATGGACATGATGCACCAGCCGAGCCAGATACCGTGACTGCAAGCTCCAGATGCAACAATCCAACACTACACACCATCCTCCCACTGCGTCCAGTGTCACCTGCCGCACCACGCCGAGACCCAGCCCTGTTTCGCCGACTGAGCAAACTCCACATCATCTCTCCTGCCCCAAGAGACTATTATGACAGATGGAGCCCACAGTCATGGACTAAATGAACTCAATAGACACTTCAAAGGGATGGTCCATAGACTAAGGGAATGATGTCTCTGTGTATCTATATATATGTATAAAATGGGAAAAGTGGTGGTGATTAATTGGGAAGTGTAGGATCTGAGCATGACGTAGATGGTCTAGAATAAGGGGTGGATAATGTCCTGGTTGCGGCTGGGACAGGGTTAATTTTCGCCAGAAGCTGGATGGGGTCTATTCTATACCATGTGACTGTCACGCTCGCTATTTAGAGGGGGTCGACCAGAGGGGCGGGGATCGCTGCTGGGGAGCGGGGGGTGGTGGTGGTGGTGGGGGGGGTGGGCGGTGGGGCTCCGGGCGGGGAGCGACCTGTATGGGAAGCACTGCTAAGTACACGCTGTTGTTGTTATTGTTTGGGTTTCTTGTTTGTTTGTTTTCTTTCCCTTTGTTGTCCGGTTAAACTGTTGTTGTTGTTAACCCACGAGTTTTGCCTTTTTTTTGTCCCGATTCTCTGTCTGATCGGGAGGTGGGGGTGAGCAGGCGACCGCGTGGCTCAACCTCCGGCTGGGGCTAAACCACGACAAGAGCACAAGTACACCAATATCTATCTCTGCAAAGAGCTAGATCTGCTTTCATTCCTCATGAAAATAATTTCAGTGATTTCAGATGGATTTAGTCCAAATTGCTAAAGAAAAATGGCATCTTTAGTCATTTATTTCAAGTATAAAATAAAAATAATAAGACTTTTTGAGGGCAATTGTATACTGGTTTAGTGGTAGAATGTATATAATCAGAATAACAAAAAATCTACTGTGAAGAGAAAAAATAAACTATTAATTTGTTACTCTTTTTTTAAAAGGAAACTCTGGTAAGCTTAGAAAATTAAAAACACTGAAGAGCAGTAAACATTATCTTAAACCTCCTTGGTAAATAGCCAGTGCAATTGGCCTGTGAATGAACCTAGGGGGTAATGGCAAAATATTTAATGGAAATGTTTGACCAAAGCTGTGTCTGACATTCCTTTCCATCATACCACACAAACTTTTTTTTCACCTTCACTTTCAAGTTTTCATGGAAAAACCCTTTACTGCTTCAGAGCTGCTGGAGTGAAACCTTGTGATTTTACTAATGGACTAACAGCCTGATTAGTCTCTGCTGTTGTGGCTGGGTATAGAATATTAATTTGCTTTTCAGTTTACATATGAGTCTTCAGTTCAGTCAGAAAAGCCCCATTTGGCCACTGCTGTAGTGACCTGTACTTACAAAGTCCACAACCACGGTCAGAATGTCATTTTACACGTTCACTATCATCTTCCCTGCTGACATGCTGCTTATCTAGCTGTCTGGACAGCCAAGTGCAACAAATCTGAGCAGCACTGTTCAAACAGAACCCATCACATACCATCATGGCCACTGAAGCAAATCTTGCACGTAGGAAAGAGAGAAGGTTTGTTTAAGTTTTTCTTTTCCTAACTGAAAATATTTTCTTAGAGCAGCAACTCTTGCTGTCACTTTTTTATTTTATAGCTTCAGAACAGATTCTGAAGGAATTATTTATTAGATTATGGGTTAGGATACAGGGAAGCGGCAAGGGAGAACATAGGCTGCGTTTGTTTCTGTTTTATCCCCATTCAGTTTTTAAGTATCTCTAGAGCTAGACCTGATCTGTCAAAGTAAGATTCTAAAGATTTGTTGGACAGTTTTAGGAGCTTGTATCTGCTGTATTCTTTCTGCATTAGGAGTATTTAATTTGTCTTCCAGAATCATTTATCCTTGAACTGGAGAGTTTTATGTAAGTAGCATAACATGCTGTAACATAGATCCTTGTTGTGTTGCCCCATTTAGTTTTCTGTTTTTCTTATATAGTTATTTTGGCCATTGTACCAAATATAGATGTCTATAGCTGATCCAGTCACCCTAGGCTCCTTTTCTAATCAGTAGAGAAAAATAAACACATCCAGACTGTGATTTTATCTCATCCTAAAATAGATATCTAAAATAGGTTAGATGAAGGCCACTGTAAAATGCTTATTTCTCTCCATTAACTATAAAGGGAGATGAAAGGTTGTAGGCATTTAAAGAGTAGACCTCTAAAGATTAGAGGTGTAAACATCTTAAGTTTGGTGAGATAAGTCCCACATAAGATCTTCACCTCTCCATTGATGTTGATTCTCTCCTGCTAAAGCACTGGAACATTTCACCTCTCCTGCTCTGACCTTGCCAATAGCAAAGTAGGAGACAAGGGATTACTTTTGCACTCATTTCTAGTGATTTAAGGATTTATGACTGTAGGCAATTTACAGGAGAAAAGCCTGCTGCTCTGTGAAAGGATTGTGCTAGCTGAGAGTCAAGTGTAAGCTCTCTTACTTGCACCTGATTTCCAAACATAATTGTCAAACTGTCATAACTGTCAACTTCACCTTAGGATTACAGAACATTATCTAAATTTTAACAAATTAAAAAAAAAAAATCAGTGGAAACATCATGTGAAGGAAACATAAAAAACCCCCATGAATTCTTGTTTCAACAGTTAGAGATGTGTGAAAGTCTAGGGACTAGCATGTTCCCTTTCCATTTTCAGTATTAATCTATAATTAGCAATATTTTTTTCTAGTGGTAACTTGCAAGGAAATCACTTTCGCTCTTTCCAGTTTGCAAGTGGGATGTTGACTGCACACTCACCACAGGGACAGTACAAATATCAGCTGTATGTCAGCATCATTCAGTAGAGATTTCCACCCTCTGAGGGTAGTTTTCTGTAGGTGTAAAAGTAGATACATCTTCTCCATTTACCCATTTTGTTTGTCTGTACTTTTGTTTAAACAGTTTTTGCTAATAGCCATGGGAGCAGACATTAATTTAGTTAACTTAGCCTGATACTTAGCCTGATAGTGAACTTAGTCTGATAGCTGTAGATAATCAATTCTGAATAATCAATTCTGGAATTTTGGAGCAACTGTATAAGCAGGCTGAGAGTCGAGAACTATCAGAGAAGAATGAAAGTACCTTGTCACGGAGGCACACCAAAACAACTCCACACAGCTAAACTCAAACAAACCTTTAATTCACAACTGAAACCAAACAACCAAAACTAACAAAACAACAGGGTAACCAAATGACACTCCGAGAACATTAAGAAGTTACAGGTTCGATATACCGGTCGGGGATGTTATTACTGCACGGCAAAACACAAGAATGATGGTCCAGGGTGTGCACACACTCACTCACAAAAGGGAAACTCTCACTCAAGGATATCCAGAAGAATAAGAGCGCTCACCGAAGGGGGGGGGGTGTTCAGGTTCGGGTTCACTCAAGGATATATCCAGAAGAAATCACTCACCAGAAGATGGCGAGGGCACTCAATCCCGGGAAGTTTCCTTGGGTGACATCTCAGCCCAAGGGGAGAGTTTCCAATCACAGGCCCGCTGCTCCGAGGAAAACCACTCAAAAGGGGCTTTCCGGCGGGGCTCCTTTTATAACCTGGTCGGATCTGAGCTGTGGTCATTTATGGTCAGTGTTCCAGAAGCTTCTCTCAACCAAGGCACGCCATTGGCTGAGGGCCCTGTCTCCCCACTGAGGGGTCCCAGTATGGTCAGAGGTCTGGAAGTGTCTCTCAGCTGAGGCCCGCCATTGGCTGGGAGCCCTACCGACCGGTCCAGGGGTCCCGCCTCTCCCACTCCCACCATAGGGAGTGGGGGGTTGACACCTGAGCTGAGGTGTGTGAGTGACAGCTGCCATGGCAGGGCACTGGAGGCGCAGAAATGAAGCGCGAAAAGGAGCCATCGGCTGCCGCCCTGAAGGCCTCTGGCCCTGGTCAGGACGAGTGTATCTGCCACATACCTGAAGTGAAGAGAAAGAAAAATTGGAAAGGTTTATTCCAACAGTGCATAATTAATGAGGAAGCATGTTTTTCTTTCCTCTTCCCTATATGGCAGGAGGAGCTTTACTAGTGAACTTTAAAAAGCTGATACATTATCATGCATTATCTGAAAATACACTTCACATGAAATGTTCAGTTTCAAAGACAAATGCATGGTATTTAACCTTAAAACCTAACTGTCTTTAGGGAGAAGCGGTTGATTCCAAAGAAACCAATGCCTGATTGAGAAGCAGTAAGACCTCCTGAAGGAGGGAGAAAAAATTAAAACATCATTGTAAAATATGGCCCCATCTAATTTACTTTTCATTTTGCAGTAGCAAGGAAAGAATATAGCCCCATTGACCTAAGTGCTGCAGAAGTGTATGGTGATTCCTATTTATGCCAAAAATATGAAGGTCCTTGGAATTTTTTGGAAAATGGTGAAACTTGATATTATGCCAGTCTTGCAGCAAATGATGACCTCCATAGTCCATTAGATCAGTATATGCATACACACATACATGTCTGTTTAATAAAATTTTGCTAAAACAACAAAAGATTAGCTATTATCTTGGGGTTTGTATACATATAAAAGTAGTTACAGTCTGTTGGATACCAGTCAAAGTTTCAACTGAAATGCAAAAAATAAGAAATCAATGCTTTTGTACAGCTTCAGCTCACAGACATGTAAAATGTTAGTATAAGAATACAAGAAAACAGTGATGGAGGGAAACCTTAATTTTCCCTAGCTCTCTTGCAGGAGAGTGAAAGAGGATAGAGGTGAATAACACTTTTAAGAGACATTCTTTATACACGCTCTCCTTATTTGGTTACATAACAGGCAACCTTACATTTTGGTAGATTCAAAAGATAATAGTGAGATTAGGTTGACTGCTCAGGCTCTGGAATGTGGCAGGAAAATATTTTAGACATAAGAATTAACATTTATGTAAAGGCTATACATACTCTATAATATGTAGGAACTAGGACTGCTTGCTGCATTTGCTCAGGTTTTTTTTCTTAATATGCTTTATTTATGTTTTCCATAGTGCATCTCCTCCGAAGCTTCTCACAACCCCCATAATCTCTGCCAGTCCCTCTTTCCAATGTGAAACCTCTTTGACCCTTCCTAGTCCCTCTTGCTGGAATTTATTTTGTCTTTGCCTTCCTCCCTCCAACCTGCACTGACCCCCCTAAGACTGCTCTTCCCATCCTGGATCCACTCCATGCTGTAAAACTGAATGTTTTTACCTGAAGCATGGGCCAAGGAACTGAATTTTGCCTTTACTGCTTCAATCTCGAACCATTTTTATAAGCAAAGATCCAAGATAATTCTTTCAATCCTTGACATCAGTCTTTAGTTTTATGACCTTAGCAGCTTCATGGTTTCATCTTAGGGGTAAATTTTCCATTCCTATACAACAAATCATTTTAATCTTTTCTTTCTGACCTTGTAAAATGCCCTCTCTGCATTGTTTACTCCTGTCGGGGTGTTACCCAAGTGCTCTGGACAGTTTCAGTTGAGGTAATTAGCTTTTTGCTTGCTGAGAAATCTGCTTTGGTTATTCTTCACTTTGCCTATTAAACACAGGAGTATATTTCTATATGCAAAAATGATAGTAACAGAAAGCATCTCACTGACTAAAAATCCTTTCATTTACCTTCAAAAAGATTTTTTCTCTTTTCACATTTGTGAACATATTATCTACTCCTATGATTTCAAGTATCAATACAAGATTAGCTAGACAACATGCTAAACTAATTTGCAAGTCAAGAGCCTAACTCTCCAAAATTAAGTTGTCTACACGAGATAGTGTTGAAAAGTGATGTCAAAAACTGTAAAAGAAATAAAACAAGAATATTTTTAGAATTACTCAAAATTAAATCCAACCTGGAAATGTTAAAATGACTGATAAAGCTTTCATGAGAAGATAAAACTCATATGGAATTCATGCTTAGGTTTTAATCCCTAGAATACAATTTAACCTCCATTAGGCACTTCAAGTTAGGCAGACAATGGGTAAAACCTAGGCTCTAACCAGAGGATGGCTTTTAACCATTGGACAAAAACCTGGGTCATCCCACATACATAGGATAGATAATCATCAGATTCAGAAACTCTTTCACAACAAGGAAGACAGTCTTCAGCACAAGAAAGTGAAGTGATAATAAAATAAAAAAAAAACTTATAGAAAATGCTTGAAAAGGGATTTGAAGAGATGAGCCCGAAAGCTCTGAAGGGAAAAAATAAAAATAAATCTTATACTCCACCAAGAACAGACTTATAGAAAATTTGGGGGGGGTGGACACAAAACAAAACAAAATCTCCACAAACCTGTATACACAATAAAATAAGGGAAAGCCTTACTTCCTGAGTGAAAGATAACACCTGAGAATAGTGTCATGGCTATAGGCTAGCATTGCTGAACTTCTTAGAGGGGAAAAAAAATAAATAAAAATCAGGCCAATTATTTCAAGTGCCTAAACCTGTATTAAAAATTCCAGATATTCATGTATAAAAATTAGAATAATTTGTATATAAGGATGCTCGTCTGTATCTACTTTGTATACATAAAAAGTACTGACAGTCACTATGATTTAATGCAGACACATAGAAGTACCACCAAAAAAACTTGTCTCAAAGATATATCAGTCTACTACCATACTTTTTAAAAAGTCTCAATAACACAGTGTATATACTAAAGCTTTAAAAAAAACTTATGCAAACTGTTGAACAGTTCCCACACAAAATGCTGTATGGAAAATGGAACTTAGCATGAGATATTCCCTTTTCTGTGCCCATTTGAAAAAGTAACCTACAGAAAATAAATGTTTCAATAAAAGCACCAGTTATGAATGAAATTTATTCTTGAAGTTTAAGATGGACAATTTGTTTTGCTAAAATTAAGGTTTCGTTATATGAAAGAGTACAGGCTGCTTTTGAGGGTTTTTTTTTCCAGTTTCACATAGAAAAGGTTCACTTAGATATTCCTTATTTTATCAAAGACTCATTCCTAGTCATCTTCTCTTCAGGCTCATACTGCTTCTCATGCTGGTACCTCGCTATATTTCAAACATATAGTGCCATGATATTGGCAACAGTTTCAAAAAAAAAGTACTTTCAGGAAAACAAAGATGTTGCAGAAATGATGCTGCCCTTCACCGGGTAACTGATTCCTTCTTAATATAATTGCACTGCTTTGTTTTAGAGGCATTCAGTTACAGAAATCTTATCTTCTAGAGAAGGTCTAAAACCACATTCTTCTAAAGAATGCAAAGGATCATCAGATGTCTGTCATCAACAGATGAGCACGTCTCAAAAGAAATGCAGGTGGAATAGCACACGAGGGAAAAGTGATATCATCACCTTTGCCTGCCACCTTTCTACGTATTTATGAGTTTTATGGTTTAAGATTACCACATATTATTAAGCTTTTAAGTTATTATAGATAAATTTTTCTAAAACTGAAGTTTATTTTAAAAGAAATGGGAGTCTGAAGCTTAGTTTAAAAATAAAGTAAAAAAATATGTATTGTTTGGATAATTCATATTTTCTATTTAAAATAATAGTATAGCAACTTCAGAAAAAGGTATGGCTTGTTTCAGGAACAATCAGTAATCTGTTCTTATTTTATTAGGCAGTTATTTAAGAATATAAACATTTTCATTCAGATTGCAAAAAAAGATGTCTTTAAAATTGTATAGATTTTTTTTTGTTGATTTTCAGTTTAAGTCAGTATTACAAGATAATCTGTTGCCTGAAAATAATGACAAAGGCCTACTATCAATACCACTCACTGAATCTGTCCTAACTTCTTTCACAGTGTACTAGGTTTATGTGGCAAGGTTTTGGTAGTGGGGGGGCTATAGGGGTGGCTTCTGTGAAAAGCAGCTAGAAGCTTCCCCTATGTCCGATAGAGCCAATGCCAGCTGGCTCCAAGATGGACCCACCGCTGGCCAAGGCCAAGCCAATCAGCGACAGTAGTAGCGCCTCTGTGATAACATATTTAAGAAGAGGAAAAAAAACCTGCTGCAGGATTATAGCGTCAGAGAGAGGATGTGAGAGTAACAACTCTGCAGACACCAAGGTCAGTGAAGAAGGAGGGGGAGGAGGTGCTCCAGGCGCCAAAGCAGAGATTCCCCTGCAGCCTGTGGTGAAGACCAGGGTGAGGCAGGCTGTCCTCCTGCAGCCCATGGAGGTTAACGGTGGAGCAGATATCAATCTGCAGCCCGTGGAGGACCCCATGCTGGGGCAGGCAGATGCCCGAAGGAGGCTGTGACCTCGTGGGAAGCCTGCGCTGGAGCAGGCTCCTGGCAGGACCTGTGGACCCATGGAGAGAGAGGAGCCCACGCTGGAGCAGGTTTGCTGGCAGGACTTGTGACCCAGTGGGGGATCCACGCTGGAGCAGTCTGTTCCTGAAGGACTGCACCCCGTGGAAGGGACCCACGCTGGAGCAGTTTGTGAAGAACTGTAGCCTGTGGGAAGGACTCACAT
Organism: Phoenicopterus ruber ruber; assembly: GCA_009819775.1. Lineage (NCBI taxonomy): Eukaryota > Metazoa > Chordata > Aves > Phoenicopteriformes > Phoenicopteridae > Phoenicopterus > Phoenicopterus ruber. Next base: position 26,009,467 of record CM020247.1, read on the forward strand.
TGGAGAAGTTTGTGGAGGACTGTCTCCCGTGGGAGGGATCCCATGCTGGAGCAGGGGAAGAGTGGAGGAGTCCTCCCCCTGAGGAGGAAGGAGTGGCAGAGATGATGTGTGATGAACTGACCACAACCCTCAGGGAGGTAGAGGAATTGGGAGTGAAGTTGAGCCCAGGAAGAAGGGAGGGGTGGGGGAAGGTGTTTTTAAGATTTGATTTTATTTCTCATTGTCCTACTCTGATTTGATTGGCAATAAATTAAATTAATTTTTTCCCCAAGTCGAGTCTGTTTTGCCCGTGACGGTAATTGCTGAGTGATCTCCCTTTCCTTATCTCGACCCATGAGCCTTTCGTTATATTTTTCTCTCCCCTGTCCAGTTGAGGAGGGGGAGTGATCGAGCGGCTTTGGTGGGCACCTGGCATCCAGCCAGGGTCAAACCACAACACACAGTGACGATGAAGGAGGTAAATTTTGAGTGTTTCTCTTTCTGTTAACATCTTTAATATTCTCCCTGCCTGACTTCACAAAAATATTTTCACAGTCTTTTCCCAGTATTTCCCAATGCAGGCTACTCTGTTTGTATATGCAAAAGATCTTGTAGAAGGCTTTTCAGGTTGATTTAATTTGAAGAAGTTAATACTTTTGCAACAGCAAAAGTATCAAACAGCTTTTAAATCGTTACTAGTAATTGTCTTTTTTAAGTGCTGTATTTTCAGATCCTATGGTCACGAAGCTGGCCACATCAGTTCCATGGATAAAATTATTTTCAGGATTTTTATGACAGGCTTCCAGGACTTCATGCTCCAAAGATATGCTGTCCAAAATATCCGACCATTGCAGAAATCTTTTTTTAAATGTTGAAGTTCTTTAAGAATGATAAAATGCAGAATGTATCATCACATATTTGTTATAAGACAACATTATTTTCCATGTGCAAAGCTGAGATATGACCTGGAATTTTATGGATTTCAGAATCTACATAGATTTGTCTTGTTTCAGCTTTAAATGTTATAAGAAACAGGTTAAGTGTTTCTGTGTTGAATGTTTGAATCTAGAATTAGTTAACTAAAGTTGTTTGTTGTTCTGGTGTTTGTATTTTCGGAGTCTTGAAGCTATCATCCCCAGAATATCCATACAACCAGTACTAATGGTTAGTCAAGATTTTTGTGCTAGGTTTCCATAAAGCACTGTTAGGCAATTTAATTCCCTTTTACTTCTCTGAAAAAGCATGAAACCACCTTGGTAGGTGGAGTGAGAGCTTGCAGTTTGCTTTTAACTGCTGAGGTTATTGGTTCCAGCCTGAGCTCTTGTTTTAGGGGGCAATTAAAACTTAAGTACCACCTTGTTTGTTTTGGGTTCCATTGCAGGGCACAACCTTAAAATCAGAATCATAGAACAGTTTGGGCTGGAAGGGACTTTAAAGGTCATCTAGTTCCAACCCCCCGCCATGGGCAGGGATACCTTCCACTAGCTCAGGTTGCTCAAAGCCTCATCCAACCTGGCCTTGAACACTTCCAGGGAGGGGGCATCCAGAACTCTGGGCAACCTGTTCCAGTGCCTCACCACCCTCACAGTATTTCTTCCTTATATCTAATCTAAATCTACCCTCTTTCATTTTAAAACTGTTACTCCTCGTCCTATCACTACAGTCCCTGATAAAGAGTCCCTCCCCATCTTTCCTGTAGGCCCCCTTTAAGTACTGGAAGGCCACTATAAGGTCTCCCCAGAGCCTTCTCTTCTCCAGGCTAAACAGCCTCAACTCTCTCAGCCTGTCCTCATAGGGGAGGAGCTCCTGTCCCCTGATCATCTTCGTGGCCCTGCTCTGGACCCACTTGAGCAGGTCCATGTCTTTCTTGTTCTGGGGGCCCCAGAGCTGAACACAGTACTCCAGGTGGGGTCTCATGAGAGCAGAGTAGAGGGGGAAAATTACCTCCCTCGACCTGCTGGCTACGTTTCTTTTGATGCAGCCCAGGATACGGTTGGCTTTCTGGTCTGCGAGCACATGTTGCCAGCTCATGTCCAATTTTCTCCACCAGTACCCCCAAGTCCTTCTTCACAGGGCTGCTCTCAATCCACTCATCACCCAGCCTGTATCCATGTTTGGGATTGCCCCAACCCAGGTGCAGGACCTTGTACTTGGCCTTGTTGAACTTCATGAAATTTGCATGGGCCCACCTCTCTAGCCTGTCAAGGTCCCTCTGGATGGCATCCCTTCCCTTTAGAGTATCAACCACACCACTCAGCTTGGTGTCATCTGCAAATTTCCTGAGGGTGCACTCAAGTTATTCTTAAAACGTTATTGTGGAATGTGGAATTAGGATTGAAGGCAAATCCCCTTTCCATTTCAGAGAAACAGAAAGTGGCAGCAAGAAGCCCGTGGGCATTTGCATCAGGCAAAAGAGTGCTTCCAGCAGGTCAAGGGAGGCAATTATTCCCCTCTACTCAGCCCTATTGAGACACATTTGTAGTGCTGGGTCCAGTTCTGAGCTCCCTATTACAAGAGATTTCTATAAAGTAGGTTTATATGCTAGTGGCTTAATAAAATTACTTGCATGTTCAGAGCTTGTATTTGTTTAGTTTTTAACAAATTATATTCTGGGGACGTTTTACAGTTTCAGAAAATTTATAGTGCTGTGTTTTATGGCAGTTTCTTTTGCTTGCTGTGGAGCATGTGCCATGGTGGTTTTAAGTGTGCTGTGCATGTTTGACAAGTTAGAAACTTAGCAATACCCATCAGCACTGAGCCACACTGTCTCAGGCCTTGATTTTGTTGGCTGGTATCCAGTACCATGCTATAAAATACATTTTCTTGACAGTAGAAAGTGGAGAACCATATTAACTACGAAGTTTAAAAAGGCTGGCTAAACATGTGCAATAAATATTAATAAAAGAAAAGGCCACCGACCTTTGACCCTCAATACTTATTATTAGCTTAGTGTGTTTTAGAGTTACCATAGCATTTTGAGTAACAGCACTACATAACAGTATGTAAGAATCTCTTATTAAAATCAAACAACTTATTAGCAACCCTGTATTGATTATTTTGGTAGCTTGTGGCAGGGATCATGGAGATACTGCATTACCAGAATTTTACTTTGTACTTCAGAGTTGCATGTATAAAGATTGTTGTCCTTTATTGTCTCATAATAAATAAACCAGGTGTATTTGTACCTGTAAGTAAAAGGGAATGTATAATGTTGTATGTTTATCTATGTAGTGGACAGGATGTTTCATAGAGAAACCTTGTAAAGAATGATCAGTTGATTCATGTAAACTCATCTCACTCATTTTTTCTTCTTAAACAAGAACATAAAGCAGAAAAACAGCTCTGAAGAGTCATCCATCATCTTGTAGGAAAATGAAGTTCTAATTCATGATGGCTGAATGGGCTTCAGATTTTTTTCAGTTTTTTTTTGTGTTACATGCCTCATAAGATTCAAAAAAATGGGATATGGACCAAACCAGAGATAGTAAGGAACATGAAATGGGAAGTGATTCAGGAGTCACTAGAACTGATACATAACCATTCTCTTCCAGATTAGATGGTTCTCATCTCCCAAGTTATAGAGATATATTTCACTTGCACCCCTAATTATATTTTAGCTTTGCTGTATTTCTCTTGTTAAGACATTAGTGGTTCCTATTTTGTGAATTTCATGCGCTGTATTATGTAAAAAAAAAAAATATACACATACACACAGATACTTTAATGATAGATGGATCTTAGTGGTTGAATATTGAATTATTAATTCACTTTGAGAAGAGTCTATTCTTGTTTTTTGAGAAAGGAGAAGCGGTAAGCTTGGAGAAAAATAAAGAGCTAGAAAAATGAGCATTATTCAGTGAAATACTAACATGATGATGCATGCTGCTAGCTCTGGATACATTTATTACATAGGTAACACAAACACTGTCAAGACCTGTCTTCAGTCTTGGACAGTATCCTTTTAAAGATTTACTATTTTTCAAAAGTAGACACATTCCCCCCCTCCCCCCCCATTAGTCAGATGCACATACAGTTTTTGTGTTTGTATTAAGATGTGTTGTCCTTCGTGGCAGATTGCTGAAGCTCGAGTCTTACAGAGTTTCTGTGTTGGCCTGCTGATTCAGACTGAATACAGCAGTCACATTGAGAACTATGCTGTGTATATAAAAGAACAATACTCTTGATGTCTGAAAATTAGTTTCTGTGCTGACCAGAAAGGTGACAGAGCTGTGAGACATCGGCTTCAAATACCAAGTACTTCTGAGCGTTCTAGGGAAGAAAGAACCAAGAGTGAAAAATCAGCTACTCTTACATTTCTGCAGTCAGCAAGTGAAAGGGCAGCACTGTGTGAGAAAGCTTTAGTGTGAGAAGGGGAAAACAGATAAAGAAAAGAGCAGAGTGGAAGAATTAAGAGTTAAAAAGAAAAATGCAAAAGTCATGAAGGCCTGCATTGCTATATCTGAAGCACCTCATTGTTCTCCTTCAAATCCCCCTTTAACTTTCTATTTCCATTATGCCCACAAAGACCCTGGAGCATTTAGCCTATGGAAACCACCGGTTATCACACTGCCACCAATTTGTACTTCCTTCTCTGCCTACATCCATGTGTTGTCACTCCTTTTACATTGTATTCTGCTCTGGAGAGGAACTTTTATTCATTCATGTATTCACATATTCATTCACATACTCAAACTCGTTCCTACTACAGTGTGACTTTGATTCGCTAATTGACAATATGAATATTAATTCTAAGATCTAGATGAATGACCAACTAGCTATCAATATGTTGCTTTATTTCAGAGTGTTGTGCATTGCCTTTGGCATCTCAAGCTGAACTAGATCGTGATTGGTACAGGAAATGGTTTGGCAAAAGCGTACTATGATCCTGTCAAAAGCCAGAGGTACATAATCATGATTAATGATTAAGAACATAATTTTTTCTCAAATTTAGCCTGATTCTGTGATTCTACGATTATACTAAGAAATGAGAAAAATTGGTTTAGTAACATTTATTTTGCAGAATTTTGCTTATTACAGTAGAAAGAAAAAAAAAAAACCACAAACCCAGTTTGTTTCTGAAAAGCAGTGCATTTTCCTCCAGGCTTTTCATGGTGCTGTATGCTGGCAGTTCTACCTGAATTTAGAAACACTTTCATTTTTGAATTGCATGTAATCTACAGTAAGAATAACCAACCTTTCATCTGATCTCTTGAAGGTTGCTGATATGGTGTCATTGAAAGGATATTTATTTTATTTAGTCATATTTTTTTGACGTCTTTTTTTTTTTTTCTGAAGTAAAAATCTTGATTAGAAGCATTAGCTTAAACTTCAGTGTCTGTGAAGTAATGCTGGAAGACCCATTTTGAGACGGGGCAAGGCAAGGACGCACATTCCCATCTTTCTGCTTGTCTTCTCACCCACCCCCTCCTATCACATGTGGATTTTGCCTGTACATCTAATGGAAAGGTGGTAGTGATTCATCAGAAGGTGACTTGTCAGCCTATAATGAAGAGAACTTAACTAGTCTATAAATACTTCTTTTGCAATTAATTTGCTTTTACCATCTGGATTGGCTGGAGAACTGGGGCATGCTTTCTTCCTATCAGCAGGGGGAAAATGTACAATTCATCTATACTGAGTGGTATGAATAAGATGTTACCTTATATGCCCTCATCTTTGTTTCACTGGCATCCAAAAACATACTGTGTTACAGTTCAGTTTCTGGATACTTACTGTGACCTGGACACTTGGATGTGAAGATAAACTCTGGTTTATAAGATTGTCAGAAATAAATTTTATTTTTCTGGTCTTCATCAATTTAGAGAACGAGAGTGGTTGGTCATCATTGTTTGGATCCCTCTCCAGATGACTGCCTGTGTCTCCTAGGCACAGACCACAAGAGCCCTAGCTCCATTTTGCACCCAGTTTTTTTCCTGGTACTTATCATGAGAAGGAAAATACCACCAGTTTAAATCAATCTTGCTGCGGCCAGGCTTATGCAGGCTTTCCTGCTGCAGTGTTACAGACACCTCTGGTTAGATAACTGCCACCTCTGCTGCTTAGGAAGAGTACTAGGAGCAAATCATTGCCCATGTTTGGAGAGGAGCACTTTCAATGTGCACGCTACAAGTACTGTGGACAAATTAAGTGTGAAATGAATCTTCCACCCTTATTTCCGCATGTCATATAAACTGCTCTATAACAGAAACACTAACCTCTCTACCCTCCTTCATATGTGCATGGACAGGCAAAGATACACACACTCATGAATATTTAAAGTACTACATAATTTAGTTGAGACTATGTCTTGAATAAAAAATGGTTTCTGTCTGATATAAACAGACCAACTGAACTGCTGTATGTTTCCTCCTAGGGGAGCAAAATTACGCATGGTCAAAACAAAATGAAAAGAGAGACAAGCAGAGACTCTTATGCAGGATTACATTATAACACATAAGGAATTTAAACATATCTTTATAGCAGTATCCTTAGCTCTTTCTCAGGTGTGATATTATTTGCAGATCATTTAGCTTTATATTTTCCCCTCTAAAAAGTTGCAATCTTTCATTAAGTATTGAGCATTGGTGTGAGATGTTGGTGCTTCATACAAGTTTATTGCACAACCAGAAAGGTGTATATTCTGTATGCTCTGTAGTTGTTAATAATGGTTGGTTTCTAGATTATGATGCACCTGAAAGGACAACCGCCTTAAAAATTTGGGCTGCCCTCTTATAAGTATTTTGGTTTTAAAAAAAAAATAATTAAGTTTCAAGATTCTCTTTTTCCTTTCTTAAATCTTCAGGTTTGCATAACTAAATTGGTGAGTATAGATGGGTTTAGGAAGCTTTTTGCTACTTGGGAACATCATCAATACCAGTGGCAAAATCAGAGACGTTAATGATAGTTCTTGAACAAATTCCAAGTGATTTTTCAAGATTTAGAACTTGCCCAGAGATATATGGGGGTTTAAATAGCTTAAATATCTCTCCAGCCTCAGGGTTATACTTGTATAAGACCTCATGTTCATATTAAGACTCGCTGATGGATAAGAAATAGTTATCATTGTTACTATAAAATGTTTAGTGACCTGCCTTTTCACAAGGGCAAATTTTACAAGGGGACGAAGGGATCGACTGAGAGATTTTGGCCCTCCCCATTAGCATTGCTCTATGTAATGTTTCCTCATGTGAAGTAAGAGCTGTCACACAGTTGGGCTGTCCTGCTTCTCTTCTTCCTTTTCCAGTTCCACAGTGTTTGGATTTAGCTCTGTTTTCCAGTAGTCTTGGTCTTAGAAATAGCTAAAACCATTTCTGTGGAACAAAGTTGTTGTTTGGCAGCATAATAAATAAAAAGAAAGATTAGAATGAGAAAGTCTGGGCAGTCATGGAAACCAGGCCCATATCAAGGCACTTTGGTTCTGGATTCCCATCTCAGGTACTTTCCAGCCACAGCTGTCCCCTACTTACCTCACTGCTGCAGATGTGCGGCTCCAGTTTTTGGGTAGCAGTGGGTAAAGTAGCATCTGTAAAGATCAGGGATATTTATCTCACTCCATCCTTACTACAGTCTTGGCTGTATCAGCTCACGGTCTATTATCTAAATACTTTGTGTGCACTGTCCATAATGTTTATACTGTAAAGAGCTTTTGTGTTTTTTTTTTAAAAGCTTTCTACTTAAAATCCAATGGAACTTGTGTATCCAATGGCATTGATAAATGCCATTCAAAGATTTAGGTCCCAATTATGCAAAGTTTTGGAATTTTATCACTGAGTTTTAGCTGTTTAACTGTTTCTTCCACATAATTTTGAAACTAAACTAAGGATACTTTCATATAAAGCAATGCAGAAAAATGTTGTAAGGATTTGCTTTACAATTTTTTAAGTTTGTTGCATATTTTGGAAACTTTTCAGAGGTTATATGTCTGTCTTTTAAGCTTACAGGTAGAACTGGAAAGAACTGAAGATCTCAGAAGTCCTTTCCAAAGTGAACCAACCCCTTTTTCCTTCTTCTCCTTCTCCTCCTTTTTTTTTTTTTTCCCCCTTCAGACTTCTACCTACTCTTTAATCTCAGGATTGCCTGTAATGGCAATTTACAATGCAGGAAAGTTGTTTGAGGGATTAGGTGTTACTTTTAAAACATAGGAATGTGCAGTTTGGGTTTGCCTTGGGCAACCTTGATTCCACAAATGGCAAAAGCTTGGATCTGTGCATTAGTCAGCTCATATGCTCTATGCAAACAAATCAAGCTTATTGCTTGCTAGCAAATTGTCCCAGTCATTTCATAATTCATGAAATCTGCAAAAATAAAACCTAAACATTTATTCCCAAAGATCTACTGCTGTGTCACATGGCTGTGACTTCACTCAGTCTAATAAATTGAGCAGGCTTCCAGAAATAAGATGGAAAAATGAAACTGATATAGTTCCCTGGATGCTACCTTCCATTTTTTATTCAGTATAGAGCTGGTGCTCCTAAATTTAAGATTTGTTTGGTTAGTTTTTGTCTTTGTTGGGTCTTTTGATGCTAACACAATTTGCCACATTTTGGGAAACAGCAGCAATTAGCAGACCTGAATGTGAGAGCTAAACCTCACCACAAGAAAACTGTGTCCCTTAACATGGTGTTTCTCTGATGCTGACAAATGTGTCTCTTGTCTGAGCAGACCGAAACAGCATATAGATAAATTACTGTGACTGAAGATACTGTAGCAGTTTTATGAGTAAATAGAAGTTTTAAATCCTGATAATTTAGCCAAATTGTCTCAGTTATGGCTATTATTCCAACCTTGATTAATCTCATAATTTAAGGAAAACATTGTTATGACTTCATATGCAGAAACATATTTTTGGATCATTGAGGGGATTCCTTCCCTCTCTATCTGAGATCCAAGAATGCATCTATGGTTTTGTCACGCTGTTAGAGTATTAGAAAGCTGTAGAAAAATGGAAAGTTCAGAAAAGAGCAGCCAGTTGGTCACAATGCTAATGCTGAGAACTGAATGACAGAACAATAAATTAAATATGCATAAACTGTGCAAACAGTATTTCAGATGAAAGACTGCTGCCTGAAGGAACCCTGGAAATCTGACTGCTTTCATCTTTAAAAAATTCAGCAGGAAGAAGCCCTCTAAAATACACCTCAGTAAACAACTGCTTGGATACAGAAGAACTGGCAGAAAAGGACCTGGGGGTGTTGGTCAACAGCCGGCTGAATATGAGCCAGCAGTGTGCCCAGGTGGCCAAGAAGGCCAAAGGCATCCTGGCTTGTATCAGAAATAGTGTGGCCAGCAGGAGTAGGGAGGTGATTGTCCCCCTGTACTCGGCCCTGGTGAGGCCGCACCTCGAGTACTGTGTTCAGTTTTGGGCCCCTCACTACAAGAAAGACATTGAGGTGCTGGAGCGTGTCCAGAGACAGGCAACGAAGCTGGTGAAGGGTCTGGAACACAAGTCCTATGAGGAGCGGCTGAGGGAACTGGGGATGTTTAGTCTGGAGAAAAGGAGGCTGAGGGGAGACCTTATCGCTCTCTACAACTACCTGAAAGGAGGATGTAGAGAGATGGGGGTCGGACTCTTCTCCCTAGTAACAGACGACAGAACAAGAGGAAATGGCCTCAAGTTGCGCCAGGGGAGGTTTAGATTGGACATTCGTAAAAATTTCTTCACCGAAAGGGTTGTCGGGCACTGGAACAGGCTGCCCAGGGAGGTGGTGGAGTCCCCATCTCTGGAGGTATTCAAAAGGCGTTTAGATGAGGCCCTAAGGGATATGATTTAGTGGGGGATTTGGTAGTGATAGGTTAATGGTTGGACCCGATGATCTCGGAGGTCTCTTCCAACCAGAACAATTCTATGATTCTATGATTCTGCTTGCTTCTGCCACCTTTCCCATTGCATGGAAGAATTCCAGTCTTTGCCCTTGTAATTAAAACCATGCGCTTCCAATGTTCTGTGAACCACGACAGCAAAGCACCAGGAAACAGCTGGAGAAGGATAGGCTGGGCCCCATGAAGTCTCACAAACCTGAACCTCCAGTAGCAGGACCAGGTAACCTAGGCATAATCATTTCAGTCTGTCATATGCCAAAGGGACCCGTCACGCTTGGGTTCTACATTTGTTCGGATTTGCATTCAAACTTTTTTGGGTGTTGACTCTACTATGTGTATGGGCAATGTCCAGCACTGTAAGACATTGGTCTTTGATTGGAGTGCTTGCCTGGAATAAATTAATAATTGCAATGACTTACTTTAAGTTATATAATCAGTAAAACACTTATGTGAATGCAGCTCTAAATTAGACTCTTCCTATAGTATTAAATAGCTTCTTTGTGTCAGATCACTGTTACAGACACAATACAACATTTCTCTGTTTATTTCTTAAATATTTTTCTCTAAAATACTCTCTTTTTCTTTTTTTTCTTTTTTTTTTTTTTTGCTACAGTTCATGGTGGCTGTTGGAACTCATACATAGTCAAGAATATTGCACTGGAAAAGACAGACGATAGCAACCCTCGAGAGGCTATTTTACGTCACGCAAAGGAAGTAGAGGAGAATTCATACTGGGTTGCTCCGGCATATGCTAAGTAAGGAAATAATTAAAAATACCAGTAATATTATTTTTGGAGGCCAGTGGGAGTTTGGTAAAAATAGAAGACACACATTTTTAATGGTATACTTTGCCTTTTCTGGATTGCTGCCACAAATATGTAAACCAAGAATATGTCATACTCATATCTGAAGATGAGAGTTTCCAGGAGGTTAAATTGTTGAAATTTGACATTTCCATTTTTAAAATGTACCTGTCAGTGCTAGAAAATTATTTTAAAGCTTTCTAAGTTCATTAGAATTTAGAATCTTCTCCAAATCAATGTCTGAAATTGTAATATACCTTTTAATAAGGTACTGTCCCATTGACAGACTGGGATGATAAGTTTTTCAATATGCCCTCTAGTTCTGACTGATTCTTAGGTTAAACCTTCAAGATTGGTGTTATGACAGCATATTTTATATTATTTCTCGAATGTCATAAGTTTTTATTTGAATTTTTGCAACATAAGGACCCAAGTACCTGCTTGAATTATCTTGGTCTTACAGGTATAGAAATTCTAAAAATTGCACCAATAAAATCTCCTATCAAAAATTCAACATAAAGAAATGAGTGTTCAGTTGTTTTTACATAAATTAAACAGCCTCATCAAGATTATGGTAGTAAAATCTTGGTAATCCCACAGATGGTAACTTACTCAGTTTAAATCGTATCTATGAGTGTGGTATTTGTGCATATGTGTTACAATGAAAATTGTGCAATATGCTGCTTTAATGCTTTCTACCAAATATACTTTTTATTATTTTCTAAGAATAAATACAATTCAAAATTTCAAAATTTCAAAATGCATAAGGAAAAGGTTGTGAAGAGATGAAATAGTCCACACAGAACAGGCAGAGCCAATAACAAACTGTTTTTTTCTTGTTTGCAGCCCAGTGTTTTATATCCTAGGCTGTACTTTCATTAGTACTTTACTTACTGTATTTTCTTTATTAGTTTTTAGCTCTTTAGTGCAACAGCCATCACCTCTTTCCAGAAACTCAAAGTATATTAAGAATCATAGCTGTTTCTAGTGGTGACACTTGTTTTCTGACTTGACCCACATGTTCACAAAGATAACTGAATAGCTGTTCCAAAGCAGCTTGAGAACATCAGTGACCCAGCCTGGCTTTGACTGATTAATTACTAAGTATGGCATTGTTGTAAAGTACATCAAATCAATGCATTATATAATACCATCCTTGGTATCAAAGAAGAAATATTTGAAAGCCTGATTCTGTAACAGTTGTTGTAATGAATATGCTAAATATTGATTTTTAATTGAGGGTTCATGTTTGCTAGAGATGAAATTTACTTTGAATGTGTAGGTACCTGGTCTTATTTGAGAAATGCAACTATCCATTCTCAAAAGTAAATACGATCGCACATTCCATCAGGTAAACAGATATCAGTATATTTTTGGCTCAGTAACTTCACTGATTGTATATTAATTTTCATCCCTGACACCTGCAATGTAGTAGACATGAAAAGTTTTAAAACATAGCTGTATTACAGAAGGCTTACTGTGTCAGGTGGGCAGATCTCATTACGGTTTCTTGTTAAAAGATGTAGCTGCAGGGGAAGAAGAGAGCTGGCTGAGAAGTGGGGAGGATGCAAGTCCAGATTGCTATTAACTTACACACCAGACAGTGATATGTATGTGGGGGAGTTGGACTGCAGCCAACAGCATGCTGCCTTGATGGTTTTGTCAGTTGATAAATCTCATGCCAGTGAAACTGCCGTTATCCTTGCTTTAAAAACTTGACTTTAAGATGTACCCTATGCAAAGTGTCTTTTAAAACTATTATTATTAATAAATTAATTATTAATATATTAAATAATATTAATAATAATAATACAGACTAAGGCACTGAAATGCAAAAACTTTCTTTATAATCATATTATGTTCTTAATTTTCAGAAATGGAGGTCTATATTAACAGTTGTAGACCAATGGCAATCATAGGTTTCATTAGCTGCTTGCCTGCACACACATAAAATAGAGAGCTGTGTTAATTATATATCCTATATCTGACTTTGCAGGGCATGTATGTTTACCTTGTATATAAAGTATCTTACAGATGTTCTTACAGATGCATGTTTAATAAAATATACAAACTACAAGTAATTGATGTAAATTATCACATAATATTGGATTGTAAGAGTGTCCCCAGTGGCCCTGTTAAAATCAGGAGTTCATAATAACGAGCAGTATACAAACCTAAGGAAACTGTCTCCTTTAGCTATAGCATAAGATATACTACAGAGTTAGGAAAGGTCAAACTCCTACTATACTAGCAATATCTAGTGCAGTTGCTAAGCAGAACAATTTGTGTTTAAATTAAATGATCACTGCTGATAATGCTATAACAAAACCAGTGTTTTCTATGCTTATGTCTTTAAAATGGTCAGGTATATGAATCACCCTAGGTATCCCAGTTACTGCTGTATAGCTTGTGGAGGTCAAACAGTTTACATTTCAGCTGAGCTGAGGCTACAGTCATTTCATGCTAATTTTAAAAAATGAGATAGCAAGTAGACTTGATTTCTTCTGTATGTTTTTTCTTTAGTTGATTACTGCTAGATTATGCTACAGTTTCTTTTTTTTCTCTCCCTCCCCCGCTTTACTGGACTCAGAGTAGCATACTTATATTAGCTGAAGTCTATAACTTTTCACTGTGCCACTCCTATCCTGGAAAATGCATAGGTTCTGCTGCTCATTTCACAAATTAAGTCATTCTTCGTGGTTAGAAGTTTCTGACTAAAATTATGACAGTTGCAGGTTTCATAGTCAGAGATTAAGTTTACACTTGATAGTTGTGCTTTACTAACAGACTTCTCAATACTGACCTGATGTGAACCTCTATGGCATTTAGATACCTTTCTTTTGTGTATTGTGATAAAAGGAAGGTACACTGTTAAAATGGGCTAAATAATAAACTTAAATCAATAGGTTTTGAAATAAAGAGGAAAAAGGAGATTCCATACGTTCCACCTCTTCAGCAGCTAACAGAATCCAGTATTTCAGCCAATAAAGCCTTCATCCCTGGTGACTGTTTTGGATCAATTGTTGATTTTTAAATATTTTTTTTTTAATTTTTTTTTTAAATCTTCTTTCAGTGATTGGTTAAGTAGAGTTTATGTAACTATTTTCTGATGACATTTTTAATTCAAAAAAATCTTGATTTTTTACTCTTAGTTCTGCTTTCCATGGAGAACAGAATGACTCATCTAACTTCCAGTAGTGTAGGTCCTTATCTGGGTTCAAGGTCTGCTTAGGCATAATGAGATGTACAGTCTGCACCCAGGGACCATGTGCCAATAGAGTCCTGCAGTAGGACCATCTCTGGAACATCTTGATATACTCCTTACTTCCATGGCAAGTTTGGAGGATGGAGAAGGCAGGCCAATAGAAAGATCCTCTATATATGGGAAGTTGTCTTTGACTAGTTTTGGTGACTTTAAATCTATTTTGTACCACATATTTAGTAAGTGGAGAATCCTGCTCTTTAATAGCTGATGGCTTGCTATTACTCTTCGAAGTCAGTGGCAACATTGAATTATGCCTATTGTGTTAAGTAAGGCAGACGCAATTTTGTTAAGGTTTATGCATTTTGTATAGTCTGCCAAATAACAGTTGTTATAATAACAGTGCTTCACATCCTTAGACTGCTGTAAAAATATTAGTTAATACATTAATGAGATGATGACTGCCTTGGCTGCGTTTTATACTTTGTCGTGTCTTTGCTGTAATGTGAAGTCGAGCACAGCCAGCATCAGAAATCTAGTAGTTTCAGCTCTGCAATGATTGTGCTGAGAATTAGGTTGGAAAGGGGGACCATGCAGTGATTAAAGTGTAAAACAAAGGAATTGAATGTCCAAACAGTTTGTTGAAAAGCTACTTGATACTGTGTTTGTTTAAAAAGTAATCAATAATTATTTTTATAAAGTTTAAGTGTTTGTGCTGGTTTTGGCTGGGATAGAGTTAATTTTCCTCACAGTAGCTACTATGGGGCTATGTTTTGGATTTGGGCTGAAAAAGTGTTGATAATACAGGGATGTTTTAGTTATTGCTGAGCAGTGCTTACACAGAGTCAAGGTCTTTTCTGCTTCTCACACCACCCCACCAGCAAGTAGGCTGGGGGTGCACAAAAAGCTGGGAGGGAGCATAGCCAGGACAGCTGACCCCAACTGGCCAAAGGGATATTCCATGCCATATGACGTCATGCTCAGCAATAAAAGCTGGGGGAAGAAGAAGGAGGGGGGGATGTTCAGAGTAATGGTGTTTGTCTTCCCAAGAAACCGTTATGTGTGATGGAGCCCTGCTTTCCTGGAGATGGCTGAACCTCTGCCTGCCGATGGGAAGTAGTGAAGGAATTCCTTGTTTTGCTTTGCTTGCATGCGTGGCTTTTGCTTTACCTATTAAACTGTCTTTATCTCAACCCATGAGTTTTCTCACTTTTACCCTTCTGATTCTCTCCCCCATCCCACTAGGGGGGGAGTGAGCGAGCAGCTGTGTGGTGCTTAGTTGCTGGCTGAGATTAAACCACGACAGTGTTATTTAAAATAGAAGTAAACAGTGGAGGAATAGATACCATCAGTCTTGACTGTAGGATCCACTGTGTTCTCATATGAAGATCATTAGTTTTTTTATGTTATGGTAGTGCTGGATAAAGTCTCTGGAGGAGAAGCTGGTTTTTTTCATGCATAGGCTAAGCCAGAAACCTGGCTTAGCTGTTCTGTTTTCACTTACTGGCTGCTGTCATACTACAGTGTATCAAAATGGAGGTTTCTTTTTTAAAATCATGGAATGAGAAGACCTGTGGCTCCATTTTTCTAGCATTATGTTAAATTGATTTGTTCCTCTCTTCTATCTTAATTTTATTCATAGAATACACAGATAATGATTACGAGCTGATGAGGAAATAATACTTGCAAAAGATGCATTTTTGTTATGCTTGTTCTTTGCCTGAGAGCTGCAAGTTTCTTCAGTTCTTAGAAGGTTAGTTGGTAGGTTTATGCTGAAAATGAAAAACAGGCAAATCTAGGATGCTCTTTTTTAAGTATAGAAAGGATGTCATTTGTGTCTAGTGCATGTCTAATACAGTTTTGAATAAAGAATTGTAGTCTGACTATTATTTTAATCTTTCTAATATTTTCTAGAACGCAGCCAAAACTAGTGTTTGCAGAAGTGTAACCAGAAGATGATGAAATGGACAAGCCAGAGTGGAAAAAATGAAAAATTTGCACAATTTGATTTAAAGAATAATTTTAGAGCATTTGAAACAAAATGCAGCATTTATTTCTTTATTTTGGGTAGTGTATCAAAATTTGAAAGCATAAATTGGTTCATAAAACTTGCTGCAGTGTACAAAGGGATTGTTGCAGTGTACAAAGGGATTGTTGTATTGTAATGGATTGTAATCCCACATCTGAATTTTGTAATAAGGAATGAATTATATTGTGCAAAGAACTTCTCCCTATGTCATTTAACTTTATGATTTAAGTGAAAAGTATTTCTTTATAAATAGAACTCTAGTGAATTCAGTATATTGCCAAATGTTTTTTATTACTGCCATTTTTACAAAAGCTGTGTCATGACAGTGTTCAATGATTTTAAGTATATAAATAAAATAATAGTTTCTCAGACTTATTTTTATTTTTTCTAGTAAGATTTAACAAATTATCCCCTTTGTTACAAGTGTAATGAAGTTTACGCTTTTATTTAGATTAATTAATGTGGAATTATCCAGTTTAGTTCACTTGTGTTCACACAAGTTCCAGTTTGGTTCACACTTGCGTGTGAATTTTAGAAAACATATTTTCTAGTGTCTATTGTTATGTGATGTTCCTTTTAAGTATGTGTAGCAACTTGCAGTAGTATTTTATACGGCTTTTACTTTTCAACAATGTGAAATCAGAATGGACTTATATATTTTGGTATAATAAAAACAACATATTTATTGCTTAGTTGATGCAGAATTTTCTTCAGGCTTCCTATCCCTATTAGTTTCTGTCAATTAGTGTTAGGATAGAGCAGAGCTGTGTATTTATTGCCAGGTCTTTGTATATACTGACTTCGTTGTATGCCTGAATTATGTATATCCTGCCTCAAACACTCTGAAGACTGATACTATCCTTTATAAGGTGTTTTTTTAAATATTGAAAGTTTTCAGTGTTTAACACAGAATTACAATTCTGAATGTCATAAAGTGAAGGACAGACTTAAAACTAATGTTCTTTAGAGAAGGAGAAAGGAGCCTAGGTTAGTTTTAGGCATTTATATTGTGATTATAATAATATACAATATAAGTATTGTGATTATAATAGTATACAATATAGGCAGCACTCTGGATTTCCACTAAGAGTAGAGAGCAGTAGACATCATAAACAATCAAGCTTTCTTAATTATGAATAGATTCTGAAGGCATATTTTAAGGCTATTTTTAGCAAAGCACTTAATCACCTTCCTAACCTCAAGCGTGTGGTCCTGATAGTCAGCAGAGCTTAGATTTTTTTTAAGCATTGTTCTACATCATGGTTTCATTGTATGATTTCCTTTTCCAAGCTTATCTTTCTTTTTCTATTATCATTTTTATACTTTAGGGAAAAGTAAGCCTGACTTCAAAAGGTGTAATGAGCATTGAAATAACATTCCCATGACAAAATATTTCCACTGCTTTCACTCAGTGTAGTCTTTTGATAAGAGTGGAACCTCACTAAATAATGCACAACCTGTCTTTGTCCCTTGTAAAAAATGTTTTAGTACATACTTATGTAGAATAGCAAATCAATGGTTAGTTTCTTTAAGAGTTTGTAATTTTTTCTTACAGTGATTAATTTCCCAATCGTCTTGAATGACTGTTTTAGCGGCGTATAATTTAAAATAGTGCTTGTGCAGATATGTATTAAAAAGATTTAAAACTAACTTAAATTGTACTTATACTTTAACTCTTGGCTTGGTTTGCTTGCCATAGTCCTTACACTGGATTTTCAGGCATGTTCACCAACAAGGCAAATCTTAACGCATTTTTAAAAGCAGTTTTTAATCTTTAACAGCTCAATGGTAAGAGTTAATCCGTTCAGGAAGGAGATATGAACAGTCTGCTTGACCATACTTGGGACAGCAAACTCTGACTCACCCCTTTGAATTGTCCAGGGAAGAATATTAACATTAAAAATACTAACATGATTAAATATTTGGTATGAAAAATGCAACTCTACATGTAAACTGGAATATTAGAAACTATACTTGTATTACTTTTTAATGAACCTAGTTTTCTTTTAAACTTCATGAAGGACCTAGGTTTTAGTCATTGCCAAATTGTGATCTTGGTCCTCCATGTGTCCATATTTAGTGCTAATGTGGCCAGAGTCTAGACGAGCTTTTGTTTCCATATTTCTGAAACAAGGTGGGCTTTTTTTGTTTGTTTGCTTACTTAGAAGACTTATTTACAGAGATGCCACAAACATCACTAGCATTTTGGCATGCAGAATGGCTTCTGTGGTGCTTTCTCCAAACCTGGATTTTTCTCTCCATGTTCTGTGCAGCTTCTAGATGTTTCTTTACAGCAATTTATGCTCTTTTGTCCTTTGTGCTAATGACTTGTTAAGGCCAGCTGTTCAGTACTACATGCCTGTCCATAGGGCCAAGACTTTTCCTGCCAGATCATTGCAGCCCACCAGCTAGTGGTCAACCCAGTTTCCCATTCCTTGTTTGTGTTGCTGCCATTCATATAGTGGTCTTATTTTGACTCTGTTATCTTTTGTGTTGTTTATATATCTTATTTTTTAAGTCTTCCGCAAAAGATGAGAAGATTGCTAAGGCTGTCTTTGACTCCTGGCAATTTTCCTCTGGCTATGTGCAACTGCTTTATGGTTGCTTAAGTTCCTCTCTGCACAGGTACTTCCTATGACCTGTAATTTACTGAAGATGATACTTTTGCCTCTGTTTTTTGTGATTGTTAGCAAGAACTGTGAATTTGTGCCAAGAGGCCTCCTGTCATTGGCTCCTTGCTTATAATTGCATGCCTAGTTTGGTGTTCTTTGTCATGCCTGCCTTTTCTCTGTTGGGCTATAGAAAAATATGTCTTATGGGAAGAGAAACCATGAATCTTTATCCTATCAGTTCAATCTCTACTGGACCCTGAGGAGTGTTTTGCAATGAATGGCATTGCTGAGCAGAAGTGCTATCCTCTTGGTTAGATCTTTATCCATTAGTTTCTTTGACCTCTGATGCCTTTGGGGATATCCAACTTGAGACATCTGTAGCTCACATCCTCCTTTAATACTGAATCATTTGAATTTTGATGTGGCCTGTTAAGTCACAGCAGTATTGCAAAATCCCTCATCTATTTGCCGGTCATGTTAAATGCCTGTATGTCCTCCTAGCCCGCCTCTCAGCAATGGGAACTTACTGAAAGCCCCACAGTTACCGTCATTAAAAATCAGCAGACTTGTTCTGACTTTTTACCATGGGTAAGCTAGGATTTCTTGAGGTTCTGTCCCCTGTTATTGATCCCTGAGCTCTTCTCATCTGTTGCACTGTTTCATGCATACATGTAAATGAAGAGTGGGATAGCTGGTCAGCAGAGATGTCCTTATGCTTGCCTGGTGTTGAAGCATAGACTCATCTTACATCAGTTTTTAAATCTGCTAGGATTTTTGACTAATTCCATTTAAACACAATTTTGTATACAATATGCACTTCATCCATCCTCTGGGACTCCAGCATCTAATTGCTTCATGCAGTCTGGACAGCTCTGAAACACAAGATATTTCTCTGTCTGTAGCATATCATCCTGGCTGAAATTTGCTTTGATTGTCAAAGCTTCCCATCCTACATGCAAAGGTACTGGAGCATGCTGACAGTCTCCTACTTTGGCAGCAGCATCTTATACTCAGATCAGCTTGTTGGAATCTCCATAACCTATGTGTTGCTTGAATGCCTTGGCAATAGTTTACGATATTTTCTAATGGCTGATGATCAGACAGTATGTTCATCTTGTACTCTGAGAGAGAACTCAAAAGAAGGCTGATTCAGAAAGCATAGCCAATAAGTCTTCTTTTTTTACCTTAGCTATCACGTCGTTTCTGCAGGACTGTTGTACATCAGGGCTAGTACTTAAGATTTTTCTTACTCTTTCGAAGAAGTATTTCTGCAGGCTCTGGCCTTTTTCCTTGTTGTATCATGCAACAGATAAATATCTGCAGTAGATAAATTGGATGGGTCCTTGAGAAGTTACGTAGTTCATCCTTGACTCAAGTTACAGCTATACCTGAACCAGGTCTGTCATGTTTATTGGATCAGCTCTTTAAACGTTCCCATGGTAGACACTCCACAATCTCCCCTAAACAATCTCTTCCAATGCTTCATTCTTCTTAGCAGTAGAAAAATTTTCATAATCTCTAAAAAAAACATTCTTGCAACAATTTAAGCCCACTATTTCCTATCCTGTTCCCAGCAGCCACAGAAGTCAGTTTATGACCTTCCCCCTTGCAACAGCTTTTTATTATATTTGAAGCTTATTATCTTCTCCTGTCTCCTCTTATTTTTTCAGTTTTCCTTTATGGTTTATGTTTTCTGACATATCATCATTTATTTCTTTTTCCCTGCCTTGTTCTGATTGTCCACATTTCATGAAGTGTACTGCCCACAATGTATTCAGTGTTTTATATGAAGCTAATTTTTTAGCACTACTGAGTAAACAGGAAAAATGTTTTCATATCTCATTACAGTCACTTTTTTTCTCTGCAGTTTGGCAT
Organism: Phoenicopterus ruber ruber; assembly: GCA_009819775.1. Taxonomy (NCBI): domain Eukaryota; kingdom Metazoa; phylum Chordata; class Aves; order Phoenicopteriformes; family Phoenicopteridae; genus Phoenicopterus; species Phoenicopterus ruber. The sequence continues at coordinate 26,029,786 of CM020247.1, forward strand.
TATTGATTTGTGTTCAGGTCCTAATGCCCCCCAAACTCCAGAACCTCCACTGCAGAGTTGCTTCCCAGCCAATTCACTGTAGTGGTTATGAATTATTCTTAAGTGTTGGATTTTGTCATTTGTACTGAATTTCATTGCATTTTCTCAAAATTTATCTCCATTTTGTTCAGATTATTTTGAATTTTCTTTTGACCCTAAAGTGCCTGCAGCTTTCTACAGCTTCCAGTTGTCAGCGGATGTAATGAATGTATTCTCTGTTCATTCAGCTAAGACACTATTGGAATTGGTGGTTAGTGGCAGATCTATAAGGTTTCCCATATGTATGGGAAGGAAATGTTTTATACCTTGTTAATTTTCTTAAGGGTTCATAAGCTTATAGTTAATACTCAGAAATTTTTTGAAAAATAGTTGACTTACCTAGAAATTCCTGGATTCATAGAATCATAGAATGGTTTGAGTTGGAAGAGACCTTTAAAGGTCATCTAGTCCACCCCCCCTACAATGAGCAGGGACATCCTCAACTAGATCAGGTTGCTCAAAGCCCCATCCAGCCTGACCTTGAATGTTTCCAGGGATGGGGCTTCTACCACCTCTCTGGGCAACCTGTTCCAGTGCTTCATCAGCCTCATTGTAAAAAATTTCTTCCTTATATTTAGTCTGAATTGTCCTGGTTCCAGCTGGGATAGGGTTAATTTTCACCAGAAGCTGGCCAGGGAGCTATTCTATACCATGTGACCATCATGCTCACTATATAGAGGGGGACAGTGCCAGGGGCAGAATCGCTGCTCCAGAGTGGGCTGGGTGGGCTGGACATCAGGCTCCTGGGGGCAGCAACCTGTGCTGGGAAGCATGTGCTAAATACACTCTGTTGTTGTTATTGTTGGGGTTTCTTGTTTGTTTTCCTTTGCTATCCTGTTAAACTGTTGTTATCCCAAGCCATGAGTTTTGCCTTTCTTTTTCCAGGTTCTCTCCCCGATCCCGCTGGGAGGGGGGGAGGGAGCGAGCGGCCATGTGGTGCTCAGCTGCCGGTTGGGGCTAAACCACGACAGTCCTTTTTGGCACCTGTCGTGGTTTAACCGCAAATTGTAACCCAATACCATGCAGCCGCTTGCTCACTCCCCTGCTCCCTGGTGGGGTGGGGAGGAGAATTGGAGAGAAAGGAAAACTCGCAGGTTGAGATAAAAACAGCTCACCAGGACAGCAAAGGCAAAATATGAAAATACATTAATAATGATAATAATGATAATATATACAAGGATAATAGAATATATAAAACAAACGATACACAATTTCTCACCACCCAACGACCGATACAGCCCGTCCCGAGCAGCAGGCAGGGAGCAGGGGTATCCCCCCCCAGCTATCCCAGAACAGCAAGTTCCAGGGAAAGCAGGCGAGGGAACAAAGAGCCGAATGAACGAAAAACAAAAAGGTAAAAATAGGGAAACAAAAAGCAACCCGAAGGGAAGCTTAAGGATTAGGGCAAGTTAAGGGTCTAAAAGCCTCAAAAGCCTCAGAAGCCTCAAAAGCCTCAAAAGCCTAGTCGCCCACCGATCGACCCTCACTTATACCAGGCATGATGTCTATGGTATGGAATACTCTCTTTGGCCAGTTTGGATCAACTATCCTGTCTCTACCCCTCCCAAGTTTTGCATCTGCACGTTAGCGGAACCTGGAAAACAGCAAAATGTCCTTGGTCGTTCAGCAGCAACCAGCAACATCAGTGTGCTATCACTGTTCTTCTCACACTAAAGCCAAAACATAGGAGCTGCTGAAAACAAAACTAGCTCCATCCCAGCCTAAACCAGGACAGTATCCACCCCTTATTCCATACCATTTACGTTATGCTCAGGTCTCTCACTTTCCAGTTAATCACTGCCACTTTATGTCTTTAATATATACACACAGATATCATTCCCTTAGTCTATGGACCATCCCTCCAAAATGTCTGTTGAGTTCATTTAGTCCACGATCCTGGGTTGCATCTGTCTTAACAGTTTTCCAAGGCAGGAGAGATGGTGTGCAGTGTTGGATTGTTGCATGCTGCATCTGGAACTTATAGCTGGTGTATCTGGCACAGCTGGTGTAGCTTGTCTGCAGTCGGCAGGTCGAAGGTGTCGATCTCGACTGTGTGCCAGTTGTTGAAGTCAGTCCATCACTGCCGCACTTTGCTCGGTTTCATCAGAGGTCGCTCTTCACTGAGTCGGGTGATTCTTGCTGTAATACCTTTGATATAGAACACAACTATAGAAATGATTATATACATGATTATATACAATATATACATAATAGAAATGATTATATGCAGTATGTTATAGCAATCAACATCACATAGTTCAAACGATTGGCTATTTTCACCTAAAATCAGATCTCCATGAGGTACACATCGGACTTCTCCATCCTCCTGCATTACCCACCAAGTGCATCCAGGCCCGTGAGCGAAAGCAATCCCACGGATGGGTTTGCCTTTGCCTGAGGCAGGAGTAACCCAGACTGTCTTCCCCAGCATGTTTTTTACATGCACCACAGGAACTTTATCCCCTTCTACAGTACGCAAAGGCTTTGACTGGACAGGGCCAGCCTGATTGGTGGATCCTCTAGTGCTGACTAACCAAGTGGCTTTTGCTAAATGTGTATGCCAATGTTTGAAGGTCCCACCACCCATTGCTTTCAGTGTAGTTTTCAGTAGTCCATTGTATTGTTCGATTTTCCCAGAGGCTGGTGCGTGATAGGGGATGTCTCAATGCCGTGCTCTTTGGCCCAGGTGTCTATAAGGTTGTTTCGGAAATGAGTCCCGTTGTCTGACTCAATTCTTTCTGGAATGCCATGTCGCCATAAGACTTACTTCTCAAGGCCCAGGATGGTGTTCTGGGCGGTGGCATGGGACACGGGATATGTTTCCAGCCATCCGGTGGTTGCTTCCACCATTGTGAGGACATGGCGCTTGCCTTGGCGGGTCTGTGGGAGTGTGATATAATCAATCTGCCAGGCCTCCCCATATTTGTATTTCAGCCATCGTCCTCTATACCAGAGAGGCTTTAATCGCTTGGCTTGCTTGATTGCGGCGCATGTTTCACACTCATGAATAACTTGTGCGATAGTGTCCATAGTTAAGTCCACCCCTCGATCACGAGCCCATCTATATGTTGCATCTCTTCCTTGATGGCCTGAGGTGTCATGGGCCCACAGAGCTAGGAATAATTCACCCTTATGTTGCCAGTCCAGATCCACCTGCGCCACTTCAATCCTAGCAGCCTGATCCACCTGCTGGTTGTTTTGATGTTCCTCAGTGGCCCGACTCTTAGGTACGTGGGCATCTACATGGCGTACTTTTATAACCAGCTTCTCTAGCTGGGCAGCAATATCTTGCCACAATTTGGCAGCCCAGATGGGTTTGCCTCTGCGCTGCCAGTTGCTCTGCTTCCATTGTTGTAACCACCCCCACAGGGCATTCGCTACCATCCATGAGTCAGTATAGAGGTAGAGCACTGGCCACTTTTCTTGTTCAGCAATATCTAAAGCCAGCTGGATGGCTTTCACCTCTGCAAACTGACTTGATTCACCTTGTCCTTCAGTGGCTTCTGCAACTCGTCGCGTAGGACTCCACACAGCAGCTTTCCACCTTCGATGTTTTCCCACAATACGACAGGACCCATCAGTGAACAGGGCATATTGCTTTTCATCTTCTGGTAGTTCATTATATGGTGGGGCCTCCGCAGCACACGTCACCTCTTCCTCTGTTGACATTCCAAAATCTTTGCCTTCTGGCCAGTCCGTGATCACTTCCAAGATTCCTGGGTGACTGGGGTTTCCTATTCGAGCCCGTTGGGTGATCAGTGTGACCCACTTACTCCATGTAGCATCAGTTGCATGATGTGTAGAGGGGACTCTCCCTTTGAACATCCAGCCCAGCACCGGCAGTCGGGGTGCCAGGAGGAGCTGTGCTTCAGTGCCAATCACATCCGAAGCAGCTCGAACCCCTTCATGTGCTGCCAAGATCTCTTTTTCAGTTGGAGTGTAGTGGGCCTCGGATCCTCTGTATCCCTGGCTCCAAAACCCCAGGGGTCAACCTCGAGTCTCCCCTGGTGCTCTCTGCCAGAGGCTCCAGGTAGGGCCATTCTCCCCGGCTGCGGTGTAGAGCACATTTTTAACATCTTGTCCTGCCCGAACTGGCCCAAGGGCCACTGCATGAACTATTTACCATTTAATTTGTTCAAAGGCTTGTCATTGCTCAGGGCCCCAGTTGAAATCGTTCTTCTTCCAGGTCACGTGATAGAGAGGGCTTACAATAGAACTGTAATTTGGAATATGCATTCTCCAGAAACCCACAACGCCTAAGAAAGCTTGGGTTTCCTTTTTGTTAGTTGGCGGAGACATCGCTGTTATCTTGTTGATCACGTCCATTGGGATCTGACGACGTCCATCTTGCCATTTTATTCCCAGGAACTGGATCTCCTGTGCAGGTCCTTTGACCTTCCCTCGTTTTATGGCAAAACCAGCTCTCAGAAGGATTTGGATTATTTTCTCTCCTTTCTCAAAAACTTCTGCTGCTGTGTTGCCCCACACAATGATGTCATCAATGTATTTCAGGTGTTCTGGAGCTCCACCCTTTTCCAGTGCAGTCTGGATCAGTCCATGGCAAATGGTAGGGCTGTGTTTCCACCCCTGGGGCAGTCGATTCCAGGTGTACTGGACGCCCCTCCAGGTGAAAGCAAACTGCGGCCTGCACTCTGCTGCCAAAGGAATTGAGAAAAACGCATTAGCAATGTAAATGGTAGCATACCACTTGGCTGCCTTGGACTCCAGTTCGTACTGAAGTTCTAGCATGTCCGGCCCAGCAGCACTCAGTGGTGGCATGACTTCATTCAGGCTACGATAGTCCACCGTTAATCTCCATTCTCCATTAGATTTCTGCACTGGCCATATAGGACTGTTAAAGGGTGAGCCAGTCTTGCTGATCACTCCCTGGCTTTCCAGTCGATGAATCAGTTTATGGATGGGGTTCAGGGAGTCTCGGTTGGTGCGATATTGCCGTCGGTGCACCGTTGTGGTAGCAATTGGTACCTGTTGCTCTTTGACCCTCAGCAACCCCACAACGGAAGGGTCTTCTGAAAGACCGGGCAAGGTGGACAGCTGCTTAATGTCCTCTGTCTCCACAGCAGCTATACCAAAAGCCCATCGGTACCCTTTTGGGTCCTTGAAATACCCTCTCCTGAGGTAGTCTATGCCAAGGATGCACGGAGCATCTGGGCCAGTCACAATGGGGTGCCTTTGCCCCTTGTTCCCAGTTAGGCTTACTTCGGCCTCCAATAAAGTTAACTCTTGGGACCCCCCTGTTACTCCAGAAATAGAAATGCGTTTGGCCCCTCTATAGTTCGATGGTATTAGGGTGCACTTTGTGCCAGTGTCCACTAGAGCCTTGTACTTCTGGGGGGCTGATGTGCCAGGCCATCGAATCCACACAGTCCAGTAAACTCGGTTGTCCCTCTCCTCCACCTAGCTGGAGGCAGGGCCCCTCTAATTCTGATTATAATACCCACTATCAACCAATGGGTTCGTGTGGGACACATGGGGTCGAATCTCATCCCTGTTTCTCATTTCTTGTAAGTATGAATCAGAAGCCCTTCTACCCCATCTGGGGAACTGCCCACTGGAGACTGGAGCAGCACTTTTCCTGGAAGAACCCTTATTTGTAGCTGTTGTCTTTTTCAACTCACGTACCCTTGCCTCTAGGGTTGAGGTGGGTTTTCCATCCCACTTTCTCATGTCCTCTCCATGGTCACGGAGGTAAAACCACAGGGTACCTCGCCGTGTGTATCATCTCTCTTGAGCAGGGGAAAATTTTCTCCTAACAGCTGAGATACTGCTTGGTACAGGTGGCAAGTAGGACCTATCCTCTTTGAGTTGCCGAAACTCCTGGCACATTCTTTCGGCCAGTTTTTCCACAGCCGAGACACAGGCCCGTATGGAGGAAGAGATATTGTCCTCATACTGTCGGAGTTGGTTAGCCACTGCACGCACCAGCGGTGCCTCATCGTCTTTCCAACCCATTGTTGCCAATGAGTTGGCATACGATGATGGTGCACTATGTAAAAACTTCCGCCACATGGGTCAGGTGCATTGGACCTCATCTGGATCTATGGGTGTCTGCAGGTTATCCAGGTCATGGTAAATCAATTCCCGCACAGCTAATTCCCTCAGAAACTGAATACCTCCCTCCATACTGGTCCACTTCTTTGGATGGCATATAATGTCTTCCTTAAAGAAATACCTGTCCCTCACACCTGACAGGAGTCTCCTCCACAGACTGCGGGCTTCTGCCTCTCTTCCAATTGCCCTGTCAATGGCTGCTTCCCTAGACAAGGATCCTAACTGCCTGGCTTCCCTGCCCTCTAGTTCCAGGCTACTGGCCCCATTGTCCCAGCATCGGAGCAGCCAGGTGACAAGCTGCTCACCTTGATTACGGCTGTAATCTTTTCGGATATCTCGCAGCTCAGTCAGGGATAGGGGTCGGGTGATTATCTCTGCTTCTGCCTCTCCCTGTTCCTGTGATGTCCCTGGTTCATCCTCATCTTTCGGGACGCGAGCCGATTTCTTGGTGCTTTTCTTCTTCTGTATAGGGGCAACTGATAACGGCACGGGTGGATCTGCAGTACCTGTCACAGCAGCGGAGCGTGGGGCGGCCGCGGCGCCCGTGGCGGGGGACGGCACGGCCGCGGGGGCTGTAGCAGGGAACTGGGGTTTTCCTGAGCCTACGCCTGCACCGGCTTCTAAGCAAAATTAGACACAAATTCATTCCTAGTGATAGGAGTAGCAAGCCGGTCCGAACATTCCAGAGGTATTCCAAGTTTTCAGAAACTCCTGTAACTAACCAGGAGGGCAACGAGAAATCAAAGGAAGGCATTTTTACCCAGGAGGGGAAAGAGAAAGCGAAGGACGAAGTTTCCCCCTGTTGACCCCCCGGGAAGGAAAAAATAAAGGAATAATTACTGATAGTCCCCACCAGATTGGTCCCGAAGTACGAAGCTGTAACCGTTGGTGCCGCTTCGTTCTGCACATTGCCTCCCCTCAACGTATATGAATACAGGTAGTAAACTGGTCTAAACACCAATGATTTTACTATGCCATAAGCCAGTGCTAAACCACACACCGAAGCAATAAACCTAATCCAAAGGCCACAGGTAACAAACCACGCATAAACTGTGACAAACAGCATACAGTAAGGTGATACACGATACAGCTCTGAGAAGATCTCCGTAAACAATTCAAACAACATTGTGACCAGCGGCAATTAAAGTAATACAACGGATGCTTATAACAAATTGTTTTAACACACTCTGGTCAAGTCTGTTGTTATCTCAACCCTTTGAGCCTGACCGGGGGCTTTAAACCCTGGACCCTCAATCTGATGCTCTCTCAGCTGAGCTGGCCGGACCCCTCTCGAGCCCCACGTTGGGCGCCACAAAGGACTGTCGTGGTTTAACCCCAAATTGTAACCCAATACCACGCAGCCGCTCGCTCACTCCCCCCCTCCCAGGTGGGGTGGGGAGGAGAATCAGAGAGAAAGGAAAACTCGCAGGTTGAGATAAAAACAGCTCACCGGGACAGCAAAGGAAAAATATGAAAATACATTAATAATGATAATAATGATAATATATACAAGGATACTAGAATATATAAAACAAACGATGCACAATTTCTCACCACCCGATGACCAATATAGCCCGTCCCGAGCAGCAGGCAGGGAGCAGGGGTATCCCCCCCAGCTATCCCAGAACAGCAAGTTCCAGGAAAAGCAGGCGAGGGAACAGAGCCGAATGAACGAAAAACAAAAAGGTAAAAATAGGGAAACAAGTTTAGGGTCTAAAAGCCTCAAAAGCCTCAAAAGCCTAGTCGCCCACCGATGGACCCTCACTTATATCGGGCATGATGTCTATGGTATGGAATACTCACTTTGGCCAGTTTGGATCAACTATCCTGTCTCTACCCCTCCCAAGTTTTGCATCTGCACGTTAGCGGAACCTGGAAAACAGCAAAATGTCCTTGGTCGTTCAGCAGCAACCAGCAACATCAGTGTGCTATCACTGTTCTTCTCACACTAAAGCCAAAACACAGGAGCTGCTGAAAACAAAACTAGCTCCGTCCTGGCCTAAACCAGGACAGCACCCAATGTGGGGCACGACAACCGCACTTTTGTATTAAGCGTGCTATAGCTGTAGTAGTTATTAAGTGACAAGCTCCTGTATGGGTCATAAAGTTTGTTGGCTGCACTGTTTATCTCTTCACTTTTGGCAACATCTTCATAGCAACAATGGTTATGCGCTTTGCCCTGGCATTGACGGCCTTACTGTGCTGGGGGAGCTATCTGGTGGAGAAGATGAGGGAATACATCTCCCTCTCCCTACCCAGGACTGATGTGGATAGGTTTATTGCGCAGGCTCCTGAGGTCCTTACTCACCCTTGTGTGAATTGCTTGGTACTACTTACTAATATTGTTGGCATATTATGGGGTTTGTGGAATCTGGTCACGTCCTGGTGGAAGAGAAGACAACTTTTGGGTGAGGCTATATTGAAGCGTGACCTGAGGCAGCCGGTCCCAGGGTGGCAGGGTGTGTGGAAGGACTTGGGCAGGTTCCTAGGGCAGTTATCACCTCCCATAGCCTGGGACTTGACACCTGAACAGGTGAGCTGAGGGAATGAAGGCACGGACTCCGGCATAGGTGGAAAGCGGAGACGCTTTAATGCACACTTACAGGGGTTTATAAAGCTTCCTTATCTACTACATGCGCTCTAACACCTGTTTAAACATTTCTAAATTTGTGCACTTAAACATAACAAAGAAATTCTTTAGTGTAACAACAAACTTCTTTCTGGTTCTGACTGCTTCTGGTTACTCTTGTTTACCTTACTGTGTCCCTTCATTGACCTTTGCAGCACTGCTGTTTCAATTCACCTCTATTACCTTGCTGTGTCCCTTCGTTGACCTTTACTGTACTGCTGTTTTAATCAGCTCTAACCTGTCGCAAAACGGGTCACCTACGGTGAGCAACCCTGGCAAACTGACACGCCACCTGATGGAAGGGTGCCTTGCCTATCCCAATGAGAACCAGCAGCTTCTAGCACTGTACTGGGGCCTGGCTTGTGCCTATCAAGCCGCAGTTCAGCATTCTCAGAGAACTCTGGTTGAGGCAGGGACCCAAACTGCACCTGAGGACATCATGGTTGAGATAGGGACCCAAACAACAACAACTACAGTAATTGCCCCAGTAGTTAAAAAGAAACAATGGACAAGGAGAACAACGGGTCCATATCCTCGGTTAGTAAGGGAGGAGGAAGAAGAGGAAAGGTTTGATCAAGAAGCTGGTCCTTCAACAAAGACATTGGAGGAAGGAGTGAGAGAATTCAGACAAGAAGCAGAAACTACCCGGTCCCTGACCTCAGCAGAACTTCGAGACATGCGGAAAGATTACAGCTGCCAGCCAGGTGAGCGGATTGCTGCCTGGCTGCTCCGATGCTGGGATAGCGGGGCTGACAGTCAGCAATTGGAAGGCAAGGAAGCCCAACAGCTGGGATCCCTTGCTAGGAACCGGGGAATTGAGAGAGGAATTGGAAAAGAGGCAGCAATTTGCAGTCTCTGGAGACGGCTCCTCTCAAGTGTGAGTGCAAGAACTCCCCAGGAAAGTGGACCACTGCAGATGAAGGCATCCAGTACCTGAGAGAATTAGCGGTACTGGAAGTCATCTACAGGGATCTAGACAATGATGAGGTCTCCAAAGATCCAGAGGATGTCCTGTGCACACGGGCTATGTGGAGGAAGGTGATTCACAGTGCCCCAGCATCATATTCTAACAGCCTGGCAGTGATGTATTGCCCAGATATGGATACACCAGCTGTGGAGAGAGTGTCGTCTTGGCTCCAAAACTTTGAAGAAAATCTCTGTACCGCCTCATCCCTACGGGCCAGTGCCTTGGCTATCAGGGGTGCGCCAAGAAATCAGTCCTCTCCTGCCTCGGTCAGAGGGAAAGGGAGCCCCAGGCGCACGCCGCGTGGAGCACTCTGGTTCTTCCTGCGTGACCAGGGGGAGGACATGAGGAAGTGGGACGGTGAACCCACCTTTAAGCTGGAAGCCTGTGTACGCGAACTGAGGGGGAAGATGGCTCTTAAGAAGGGGCCACCCAAGAAGTCTGTCAGCAGAGTTGCTGTAGAGACACACGAAGGCAATCAGCGATTTCCCAAACAGAGAAGAACTGAAATCACCTCCCTTGATCCTGAGGAGGGGCCTTCTGGTCTGGCGCTGCAAGGGTCAGACAGGGAATACTCTGACGAGGAACAGGAATAGAGGGTCCCTGCCTTCGGCCAGGAGGAGGAAAGGGATGACCGTGTATAGTGGACTGTGTGGGTTCGATGGCCTGGCACATCAGACCCACAGAAGTATAGGGCTTTGGTGGACACTGGTGCACAGTGTAGTCTGATGCCATCAGAACATAGGGGCACGAAACCCATCTGGATCTTGGGAGTGACAGGGGGATGCCAAGAATTGTTGGTATTGGAGGCTGAGGTGAGCTTAACAGGGGACAAGTGGGAAAAGCACCCCATTGTGACTGGCCCAGAGGCCCCTTGTATCCTTGGCATAGACTACCTCAGGAGAGGGTACTTCAAGGACCCAAAGGGATACCAATGGGCTTTTGGTGTAGCCACGGTGAATGCAGAGAAGACCAAACAGCTATCTATCTATCTACCCTGCCTGGCCTCTCGGAAGATCCCTTCATTGTGGGATTACTGTGAGCTGAAGAACAGCAGGTGCCAATTGCTACCAGGACGGTGCACCGGCGGCAATATCGCACCAACCGAGACTCCCTGACCCCCATCCATCAGCTGATTCATCAAGTGGAGAGCCAAGGAGTCATCAGTAAGACTCACTCACCCTTTAATAGTCCTATATGGCCAGTAAGGAAATCTAACGGGGAACGGAGATTAACGGTGGACTAGCGTGGCCTGAATGAAGTCACGCCACCACTGAGTGCTGCCGTGCCGGACATGCTAGAACTTCAGTACGAACTGGAGTCCAAGGCATCCAAGTGGTATGCCACCATTGATATTGCCAATGCATTCTTCTCAATCCCTTTGGCAGCAGAGTGCAGGCCACAGTTTGCTTTCACTTGGAGGGGCTTCCAGTACACCTGGAATGGACTGCCCCAAGGGTGGAAACACAGCCCCACCCTTTGCCATGGGCTGATCCAGACTGCCCTGGAAAAGGGTGGAGCTCCAGAACACCTGCAATACATTGATGACATCATTGTGTGGGGCAACACAGCAGAAGAGGTTTTTGAGAAAGGAGAGAAAATAATTCAAATTCTTCTGAGAGCAGGCTTTGCCATAAAACGAGGGAAGGTCAAAGGACCTGCACAGGAGATCCAGTTCCTAGGAATAAAATGGCAAGATGGACGTCGTCAGATTCCTATGGACGTAATCAACAAGATAACAGCAATGTCTCCACCAACTAACAAAAAGGAAACCCAAGCTTTCTTAGGCGTTGTGGGTTTCTGGAGAATGCATATTCCAAATTACAGTTCTATTGTAAGCCCTCTCTATCAAGTGACCCGGAAGAAGAACGATTTCAACTGGGGCCCTGAGCAATGACAAGCCTTTGAACAAATTAAATGGTAAACAGTTCAGGCAGTAGCGCTTGGGCCAGTTCGGGCAGGACAAGATGTTAAAAATGTGCTCTACACCGCAGCCGGGGAGAATGGCCCTACCTGGAGCCTCTGGCAGAGAGCACCAGGGGAGACTCGAGGTTGACCCCTGGGGTTTTGGAGCCAGGGATACAGAGGATCTGAGGCCCACTACACTCCAACTGAAAAAGAGATCTTGGCAGCATATGAAGGAGTTCGAGCTGCTTCAGAGGTGGTTGGTTCTGAAGCACAGCTCCTCCTGGCACCCCGACTGCCGGTGCTGGGCTGGATGTTCAAAGGGAGAGTCCCCTCTACACATCATGCCACCGATGCCACATGGAGTAAGTGGGTCATACTGATCACACAACGAGCTCGAATAGGAAACCCCAGTCACCCAGGAATCTTGGAAGTGATCACGGACTGGCCAGAAGGCAAAGATTTTGGAATGTCAACAGAGGAAGAGGTGACGTGTGCTGCGGAGGCCCCACCATATAATGAACTACCAGAAAATGAGAAGGAATATGCCCTGTTCACTGATGGGTCCTGTCGTATTGTGGGAAAACATCGAAGGTGGAAAGCTGCTGTGTGGAGTCCTACACGACGAGTTGCAGAAGCCACTGAAGGACAAGGTGAATCGAGTCAGTTTGCAGAGGTGAAAGCCATCCAGCTGGCTTTAGATATTGCTGAGCGAGAGAAGTGGCCAGTGCTCTACCTCTATACTGACTCATGGATGGTGGCAAATGCCCCGTGGGGGTGGTTGCAGCAATGGAAGCAGAGCAACTGGCAGCGCAGAGGCAAACCCATCTGGGCTGCCAAATTGTGGCAAGATATTGCTGCCCGTGTAGAGAAGCTGGTTATAAAAGTACGCCATGTAGATGCCCACATACCTAAGAGTCGGGCCACTGAGGAACATCAAAACAACCAGCAGGTGGATCAGGCTGCTAGGATTGAAGTGGCGCAGGTGGATCTGGACTGGCAACCTAAGGGTGAATTATTCCTAGCTCTGTGGGCCCATGACACCTCAGGCCATCAGGGAAGAGATGCAACATATAGATGGGCTCGTGATCAAGGGGTGGACTTGACCATAGACACTATCGCACAGGTTATCCATGAGTGTGAAACATGCGCTGCAATCAAGCAAGCCAAGCGGTCAAAGCCTCTTTGGTATGGAGGATGATGGCTGAAATATCAATATGGGGAGGCCTGGCAGATTGATTATATCACACTCCCACAGACCCGCCAAGGCAAGCGCCATGTCCTCACAATGGTGGAAGCAACCACCAGGTGGCTGGAAACATATCCTGTGCTCCATGCCACCGCCCGGAACACTATCCTGGGCCTTGAAAAGCAAGTCTTATGGCAACGTGGCACCCCAGAAAGGATTGAGTCAGACAATGGGACTCATTTCCAAAACAACCTCATAGACACCTGGGCCAAAGAAAGATCATGGCATTGAGTGGGTGTATCACATCCCCTATCATGCACCAGCCTCTGGGAAAATTGAACGATACAATGGACTACTGAAAACTACACTGAGAGCAATGGGTGGTGGGACCTTCAAACATTGGCATACACATTTAACAAAAGCCACCTGGTTAGATAACCCTAGAGGATCTATCAATTGAGCTGGTCCTGCCCAATCAAAGCCTTTGCGTACTGTAGAAGGGGATAAAGTCCCTGTAGTGCACATGAAGAATATGTTAGGGAAGACAGTCTGGGTTACTCCTGCCTCAGGCAAAGGCAAACCCATCCATGGGATTGTTTTTGCTCAAGGACCTGGGTGCACTTGGTGGGTGATCGGAAAAGATGGGGAAGTCCGATGTCTAGCTCGAGGGGATTTGATTTTGGGTGAGAATAGTCAATGAATGAAACTGTATGATGTTAATTGCTATATAACCTTGTCACCATATGTCATCTCTATCACAGCTGCTATATGCCAAATCGATGATATTATAGCAAGAATTACCCAAATTAATAAAGAATGAACTATTGATAAAACTGAGCAAAGTGCAGCAGTAATGGAAGCAGAACTGGCTTTAGCAACTGGCGCCCATCAGCTTCCTCAAGAGATCGACATCTTCAACCCACAGACCATGGACATGATGCACCAGCCGAGCCAGATACCGTGACTGCAAGCTCCAGATGCAACAATCCAACACTACACACCATCCTCCCACTGCGTCCAGTGTCACCTGCCACACTGCACCGAGACCCAGCCCTGTTTTGCCGACTGAGCAAACTCCACATCATCTCTCCTGCCCCAAGAGACTATTATGACAGATGGAGCCCACAGTCATGGACTAAATGAACTCAATAGACACTTCAAAGGGATGGTCCATAGACTAAGGGAATGATGTCTGTGTGTATAGATACATATATATATATATATAAAAAATGGGAAAAGTGGTGGTGATTAATTGGGAAGTGTAGGATCTGAGCATGACGTAGATGGTCTAGAATAAGGGGTGGATAATGTCCTGGTTGCGGCTGGGATAGGGTTAATTTTCGCCGGAAGCTGGCTGGGGTCTATTCTATACCATGTGACTGTCACGCTCACTCTATAGAGGGGGTCGACTGGAGGGGTGGGGGATCGCTGCTGGGGAGCGGGCTGGGCATCAGGCTCCAGGCGGGGAGCGACCTCTACGGGAAGCACTGCTAAGTACACGCTGTTGTTGTTTTTGTTTGGGTTTCTTGTTTGTTTGTTTTCTTTCCCTTTGTTGTCCGGTTAAACTGTTGTTGTTGTTAACCCACGAGTTTTGCCTTTCTTTGTCCCGATTCTCTCCCCGTCCCGCCGGGAAGGCGGGGGAGGTGAGCGAGCGACCGTGTGGCTCAGCCTCCGGCTGGGGCTAAACCATGACACCATCCAACCAGTTCCTCATCCACTGAACAGTCCACCCATCAAATCCATATCTCTCCAATTCAGAGAGAAGGATGTTATGGGGGACCATGTCAAAGGCCTTACAGAAGTCCAGATAGGTGCCATCCTTAGCTCTTCCCTTGTCCACTGATGTAGTCACTCCATCATAGAAGGACACTAGGTTGGTCAGGCAGGACTTGCCCTTGGTGAAGCCATGCTGACTGTCTCCAATCACCTCCCTGTCCTCCATGTGCCTCAGCATAGCCTCTAGGAGGATCTGTTCCATGACCTTCCCAGGCACAGAGGTGAGGCTGACAGGTCGGTAGTTCCCAGGGTCCTCCTTCCTACCCTTTTTAAAAATGGGTACAATGTTTCCCCCTTTTCCAGTCCCCAGGGACCTCACCTGACTGCCATGACTTTTCAGATATCATGGAGAGTGGCTTGGCAACTATATCAGCCAATTCCCTCAGGACTCTGGGATGCATCTCATCAGGTCCCATAGACTTATGTATGTTCAGGTTCCTCAGGTGGTCACAAACCTGATCTTCTCTTACACTGGGAGGGACTCAGTGATTCTATGATTCTATGAATTTGAAATGCTGTGCCTTGTGTCTCTGTTCCCTCGCACTCACAAAACACTCTTTTTGCTGTAAACATCTGACGAATTTAAGTTAAGGCCCTTTGGCCTCTTATGGCATAAAAGAACTGATACCTGTTTAACTGTAAAAGTACAATGGAGGTGAGAAAACCTCCTGCATTCTCAGTTTTTGCAAATTAATTTGTGCATTGGGAGAATCTTTAACATGCTGCATATGTTAGAGGAAACAAACAAGTTGCGCCAGGGAAGGTTTAGATTGGATATTTGGAAAAATTTCTTCACTGAAAGGGTTATCAGGAACTGGAACAGTCTGCCCAGGGAAGTGGTGGAGTCACCATCCCTGGAGGTATTTAAAAGATGAGTAGATGTGGCACTTAGGGACATGGTTTAGTGGTGGGCTTGGTAGTGATAGGTTAACGGTTGGACCCGATAATCTTGGAGGTCTCCTCCAACCAAAACAATTCTATGATTGTATGATTCTATGACTTTGCTCCCCCAGTCCCTGTCTTGCAGTCCATCCACTCGAGAGGCATGGGAAGACAGGTTGCTGGTGAAGACTGAGGCAAAAAAGTCGTTGAGTACCTCAGCCTTCTCCTCGTCCGTTGATACCAGTTTGCCAGTCCCGCTCATCAGAGGGGTACACTTTCTTTGACCTTCCTTTTCTGGCTGACATACCTGTAAAAGCCCTCCTTATTATTCTTTGCATCCCTTGCCAGGTTCAGCTCCAGCTACGGCTTGGCCTTCCTGACCCCATCCCTACACAACCAGGCAGCGTCCCTATACTTTTCCCAGGATATCTGTCCCTGCTTCCACTGCCTGTGCATTTCCTTCTTGCCCTTTAGTTTGACCAGCAGGTCTCGACTTATCCATGCCAGTCTCTTGCCTTCCTTTCCTGATTTCTTACACATGGGGATTGAGAGCTCTTATGCTCTATGGAAAGCCTCCTTAAAGATCTGCCAGCTCTGTTCTGCTCCCTTGTCCCCGAGGACAGTTTCCCAGGGGGTCCTATTGTCTCACTCCCTGAACAGCTGGAAGTTTGCTTTCCTAAAATTCAGGGTCCTGACTTTACTCTTCGCCTGACCCATATCCCTCAGGACTGTGAACTCCACCAGTGCATGATCACTGCAGCCCAGGCTGCCTCCAATCTTGACATCTCTGATTAGCTCACTTGCGTCAGTGACCATCAGGTCCAGGATCGCATCCCCTCTGGTGGGGCTGTCTATTACCTGGCTTAAGAAGTTATCCTCCATGCACTCCAGGAGTCTCCTGGATTGCCTACAGCTCACCATGCTACTTTTCCAGCAGATGTCGGGGTGGTTGAAGTCCCCCAGCAGGACGAGAGCCTGCAAGCATGATGCCTCCTGTAGCTGCAGCAAGAAGGCTTCGTCAATAGGCTCCCCTTGGTCAGGCAGCCTGTAGTAAACATCAACCACAAGATTCCCTTTGTTGCCTCAGTCTCTAATTCTTACCCATAAGCTTTCAACCTACTCATGGCTATTCTTCAGAGACAGCTCTTCACAATCTATCTATTTCTTGATGTAGATGGCAGCGCCTCTGCCCCTCCTTTCTTGCCTGTCCCTTCTGAACAGCTTGTAGCCATTGATAGCCGCACTCCAGTCATGGGATCCATCCCACCAAGTTTCAGTAATGGCAACTAGGTCGCAGCTTTCTTAGTAGCACGGTGGCTTCCAGCTCCTCCTGTTTGTTGCCCATGCTGCGTGCATTGATGTAGAGGCACTTCAGCTGGGCTGTCGGCTGTGTCACCTTTGTAGTGGAACACCCCTTAATTCCTTTGAGGTCTTTCGCTGGTGTTTCCCTGTTGGCTCCTATTACCTCAGGAGCCCCTGACTCATCTCCATAAGTCTTCAAGTGTGCTCCAATGTACCCAGCACGTCTCGGAGCAACAGGCTGAGGGCCCTCGCTAGCACCCCGTCCCTCAAACCTTGGCGTGTCATCCTATGGCTTATCACAGGTGAGCCTGATATTATCCCCATCCCCCTTCAAGTCTAGTTTAAAGCTTTGTCCATCAGCCTCACTATCTCATGAGCAAAGACCCTCTTCCCCCTTTGAGAAAGGTGAATCCCATCCGATGCCAGCAGGCCTGGTGCCATGTAGACCATCCCATTGTCGAAAAACCCAAAATTGTGGTGGTGACTCCAGCCATGGAGCCATATATTAATAGACTGGGTCCATCTATTTCTTCCAGTATCGGTGCCTGCAACTGGAAGGATAGAGGAAAACATTACCTGTGCTCCCTATTCCCTCACAAACCATCCCAAGGCCCTGAAATATCTTTTGATGGGCCTTGGACGTGTTGCAGCTTCATCGCCACCCACATGCAAGAGCAATAATGGGTAATAGTCCGAGAGCCGTACCAGGCTAGGAAGTTTCCTAGTGATGTCCTTAACCTGGGCCCCAGGGAGGCAGCAGACTTCCCTAAGAGGAGGGTCTGTCCGGCATATTGGACCCTCTGTCCTTTGGTTTCAGGATTTCTTTAATGGCTCTGTCTTTTCATGTCCAGCAGGAATCCTTCTGACATTAACAGTGTTTGATGTGGGAGACCCAAAGACCTCCTTGTGTTCAGCATTTCAACACTCCATGTTCTGAACATATTTCCATCCTGTTCCAGTTAGTTGTTTTGATCCTGAATCCCTCCTCCTTTAATTCTGCTTTTGTAATTAAAAATGTCATCTGCTATAATCTTGCATAATCTCTGAATTAACAGTAGGGCTAGCCACACACCTATAGGTGTACGTCTGGTCTGATTTACACTAGGATTGAATTACTACATTCACACTTGCCAAAAGCTGTGAGATGAGATCTGTGGTTGCCGTGATTGTGTTGCCCACACATTGACTTTCTGAAACTCTAAGCATGATGGAAGCAGCAATGTTGTTCCACAGCTTTCCTGTTCACCATCTGCTCTTCCAGTGGCCTCAAGAATATTTTATCGAAAATCATCATTTTTTGGCATTTTTCTAGCCCATTACTAATGCTTGTCAAGATCACTGGGACTGCATTGCAGCTGATTTAAGAACATAGATGTGTACATGACACTTAGCTTGCAGGTGTTAGGTGACACATAGTGTGCAGGTTTCCGTAGTGCTCAAATGCTGAGGAACTTGGAGATTGTTAGAGATATTCTCTGGAAGTCTGTCTTCAGGCACTATCTGCACTTCTATTCTTTGCATGCCACTGACCACCCATTATCTCTGTTCCTCACATCCTCAGCGGCACTGTTGTTCCTAGACTGGAAATTGTCTCATTTTTTCTTCTTGATTTCTGCAGAGTGTGCACCTGACCATGAAACCTGCATTTCTGGTCCATCCCTGTTCTGTGTTACTTAGCTTGATTCTGTGGATCTGTTGTGCAGCCTAGGATGCCCTTTAATATGGTGTTGCCAAGGGTTTTATATTAAGCTAAGAGGCCTCAGGACTTGTCTGAGGGTCTTGGGTTGCCTGGAGCTTTGTCTGAACTTCCTTAGCTGCAACAACAGTTGTTTAACAACCAGGTGACCGTTGCTTCATTTGTTTAAGGTTTTGCTTAGCTTTGTACAATGATGGGGAAACTTGTGTTATTATACATGTCTTTGTAACTGGTAGGTAGTAATTACACGTGGTTATTCTGTATTGAACAAACTATTTATGACCCTAGAATTAAAATGCAGCATAGAGGAGTACAGGCATGGGGTGATAGCAAAGGCTTTGAAGGTGTGGACACAGGACTATACCAGCAGCCCTGGGGCTAAAAGGAACTCGTCAGTGGTAATTACTGGTCATTCAGAGAATGCAACTTTGGGATAAGCTGGTTTTAGTGATAGCAAAGAGGAAAAAAATCAAGTATCTATCTAACAAATATAAAGCAGACCATATATAGTAAATCTGACCATAACATGGAACTGCAGAGCAGCAAAGAAAGAGCAATCTCCTGGCAAAGAGCTAGGGATGCTAACAACTTGCCACAACACCCCATGTCCCCCATCACCCCTCAGACTCTAGCCATCAGCTTAGGACCCAGAGGGATGGCAGATGGGTGAGAAGGGGTACTTACTAGGAATTACATGTGTAACAATTTTAACTGCATTGTTATGGAGACTTTTTCTGTAATAATATTCTTTATTTTTGTAGCATTGTATATAGGCATGCTTCTTCAGCCCACATAAACTGCACAAGTTGTAGTGCAGCCATTCTATCCGAGTTGGATTTATCCTTCTTCTGTACTATTAGCTTCCCTTTTTACTTGGTGGCATCTCTCTAGTGCAGTGAAACCTAAGTTTGCAGTCGTTATGTAAGTAAAGGACTCTGAAAGTAGGCATGAAACTTAGGAGTCTGCATGTGATTCCAATATAAGACATCTCTTAGCAAACAAACTTCCAATTTTCTAACGCTATGACTTGTGGCATCAGCAAGGGGGTCGCTCTGTGGTGAAGTTGGTGTATAGTTTGCAGTTGGCTTTTCATTTAAAATTACCTGACTAAGCAGAGGCAAACATCAGGAATCTTCCAAATAAAGAGGTCAGCATCTTAAAAATAGCCTTTGCAAGCAATGTTATCAACAATGCCTCTTAAGTTTTTATGGCTTTTTCCAGTAAGATCTCCTTGATTATTCATAGAATAATTTCAGTGTGTCTTGATATATATTTTAATGAAGTGGCTGAGTTACTGACTAATAAAAGCATACATTTATTGTGATAAAATTTTTGGGAGAATATGAAGTTTTCAGTTCGTTACAGTAATACCACTATAATTTGTAACAATAAAGTACTTATAGCCATGTCCCCATAGCTTAGTGCATCACAGAATTGGGGCAAAATTGTGTTGTTATTGTAACAATTCAGAGAAACTTAATTCAATCCTTAAAGGCACAATGTCGCAGTCAAAGGAAAACCAGAAGCAATCCCAGACTAAGAAACTAAGGCCCGGTGACTCAGGAATTTTCACCTGAAGATGGCATGTTATACGAACACGAAGAGCGTGAACTCTTGCAGAAGACTAGGAAACAGGTCATGATAAATAGTAGGGTACAGAGATGAGTGGGATGTGATTGGTGGGATGCTGCAAGAATAGTTAGTTTATGTCTAGTTTTATGTAACATCATTTTAAACTACCCTCTTTGAGATCATTAAACAGGATGTTAATGAAATTAAAAGATGATGCAGATGAATACTGCAAACACCACTAAAAAAAGAGAAGCAGGAAATAACAAGGAGTCACCCTGACAAATGCAAGATAATACATCTGGAAAACAATAATTCAAAATGCAGATTATTTTTTCCTCTATGGCGGGATGACTCTCAGCTACACTAGAGTTGCTGGATGGCAATTTGTGTTTCTGTGTTTCCTCTGACAAGGCAGACAAAAAAATGCATGTGGAGCTTTTGCCAAAAGGATTGCTCCCAACTGAGCAGCTTGAGTGAGAACTGGAGTGGGAATGCAGCACATTCTGTCTCGCAGCTGCTGAGGAGTTCAAAAGTGGTTGGGATGGCTTTCATCTGAAAATCAGCTTGGTAAATACAGCGTTGAGGGGTCTCCTTTTGCTAGCACTAGATGCTGATGTCACGTGTACAGGTTAAAAGTGCTCCTTTCTATTTGCATTCTTGCAAATTTAGCTGGCTCTCTGAGAGGCAAACTCTTGTCTCCTGTCAACTTTAAAAATCTGCTTTCTCTCTCTTGCTTGTAATTGCAGCTCTTTGCATCCTTAACATCCCAGAGGTTTCAAGGGAAGTTGCAGGAAGATAGAAGACTTTTTATCTCTCTCTTTCCCTCTCTAGTTTGGAAATTTTCACATTTCAGAAAGCTCTTCTGCTGATCTCTTCCCAGTCGTGCTGTTATCCATACGGTTGTGCTTCAGGTACTCTGTTTTAGAGTTTCTCATGAATGTTAAATTGTTGGGACAGACATTTTTCCCTTGTAAAAACAACCTTGAACCATTTTGGGGTTTGGTTTGTTTTTTTTGGTTGTGTTTGGTTTTGTGTTTTTTTTTTTTTTCCCCTGCATGTAAACAGTTATATAGAGATTTCAAGGAAATATATGTTAAGGAAATATATGATAATGAAAAAAAAATTCTGATACTGGACTTGCCAGTCCATTATAAATTGTCCATATGTAGTAAGGTGGAAAATACTTCCTGGTTTGTTGATTTACTGACCAGTCCATGCTCAACTTCAGGATTCATGATCCTTGTAAAATTTAGTATTTAGACAATGCCAGCACAGCAGACTCCTTGTTCACAGGAAGCTCTTCCTCATCCTGCAGTAACACAACTACTGGTGACTATCACAAGGCAGATTATCCTTGAATTCTAAGGATTGCCTGAAAGGAAAATTATTCTGAAATGAATGTTGTCCCATTTTACACTGACACAAAAAAAAAAAAACCCACAAAACAACTGATGGTTCAAACTCTCATTTTCTTGCAGATTAACAGGTCACATGCTAAAGTAACTGAAATCAGCTTTGTCTTTAATGTGACAACCATTTGCATACACATATATGTATACATATATTGTTTCTTTTATTGATGGGGACATGCTATGCAGTGAATTATGCCTGAGAAGTAACATGCTACATATCTCAAGTGGTGCATTAACTGTGGATGAGCAGTTATCTTGGGGGATATTTACCCTAATTAAGGCAGTATCTTGGATGAAACATAGAGGACCAGAGAAACCGAAGTTGGCTGTGTAATCAATGACAGGCATAGCTGATGAAGGAACAAGCGGAAGAGTCTGCAGTAAGTATTTTAATCTGAGACATGAGTCTCCCTCACCCCACTTGGGATATGCTTAGGCAAAACACTGATATTAACCCTTTGCAGGATGGAACAATGTACTGGAGTAGCCCGGAGAGCCACAAAATGGAAAAAGAAAAAGAAAAAGAAAAAGAAAAAGAAAAAGAAAAAGAAAAAGAAAAAGAAAAGGAAGGAAGGAAGGAAGGAAGGAAGGAAGGAAGGAAGGAAGGAAGGAGATAACTAGACTGACACAGTCCTAAAAATTATCTTCTTGGTGAGGTTTTCTCCAGTGCTGAGGCACCCATTTTTAGTTATCCTCAGCTCTGAAATTCAGGTTTATGGGATTGCAATGACACTTTTCTGGGAAACTTTTCCTGGAGTGGTGGGGCTGGCAGATGGGCACCCCAGACTGGTTGTAAGACGAAGGTGGGGGATGAAGATGATGCACACCCATGCATCACAGCCCATAGTCATAAAGAAATTAATGAGTCAACTTTCAAAGTTTGCATAATGTTTTCTAAACACGTAGTAAAATCATTCTGTAAAGCAAGAAACATTACAGAAGGTTTTAATGAAAATGACAGCTGTCACATTCCCAAATGCAGGGAGAGATTTTGCTCTTCACAAGGTGATAATCTTTTTGGTTGAGGCTCTATAAAATGTCCATTTGTAGGATTCTTTTGTTAATTTTTACTAGCTTTTAACTCATGTTTACACTAAAAAAATAAAAGGCAAGCTTTAGTTCTGGAAATAAGTATCACAATGGTATATATTCTTTCTGTTTCTTTTAACCACTTGTGTTACTGTCCAGCATACTGTCCTACTCTGGCATACAACAGAGTTTTAAACAGTTCTGTAAGAAAAGTTGTTAAATGTTTTTCTTTTACTTTGGGGGGAAAAAAAAGTAACTTAAATCCTACAGAGTATCCCCACTTCCCACCTTTCCTTTTTGCTGTGCTACAAGAATCCTTGTTCAAGTTCAGGCTTTTATTCTGTTAGGTGCTTCTCAAACTTATGATTAGAGATGATATCATCTGCTCTAAGAATCTAAATGAGAAAAACAACTATTACTGCAGGATTGAAGAAACAGAAATACAAGATGAGGAGAGTTAATCAAAGTCAGATTAGTGGCGGATCTAGGAATATAGTTCAGCTATTTCAGTATCCCTTTGGTACTCTTTACCAGGATCTCTCTGTTGCTGGAAAGTCTGTAAGACATCTTTTCAAATCAGGGAAATACTCTTATCTTATGGTTGTAATCTAACTTTTCTGGTTTTGTGCCTATAATTGAATTGCAAACAGAGCTGTGTAACTGCATCAGCAACCATTTGTTTTTCATGAGAAACTGAATACTTCAGAGTGTGGGCATATCACACTGGCAATTCAGGTTGAAATAGCTCCTTTGGAAATATACCCTGAATGACATGTCACTTAATTCTGCTTTGTGCTTGTCTGGCTTCATTATGTTCTTTAACTCATTCTGGCACTCAGTTCTCTGCACAGAGCCAAGAAAAATTTCATTTCCGTTGGGAAGTGAGGGCACTGCGCTGGCTCTCCACGTCCCAAGCTTGGCATTGATACTGTTTATTAGTGAATCATGCTGCACTGCTTGGGAGCCAGGGTTTTTTTAATTAAAAACAATTGGAATCTCAAATGTAGATCCCTCTGCCTGCAAGAATGAATCCAGGGGTTGCAATCTGACGGAGTCCTGGGCAGAATCAAATCTTGCTATTTAGCTTACACTCTTTATAAATGTCTAGAAAAATAGACAGGACCTAAGTGGGACAGCTAGACTGTCTTCCTTGTTCCTAAAATATAATCAGCATTCCCATTTGCTTTGCTCTGTGTTCCTGAGTGATTGGGCTTTGGTTTCATTTTTAATCTGCCGATTAAATGTGATTTTTTTACAGGGAATTTTACAGTCAGTTTTTACCATGTGGAGAATTTTTATTGTTAATTACCACGATATCATTAGACATAGAGTAAATGCTTGGGGGGGGGGGGGGAAGTTGTACATAGCTAGTTGGCCTCTGCAGCACAAACGTTCAGCTCCCAACATTAACATGATTTATTTGACTCCTACTAACACCACAATCAAAAATATTGTGCCAGTAGCACAGAGCGAAATGGAGTTCAGGAGGCAGCACCTCTGCTAATGGAAATGAGTGCTAAGGAGTCGCCGTTACTTAAGCCAGCAGAGGATGTTGCCTTGGGTTTTAGCATGCTTGTTTTTCCAGAAATTGTCACAAAGACACTAGTTTTGTTTTAATTAGATGGAAAGCCAGGCCAGAGTTCTGTCTGCAGAGCATAGCGCTGCAAAGTGGAAGAAATGAGTCTGTGCCAGCACAATGTGAGCATATCTCCGAGGTGAGCTAGTTGATTACACAAGGGATGGGGACTGGTTGCCAGCTCTCCTAGCTGGAGAATAGCTCTGGGCAGCAGCAAGAGAGAGTGTGCTGAGAGAGAAAGTCAAATGTCCACTATGGGGATGGGGGGGATTAGCAGAACTGTGGTTTTGGGGATCATAACATATGAGTCGGCTTTTAAATGTAATTATTCCTTCTGCATACTCCTTAATAAAGTGCCTTGGTACAAGCACTGTAGATGATAGTCTTGAATCTTTTCTTTTCTGTAATTGTGAAGAACTCAGTCAACCTCTTTTCAATATGTTTCTACAGGCACAGGAACTTCTGAGCAATACCTGGAGATTTAGTGCTTTAAGTCACTTGGATGAAAAACACTACAAAAATAGGAGGTTTTTAAAGCTACAATTCTCATTGTTAGAGCATAGTTATGTAACAATATCAGACAAAAAGCTGAAGAAATGTAAATTAGATCCAATAGGATCATTAGATTGGGTTTGTACGTGGTGCAATCTGTGGAGCCTGTACATGCAGTTTGCATAATATGCAACTTACCTGGAATGCATGTACAGTGCCTGGGTGCAAATCGCGCGTGGGATTCCTACAATGAAAGCCCTGCTTTCTTACTTCTTTTTCAAAAGTGCAACACCCACCTGAGGGATTTCCAACACTACCACTAGCACATTTAAGCTACAACGTTTAATTTGTATCTGGAGTTTGTACCTATAAATGGCATCAAATGTGCATGTGTCTGCTGTTAATTGATTGCAGGGAATAGGGGTTACAGATGCTTTTGTTGTAGCACATAGCAAAAAAAAGTCCTTGCCCAAAAACATTTCTGGTTAAAAAGTATATTCGTAGATATTTTATAAAACTACAAGAAACAGCTACTTTTAGCAAACAAGGTGCCTTTACTTGAGCATGTGTGTGTCTGGTGCTTGAAGACTTGTATCACCTTACTGTTTTCTTAGGGCTGTTCTCATTGACAGTCATTCATTATAAAACTCTAAGGTCCTGTGCCATATATTAATGTCATGAGCACTATTACAACTGTGATGACCAGCTAATGATGTGTCAAGATGATCAGGAGCAGCAGAAGCCTTGAGTGTGTTTTGAAGAGAGGACTTGCTTAAGGGAAAATAACACCTTGAGATTTGCATAAGGAAATTTTAAACTAGGAAAATAAAATAACCTTGAAAAAAGCATCTGGATATTTGACAGTTATTCAGAGCTCATAATACACTGTGGTATGTGGCTCACACAGTATCTAAAATTAGGTGATTATGTAAGGAGACCACAGCATACATTTGAATAGCTACTGTATTGGGTTAATGATGTCACTCATCTTTATTGAGTCTTTAGCTATTCTATGGCTTGGCCAGGGGGCAGCATGAAATCAGTAGTCATGAAATTATAGTCAAATTAAAATTTAGTGAAGTAAACACAACAGAGCTTTTACAAGGGAAAGCAAAACAACTCCCAACGAAAGGTCTCCCATCGTGACTAGACCTAGGTGACATTGCCGTCAGCTGTTATTCCATGTAAAGCTTCAGGAAAGCATGTTTATAACTTTTAAATCATTGATAATAGAAATGCTGCATTGAATCTATCGGTTTGCAATTGGTTTGGAGAGATCAGATTAGCTATTGATTTTAGCATTTTGATTATTGACTATGAAATTGATTATGTTTGCATTGAGGTCCTATTCCCAAGACAATTTATGAACTCTGTACTGCATACACTGTTGACGTGTATAAATAAATACATGTATGCCAAAGGTAAAATGAGAAATTTTATCCACACATAATAATATGCCTTAGCTTTCACACCAGATACAATCCAAATCCAAATCGAAGGTCCTATCATATTTTTCATAAAAGTGGTTTATTTGCACACCTATATTGCATGCTGTATCTTTTTCACACTTGGTAGTGGTATATATCCCATACATTTCTCCACCTAGTTGCTGAGCCTTTTTCTTGAATGGCTGCCAATTTTATATCAGAGAGGACTGAGGAGGACCGTGATATAAAGGCATGGATGCAGAGGCAACCAGATTGGTTTCCTCAAATTTTGTGTGGCTAAGCGACTCTGAGCCATGTCAGCAGTTACTTGCTGTCACAGCTGTGGTGCCTTGATCTGGAACATCACTGTTTAGACGAACTTCGAGATTGCCCTGTGAGCACATCCACAGGGGATACTGCTTCAGTCTAAACTTTTGCCATGGGTTTGCTCTTCCAATGGCCTCAAGTGCTGATATCACAGGCCCTGACAGACAAAGCCTCTAAAAGGAAGAAACCTGGACTAGAAGAAAATGAAATCTTGTTTATTTCTCAGAAGGTGCCCAGACCTGCAGAGTCACAGAGCTTTAAAATTCCAGAAGTAATTGTTTTGGGGATAACTTGGAGATGAACAACAAGGGTCCACGCTGGGAGCAGGACGTTGCTAGTGGCTGTGGTTTGCAAAGTGTAGCCCTGGCAGTGCACATATGAGCACCCATGCTGGTCACAGGCAGAGGTCTGCTCTTCCAGAGCAAAAAGCAAAGGCTACATTTGGAAACTTGCTCTTTTCCTGGATATCTGCTCCCTTCTCTGAAATAACCATTCCCATGCATTTCCTGTCAGGGGTCCTCCGGGCCCCCACACTCACTTTTCACTCCCTTCTTTTTTAATCCAAAAGGCTGCTTGCTTCAGGAAAGTTTGCCTGGGATTGCACTGTACCCATTTGTTTGCAATGAATGAGAAGCATTTTTCATTTTCTCAGAATTATTGTTGCCAGATACCATGTGTACACATGTTACAGGCCATCTTGGAGAGGGAGCTGGCAAATCTGCAAAGCTGATATGCACGGCTTCAGCGACTGAAATGGGCTCCTCACAGCCAGACCCCTGCTGAGGTCAGGAAACACACATTTATTGCTCTGTAAGATTTCAAAAAGAGAGTTTTCTTCAACTGGATTGAAATAGTGATATTGCAGCCAGATCTCCCAACTCCAAGCACCTTTCTGCTTTCTCGCTGCATTCTCATCAGTCCCAGTTGCTGAGCAGTTTCAGCAATTCTTGGCAGCACAGACAGCCTAGTGTGAGAGTTAGGCTTTTGGGGAACAGTTACACATTTCCTGGTAACACTTAGAAAAGCACATGGGTGATGAGATTAAAACTGTACTGCTTAACATGATATTAGGACTCTCTTTTCTAGTTATTTTGCTCTGCTTAAACTGATGATGTGAAAGTTGTTATCTTCCATTATCTTCAGCAGGACTGTTCTGTAATGGTTTGCTATCAGAAAGCAGTGGCTTTTTTCTGCCACAGGACTTGTCAGGATGAACACAATCTACTTGCAGATCAATACTGGATTGAAAAATGGCATGTTTTACTAAAAGAAGTGATTCTTTTTGTATTAAAACATTTATTCAGAAGATGAAGCAGCATGGCCCCTACAAGGCCCGATATCTTGCTGTCCTCTACTCCTGTGGCATTGCAGTGGGCTGTGTGAGCTACTAATCAGATGAAATATTAATTTGGTAGAGCAGGGCTTTGCTCTGAAGGTGTCCACACAGTAGAGGTGAGGCCAGACTACCTGTCTGGACTTGGGAAACTAATCTGGTGTCATCAGTGAGTTATTCCTCTGACACTGCTAGAGGCTCCCAGGCTGGCTGGTGACAATCCAGTGGCAACCGTGGCCCACAGGGCTTGTGCCCAGGGCTCTGGACTGCTCTGTGACAGCACACAGGGCAAGGAGGGTGTGTGGGCCAAAAGTGAAGTGACAGGAGGGGGTAGCTAAGGATTTCTTTTAAAACCTGGTGGGATATTTAATCTCTGCAATGCCAGAGCGCTTTGTATCAGCTTTGCCATATCGACTGACATGCTGTATGAGATCCATGGGAGAGGTAAGCTGCAGCTCCCTTTATCAGTTGCCATAGGAAGTGTTGGCTGAATGAATGATCACAAAAGGTTTCCATTTTCATAGAATCATAGAATAGTTTGGGTTGGAAGGGACCTTTAAAGGCCATCTAGTCCAACCCCCCTGCAATGAGCAGGGACAACCTCACTAGATCAGGTTGCTCAGAGCCCCGTCCAGCCTGACCTGGAATGTTTCCAGGGATGGGGCTTCTACCACCTCTCTGGGCAACCTGTTCCAGTGCTTCACAACCCTCATTGTGAAAAACTTCTTTCTGATTTCCAGCCTATATCTCCCCTCCTTTAGTTATAAAACCATTACCCCTTGTCCTATCACAACAGGCCCTGCTAAAAACTTTCTCCCCATTTTTCCTATAGGCCCCCTTCAAGTACTGAAAGGCTGCAATAAGGTCTCCCTGGAGCCTTCTCTTCTCCAGGCTGAACAGGCCCAACTCTCTCATCCTGTCTTCATAGGAGAGGTGCTCCATTCCTCTGATCATCCTTGTGGCCCTCCTCTGGACCCGCTCTAGCAGGTCCATGTCCTTCTTATCTTGAGGGGCCCAGAGCTGGATGCAGTACTCCAGGTGGGGCCTCACCAGGGCAGAGTAGAGGGGCAGAATCACCTCCCTCCACCTGCTGGCCACGCTTCTTTTGATGCAGCCCAGGATACGGTTGGCCTTCTGGGCTGCCAGCGCACATTGTTGGCTCATGTCCAGCCTTTCATCCCCCAGCACCCCCAAGTCCTTCTCGGCAGGGCTGCTCTCGATCCCTGCATCCCCCAGCCTGTACTGATGCAGGGGGTTGCTCTGACCCAGGTGCAGGACTCTGCATTTGTCCTTGTTGAACCTCATGAGGTTCACCCGGGCCCACCTCTCGAGCCTGTCCAGGTCCCTCTGGATGGCATCCCGACCCTCAGGCGTATCCACCGCACCACTCAGCTTGGTGTCGTCCGCGAACTTGCTGAGGGTGCACTCGATCCCGCTGTCTATGTCATCGATGAAGATGTTAAAAAGGACCGGTCCCAATACAGACCCTTGAGGGACACCACTTGTCACCGGTCTCCATCTGGATGTCGAGCCATTGACCACTACCCGCTGGATGCGACCATCCAACCAATTCCTCATCCACCGAGCAGTCCACCCATCAAATCCATATCTCTCCAATTCAGAGAGAAGGATGTTGTGGGGGACCGTGTCAAAGGCCTTACAGAAGTCCAGATAGATGATATCGGTTGCTTTGCCCTTGTCCACTGATGCAGTCACCCCATCGTAGAAGGCCACTAGGTTGGTCAGGCAGGACTTGCCCTTGGGGAAGCCATGTTGACTGTCTCCAATCACCTCCCTGTCCTCCATGTGCCTCAGCATCGTTTCTAGGAGGATCTGTTCCATGACCTTCCCAGGCACAGAGGTGAGGCTGACAGGTCGGTAGTTCCCAGGGTCCTCCTTCCTACCCTTTTTGAAGATGGGTACTACGTTTCCCTTTTTCCAGTCCCCAGGGACTTTACCTGAGTGCCATGACTTTTCAAATATCATGGAGAGTGGCTTGGCAACTATATCAGCCAATTCCCTCAGGACTCTGGGATGCATCTCATCAGGTCCCATAGACTTATGTATGTTCAGGTTCCTCAGGTAGTCACGAACCTGATCTTCTCTTACAGTGGGAGGGACTTTGCTCCCCCAGTCCCCATCTTGCAGTGCATCCACTTGAGAGGTGTGGGAGGAGAGGTGGCCAGTGAAGACGGAGGAAAAAAAGTCGTTGAGTACCTCAGCCTTCTCCTCGTCCGTTGACACTAGTTTGCCACTCCTGCTCTTCAGGGGGGGTATGCTTTCTTTCACCTTCCTTTTCTGGTTGACATACCTGTAGAAGGCCTTCTTATTATTCTTTGTGTCCCTTGCCAAGTTCAGCTCTAGCCGCGCCTTGGCCTTCCTGACCCCATCCCTACATAACTGGGCAGCGTCCCTATACTCTTCCCAGGATACCTGTCCCTGCTTCCACTGCCTGTGCATTTCCTTCTTGCCCTTTAGTTTGACCAGCAGGTCTCGACTCAGCCATGCTGGTCTCTTGCCACCCTTGCTCAATTTCTTGCACATGGGGATTGAGAGCTCTTGCACTCTATGGAAAGCCTCCTTAAAGATCTGCCAGCTCTGTTCTGCCCCCTTGTCCCCGAGGACAGTTTCCCAGGGGGTCCTATTGACTAACTCCCTGAACAGCTGGAAGTTTGCTTTCCTAAAATTCAGGGTCCTGACTTTGGTCTTCTTGTGACCCATATCCCTCAGGACTGCAAACTCCACCAGTGCATGATCACTGCAGCCCAGGCTGCCTCCAATCTTGACGTCACCTATTATCTCACTCGCGTTGGTGACCATCAGGTCCAGTATTGCATCCCCTCTGGTGGGGCTGTCTATTACCTGGCTTAAGAAGTTATCCTCCATGCATTCCAGGAGTCTCCTGGATTGCCTGCAGCTCGCCGTGCTGCTATTCCAGCAGATGTCAGGGTGGTTGAAGTCCCCCAGCAGGACGAGAGCCTGCGAGCGCGATGCCTCCTGTAGCTGGAGCAAGAAGGCTTCGTCAATAGGCTCCCCTTGGTCAGGCAGCCTGTAGTAGACCCCAACCACAAGGTTCCCATTGTTGCCTCGGTCTCTGATTCTTACCCATAAGCTTTCAACCTGCTCATGGTTATTCCTCAGAGACAGCTCCTCGCACTCAATCCCTTTCTTGATGTAGAGGGCAACGCCTCCGCCCCTCTTTCCTCGCCTGTCCCTTCTGAACAGCTGATAGCCATCGATAGCCATGCTCCAGTCATGGGATTCGTCCCACCAAGTTTCAGTAATGGCTACTAGGTCATAGCCTTCCAGCAGCATGGTGGCTTCTAACTCTTCCTGTTTGTTGCCCATGCTGCGGGCATTTGTGTAGAGGCCTTTCAGCTGGGCTGTCGGCCATGTCTCCTTCATGGAGGAACATCCCTTAATTCCCTTGAGATCTTTCACTGGTGCTTCCCTGTTGGTTCCTATATCACCTCAGAATCCCCAGGCACATCTCCATGAGTCTTCAAGTGTGCTGCAGTGTAGCCAGCACGTCTCGGAGCAATAGGCTGAGGGCCCTCACTGGTGTCCCATCCCTCTAACCTTGGCGTGTGATCCCCCAGCTTGTCACAGGCAAGCCTGGTAACATCCCCCTCCCCCTTCAACTCTAGTTTAAAGCCCTGTCTATGAGCCCCGCTAGTTCGTGGGCAAAGACCCTCTTCCCCCTTTGGGAAAGGTGTACCCCATCTGACTCCAGCAGGCCTGGTGCCGTGTAGATCATCCCGTTGTCAAAGAACCCAAAGTTGTGGCGGTGACACCAGTCACGGAGCCACGTATTAATGGAGCAGACCCGTCTGTTTCTGTCCATGTCACTGCCTGCAACTGGAAGGAGGGAGGAAAAGATGACCTGTGCCCCAGATCCTGTTATTGACCGTCCCAGGGCCCTAAAGTCTCTTTTGATTGCCCTCAAACTATGCGTTGCTGCTTCATCGCCACCCACATGGAAGAGTAGTAGTGGGTAATAGTCCGAGGGCCTTACTAGGCTAGGAAGTTTCCTAGTGACATCCTTAACCCTGGCGCCAGGAAGGCAGCAGACCTCCCTCAGAGGAGGGTCTGTCCGACATATGGGACCTTCTGTGCCCTTCAGAAGGGAGTCACCTACGACTATAACTCTTCTTTTCTTCCTCGTGGAGGTGGTTGTGACACGAGGGGTAGTCCTTTTTGGCCTGAGTAACACCTCTGGTGTCTCAGGACCATCGTCTTCATCCTCTGATGACTGCCCTTCCACATCCAGGGCCTCATATCTGTTGTACAGAGGCACCTGAAGAGGTGAGGTGGGCAAGAGAGAGGAACGCCTGCTGCCCTGAGCACAGACTTGCCTCCATTCCTCCCCTTCCCTTAAGCTACTGCCTTTATCCTGGCAGGGGGAGAGTACAGGACCTCTTTGATCTTGGGTGATTTCTGGTGGCTGTTCTTTTCTCAGGGAGGCCAGAGCATGGTTCCACCAGTCTATTTCTTTTTCAGACTCCCTGATGCTCCTCAACCTTTCCACCTCTTCCCGTAGCTCTGCCACCAAGCTGAGCAGATGGTCCACCTGATCACACCTCACGCAAACTTTTTCACTACTGCCATGCCACCCATTGCCAGGGCAAGGCTCTGGCATTCCCTGCAGCCTGACACCTGTACGGCTGCGTGTTTTCGTGAGAGCACCGTCTGGGTGGCCACATCTGTTCTGGCGGGGGCAGAGGCTGTGGCTTTTCGCCGGGTGGGCACCATATCTGGTCTCCTGCTGAGAGGGCGAGAACGACCGGCTAAACTCCCCCCTGAGGCGGTCGGGTGACTACGCCCTCCCTGCGCTAACTGATGCGCCACACCCTGGCTGATGCACCACGCTCTGGTCGCCACGCTCCTGGTCGCTCGCGCTCCCTGAGGGCCGTTTAAATCTCCCGCGGTTGCTCCTGGCAACGCCCAAGCCACGTCAGCCTCTCTCGCGAGAGCTGCCGGTGCCTGGCGGGACTCTCTGCTCTCTCCTCGCTGCTCTCTCCTCGCTGCTCGGGATTCCCTGGCTCCGGGAACCCCCCCGTCCACCACAATCTAGTGCTCGGCTACAGAGCACGTTGCTGCCGCCGCTGTGCTCCCCGCCGACTGAGGAGTTTTGCCAAGTTGACTTTTTCTGATAGAGAAACAAACTGCTGAGTTTGAAAAAGTGTAGTAAAAACAGTCAATCTTTACTGTTCTTCTTAAAATATTTGTATGTGGAAATGCATAAAAGTCCAAGCAGCAGATTATTTGCCTGGTTCCTCTTGCTAAACAGTTATCATCTCTGTGAATCCCTTTAGGCCTAAATGAGTCTGGTAACCACTGAAGTGGTCTCTCTCCTCCCTGATCCTTGCATTATTGTTTGGATGAGGCTCAGAGGACTACGTACACACACAGACAGCCCTACAGTGTCAGTAAGGCACATGCACAGTGGAGGCCACTACACATTTACATACCACCAGTTTGCAGTGTCGTGCCACTGGTAGTTTCTGTCATGTTCCCATGAGAAGTAAACCTCTGTTGAATGTGAATGTGGGCAAATATTTGTATTTTTCCATTGCATTGGCCTTATTGCCCATGGTCACAGTGTCCATGCTCAGGGAGGGGTGGTAGAGGTCAGGCACGGAGAGGAGCAGCCCAGTGCCATGGAGCATGGCATGTGCAGCTTCTGCATTTGTGTTACTGAGCAGAGCAGAAAATGGATTTTCCATGGGGCCTCTTGAAAAAGGCAAAATCAGTACACACAGTGAGTTTTCACTGCTGCTTACGACTCTTGGATGGGGATGGATATAAAGATCAACACATCAGCTGGGCCATTTCTAATGTGTGAGAAATTATTGAACCAAAGCACTAAAAAGTGAAAAAGAGGTCCTGTTTTAAAAATATGCTGTTTCTTGGGGAAAAAATTCCTAGCCATAAATGTCATCAACAGTCTAGAGAAAAGAAAGGCAATAGTACCAAATGATGAGTGGGACTAGGGGGGATGTGTGTTACAGAAAGCAGGTCTCTCTTTCATAAGGAACAACATTTGACAGTTTGAGAAGAGCTGACAATAAAACACATGATTAAATGAGCACCAGAGAGCAGACTCAGCCATAAAACTATACATTTAGTGGCTATTCTAGCTAAGCTATAGCAGTATTTATTGAATTATAACACTGGAAGAGATGAATAAAGATGACTGAGACCATGCAGGCTCAGAGGGATTACCTTTGTTTTTGAGAGGCTTTACCATATTTGCTCAAAAATCTTCACATGGTATAATTTTAAAGTATGCTTCTGAGTCTGTAGTTAGTGTCAAAGAAGATAGAGGAGATTTATGGTTTATCATGAGATGGGTAAATTAAACCAATACATGAAACTTTTAATGAAATTTCTTATCCTAAATGCAATAGCATTGCTGTGGCCTCTGATTCTGGGCATTCCTGCTGTTTTCTGTTTATCCTTCAGATGATGGGGATGTGGAAACAATTTTAGGCTGTAAATTATTTCACCTTGTGCAAAAAAGCATGTCATGTAGGGAAATGTCATGTCACCAATGTCATTTAGGGAAAATCTATGAGGGATTTGTTTACATTAAATATGGCCAATATCACATCTATTCTAAAAGAATAGACAAAGATTTAATGGGATCAGGTGGCATAAAACCATCTCCCCAGTGCAGCTAGCCAAAGAGATACCATGACACAGAGGTGCTTCATTAGTTCATACTAGCACATAATATACACACTCACTCACAGTCAAATATAAATCACAGTCTACTACTGAGATTTACCTGAATTGTCCTATAATAGTCACATATTACTGACACTAAGAAATCAGCCTAATGTGTTAGCAAGCCTTTCTTAATAGATTAATGGAACAAATTCCAAGTTTTTTGAGAACTTTTTTTAACTGTTCCAAATTATGTTCCACCAATTGTCAGAATCAGAAAGGAAGGTTTTTGTACTCCTTGCAAAAATGCCTCGCTATCACTATCACTGACTTGCTCTGGATTTTTAAATGAGATTCCCACTTGTAGTTGAAAAGAAACCAGATACCCTTGATGATAGGAAAAGATTCGCTGGTAACAGAATTTGACCTCTTATATAAACACCAGGAAAAAACTGATATGGGACATTCTTCATCTCTTCCCAAACATCTGCCCCTTAGGTCATCTTCATCATGGTAGGCACCTGGTCCATGTGGGAGCCACAGAAACTTTCTCTTTTGGATACATTTTTGCATTTACCCACTTGTTTCCTGGCCTAATAGAAACCCTTTTCCACTGATCATCAGATCATCACAGCTTGTGGGGACAGCCTGTGCCACATTTCTGGGCTCCCTGAACCCTTTGTTTGCAGCAGCACTTGGTCACGGTTGCCTGTCCTTGGGCTACTGCCATATCCCTTCCTCCAGTAGTTACTGTTTTCAAGAATGACCAACTCATTGTCTACAATCCTTTTTGATTTAAGACAGCCCTCTGGGTAGGTCCCAGAAGACAAGATCCCTTTAACTTTGTGAGCAATGAGACACAAGATTTGTTCCTAAGTCAGATGGCTGCCTCAAACCTGGAGACTTGGGGTCTTCATACATTGACAGCTCTGGGAGGTGGGTATCTGTTGGTACTGCACAGTGGCACAGCCCTGGAGCAATGCTTTCTGGCTCCACAGCTACTGTGCACAACGGTTTCACATCAGTAAGATGAAATCTTATTTTGGCTGCCAAATTATATCTTGTATAGACCGACACAAATGGAGTTAGTCGGGTTCAGACATAATATTTGGCAAAAAGTTTGATGTTAAATGAAGGGGATTCCCAAAAGGATGCAACATGTTGCCTCTGAAGTCATGTCTCTGATGACTTCCCCATCCAGCACCTGAAAGGAATTATTGGAAAAAGAATGGAAAACAGAACAGAAAATATCAATGTGCCTCTGTGGAAATCCAGGGTTTACTCCCATCCAGCATCCTGATGGGAGCATCTTCCCCTCAAGAGGAATGTGATCCGATTGGGGGAGAGAGAGAGAGGAGACACAAATGGTGAGAGATATGAGGGCTCCTCAGATTGGAGAGACCCAAGGGGACTATGACGGTGGAGGAGTATTGGTGACTCATCAGGACATAGGAATGAGCAGACAATTGATGAAACAGAGGTTTAATGCCAGCAGAGAAGTGCTTGCTTGCATTGCACAGAATTAAATTGCCCCAGAGCACAGGGGAGGCCAAAAGAATAAATTCACAGAAGAGGAGGGTGGGTGCCTTCCCAGGGAAAGACAGACCTGCCGAGGGCTGTTAGACACCAATAAAACATCTGGCTCAGAAAATTCCTGAACTGCAAACTGTTGGAAGTGGGGTGGGGTTTCCAGGGAAAATATCACTCCGAATTTGCTTTTTTATTCTATTCTTTCCTTTCCCAGTTGAGGGCCACTGCCAGAGACTGGGTACTGGGAGATTTTCACCCTTGCCCTGGCTGTGCAGCCATTCTCACCCACAAAGGACTGGTCTACTCCTGCGGGAAAGGAGTCTCTGTATCTTTTGAAAGTCAGAGTTATCCAAAGTTGATCTCTAAACTGTGGGGTTTTTTTAAGGAAATGTTTCATCTCGAGATTAATACTGCTATTAAAAATATTACCAAATGCTAACAAGGAGTGCCTGTTGACCCGTTTGTATCTCAGAGGGGAATGATTTTAACCTGAAATAAGGGAATATTTGGACATGTTTATAGTATCTGTGATGCTAGAGATTAATGTGGGAATGATGAGACAGTCAAGGAAGAGAAAGCCGTAGGAGAGCAGCAACAGAGAGGGAGAAAAGAAGGGGGAATTAGCAACATGGTAAGAGCACAGTGAAAGGTCTTGAAGCTCTGGAAATCCCAGGACACGTGAAACAAGTTGAGTACACATTAGTAAGAGAAACTTGGGAGGAACAGAAACAAAAAGACCATAAGGATCAAATCTTTGTAGTTTTATGTGAATACTGCCAACAAAATCAACAGCTCCAATGCACTTATTTACATTCCTGCGAAAGTAGAGTAATTCCATGGCAGTCAATGGAGCAGCTCTGGTGTGAACATTGGTGGCTTTAGACCTCCTAGGACCACTCGAGGATAAGGCGTGCAGCTCTGGGCCAGGGACTGATGTTTGTATTTTCCCTGCAGTGACAGAGAAGGGAGCGTTCCTCATCCAATGTGCTGGCAGACAGGAAACCAAAGGCTTGGGAGCAGTGGGAGGAAACCTGTACCTGCAGCCCAGGGCTGGGATCACTGTCAAAAAAGCTAGAGAAGTTACCCACTTCAGAAGTTCAGCCCTGTGAGTAATTACAGCAGCTCTTCGTAGCCTTCAAAAGCCCATCATTTTCTTTGCCATTTCTTCAGCTGCAAAGCGGAAAGGTTTCCACACTTGTGAGTGACCCTTTTGGGGAGAAGTGAACAAAATGCTGCAGTTTCTAAGTGAAAAAGCCAACAGTGAGTGAAGATGTCTCAGTGCTGACCTCAAGTACCAGCGCTCAGTGCCTGTGCAAGGAAACTTCCCAGCATCAGGCTGAGCTGAGCACTGTGTTTCTTTCTCTGGCTGCTGCTGTGGCTCTTCTGAAAACCACTGGGATTAATACTGCTAGAATATATGGTTTGTTTAGCTATTTTTATTGACCTGTGAATATACCTACTGTATAATTTGTTGTAACATTAGTAGTTCAGTCCTGTGATGTTTGCTATAGAAAATCTTCACTTCAAGCCAGTGGGAAATTTTGCTAGGGTGAGGAGTGCAGGCCTGGCCTCTGCTTAGCCTTTTTTCTTTTCCATTGCAATACAATTAACCTTTTCATTAGAAGAGCTCTGTTCCAAGTAAGCAAACTTCTCAATGTGTATTACTGAGCCATTTCAAGCTGTCTCTTGCTTTGGAACAAAACATCTTTGTTCCAGCCATGCATGACATTTGAAGACCTATTTATACAATGTGTCAGCTTCATTTGTTTTCTTCATCCTGATATTTTCCTCTGTATTTTTGGTTAGCCATCCAGATTGCAAGGAGCGAGGCTGCTGCTGGTTTCCTCCTGCGCTGTTCCAGACCAAGGCACTGGCTGCTTTTGGCCTTTCTCCCCTTTTGTGGGCAGAGGTGAAACAACCCAAAATCAAACACAGTTTTGCCTACTTCATCCTCTCTGCACTGAGACCAGCACCACCAGACAGCTGTGGGATGGAGCGCACGGAGAGCTTGCAGAAGGACCTGGTATTATTACAATTTCTCTCTCACTGCCCTGCCTGTGGGATGTATGTGGCCACAATCCCTTCTGCTGGAGTGGACTCTCTGAGGGTCAGCCAAATTTCCAGGTTGCATCACTAAATATGTCCTCCTGCAAAATACCTGCATTTTCCTTAGACATGTTCATAATACATCTCAAGTCTCTCATCAGCCCTTATTGTCTGACAGCACAATGCTAACTGATGCAACAAAACAAAACAAAACCCAAAACAAAATTAAAAAAAAAATCCTTATCAAGATGTTGAGTAATAAAACTTAACATCTTCCTGATTTTAAGATCAAATAAGTGTAAATGGTTATGGAGTTTTGGTCCATCCTCTCCTCTGTAAATAATTTAACTTGAGATCAGTCTTCTCCTTCCAGAAGGGACCCAGGGGTAGTGCTGTCCCTGCTACACAAGCAGTGACATAATGTCTCTCCCAGCCCTGGCACTACCTAGTGACAAATGAAAGTTTAAGCCCTTTTTGAAATCTTTTACACAACCTGCCAGCTGAAGAGTTCAAGCTGCTTTAATGCATGCAGGATGCCAGGGAAATGCTGCAATCCTTACTTTAACCAGAAAATGAGGCTGAAGGTGCCAGCCCAGCAGTGGCAAGCCTGGGGTTGCAATGGCAAAACCCCATCTGCTCTCTCCAATATTATCCTCACCAGGAAAGTTGGGGAAGGAGGGTGAAACAGCTCCATGCAAGCAAACCTGCTCCTGACAGCTATTACATGGCCCACTTGAAGCCTTTGATAAGGCCAAGCAGGACTTCAGCGTTGGCCTTGTGCTTCCCCATCCACATAAGAGAAGACAGGAGGTTTGGGCTATAAGATCAGAGATTCATCTTCAGAGCACCTCACAGTTGTGTTTTACGTAGATACTCCCTCCAGCTCTTGGGAAAGTGCATGATCTCTGCTGAACATGAAGCTGCAGGTCATTTTCATGCCAAACGCTTAATGTGTGCCATATTCAACCAGACTGCAATCGGCAGCCTTTGTGCATGGTGGATGGGCTTTTGCTGCAAGGAGCAGAGGTGGTGGCGTGTGAGGAGGAATGCTTTCAATACCATGTGCTTCAAAAGCAGTGCTTGTGAGCTTTGCTTTGTGTTCCAGCAGCTGGGCTAGAGCTGCATGCATGGCCTCGCTCAGCACAAATGAAACCAAGGCATCCATATGCTGTACATTAAGAGAAAGAGTGTTTGATCTCCCGCTCACTGACTCAATGCTCAGATGCTCCCTCTTCCTCTCTGTAGCGGTTTTAAGGAGTACAGAGCCTGATGTCAAAACCTGTAACTATATGTGTTTATCGACTCTGTGATAGGAACTGCAGCACTTTTAACACAAAACAGTTAAGAAAATGTTGCTGGCCACAGCCACAAAACCTACCCTCATCTTTTCCATGATGGTGGTGGAAAAGAAAATTCCTCAAGTTGTATTTTCCTATTTAAAGATGAAAGGAAAAGGACTGCCAAAGTGGATGGAATTTAGTCCAACTGATGTAACACCAAGGTTAGAAAAGCAAAATGCAAATCTCCTCTGAGTGCAGGAATTGCGGCTGTGCATAGCCAAGGCCACCACAGCCCTGCATCAGCAAGGGACAGCTTGGGTAACACCAGGCTTCAAGCCTGCCACTGGGTCGCTTATTGTGCCATTGCTTACCATGTATTTTGGAGTCACTTACTGTAGTCACATCACCCATTAATGTTATGTTCTGCTAAGAAGCTATAGACATCTCTGATCCACTTTAAAGACCAGGGTGAGATGGAAGAGGAAAGCTCCACTGTGTAAAGGACTTGCTGTTTCTTGAGCATTGCCTCATGCAGGTTGGAAACCAGGCGATACTGTAACTTGGAAGTGGTACAAAGGGGAAGAAGCACAAGCAACAACCAGGTAATAATAGAAATTAGTTTTATTTTGTAAAAATTTATAAAATGAATATTGTACAAAAATAAAGTCTGTAGAGAACTTTGGTTGTTTAACACAAATGACTGAGACATAAATTGCAGGTGAAGTAAAAAACTCCAGAGAAGCACACTCCTGTTTTCAGTAAGGTCTAAAAAAATTTTAAAAAAATCACAAACTTTACCCTTTTGTATTTTGAACATAGTGATTTGCTTTGGTTGCAGTCTCTTCAAGCTGTGCAGAAAATTCTTTGGGGCAAGTTTTCAGCAACCAAGACAGTACCAGGGCCAGCAAAAAGCACACATCTGAGTGCTGCACCCAGCTAACCGCTCAGCAGCGCAGCTGACCCTCGGCTTAGCAGGCCTTTACTGCCCAAATCATGCCAATGCTGGCAGTGGTATCAGCTGTACCACCCCTGCCCAATGTGGAGGGTAAGGTGTCCCCGTGGCAGTGCGAACATGGACCTTGTGGGTGGGCTCCGAGGTTACCCTCCGTCAGCCCAGAAAAGCAGCGGAGGTCGGGGTTGAATTACATTTCATACACCTGATACATCTTCCTATGCCTGTTCTGGACTTTTTTTGACTACTAGACCCTTCTTCTGTGATGCCCCGAGGGGCCCAGGGTAAAATGAGTATGGAGAGCCATTGCATACATGAGATAAAAGACCGACCATTGTTTTTTTGGTTTTCAGCAGGGATTTTTTTTCTTCCTGTTGTTTTTGTGGGAGTTGATGGTTCACTGCTTGTCAGGTATGTCTAGTGACCTGCACTGCTGCTCCTTCAGGAAAAAAGTCTCCAGAACGAGAGCTTGTGTTAGCGGTCAGATATGAATGCGTTTGCTGTACAACCTCCCTCATCCTAAGGAAACTCAGACTGTTCTGCTGTGTGGGTATGATCCTGTAATGTTTCAGCAAATTATACAAAACACTTTGGTTATTTAATACAATTGTTTACTTGCAGGCTATATTAAATCCAGGGCTAACTAGTAAGAGGAATTTAACCTCTTCTATATGGAAATATGGAAGGAAAAGCTTAAATAAATATAACAAGAAATTATAAGGCTAAATGTGATTATTTTCCATTTGTCAATAGTTATATGAGTTCAGTTGGCAAAAAGTGTGAGAAAAAAATGTGGCTACATTTAAAATATGACTAGAATTAGTTTTTATAACAAACTGCTAATGTTGAGCCAAGTCCTGCAATCCCTCACTCCTGCAGAGCCATTGCTGCTCCTGCACATGTATGACTGCAGTAATTTTCAAAAGTATTAGTGAACAGGAGGAAGGGATGCAGACTTTGGCACTACATTTTGTGAACATAATCAGGATTTTGTTTAAAAGAAAAAAAGGTAAAGTAAGTGATTTTTTGCATTCAAGTTAACACTTTCAATCAAAAGCATGGACCATTGTTCCCAACTTAATTGTCTCTCTGTATCTTCCAAGCACCTTCTAGTTTGGCACCTTTGAAAAGAAATGTTAATAAATAAGGAGACTCATTACTGAACTGTAATAAATAACAATAACTTAAACTCAATAAATATCTTCTGTATATTTATGTCTCTGAATGGATGCATTGCATCAAATAGTCTCTGCTCACTCACAGTGACCAAATAGAAATGTAGTTACGCAAGCAACATTAGTCCTTTGTAAACCAAAAGAAACACATTTTGTGTAGGCCAGGCCTGTTATTTCTCTTACTATACTAAAAAAAGTGCTTAAAAACTCAACTTGTTTTCATAGGTAGCAGAAGAATGAAATCCTACACTCATTTTGAAGAAACATGAGATGGAAATAACCAAACTTAACCAGTAAGTGGAACTGTTTTGCTTTGTATTGATACTGGCCCTAGAGAACTTAAGCCTGGGAACTTTGGTATTTGTCCAATATCATCTTACTTATGAGATTAATCTTATTATAGTTTAGAAGTTGTCCTAAGTGCTTAGGAACCGCCCTTCAATGAGCAATAGCACAATGTGTCTTTCAGTAAAGCTGAGGGTGCACGGGATGAGTAAGGTACTCCTAAGCTATTTCTCAGCTAAGCTTCCTGGCATGGATGGGATAGCTACAACACATTGTGGTATGACAGGGTTGTATTTTTAAGCACATTCCTCATGGATCTGACTCTCGCTGATGGTGGATTGTGTCAAATGGGAAAGGGAGTGTGCACACCATCCAGCCATCGGCATCTCCACCTGAGCTTTTATTTACTTTCCTGTAGGACTTCAAAAGCTTCTATCCTCCTACGCTGCCTTGTGCTCCTCCCAGGCTCCCACAACCCCTTGTTCTGTGTTCTTGGTCCTCTTTGCTCTGAGCAGGCACTCCCCCGGGAACCTTGGTCCCTCTCTTTGCATCGTAGCAGGAATGCAAAACTGGAGCCACCTCCAGCATGCAGCAGTCAGACGCATCCGCACCTTTTTGCGGAATGTTTTTTCAGTATGTGATAAACCAGGTTATCATCCAAAAAGGACAGGTCATCATCAAAGGCTGTGGGTCTGCAACAAGCTTGCCTTACTTTGTCAGTGACTAGTTTTTTCTTTCTGGTTAAATTTTTTAAAATTTTGTCATATGTGGTCTCGGCTGCATCACAAGATCCACTGCAATACCGGAAAATTAGCTCTTCTTTGGTTTCATATCCCAAATCCAGGTCAGTCACATTTAAATGTATTTCTGTTAAGACACATCCTCGATTTTTGCCCTTTTGATTCCTCCTTCCCTTTTTGCTGGAATTCTCTATGTTTGTGGCTGCGTTTTGTCGGTTTCTCTCCCGCCTAGAAAAAATCGGAGTCTGTTTATCCGGCGACCTCCTCAGTCTTTTAATGGTGGCTTGAATAAAGTCCACTACCTCATCAAACTGATCTGGATAATCTTCTGGCATATTAGCTGTTTGGGAAAGAGAGAAAAGGCTTTGTCACATGTCAGTTGTCATTAATGGAAGTTTATCCATTTGTGGCTAAAAAATGTTAGACACATGCAAACTCCCCTGTCCATTACTTCAGAACATACACCCAGGACCCTCAGAAATCAGGGAGAATTTGGAATGGTTTAGATCATCATGGAAACTCATTTGGGGAAAAAGAAATTAGATATGTATGTATCTCTGTAGGTGTCTGCTGATGCTTGGTAGCACTCCGACACATCTTTCAATATTGAATGAGCCCTATCAAAATCAAGGGAAAGAAAAGCATGTCATGATACAAATATTAGTTAATGGGTGTATGAAGCTACTGTAGAGAGGTTATACAGGCTCTTCCCAGCAAAGCGGCAAAAGGATGAGGTTTCTTTAAAGCAATTTTGTGATTATAATTGTTAATTGTCTTTTCACACCAGCAGTGGTTAGTATTGCCAAAGCCACCTATCAATAAGGTTTTTGGGCAGGACAGAAGGAGGAATTTCCTGGGGTGCCAGGCTGAGCTATTATTCCTGGCTGAATGCCTGCTTTTTTTAATGTTTTTAGGGGATAATTATTATCAGAGCTTTTGAAAAATTTCTCATGGAACTATTTCATATCACAAGATGCTGATTAGATTGAGTAGAAATAGGACAGAATAGAAGTATTATGTTAATTTTCAAGGG
This sequence comes from Phoenicopterus ruber ruber, assembly GCA_009819775.1. Taxonomy (NCBI): domain Eukaryota; kingdom Metazoa; phylum Chordata; class Aves; order Phoenicopteriformes; family Phoenicopteridae; genus Phoenicopterus; species Phoenicopterus ruber. The sequence goes on from CM020247.1 coordinate 26,073,157, forward strand.
AAATGTTATTAATGCATTTTCTTTTTATGATATTAAAATATCTATTTCATTTTTCATTTGATATATACTCTACCAGAGATAAATTATTCAAGTAAATTAAATGTTGAAATCAATGAAATGTTTTGATACTAGCAGAATGAACCACTTCAAGGAGAGTGAAATTGAGCATGTTCTTCTGAAACATTCTGAGATTTCAGCTTTTCATCATGATTTGAAATAAAATCACATTTTGAAATCTTTAAACTTCCCATGAACTAAATCCCTCAATATGTGATCTGCTTTAGTGAATACAGTGATTTAATGGAGGGTCAGGCTGTCAGGTGCCCGTGTGTGGGTGCCTTTATGTTATCTTATTAATGATTGTCTCTTAAACACGTAAACAACATTGCAGTATTGAGATTTTTTTTTTCTCAGTCATTGTGCCAAAAATCGAGTCTTTGAGGATTCACTTCTTTTGCATGAAGACCTAAGAGGATGCTTCATTCTGTACTTAACTCCTAAGTGCCCACCCACATAACAGACCAGTGTCACGCACCCGGCCCTGCATGTAAGGGGGCTCCATCTCCAGAAGGACCCCTATGAATGTCCCAGGAACTGCAAACATTGGGAAAGGTGATATACCTGACACAGTGCAGCTGGCCAGGGGTTGGTACCTCCACTGAGCCATGAAGGCTCTCACTGAGTCAGGTGCTGAGATAGGAACAGCTCCTTAGGCAAAGGCTCAGCGCCACATTTCCCTAATAAGCACTATAACAGACAGGATCCCTGATGGGAGACCAGGCAGCAAATGTACCTAGCCCACACGTGGTGGCATGGACTCTGTTAACAGGAGAGAAGAAGACATAAGGCTGCCTCCCATTGCCTAGCGAAGGTGTACCTTTATATCCTCAACAGAAGCACCAAATATGCAGGAGATGGGGGCAGCAGGATGTTAACTCTGTTAGTGCAAAAACCTGCTGAAACACAGTGCGTCTGCACTTAAGGAGGAATATGGACCCCACTCCAAAGCAGCCACATCCTAGAAGCACCCTTCCATGATAAAATAGGGATGGATCAGAAGTATACGATTTTTCATGGTCGGCTCCAGCAAAATAGTGCAGACCGGTAAAAGAGTCTGCAGGCAATCTTGTACCTTCACATAATGAGGGTGACACATGGGAAGCGGGATCCTATAAACTGTAGAGTTTGGGACTAGGAAAAATGAATTCCACTGTGTTTTACAGGTATCCAATGCTAATGGCAACAATCTCTCAGACCAGTGACTGTGAAAAGACATGAAGGAGGGATGGCTGCTACCTATACAGCTATATGGGACCTGAACAAAGCAGGACCTTGTGGCAAGCCCCATAAGTCTGTGAAACCAATGGTAAATGCACCCTTCTTGCACTCCTCTGTCATTAACTCTGTAGCAGGTACCAAAATACCCACTATGAGCCATACCTACTGGAAGGGGGTAGCTTGGATAGATGTGTCCATTGGATGCACCACCTGGCTCTGTTGCAGGACAGGCTGGTCTGCCTACACCATACGAATACTGCCCTACTGAGCAAGGTCCAGGTCAAGGCGATGGGTGGGCTATGTTCCTTAAAAGCAATAAGGGGTAGATACCTTGCTAGACTCAAGCAAGCAAGATGGTCCATGTGGAGCTGGCACAGCCCCCATCGCTGAAGTACAACCTTGGTCCTGGCACAGATACAGATGGAGAGGAGTTTGGCAGGAGGCACTTGTTCTTGGTGCTGCAGGACCGGGTGGTTTCTAGGTTTCTTACGCAGAAGATGATAGGTTTCTTAGTTTATAATCCAATAGGGGAAGGATATGGTCCTGAGGAGATGGCTCTAGCTGTGCCATTCCCCACTCTCACCTTCAAATTACCCCCTCATACTACTGCGACTACCCCAGCCCACACTTCTGTCACATATTTCTGGCCCAGTACTTGTAGCAACAGTATGTCACAATGAGACGTTGGCTGTGGAGAGTGAAATACAAACATCAGGGAAGTATACTAGGGTTTAATGAAATCCATGCAAGGGTCAACCATCAGGAAGGAGCTGGGAGATTGTTAGAGAGAAACCCAACCTATACGTGGAGACTCTTGTCTGCAACCTCCAGCCTCATATTTATCCCAAATCTGGTATGCTACCTTTGCAGTGAGGGAAGTAAGTCTCCCCCCACCTAAGAAGGGAGAAACAAAACTGTGGATTACCTGAAGAGATAACAAACCAACTAGGCACATCGTTTTTAAACTGCTTGCAATTCAGGTGCAAAAATGTCACCTACCCCTGCAACAGTGCTATATGCAGGAGTCTACTTTGGTTAAATATTAATCAGACAGTTAAAGATTCCAAGCACTGTCCTGCCCAAGCCAATCCAAGTATGCCCTGGAGGGTAGATAAAGAGGGGAAAGGCCCATGTTATGGACTGTGTCCCTGCTTGGAGCCCACGCTGACATCTATCCTGGTTCATGTGTGATGACTGCCCCAACTGCACCAAGGGAGCTAATGTTGCTGAGAGCCTTCTGTGCTGCAAGTGGCCTATGATACTTAAGGTGGAGGAAACATACTGTAGATGAGCTCTATGCAACGCTGCTAATGCAGGCATGGGGTGTGTCCTTGTTTAGGCCGGGATGGAGCTAGTTTTCTTTCCAGTAGCTACTGTGGTTTGGATTTAGTATGTGAAGAATGTTGATAATACACTGATTTTATTAGTTGCTGATAAGCGATCAAAGATGTCTTCCAGCTTCCCAGGTTTTGCTAATGTGCAGGTGCAAAAACTTGGGAGGGGTATAGCCAGTATAGTTGATCCAAACTGGCCAAAGAGAGTATTCCATACCATAGACATCATGCCCGGTATAAGTGGGGGTCAGCTGGTGGGCCAGGCCCCTCTTTTTGCTTGTTTGGGCCTTTTCGTTCATTTGTGCTTTTGTTCGTTCCCAGTCTCTCTCTCTCTGGAACTTGCTGTTCCAAGATCGCTGCTGGGGAATATTCCTGTTCCATGATCAGTGCTTGGGATGAGCTGTATCGGTCGTCGGGTGGTGAGAAATTGTGCATCGTTCGTTTTATATATTCTATTATCATTAAATTTTATTATTATCATTATTAACATATAATATAATTATTATTATATTTTTCTTTGTTGTCCTAGTGAACTGTTTTTATCTCAACCCATGAGTTTTCCTTTCTCTCCGATTCTCCTCCCCACCCCACTGGGGAGGGGGAAAGTGAGTGAGCAGCTGCATGGTATTGGGTTACTGGCTGGGGTTAAACCACAACAGTCCATCCCGGCCGAAATCAGGACAGGGTGTCAACATGGCAGAAGGTGGAAGCAGTAGGGGAAAAAGTAGATCAAGTAATCAAGCCAACCAGGTATCCAACTAGAGGAGCCCTACCTACACACATGGACTTGCTGCAACAAGAAGACGGGGTAATTGGCAGCATGGCTGATCCTGCTAATCTCACTGGGGCTCTAACACAAACCATGCAAGAAGTGCTCCAAGCTGTAACCTGGGATGAAGCGTGCATGACTGATACGTCTAACAGAGCCAAGGATCCCTGCTCAGTTCATCCCCTATTGCAACATCAGGCCACTTGGGAGATTCGCTGGGATGGATGCCAGCACTATGAGTAAGATGAATGCCAATTTTCTATCTATCTCCAGGGTGGACTTCCCCTTCAGCCCAGGGGACTGGAAAATATCCCAAAAAAAGATATCCAAATCTGTCCAGAGGACTCCTGCAGTGACCCCCAGTATTTGGAGATTACATCACTTGAGGAGACACAAGGCACATGGGTGATATTAGGGAACCGATGGGTGGGCACAGAGCCCCCCTCAAGGAAATGTGCTGGACCTATCGACCTTGGTCAGTGTCTGCCCACCTACAACCACACATGCTGTTATGGGTCTATGTGTGTACACGACGTTAACCACAATGGCAGCTGCATTACTGGGCTACCCAGTGAGTCCTTGCAAGTTGTTGTAAGCAACAACACCCTCTACCTGCGGAGCCCCAAACTAGTCATGATCAATGCAACAATGCACTTTTTGGCACATTCCAAATGGACTGCCAATGTGCCCCAAGTTTGCTTCCAAAATTTAGCACTGTTCGAGGAATGCCTCCAATCCCCTGCGATCAACCAGCCTCAACACAATCCCAAAAAGCTGAGTTTCAACACACACTCAGTGGTGTGGGCCTGTGGTCTTGGTACTGCATCAAGTGCAGCTGGACCCAGCAACCACTGAATCATGGACCCAAGCAATGGAGCTCATACTGATCAGATGTGGCTTGGTGCTAATTTTCTGCTGCTTAATGAAGTGTAGTCATCGGTGTGACTACAAACGTTCACTGAGAGTGGCTCTCAGAGGTTTGAAGGAAACCTTGACAGCCAGGAGTGAAGTGAGAGTTGACTTAGTGGCCTATGCCAAGGTGCCAGTCATGACTCAGTAGGGATATTCAGTTGTTCAATAAGTATGGATGTGAAGCCTGAGAGCCCGAAACAAAATGCTGTAAAAAACTCTTGAAGTAGGACCCTGGGCAACCAAGTAGAAATGCCAGCATTAACACAAGGTGTGATGGGTTGAAACAAGGCACTAGAGATAAATGCTAAGGAAGCTACCACCAGACATCATACATGAATAAGCAATAACCACTGACCAAGGACTAAAGACCATAAAAGGCTAATGGACAAGCAGGGAAGGTGAAGACTGACAGCAGGACCACCCCAGCCTGACGAGCACTTGGTAGATGTGCTCCAGGGATGCCGAGAGACCTCCCCACACTGCAGCCACTGCCTGCTGAGCACTTGTTTGGTCTCTGCGCTGTGGTAAGTGCTGCTGGGGGTGAAGAGGTTGCTGAGCTGAACTGCATGGCTAGGGAACACCACCGCACTCATAGGGGCTGCCTTGGCATTGAGTGCTGGTTTGTAACCTGAATAAAGCCAGTTGATTGAGCCATGATCTGTTTTACTTAGTTACCCCTCTGTCTCAAACACTGTTTAAAAACCATTTATAGTCTCAGAATGAAGGTCAACAGCCTGGCAGCTTCGCTTCTCTAATATTGCATGGACTGCGCTGACCTGACTGTGCAGCAGACAGAGCTTTCTGTGGGGAATTCACATCCCTGGGAAAAGCACATACTATTATCCCTTCTTATAAAATATACAGTTTGGATGTGTGTATATGTGTGTTGTATTTACACATACATACACACATACAAAGTGCCAGCAGAAAATGCTCAGATACTATGGCAATAAAGGCAGTAAAGATCTTCTCTGAGCAGTAGTCCCTGACTCCAGGGTGTGAAGGAATTAGAATTTAAAAATCTGAAGCCGGATAGGATAGGATAGGACAGGACAGGATGGGATAGCCCACAACAGCACGTGCTCAATATAGGTTAGTGAAGGCTGGCTCACGCATACATGAGTGTGATGCACCTCAAAGCAGGCATTCCCCGAGGGAAAGGATCATACGTCCTGGAAATGTAAAATCCTCCCTCAGGGGGCACAGGGCCTCTGTGTATCTTGTTCACAGCATGGCAAAAAGGCTCACAGACCCCATCGGTCTTCCATGTCCAGCTGAACCAGGGCTCTTGATCTGCCAGGAGTTTCTCACAGGATCAGAAAATGAATAAAAAAGCAAAGAAGGAAAGAACGAAACATCACAGGACTGGTGAACATAGAAATCCAGAAGAGTGACCAGGCTGGGAACAGAGTTGGTCAACATCAAACATCCAAAACTCCAGGAGTCAAACAAAAATAAAGAAATGAGACTAATTTCAAAGACATTTTAAAAAAAGCAAGAACATTTTCATCATCTGCTTGCTGTTTGCTTGCTTTCTGAACCTTTAGGGCACACGCAGATCATAGTTTTGACCCAACCTTTTGGGTTAGGAACACCCCTCTTGAACGCAAACTGAAATTCTCGCCTTGCTGCTGCTCTCTGGAACCTGAGGCTTTGACCTGCCCATCCCTGAGCACAGTCCCTGTCCCCTGGGCACTGCAAGAGCTGGCAGCGCGTACAGGCGCAGGCTCCTGCAGCCAAACGCTTGTGGTGCTCCGCACCAACCTCTGCAGAAAGCCACCCCGGAGCTCTGCTTTGGGCATGCAGGGAAATGTGCCTTCCTCTGGGCATCTTCCCTGCTGCAAACTTCCCCAGAGACTGCCTTGGCATTTCCAATTAATTAGAGACACTGCATGCCAGCAGGATCGGGATCTGATGCCTGCGCTTTTTAGAAGAATAAATTATACAGTGTTCAGACAGACTTCTACATAAAATAGGTCTAAACAAATATCCAAACCAAACTCGTCACATTCTCAAGAAAACAGTTTCCATTAAGGAAAAATGGACAATTTATTTCTGTCTGTTCAAATGTGACCACAATTGCATTTTGTAAAACTATTCCTTTGATTTCACTAGCAACAGATTTATTTTAAAGCAAAATATTCCCCTGCAGTGGCAGTAACCCAGCACGGTAGAGCAAGAAACCATAAGTTTGTACCTGACCACAAATTGATTTCAGTGGGAACAGATGGATCCCCAGCTTTTGAGAAAAAAATCCAGTTACTCATTTTGGTGCCTGGTTACGGATGTAAAAGGCTAACTACAGTCTCTTCTGACCATGCTGTCTATTATGGTTTACAAGAAAAGCTTAAATTCTATTAATTGCAAAATAATAATTTATATAAGTGGGTTTTCCTTTTTTTAAAAAAAAAATCTCATAAAACTTGACATTTTAAGTTATTGGAAACTGTACTTTAAGGAACAGTTTTATATACTGATCTTGGGAAAATGTAATTACATCACTGCAGCATCATTTGGCACTTTGCATATCGTGAGTTAAAGTGATATAAAATTCACATAAGGTATACTAAAAATGATAAAATTAATTTTTTATTTTACATTGTAGCTTTTATGCATGCATTTGTGGGATTGCATAGCTACTACATCAAAAGTTCAGGCCAAACATTTAATAAAATTACCAGGATATTTCACTTAAGTACAGCTGTCTTTCAATTAGAGAAGTTCAAACAGCAGCATTCAGACTCTTGTTTAAAGTATGATTTCAAAGTTCAAGGAGGTTAATCCAGCTCATTATAATGATAAGCATTATTTAGAAAATTCAGATCCAGATCTGTGTCAGGATCAAATGGCCCTTTTTCAAAACAGTTCTGGGACTTTACTCTAGGACCTTCTTAACTAAAATATTTTAATTTCTGTTCTTTCCTGGTTGTTTTTTAAGTTTCCTCCAAAGTTATACTCACAAAAATGTTTCTTCTTAGATCATTTCCTAGTGGGAAATATACAATTAATGTGCCTCTAACTGACTGCAATGAATCATCCTCATTTTTTGCTGCTTATGCAGATGACTGAGGTATACCATTTATTCATTAATTATGAATAGACCTCCACAAAGCGCAGGAGCTCTCAATCCCCAGGTGCAAGAAATCGGGCAAAGAAGGCAAGAGACCAACATGGCTGAGTTGAGACTTGCTGGTCAAACAAAGGGCAAGAAGGAAATGCACAGGCAGTGGAAGCAGGGACGGGTATCCTGGGAAGAGTATAGGGATGCTGCCCGGTTGTGTAGGGATGGGGTCAGGAAGGCCAAGCCGTAGCTGGAGCTGAACTTGGCAAGGGATGCAAAGAATAATAAGAAGGGCTTTTACAGGTATGTCAACCAGAAAAGGAAGGTCAAAGAAAGTGTACCCCCCCGATGAACACGACTGGCAAACTAGTATCAACGGACGAGGAGAAGGCTGAGGTACTCAACGACTTTTTTGCCTCACTCTTCACTGGCAACCTGTCTTCCCACGCCTCTCGAGTGGATGGACTGCAAGATGGGGACTGGGGGAGCAAAGTCCCTCCCACTGTAAGAGAAGATCAGGTTTATGACCACCTGAGGAACCTGGATGTACATAAGTCTATGGGACCTGATGAGATGCATCCCAGAGTCCTGAGGGAATTGGCTGATGTAGTTGCTAAGCCACTCTCCATGATATTTGAGAAGTCATGGCGGTCAGGTGAAGTCCCTGGGGACTGGAAAAAGGGAAACATTGTACCCATTTTTAAAAAGGGTAGGAAGGAGGACCCTGGGAACTACCGACCTGTCAGCCTCACCTCTGTGCCTGGGAAGATCATGGAACAGATTCTCCTAGAGGCTATGCTAAGGCACATGGAGGACAGGGAGGTGATTGGAGACAGCCAGCATGGCTTCACCAAGGGCAAGTCCTGCCTGACCAACCTAGTGGCCTTCTACGATGGGGTGACTACATCAGTGGACAAGGGAAGAGCTATGGATGACATCTATCTGGACTTCTGTAAGGCCTTTGACAAGGTCCCCCACAACATCCTTCTCTCTGAATTGGAGAGATATGGATTTGATGGGTGGACTGCTCGGTGGATGAGGAATTGGTTGGATGGTCACATCCAGAGGGTAGTGGTCAATGGCTCAACGTCCAGATGGAGACCGGTGACAAGTGGTGTCCCTCAGGGTTCTGTATTGGGACCAGTACTCTTTAATATCTTCATCAATGACATAGTGGGATCGAGTGCACCCTCAGCAAGTTTGCAGACGACACCAAGCTGAGTGGTGCAGTGGACATGCCTGAGGGACGGGATGCCATCCAGAGGGACCTGGACAAGCTCGAGAGGTAGGCCTGGGTGAACCTCATGAGGTTCAACAAGGACAAATGCAGAGTCCTGCACCTGGGTCGGGGCAACCCCCAGTATCAATACAGGCTGGGGGATGAAGGGATTGAGAGCAGCCCTGCCGAGAAGGACTTGGGGGTACTGGTGGAGGAAAAGCTGGACATGAGCCAGCAATGTGCGCTCACAGCCCAGAAGGCCAACCGTATCCTGGGCTGCATCAAAAGAAGCGTGGCCAGCAGGTCAAGGGAGGTGATTCTGCCCCTCTGCTCTGCTCTGGTGAGACCCCACCTGGAGTACTGCGTCCAGCTCTGGAGCCCCCAACACAAGAAGGACATGGACCTGCTGGAGCAAGTCCAGAGGAGAGCCACAAAAACGATCAGAGGGCTGGAGCACCTCTCCTATGAGGACAGGCTGAGAGAGTTGGGGTTGTTCAGCCTGGAGAAGAGAAAGCTCTGGGGACGTCTTATTGCAGCCTTTCAGTACTTAAAGGGGGCTTATAGGAAAGATGGGGAAAAACTTTTTAGCAGGGCCAGTTGTGACAGAACAAGGGGTAATGGTTTTAAACTAAAGGAGGGGAGATTTAGACTAGACACCACAATGAGGGTGGTGAAGCACTGGAACAGGTTGCCCAGAGAGATGGTAGATGCCCCATCCCTGGAAACATTCAAGGTCAGGCTGGATGGGGCTCTGGGCAACCTGATCTAGTTGAGGATGTCCCTGCTCATTGCAGGGGAGTTGGACTAGATGACCTTTAAATGGTCCCTTCCAACCCAAACTATTCTATGATTCTATGATTTTTGTATTTAGTTTGCTTTGCAGTAATTTTTTCAGGTACTTATTATAGTGGACAAGCCCTATCCAAACACAGAATCTCCCCATCTCACACCACAAAGGCATACTTTAGGAGACCCTTGGAATAACCTGTTTGTGGAAGTGTGACCTTTGTGAGGTTAAAATAACCAATGTGATGATCAGTCTGCTTTGTAAAGTAAAAAGGTGTGAACTGTGGTGGGGATAAAACATTTATTTTATTAAAAATGAAATACTTTTCATGAAAAACAAAGCCTATCATGCAGGCATCAAAGCAAAGGCAGGTGTTAAAACTAGTTATACTGAAAAGTTTTCAGGATTTAAAGAATTAAAATATCACCTCTCTGAGGCATGACTTTGCTTTCATGCCTTGCATGAAAATCTGTGAGGCTAAGAGTGAAATGGAAACCAGTCAGTTGTGTCCATTAGTAAATAGAGCATCAAACACACCAGGGTCAGCTCATCTTTAAATGTTTAATACAGTTCTGGTTCACTACCTCACTTCCTGCCTCGACAGCTCCCAGGAAACACTGCGTCCTCCCCTCCGACTCAGAGAGCCCTTAGAAATGGAGCCTCTCACCGGCGTCACTTGTCTCTCATCAAGGTAAAGTGCTAAGTAACCTGGAGGATGACTCCAGGGCCACTCACACCAGTCAGGTACGATAAGGCAGCACCGGAAAAAGGCACAGGGTTAACCTACCTGGTGTGCTTGTTCCTAATGGAGCGGCCAAGTTTTGTGTTTGTAGCTCACTAGCTAACCTTGCTGCTTCCCATGTGTTGGTCATAATGGCAAATCTGCAGAGTACTTCGTATTTTCACACTGCCATGCTTGGCAGTGCCTCCCCTTGCATCCTTTGCCTGCTTTCTTGCAGGTATGAAATACTGGTTCCTACCAGGAGAAGAAAGGGGAGAAACAACAGGACCATCATATTTGCTGCCAGTTGGGGGAATGACCTGGTAACAGAGGGGAAAAAGCAAGGTCAGGTGAATTGGGTGAAGTAAAGGAAGCTGCCTTGCAAGCTGACCTGTCCACAAGAGTTTCTTGTTCTTTGTCTGGTCCAGGCAGGAGTTGTTCACAAGATCCTGCCTGACTTCAGGCTGGCACCCGGGGCTGGATCCCTCCTCTGGCCCCTGGGCAAAGAGGTGTCTCATCTGGCAGTCAAGCAGCAAAGGAGCAGCAAGAGGATGTGGTCTTGCCTCTGATTCAGAGCTTTGAAAAAACAGCTCTGAAGAACTGAGGAGCAGACAGCTTTTCAGTGGTCGCTCTTGAGGTTTTGTGACAGCTCCTGCAGTAGCTGCCAGGAGCCTGTCTGCACTAGGGACTTATTGTACGGGGCTGTGTGGGTACTCGAGCACCCACGAGGCAGTCTCTGCATCTGAAAAAGTTATGACATAAACAGTGTAAAAGGGGGGAAAAAGCAGTGCCCTGCCTGAAACCACTAACTGAGCAGGAGCCAAACCTGGGTGAAGCACATACATACCTGCCTTGTTGCCCACCATGTCTCCTCACTAAGGCCTTGTACCCCTCCAAATCCATACCATGCTGAATAAATCTCCAGCTTCCCAGTAAAACCTGGGTTTATGCTTGATATTTGGTTCTGTCCCATCCCTGCAAGAGCCTCAAATGAGCATGTATGACTGGGACCTGAAACCCATGACCTCTATTAGCAAGAAAGCATGCAGCCAGTTAACAGGCATGACACTGAGACTTTAACAGAGAAAATACTGTTGGTAATAAAAAGAAATTCTCTTTAGCATTTCTGGTGCAGAAGTGATCCAGCCCAGCCCTCGCACGACATCAGTAAACCCCCACATTGGTCACCCAGCCCCACTTTAGTGCCAGCTCACTGAACGGGAACAGCGTAACAGAAATAACAGCAGAAGTGTCACTGCAACAACAGCTCAACCCTACTCCAATAAAGCAACTGTTCCCGGGCTGCCTGTGCTCTTACACTGCATCTCCCATTGGGTTTTAGGAGTGTCCCCAAGAAACAAACACAGGCAGCAAAGCAGCAGGAAGGGACCCTATCCCAGTCTCTTCCCTGGGGCAGTAAAGCAGAGCCGTCCAGGCAAAACCATGGCTGATGCCCCTACTGTGACAATCTGCTGCTATCAGATTTTGATCTGACCTATAAATAATACGCGTTCTTCTACTGTCTCCTTTCACTACCTGCATTTCAACCTGTTTACAATAAGAACAATATGAAAAGTTTTAATATTGCAGTTCAGAAAATGTTCTTATTATAATAATCAGTCCCTTGCTCTAGGACAGGTGCTACGTGCTCCGCTGCAGGAGGTCTCAGACTGGGATGTGTGGACCATGACCTGTCAGATGGCGTCGGCAGCTGCTCAGAGGCAGCCAGGCTCCAAAGAGCTCTGTCCCCTTCCCAGCCGATACACTGGATCCATACCTCCCTGTCAGAAATTTCCTGATTGATGGGTTTGCCAAAGAAATCTTATATGCTTGGGATGGCAGCAAAGGTAGTCCAGATATTTGTATGTATGTAGCTTGTTAGTTAAAGTGGGTATGACCAGCTTGCCTCTAAAAACATGGCCACCTGAGAAAGTTTTGGCATACCTGCTGTAACAATGCCTGGCCCAGATGGATGCAGGAAAACAAGTATTTTGATTTCAGCGTTTGCTTCTTTTGAAAAAAAAAATTTTTTTTCTTTTGAAAAATATCCTCATAGGTAAGCTCAGGAAGTATGAGCTAGATGAGTGGACAGTGAGGTGGATTGAGAACTGGCTGAATGGCAGAGCTCAGAGGGTGGTGATCAGCAGCACAGAGTCTAGCTGGAGGCCTGTGGCTAGTGGTGTCCCCCCAGGGGTCAGTACTGGGGCCCAGTCTTGTTCAATTTATTCATCAATGACCTGGATGAAGGGACAGAGTGTACCCTCAGCAAGTTTGCTGATGATACAAAACTGGGAGGACTGGCTGATACACCAGAAGGCTGTGCTGCCATTCAGCGAGACCTGGACAGGCTGGAGTGTTGGGCGGAGAGGAACCTCGTGAGGCTCAACAAGGGCAAGTGCAGGGTCCTGCACCTGGGGAGGAATAACCCCATGCACCGGGACAGGTTAGGGGTTGACCTGCTGGAAAGCAGCTCTGTGGAGAAGGACCTGGGAGTCCCGGTAGACAACAAATTCACCATGAGCCAGCAATGTGCCCTTGAGGCTAGGAAGGCCAACGGCATCCTGGGGTGCATTAAGAAGAGTGTGGCCAGCAGGTCGAGGGAGGTTATCCTCCCCCTCTACTCTGCCCTAGTGAGGCCCCATCTGGAGTACTGTGTCCAGTTCTGGGCTCCCCAGCTCAAGAAAGATGAGGAACTACTGGAGAGAGTCCAGCGGAGGGCTACGAAGATGATTAGGGGACTGGAGCATCTCTCCTATGGGGAAAGGCTGAGGGAGCTGGGGCTGTTTAGCCTGAGAAAGAGAAGACTGAGAGGGGACCTCATCAATGCTTATAAATATCTCAAGGGCGGGTGTCAAGAGGATGGGGCCAGACTCTTTTCAGTGATGCCCAGCGACAGGACAAGGGAGAACAGGCACAAACTGGAACACAGGAAGTTCCACCCGAACATGAGGAAAAACTTCTATACTTTGAAGGTGACAGAGCACTGGCACAGGCTGCCCAGGGAGGTTGTGGAGTCTCCTTCTCTGGAGGTATTCAAAACCCGCCTGGACGCAGTCCTGTGCAGCCTGCTCTAGGTGCATCTGCTCTAGCAGGGGGGTTGGACTAGATGATCTCCAGAGGTCCCTTCCAACCCTTACCATTCTGTGATTCTGTGAAACCTATTCCTGTTCAACATTAAAGCATTTGTAAAGTCCCACTGACTTCAAAGAAATGTACCTGCAGGTTTCAGTTTAAGTGCTGTACCAATACATACAAAGGCAAAAGCCTAAATATCTGCTTGTGTCATACAATGTGGCTTTATTCCTTAAAAAGAATGCTGATATTTGAAATGTCTTACATAATTCATTTTCTGTCCTTGATCTTAAAACCAGACATACTCTAATGTATATTTTGTGTCTTAATGCTTTGCTTGTACCTTTCTCAAATAAATAATTTTTATTCTGTTTTCTTTCTTCTCTTTGTAATTAGGACTGGTTTTCCAAGAATCATTGAAATCTTTCCTTTGGTTCCCCTTACCAAATATTACTTGATCAGAAACTACAGTTGTTTTTGTCAAAAATGACAATTGTGCAGTGTCAACCATTCTACCAGCACTAATGTGGCAGTGGCCTATTTAGATGTCTGATGATCCTGAACATGGTTATGTTGCAATATTTAGTATTCCTCATTTATTACTTGTCATTAACTTATTACCTCAGAAGTATGAGACTCCTCAACAAGTGTAGTTATATGGGGATTTGCCTATGTACTACAACTTTTAAGTTGCAGTTGCTTGGTAGTGTGCGTGAGGGATGAGGACTGGATATTTGCACTAGATATCCATCCCTGATCATCTGCAGTTATGGGGGATGGGACTTGATGACCCCAATGGCTTCTCTCAACCTCTGTAACTTTAAATATTTTAAACTTACTTTATGCAGTCCTAATCAGGAACAGTATAATTTACAAAGACATTACAATCTATCAATCTGAGGATCCTATTCTAGTGGACAAATAATGCCTCCCTCATCAATTCATCAATAGTCACTACACAGATGAATTCTTCAGCCTTCTAAGAAAGGTTTCACAGCTTGTCATCTGCAGACCTTGAACACAGGGATTTCTAAAATATATTGAAGAGGCCTATGAAAGGTGACCAAGAAAAGCATGTTCAGGTATGTTATCTAGCAACCCACACCTGCAAAACATCTAAAAGGATCCACACTTCCACTGGGAAATTTTTGAGGTCCCTAAATTGAAAAGGAGCAAAGACAAAATTTTAAAAAAAGGATAACTGTTAAAATGAGAATAAAACCATATTCTCTTGCATTTCAATCCTTTCCTCCTTAAGTTTCAGAACACCCTTCACAGGAGTATATTCAGTAGTTATACCTGAGACTGCGGAGAAATCAGCTTCTAGGGCTAAATGCATCTGGATTTACCCAGATGTGTCCTGTTCTTTCTTTTTTTAGAATTTTGCCCATGAAAAAAAGGTGACTTTGAATGCTTAAGATTTCTAAAAACCTAGATAAACTGGGCGTGCCCATGCAAACAAACTTTATATATATGCTGGCCCAGGGACATACACACACTCGGTCTGACACTGGCTGGATGCACCGGCTGTACTGGATACACACAGATCAAATGACGCAGTGTGGCACCTGCTCAGTGTGGCAGATACCTCTCTGATGCATTGGATTTACTGTGCATGGGCAGGTTACCTCTGTAGCTTCTGGGTGCCTTGGACTAAAGCGCATACAGAATCATAGAATCATTCTGGTTGGAAGAGACCTCCAAGATCATCGAGTCCAACCGTTAACCTATCACTACCAAGTCCACCACTAAACCATGTCCTTAAGTGCCACATCTACACACCTTCTGAATACCTCCAGGGATGGTAACACCACCACTTCCCTGGGCAGCCTGTTTCAATGCCCGACAACCCTTTCTGTGAAGAAATTTTTCCGAATATCCAATCTAAACCTCCCCTGGTGCAACTTGAGGCCATTTCCTCTTGTCCTGTCGCTTGTTACTAGGGAGAAGAGACCGACCCCCATCTCTCTACAGCCTCCTTTCAGGTAGTTGTAGAGAGCAATAAGGTCTCCCCTCAGCCTCCTTTTCTCCAGGCTAAACATCCCCAGTTCCCTCAGCCGCTCCTCATAGGACTTGTGCTCTAGACCCTTCAGCAGCTTTGTTGCCCTTCTCTGGACATGCTCCAGCACCTCAATGTCTGTCTTGTAGTGAGGGGCCTAAAACTGAACACAGTACTCGAGGTGCAGCCTCACCAGGGCCGAGTACAGGGGGACGATCACTTCCCTACTCCTGCTGGCCACACTATTTCTGATACAGGCCAGGATGCCGTTGGCCTTCTTGGCCACCTGGGCACACTGCTGGCTCATATTCAGCCGGCTGTCGACCAACACCCCCAGGTCCTTTTTCACTGGGCAACTTTCCAGCCACTCCCCCCCAAGCCTGTAGCGCTGCCTGGGGTTGTTGTGACCCAAGTGCAGGACCTGGCACTTGGCCTTGTTGAACTTCATACAGTTGGCCTCGGCCCATTGATCCAGCCTGTCCAGATCCCTCTGTAGCGCCTGCCTGCCCTCAAGCAGATCAACACTCCCGCCCAACTTGGTGTCATCTGCAAACTTCCTGAGGGTGCACTCGATCCCCTCGTCCAGATCATTGATAAAGATATTGAACAGAACTGGCCCCAATACTGAGCCCTGGGGAACACCACTTGTGACCGGCCACCAACTGGATTGAACTCCATTCACCACAACACTTTGGGCCCAGCCATCCAGCCAGTTTCTTACCCAGCGCAGAGTATGCCCATCCAAGCCATGGGTAGCCAGTTTCTCCAGGAGGATGCTGTGGGAGACAGTGTCAAAGGCTTTACTAAAGTCCAGGTAAACAACGTCCACAGCCTTTCCCTCATCCACTAAGCGGGTCACCATGTCATAGAAGGAGATCAGGTTGGTCAAGCAGGACCTGCCTTTCATAAACCCATGCTGACTGGGCCTGATCACCCGGTTGTCCCGTACATGCCGCATGATGGCACTCAAGATGATCTGCTCCATAACCTTCCCCAGCACCGAGGTCAGACTGACAGGCCTGTAGTTTCCCAGATCCCCCTTCCGGCCCTTCTTGTAGATGGGCGTCACATTTGCCAGCCTCCAGTCAGCTGGGACCTCCCCGGTTAGGCAGGACTGCTGGTAAATGATGGAAAGTGGCTTGGTGAGCACTTCTGCCAGCTCCCTCAGTACCCTTGGATGGATCCCATCCGGCCCCATAGACTTGTGCGTGTCTAGGTGGCGTAGCAGGTCACTGACCATTTCCCCTTGGATTATGGGGGCTTCCTTCTGCTCCCCATCCCTGTCTTCCTGCTCAGGGGGCTGGGTGCCCAGAGAACAACTTCCCTTGCTGTTAAAGACTGAGGCAAAGAAGGCATCAAGCACCTCAGCCTTTTCCTCATCCCTTGACGCTATGTTTCCCCCCACATCCAATAAAGGAGGGAGATTCTCCTTCGCCCTCCTTTTATTGCTAATGTATTTCTAGAAACACTTTTTGTTGTCTTTTACGGCAGTAGCCAGCTTAAGTTCTAGTTGGGCTTTGGCCCTTCTGATTTTCTCCCTGCATAACCTCATGACATCCTTGTAGTCCTCCTGTGTTGCCTGAAGAAGAATGAAGAAGACATTTGAAGAATGTCCAGCCTTCCTGGACTCCTTTGCCCTCCAGGACTGCCTCCCAAGGGACTCTGCCAACCAGACTCCTAAACAGGCCAAAGTCTGCCCTCCAGAAGTCCAAGGTAGCAGTTCTGGTGACCCCCCTCCTTACTTCTCTGAGAAGCGAAAACTCAATCATTTCATGGTCACTATGCCCAAGACAGCCTCCAACTGTCACATCACCCACAAGACCTTCTCTGTTCACAAACAACAGGTCCATCAGGGCACCTTCCCTAGTTGGCTCCCTCACCAGCTGTGTCAGGATGTTATCTTCCACACACTCCAGGAACCTCCTGGACTGGTTCCTCTCTGCTGTATTTTATTTCCAGCAGACATCTGGCAAGTTGAAGTCCCCCATGAGAACAAGGGCTAGTGATCATGAGACTTCTCCCAGCTGCTTGTAGAATACTTCATCTGCCTCCTCATCCTGGTTGGGTGGTCTATAACAGACTCCCACCATGATGTCTGCCTTGGTGGCCTTCGCCCTGATTCTTACCCATAGACACTCAACCCTCTCGTCACCATCCTTGAGCTCAAGGCAGTCCAAACTCTCCCTAACATACAGGGCTACCCCACTGCCTCTCCTTCCTTGCCTATCCCTTCTAAAGAGTTTATAGCCGTCCATCATGGCACTCCAGTTATGCGAGTCATCCCACCATGTTTCTGTGATGGCAGTTTTCCCCTTTCACAATGGCTTCAAGCTCCTCCTGTTTGTTGCCCATGCTGTGTGCATTGGTGTAGATGCACTTCAGCTAGGCTAATGATCTTGTCGCCTTTCTGGTGGGAGAAGCCCTACTTCCTACATGTCCCATCTCAGGCATTTCTGTGGTTCCTAGCTGATCAGTGACCCCCGTGTCCCTGCTGCCGCATGGGTCTCTCTGTCCTACCTCATCTGAGACGGCTGACTGAAGGGCCTCGCTGGCACGCCATCCCTCATTCATTGGCGTGCCACCCCCAACCTTCTCTCTAGCAAGCCTGGTTTTATCCCCTTCCCCCTTCAAATCTAGTTTAAAGCCCTTTCAATGAGCCCTGCTAACTCCTGCGCTAGGATCCTTTTCCCCCTTTGGGACAGGTGCACCCCATCTGTCACCAGCAGGCCTGGTGTCATGTAAACCGACCCGTGGTTGAAGAACCCAAAGTCCTGCTGGTGACACCAGGCTCGGAGCCAGGTGTTAATCTGCTGGCTCCTCCTGTTTCTTCCCTCATCTTTCCCCAGAACTGGAGGGATAGAGGAGAACACTACCTGTGCTCCTGATCCCTTAACCAGTCGTCCCAAGGCCCTGAAGTCTCTCTTAATTGCCCTGGGACTTCTTTTTGCCACCTCGTCGCTGCCTACCTGGAAGATCAACAGGGGATAGTAGGCTGAGGGCCGTACAAGGGTGGGAAGCTTTCCCTTCACATCTTTGACCCAGGCCCCAGGGAGGCAGCAGACTTCCCTAAGGAGCAGGTCCGGTCTGCTTATTGGCATATCGGCCCTTCTGTTCCTTTCAGAAGGGAGTCACCTATGACAATGACCCGTCTCTTTTTTTCCTTTATGGGGGCAGTTTTGATGCAGGACATAGGCCGACTAATCCTTGGCGACACCTCCGAGCTAGCAATGTCACACCAGAAGTGTGTTGAGCAGGAAAGCCTGGACAGAAACATGAGAGTTCTGGTTCGTAACGCTGAATGTGCCTAATAAATACTGTAGAGAAGGAAATGCATTCATTTGGAAGTATAATTTAATACCATTTTTGCCTTAAAGAGCCCTACAATATCACTGTTTATTCTAGATACCTTCCATACTAGTTGATAATGTTGCAGCTAAATGCAATAACTTAACATTAAATACTCCTTAGCAGAGGTATGAAGAATGTTTAACAGAGGTATAATGCACACATAACACAGTGCGTTATGGTATAATATACCAAAGGAGCTCCAACAACAAATGACCATCCAGTGGCCATGGAGTAACTCACTCAGTTGTTATAATGCAAAGAAACATCTTTTCCTTTTATTAAGAGGGAAAAGCCTATAGTGAGATTTTTCATTGAATTCTACATGTGTACCACTAGTTCTTACTAAAGATGCCCACTTGATCAAGAGACTATATATCATATCCTGGATCTTAGGATACTCCAGTCCTCGCAAACATGTTGATTATGGCCATACAGTGGCAAGCAGTTACAAAATGTATTCACTGGGAACTGCATATAAGTCAGACCAAGTGTTTGTCTCCCTCTGCACTGTCATGCTTCTGAAGCTGTTGACTTAGTTTTTAGCTTATAGTAATTTGGTTTATATTTGTTCTGTTCACAGTTGCTATTTAAGCTAATTGTATCCTTTCCCCAGCAGACTGTAGCATGACGGAAAGGAAGGGTTTTCTAACTTTACAAATGCTACAGCTACTCTTCTTCATGTGAAATAAGCTATCCCATGAACACTGATGCCTAAAATGCCTACGAACACTGGATTAATCTCAAATGCACTGCATTTATGGAGGCTACTCTCACTCCAGCGTCCAGTCAAGTAAAAAATGCAGAAGATTGCAATTGCCAACACCCTCTGCCATCTCTAATTACTGCCCTGAACAGTAAAGATCAGCACATTACACCTGATAAGCCTGGGAGGTTAGAACCTTGCCTGTAGGCTGGAACGAAGGAAGGTTTCGAGCCAATCTGAAAGAGATGGGGTAGCATCAGGTGACCTCAGAGCACTTTGCAGAGAAAGCAGTCCCATCAAATGAGAACACAAAAAGGTATAGAGGGCCTGGGAAAACAGATCTGTGCTCCAGCAAGGTGTTTGACCTGTCCCTAGGAGCGGGACATGATCTCACAACCCTACTAACCCCTGCTGCCGGTGGTGTATGAGAGACCTGACCTCTCTGGAGTAAGAGCAATGCACACCTCGGAGCACAACTGCTACTCCCCATCCAGCCTGCGTGGGGATGACTTTAGGGGAGAGCAGTGCACCCCTCTTTGAAGACACGCAGCACCCAGTCCTGCTCAGCACCCACACACTGCCCTATGCAGATGAGCCAGCGTGGGTGATGATGGCGCTCCCACCGCTTTGAGTTGCCTCCTGCAAAGGCACTCAGCAAAGCAGCTGACCGACAGTATCCACAGAGATATTAATACACGGCAAGTCCACCAGCAGATGAGCTGGGGAGCTGCAAGCATGCCTGCATGCTCGCGGCATACTGCCCTCTGCTTGTAAGAGAAACCTCGAAGAGGAGAGGGAAGTCTACATGGTGTAGACGTGACTCCTCTTGTGTATGTCGTTCTATGTCTTTCGTGTGCTGAAGGGTGTGTGCCACCAAATGGTAAGCGGAGAGAAACAAATATGTCAAAGACACTGACAGTGGTGACTCGAACAAAGTGCTGCTGTGGCGGGAAGGCAGCGATGTGCCCAGATAGGATCAGCCTCGTGGGCTCTGTGTTTACAGACACCACACACTTTTAAATCAACTAAAAACGTCGTAAAAGTGGATCAAAGTATTTCACTGCTTTCTTACAGCCTCCTTTCTGCAGGTCTCCCCTGACTCATCTGACTTGGCAATGTAGTGAAGAGTTTCTGACTTTCAGGCACAGGTGCTGTGTAAACCACTGCTGTGTAAAGATCACAGGAACTGCCTGGATTTTCCCCGATTTCTGTTGTGAAGGACAGCACTGTTTACTTTCCCCTTGTAGCCAGGCCTGTCTATTTGTGATCTGCATGGTTAAGAGATCGAGATCAAACTATCAGCCCTTTCTGAAATTACTATCCTGGGCGATAACCTGCGACCCAGCTCTGCTTGGCAAAGCCTACGTCTGTACCCTGGAAACAGATTTCTGGAAGAGGCTGTCTATTGATATTACCATAGCTCAGGTAAAACACAGGTCATCTTTCTTCCCACTTCTTGTTTACTCAATTCACATCAAAAAAGGAGGAAACGATGAGAAGTTTTGGACACTAGGAACAGACAAGACTGCTACTGCTACCTGTGCCCTCAAGCTGCTGTGGAGAAATCAGCTCACCAGGAACCACATTCCCAGAAGTAAGTTTCAAGATAAAAGCAGGATCATACAAATACTCCCACCCTGGAAAGACAGAGCATTAATGCTCTCCCACCCACACTGCTTTCCCCCTAACGCTCTTCTTGCCACCAGTGCTGCAGCAAGCCCGTGCAGAGGGGAATGGCATGGCAGCCTGAAAAGCTGATCACTGCCTCTAGTAGGATGGCTCAGTGCCCTGGTACCTTCCCTGCCACGCAGCTCGCCATGGAGAAGAAGATCACCACATGTGACAGCCACGCAGCCCTGGCAGGCTGGAGCCCTGGGAGGAAGCGCTTTTGGCTGACCTCCCTGCATGGAGGGGCTGAAAGGATGTCAGGAGCTGCTGGTCTGCAAACAGCAGGAGACCCGTCTGGGATGGGAGGAGGCGGCAGCCTGGGAAAGATTCCAGCGGGGGAAAACACAAGCAAGAAAAGGAAATAGAGAAGACTAAATGAGGAAGGACATAGATATGTGTGTGTGGGGACAGATGGAAGAGGAGATGGATGTTGGAGAGGGGATGCAAAGCGGAGTCATGGTACACGATTCCCTGCTCAACGCCTCCACACTGTGTTAGTCCAGCTGCTCCCGGAGAAACCAGAGTGGGGCTGCCCGTGGCTGGAGCTGCAGCAGACACAGGGAAAGGACATGCCTCCAGATAAGGAGATAAAAATGAATCCAAATTACTGGATACTGTCTGCATCCTGCAACAAGCTGAACAGAGAGGGCTGAGCAAGGACAAAGGGAGCAACCTCCAAGCTGCATCTGTGTCTTGCTAAGTGAATATCTCCACAATTCATGTGAGTATTTTGCCACTTCTTACTGAGTCATATTAACTCTCACTTTAAAAAGCCACTGGTGTTAGCATAACACTCACATACTGCCGTGAAAATCCTGTATCTGCTATTGTAGGAGACCTATTATTAGCGAGGCATTATTATTATCTGTCATTTGGATTGTAAGCTGTTTTACTGCGAGCCGGTTCATGTGGATTGCTCTGCATCAAGCTCCTAACCCTGCCACTGCTACTCTTCTGTAAATTTCCATGCAGACACACTAATATCGGGATCAGGATCCAAGAAGGATTTAATGAAACTCAGCAGCACTCCAGGATGTGTACAGCGCCTCCCACCATGGAGCCCAATCTCCATCAGGACTTGCGCCCACTACAGACAGTGAATAATTGCATTGGCAGGTCTGAGCACGGAGAGGAGCTTAAAGCGGTGGGGAAGGAGTTTCAGTGCCTGCACTGGAAGATGTACATACCTGATCCTCCTCCTGGCTCCTTTGCATACAACTAACTTTCCCATCTCTCTGGGTTTTTCAACCAAAGGGATCTTATGACCGCCAGGAAGGTAGGGCTAGAGGTGGGGGGGGGGAATTTCCACTGCAATTGCCAATCCCAAGCTTTGGAGGATGACTTGGTTTGGAGCTGTTGAAGCCAGACCAGAACCACTGACCCTGTCTGGGGGAGAAGTGGGGGCAGAAAGTGAGGGGGGAAAGTGGGGGGGGGAAGTGGGGGGGTTCCTTTCCTCACCCTGATGCCTGGGTAAAGGGGAGCAGGTTTAGCAAGACAGAGAGCGGTGGCTACGAAGGGGAATGTTTCTTACAGTCACTGTGCACAGCATAGGGAGGCAGCAGGCTGATGGGGGAGAGAGCGTCTTCAGGCCCCTCTACCACTGAAGGGGGTCCCTTGGGAAGCATCTTACCGGTGGGCAGGGGCGAGGTGGAGACTGTGTTGAGCAGCACCACGCAGACAGCCACAACATCACATAACTTCATTTTAGATCTCCTTCCAACACAGGCCCCTGGCAGAGAGGAGAGGCAGGGTTAGCTCCCAGCTGCTGTGCTCCCTCAGTCCTGCCCCCTTCCCTGCCAGCCCTGAGACAAAGCTGCACAGCCTCACACCCCAGATCAGCTAGGTCCACCCTGGCCAGGTCCAGGGACAGAGCAGGGGGAAACAACCTGTGCCCAGCTCAGCCTCCCACCCCTATCGCCTCCCAGAGCAAGGGAGGTGTGCTCTCCCCAGCAAGCAAGCGGTGTGGGAGAGGGCAGTGCAGGATGGCCTCCAGCCCCTCTATGCCCAAGCAAGCTGCTTTGGGGGATGTGGGCAGGCAGGTCCCAGGAGCCTGCACCCAGGGACGTGGGGGTGTGACCGTGTCCCTGTGCTGGCCGCCAGGTCACCTTGTGCTTGTTCTCCCCTAGCACCCGGGCAGCGCCAGGGCACCTGTCCCTGGGCTGGGCCAGGGTGGACCGGGCTGAACTGGGGTGCAGGGCTGCACAGCTTTGCCATGCTACAGGCAAACCTTCCTTTCCCTTTCCCTCTCTTCTCCTTTCCCTCTCCTGTCCTTTTCCTTTCCTTTCCTTTTCCCTTTTCATTTTCCTTTTCCCTTTCCTCCTTCCTTTTCCCTTTCCTTTCCACTTCCCAGTCTTCTTTTCTTTCCTTTTTCTCTTTCCTCTTCCTCTTTTTCCTTTCCTTTCATTTTTCTCTCCTTTTCTTTCCTCTTTCCTTTTCACTTCCCTTTTCCCTTTTCCTTTTCCTATCCTCTTCCTTTTTCCTTTCCTTTTATTCTTCCTTTCCTCTTTCCCTTTCTTCTTTCCTTTTCCCTTTCTTCTTTCCTTTTCCCTTTCTCTTCCCATTTCCCTTTCCCCTTCTGCTTCCATATTACCTTTTTCCCTTTCCTCTTTCCTTTCCCTTTCCCATTTCCTCTTTGAAAGGAAAGGGAAATGGAAACATTTTCTTCTCCTTTTCCCTTTCCTTCTTGTTTCCCTCTTTCTTGTTTCTCTCT
Organism: Phoenicopterus ruber ruber; assembly: GCA_009819775.1. NCBI lineage: Eukaryota > Metazoa > Chordata > Aves > Phoenicopteriformes > Phoenicopteridae > Phoenicopterus > Phoenicopterus ruber. The sequence continues at coordinate 26,096,738 of CM020247.1, forward strand.
CTTTCTCATTTCCTTCTCCTTCTCTCCTCCTTTTCTTTTTCTTCCTTGTCCTTTTCCTCTTTCTTTTCTCTTCTCCTTTCCCTTTCCTTCTCTTTTCTCTTCTCTCCTTTTCCTTCTCTTCTCGCATTTCCTCTCTTCTCGCTTTCCAGTCGCCCCGCCCGCAGTCAGCCACAGCACGCATCCCGATGGCCGCTGCCCGGGGATGACAGCTGCCCCCAGCCCAGTTCGACCTGGCCCAGAGGGGCTCGAAGCGCGGCTGCCGCCCAGGGCCCGCCGTCGTCTGCCGCCCGGTGCGCACTTTCCCCGCCGGCCGCTGCCTACGCACCTCACCGGGGCCGGGGGGCTGCGGGGCGGCCCTGTGCCCCCGGGGAGGGTGCCCGCCCCGGCTCGCCCACTCCGCCGCGTCCCTCACCTCTAAGCTGGTCTCGTCGGACCCGAGATGGACATTAACGCCGTGAAGCCAAGCGGCCGGAGGGATGCATGCGGGCCAGGTCGGGGTCCGACCGCCGGGACTCTCTTTGCGCGGGGGGGAGGCGTGGGGATGGGGGGAGGGCAAGGTCGCAAGTCTGGATGGAGGCAGAGGGGAGCCGCCAGCACAAACCCCAGCGGCCTCCGCCGCCGGTACTGTGGCCGCGGCAGGAGCGGCGCCGCGGGGGTCTCTGCCCGCTCCGGCCCCGGAGCCGCGCTCAGCAGTGGCGGGAGCGGCCCGAGCCGCGGGCAGCGCCGCCTGGCAGCGGGAGCTGGCTCTGGGTGCTGCTCGTGGGACCCTGCCTGGAAATCTGAGAAAGACACTCCATCAACAACTGTGGGGAGTCAGATGAAGACATCAGGGCTCCTGTAACGCCAGCTGGTCCAGCACCGCAGGGAGCCGCGCACCACTCGGACACGCACACAACGGCGGGAAAAAACAAACAAACAAACAAACCAACCAACCCAAACAATCAAAACCCACGAAAAAACACCACCCCAGCCGAGAAGGGAAAAAAAATAAATAATCAAACCACCCCCCTCAGCCTGCTGAGAGAATCAGAGGCCGGCGCTGGGATTTGTAGAGCCGGTAGCAGCAGCAGCGAGGCTTCCTCCTTCAGATCAGGAGTCCCATCGCAGCGAAAGCTTAGATCCAAGAGGGGAGCGTGGCGGGAGCGGCGGGAGGCCGGGCCAGTGCCGGGGAGCACCCGCTCCGTCTGCCCCGGTTGGGCCTGGGCGCGCCCGGCTCCCCGGGCGCCGCCGGGGCTCGGTGGGTGGGGGCGCGGGGCTGGGTGAGGCGCCGCACCCGCGGGCGGAGAGGAGCGCGGAGCCGGACGTGCGGACACAGGGGCTTTGCCAGGGCGACTCGGCGCCGCACCCGCGGGCGGAGAGGAGCGCGGAGCCGGACGTGCGGACACGGGGGCTTTGCCAGGGCGACTCGGCGCCGCAGATGGATTTATAGGTCCCTTTGGCAGTGACGCACCCTCCGCTGATTCGCTTTCAGACCCAAACACACACTGGCCCCTTGCACCGGACCCCGCGGAGCCTCCAAATATCTCCCAGCTGAAGTCACCGGTCCGACATACCGTGCGCTGCGCGGACGCTGGCGCAACGCCGCGGCACCCGCTGGCCTCGGGTAATCCAACACCGCGCCGCGGCGGCAGCGGCAGCGCATCCCTCCCCAGCACCGCTCCTCCGCGCTCCCGCCGCGGCCACCGCCGGCCCCGGCCCCGGCCGCGGCGGGCGGGCCGCCCGCCGCCGCGGACGGACGGACGCACGGCAGCGGGAAGGTCGCCCCCTCTTCGCCCCTCTCCGGCTGCAGGTGCCGCCGGCGCGGCAGCGGGGGTCCCTCGCCAGCACCCGCGCTGCACAGCCCGGCCCCTGCGCGCCCTGCGTGGGGGGCGGTGGTTTGACTCGCTGGAGGCCGCTGCAAAGTCGCTGTAAACAGTCTCGGCTTTCAGCCCCGCGCCGTGTATTTATGACTCACCCAGTTGTCCGGAGGTATGAGGTCCTCATGTCGCCGGTGCTATGAAATTAACGCGTCGCAGCCCGGGCGGGCGGCTGGGGAGCGCGCAGGGCTTATGTGGTGGCCAATAAAGCGCTCCGTCCGCTCTGGGCTGCTGCTTTTTTATTTATTTATTAATTTTTTGCTTTTGGATATTGGGGGGGGGCGCTGGGGTCTGGGATGGAGCAGCAAAACCCTCAGGACACCAGCTCGCTCCCGAAGCACGCCGCGCCGGTACAGCGCCGAGCACCGGAGCCCACCGCCACGGGGGGACCTGTGCTGGGCATGGCTGCGCCGGGCCGGCGGCAGAGCTGCCCCTGAATATTTGTAACCTGGCTGCGGATTTCTTGCAATACTCCCCCTCCGGGTGTGTGTATGTGTGTGGTTATGGTTATGCATTCACACGTGTGCACACCGGCTTGTCCCTCTCTCCCGAGAAAGGCGAGCAGCTCCCGGGCAGCCCCGCCAGTGACCGCTGCCCGGTCCCGGCCTCCCCGCGGGGGCAGCTGCCTGCTGCGGCGGGGGCGGCCACGGCTGCTGTTCGGCAGCTCGGGGAGTGGGGGCCGCGCCGGGGCTGTCTCTGCCGGCTCGTCCCGCCCGGGCACTGCCAGCGGCACCGGGGACTGCCTTTCCCCGACTCTGTCTCTCCTGGGCCACCTCGTCTTTTGCATACCCCCTCCCTTCCCCTCCCTTCTGCCCCATTCCCATGTGTATGTCCCTGCCAGCCCATGCCCCGCAGGGAGAGGATGCAGGAGGCAGGTAGGACCAGCTCCCACTGCCTGCCTGCGGCTTTCTGCAAGTTGGGCACCAAAAAGGACTGTGGTGAGTTGACCTTGGCTGGACGTCAGGTGCCCACCAAGCTGCTCTATCACGCCCCCTCCTCAACTGGAAAGGGGAGAGAAAATATAACAAAAGGCTCATGGGTCAAGATAAGGACAGGGAGATCACTCACCAGTTACCATCACAGGCAAAACAGACTCGACTTGGGGAAATTAGTTTAATTTATTACCAATCAAGTCAGAGCAGGATAATGAGAAATAAAACCAAATCTTAAAACACCTTCCCCTCACCCCTCCCTTCTTCCTGGGCTCAACTTCACTCCTGATTTCTCTAATTACTCCCCCCCAGCAGCGCAGGGGGATGGGGAATGGGGGTTGCAGTCAGTTCATCACACATTGTCTCTGCCACTCCTTCCTCTTCATACTCTTCCCCTGCTCCAACATGGGGTCCCTCCACGGGAGACAGTCCTCCACAAACTTCTCCAACGTGAGCCCTTCCCACAGGCTGCAGTTCTTCACGAACTGCTCCATCATGGGTCCTTTCCACATGTCCTTTCCACAGGGTGCAGTCCTTCAGGGACAGACTGCTCCAGCGTGGGTCCCCCGTGGGGTCACAAGTCCTGCCAGCAATCCTGCTCCAGCGTGGGCTCCTCTCTCCACAGGGCCACAGGTCCTGCCAGGAGCCTGCTCCAGCACGGGTTCTCCATGGGGTCACAGCCTCCTTTGGGCATCCATCTGCTCCGGCGTGGGGTCCTCCATGGGCTGCAGGTGGATATCTGCTCCACCGTGGACCTCCATGGGCTGCAGGGGGACAGCCTGCCTCACCATGGTCTTCACCAAGGGCTGCAGGGGAATCTCTGCTCTGGTGCCTGGAGCACCTCCTCCCCCTCCTTCTCCACTGACCTTGGTGTCTGCTGAGTTGTTGCTCTCACATATTCACACTCCTCTCTCCCGGCTGCTATTCCACAGCAGGTTTTTCCCCCCCTTCTTAAATATGTTATCCCAGAGGTGCTACCACTGTCGCTGATTGGCTCAGCCTTGGCCAGCGGCGAGTCCGTCTTGGAGCTGGCTGGAATTGGCTCTATTGGACATAGTGGAAGCTTCTGGCATCTTCTCACAGAAGCCACCCCTGTAGCCCCCCTGCTACCAAAACCTTGCCACACAAACCCAATACAGTGCCTTATGCACAAAGTGCTGTATGCACAAAAAGCCATTCCCAGCTCCCAGACTGAACAGAGCAGGCAGAAAGGTTAGAGGAATGAATGCAACATGGTGCTTCTATTAGGGGTCAGGGACTGAGACACGTTGAAATGAATGTCTTCATTACCTCGTTAACATGCAGTGAGATGGAGTCCTACTATTTTAACTAAAAGACCATTAACTAAACCTTTACTGCACATATTGGATAAAATGAGCTCAATGCGTTATTCCTTTGTATGGGTTTTGTCAGTGCAAAGCCACTAATTTTCTTAAAATAAAATAACATCAGGTGATGAAGCCAAGACAGAGATTGTGTATCTGTAATACTGCAGGAGTTTATTTTTCCTTGCTATTAAAAGCCACTGAAAGCCCAGTTTTTAACATATGTGTTATTTAGCTCACGTGAACCATAGTCAAAGGAAATGTTATGCAGATGTCTTAGCTGCACTAATAGGATGGTCGAAATAAATGGAGAGTAAACCTGCTAGTTCTTAATCACAAAAATAATGTACCTGCCTCTCCCTGCATCGCTGTTGCGAGTCTCTTGATAAAGGAGGGTTACTGAGAGCCCTGTGCACTCTTACTTTGTGGAAACGAAAGTAGCCACTGTAAAATTTCCATAGTTTATATTAAAAGCTAACAAAAGCTACAAAAACTTAAGAACTGATAATATTTTTCTATAGATGTCATAAAGTTTTAAGCACAAGAGCTGCTTGAGATAAAACTTTTTTTGGTGAAGAAAAAAAAGAACTTCTGCTGTCAGAAAAAAAACAGAAAGAGAAAAATGACCCATTCAGACCTAAATAAAGTGTGTCTTTACATTGTAAAGGTTGCCTCGTTTAAAACAAGCTAAAAAGCTGCTTGACATTATGCAGTATGGTCTCAATTTTGTTTATATGTGTCAACATGATGTATAGATCTCTTAAAATGTCAAGCACTCCAAATTGTAATTTCTAAGTTACCTTTGAAATATGAAACATGATTTCTTAGTCGCAGTATGACTGCTCAGGCAATAAGCGGTTGTTTCTTTGGTATTAGTAACAGAGGAGATTGCGCTGTTGTTGAAGTGAGTTCCCTTGCAAGTCATCTGAGTACCAGGGAAATGTGCCGAGTGGCTGCACGCCTGGGGAAGCAGTTGTGTTTTGGGCTACAGCTGCTCAATCCTGTGGTGATGTCGAATGTCCTTGGTCATCCCTGGATCTGCAGGAGGTCCCTGCAGGATTGGGCCATTGCATGAAACTCAGTTTTGAGCATACATTCCCTTTCTTTGATTTAAGATAGAATCATAGAATCATAGAATTGTTCTGGTTGGAAGAGACCTCCGAGATCATCGGGTCCAACCATTAACCTATCACTACCAAGTCCACCACTAAATCATATCCCTTAGGGTCTCATCCAAACGTCTTTTGAATACCTCCAGGGATGGGGACTCCACCACCTCCCTGGGCAGCCTGTTTCAATGCCTGACAACCCTTTCGGTGAAGAAATTTTTACGAATGTCCAATCTAAACCTCCCCTGGCGCAACTTGAGGCCATTTCCTCTTGTCCTATTGCCTGTTACTTGGGAGAAGAGACCGACCCCCATCTCTCTACAGCCTCCTTTCAGGTAGTTGTAGAGAGCAATAAGGTCTCCCCTCAGCCTCCTTTTCTCCAGACTAAACAACCCCAGTTCCCTCAGCCGCTCCTCATAGGACTTGTGTTCCAGACCCTTCACCAGCTTTGTTGCCCTTCTCTGGACATGCTCCAGCACCTCAATGTCTGTCTTGTAGTGAGGGGCCTAAAACTGAACACAGTACTCGAGGTGCAGCCTCACCAGGGCCGAGTACAGGGGGACGATCACCTCCCTACTCCTGCTGGCCACACTATTTCTGATACAGGCCAGGATGCCATTGGCCTTCTTGGCCACCTGGGCACACTGCTGGCTCATATTCAGCCGGCTGTCGACCAACACCCCCAGGTCCTTTTCCGCCAGGCAGCTTTCCAGCCACTCCCCGCCAAGCCTGTAGCGTTGCCTGGGATTGTTGTGTCCCAAGTGCAGGACCCGGCACTGATGATTAAGGTTTGTATGAATTCATGTGTTTGGGGGACATGGGTGGCCATTCTGCTCTGCACTGGCATCCAACGCTGCACCTGCCGTTCCTGCATCCCATGGTATGTGTATTATGGTGACTCAACTGGTGGGCAAGGGGTGAGACCTTAATTTAGATAAGAACCAGAGTGAAAATGTGGCAGCATAGATATCCCGCTGGGCAGCGCAGGTCTGTTGGGGCGCATGAGGATTTGCTCGGGTGCCCAGTCTGTGCTGGAGCCCAGACTACCTGCATTGCTCAAGCAATTTAGTTAAAGCTGTCCCTAATTGCTGTGCTTATTAAAATTATTGCGAGCCAGTGCCAAGGTCTGTTCTTTAGCCTGGGGGCCAACTGCAGCCGTTTGACCACATCCTTCCTGCTCCTTCCCAGAGAGGGTGGCTGCACGCATGTAGCCTTGGGGATGGCTCCTGGTCCCTGTGGACTCCTGCACCCGTGTGGGGATGGGATTGCCTGGGACGGCACGGGCCCCAGCACAGCAGTGACCATTCTCCCAGTGTGATAGTATCAATGGCTGGGCTGGCAGCATCCCTGGCAGTATTTATTTTCCTGGGATAGGTGCAGCCAGTGTGTCTCCACATGCTTCAGGCAGACCTCCCAGTGCAATGGAAACAAGTCCTAAGCAGGGGCTCTTCTCTTGCTGAGGTACAAGAAGGAGAGAAGACACTCTGTTTCTAAAATTGGTCTGAGATGTGGCAAATGGGGCTTAAAAGCAACCTTAACTTTTCTTCTCTTTGGGTAGATATTTGCAGAACTTCATTGTAGATACCTGCTTGTAGAGTTTAACTTGCATATTTATAGGTAAAGTTTAACATTATTGGGGATGGGGAACACTGTAGGCAAATTGTGCTGAGCAGCTCATCTGGGCAGTGTCCTGTGCCCAAATTCCCTCCATAGCTGAAGTTCCTTTATCCTTTAGGAGGCATTTTTCAGGGAAATACTAGCAGATCATGCAAAGCTTTTCTGCTAAAGCCTTTCATGCAGTAGTTCTCTAGCAGAAGGCTACTCAAAGGACTAAGAAATCACAAACTCAAAGCCTATTCTGACTGCATACTTCAAAGAGGAGCCTGATAACAGAGTGTTTAAAACTTGCTAATTAAAAGTAATTGTCACATGCTGTCACATGCTGTTACTGTTTTAATTGGCATTCATCACAGCTGCATCTGTATTATGCTGCCACTGGGATCCTGGTGTATTTACTCTAATCTCAGAATGTGTCACCTTCTGAGAGATTAGGAGATCATAAAAGCATGAGGGCAACATATTTGTCAGGGTTGAAGGTCATTAATATGTACTGAAAGCAGCTAAAAGAAGTGAGCCATGCAGAAGGACAACTGGAGCAAGCAGTGATATTTTGCAAAAGCAGTGAGCTTTTCCACTTGGATTCTGTCTCCCGAGAGTTTTTTTTCCATGTTTCTGAATTTGTATTCTGCTGTCAGTGTAAGACATAAGGAAGGTCATTCAGAAATATTCATTAGCTTGTTAAACTTAACTTCTGCCAGGCTGAGTTGGTCAAAAAAAAAAAAAAAATCAAACTTCTCAAGACATGTAGCAGAAGCTCGGTTCTTTTGGCCAAATGTCCCTCTTAGCCTGTTACTAAGGATAAGAAGCAGCATCTCAGCAGTCTGAATGACTGTGATACATTCACCAGAGTATTCAGCTGTTTGCTTATGGCAGACTTGCAGCTGTAATTGCATTGTCTTTGTAAACCACTGGGATGTCAGATAGCAGTGGTTATCCCTAGCCCGGGTGGTTAGGCAGATGTTGTAGAGAGAGCAGAGACACATAGTAATTGGGATTGGTTATGAGAACAACTAGGCTATAAATTTTCTCCTTGCTTATGTGTGCTTTCTCATGTAGAGACAATTAAGTTATACTCTTTCTCTCCTTCTTGTGAATGTGGAATTATAGCAATGTTTGTTTAAAATCTTTTTACATAAAACGATTATAATGTATGCTGACCATCAGCTTGTAATACTTAAACATGCTGGCTTACATTGGGAAAACTTCACTATTACTGGAACCAGAAGCATTTCTTTGGTTTCTGTGTTCAGAAAGAGACATTCATGAATATACTTTCTCAGAGCAGAAGACTTATAACTTGTTACAAATTTAGAGGAAATAGCTCACATGAAAAGTAGATATAACTGATTAATAGAGCTGTGAACTTACCCATCTGAAAATCATCTTCAGCAGTGAGGAAAAAAGTTCTGAAAACTTGGGGCTGTAACCTGGGACAAAAATACAAACTGACCTATTTTATTTATATCAGGCTCCTTTTAAAATCACTCAGTAGGAGCCAGTCACTTCTGCTTTGATTTTTGTGAAGTCTTTGCATGGATCGTGCATAGACCTCTCCTTTAGTGAGGAAAAGCGTGGGGTACTGTACCATGCTCTTGCCTACATCTCTGAGCTCTCCATAGTTAGTAGGACTCTGAAGTGCAATGATGTGTGTGATCTTAAAGGAAGTTCCTCTGAAGATTGTTTAGCATCTCAATTCAGCAAAGAAGTGAAACATTGACTTTGAACCAGGGGTGATTAGCATACTTAGACACATGCAAGCTTCTTGCTGAATTGGTTCCTGGAACTTCAAATGTCATTATATCATTATTAGCTAAAATCCCAAGGAATTCACTTTTCTGGAAATGGGAAAATGGGAGTTTTCCCACAGCCCTCCTTCATTATGTTTCTCTTTGCGTTTTTCTTCTGGGACACTTAGGAGCTAGGGAAGAACTGGCAGGTCTCAGGAAGAATATGTGATATCATGGTAGGAGCTGTTAAAGGCTATTGGATCAAGGAATCAATTATTTCTTCCTTGGCATGTTTGAAGCCAAACTTGCATTTTTAGAGGGGGGATGAACCTATATTGCAAGACCCTTCCTTTGTCTGTTGTGCTGGTTTTGACTGGGATAGAGTTAATTTTTTCCATAGTAGCTTGTATGGGACTATGTTTTGGATTTATGTTGAAAACAGTGTTGATAATACAGGGATGTTTTAGTTATTGCTGAGCAGTGCTTACACAGAGTCAAGGCCTTTTCTGCTTCTCACACCACCCCACCAGCGAGTAGGCTGGGGGTGCACAAGAAGTTGGGAGGGGACACAGCTGGGACAGCTGACCCCAACTGGCCAAAGGGATATTCCATGCCATATGACCATGGTGTGGCCAGCAGGAGTAGGGAGGTGATCGTCCCACTGTACTCGGCCCTGGTGAGGCCGCACCTCGAGTACTGTGTTCAGTTTTGGGCCCCTCACTACAAGAAAGACATTGAGGTGCTGGAGCATGTCCAGAGAAGGGCAACGAAGCTGCTGAAGGGTCTAGAACACAAGTCCTATGAGGAGCAGCTGAGGGAACTGGGGTTGTTTAGCCTGGAGAAAAGGAGGCTGAGGGGGAGACCTTATCGCTCTCTACAACTACCTGAAAGGAGGCTGTAGAGAGATGGGGGTCGGTCTCTTCTCCCAAGTAACAGATGACAGGATGAGAGGAAATGGCCTCAAGTTGCACTAGGGGAGGTTTAGATTGGGTATTCGGAAATGTTTCTTCACCGAAAGGGTTGTCGGGTATTGGAACAGGCTGCCCGGGGAAGTGGTGGAGTCACCATCCCTGGAGATATTCAAAAGACGTTTGGATGAGGCCCTAAGGGATATGATTTAGTGGTGGACTTGGTAGTGATAGGTTAATGGTTGGACCCGATGATCTTGGAGGTCTCTTCCAACCAGAACGATTCTATGATTCTATGATGTCATGCTCAGCATATAAAGCTGGGGGAAGAAGAAGGAAGGGGGGGGACGTTTGGAGTGATGGTGTTTGTCTTCCCAAGTAACCATTACGTGTGATGGAGCCCTGCTTTCCTGGAGATGGCTGAACCTCTGCCTGCCGATGGGAAAGAGTGAATGAATTCCTTGTTTTGCTTTGCTTGCATGTGCGGCTTTTGCTTTACCTATTAAACTGTCTTTATCTCAACCCACGAGTTTTCTCACTTTTACCTTTGTGATTCTCTCCCCCATCCCACTGTGAGGGGAGCGAGTGAGTGGCTATGTGGTGCTTAGTTGCTGGCTGGGGTTAAACCATGACATCTGTTCAGAAAAATCCCACTGTCCTTTGCTATAGGAACAGGCGTCAGATGTCAGAACAGTACAATGCATGGGGAAAAATCCAGGGAGGCTTTAGTCAAGGTAGCTTTTAACGCGAAGTCAGTTACCCCAAAACATCAACAGATTCCTTACTTCAGATAGATCCCCAAGATATCAAAATACCTGTTCCTGAAATCAAGGCATTCTTGCTTTCTGACAACCCAGGACACGAGCCCAGGTCTCAGTCAAAATTTCAGCGATGTTTGGCTCCTTTGATACTCTGTCGTACTTGTCTGACTGTTTGTGTAGTCCCGGGATGGTCACAGCAGCTCTTGCCTTTCCATATTGCAACCCTTCCCCGCTTTGCGCTCTGCAGGTGCTGCAAGCAGCACCTTCCACCTGCTCTTAGTAACCCTTGCACTGGTTTTCACCCCTCCCTTTATAGATTCTCCTCTGTGCCTAAAACCTGCTATTTCATCCTCTATCACCTAGTTTTTAGTCTTTGATGATGCATCTTTAAAGCTCTCATCAGGGCTGCAAAGGGGTTGTGCCTGGGTGCTGCCTGCCCCCCAGCCATGGCAGCCAGCAGGTATGCAGCCAGGGGCACCTGCAGCTTAGCCCATGGGAGCACAGGTGGCAGGTACTGGTCCTCTCTGCTCACGGCTCCAGCACTTACCTCTCTGCAGCAATATAAGAGGAAGCAATCATTTAAAAAAAACCCCAACAAAACACAAACAAACAAACAAAAACCCCAAACAACAACCCAAAAACCAACAACCCCAAAACAAAAAAAAAAAAAAACATGAAAACCCCCAAACCAAACAAAACCAAGCCCCAAACCAACAAAACTGTTTGGTACTGAATCCTCTGAACATGTCATTTCATCTCTTTTCTGTTAATGGGAATTCCAACAGTCCTTATCACACTCCCCACTATGTACCAAGGTGGCTATGATTTTTAATGAGGTTTTCTTGGTAGGGGGAGGGAGCAGGGGAATGGAAGTAGACAAACACAAACCCTTGACACTGATGCTCTTGGACCATCTTCTTCCCCCTTGACCTTGCTTTATTTTGGGAAAAGCCCACTGAAATAGGTTCAGAGAGAGGTGCTGTGGATTAGCCCCCCTCCACCTAACTTTTGGCAAGGCAGCTCAGGTGCCCAAGTGAAAAGTCAATTTGCCACAGGCTTTTTCAGTAGTTCATGGAGGGTACAGCCTCTGCAGAGGGCAATTCAGCCCACCTAAGAGCTGAGCAGCAGCTCTGTGTCTCTTCATTGGTGTTAGAAGAAACCAGAGGTGACCAGTCTCGTAAAAGAGCCATCTCTGCAAAATGAGCTTGGATGAGGACAGGCTTATAGCATGTGAGTGGAGGAGAAAGAGGACCTGTCTTTCGATGATTGGATGTGTGTTGTTGGGAGCACTTGGAGGTGTGTTTTTCACACAGAGCACTTACTCTGTGTCCTAGGCCAGCTGATATAAACGCTTGCATCCATATGGAAACACACACGCTTGACATGGAGTGCCCTGTGGTTCTGAAAGCCCTTCCCTCCTCTGGCTACCTCCCTGCAGCCACTGCTGCTGGGATGGCTTGCTCACAGCCCACTCCACATAATTTCTGAGATATTTCTGGCCCAATTTTCCTCCTCCACTTTCCCTGAGCAGTGCCCTGGGACAAGTGCTCCTCTTGTCTAACCCTTGCTGTGTGCATATGCAACACATAAATATTCCTTCCTCCACAATTTCCCAGAGCACCAGAGTCCCCCAGAGGGGAATTTATTGTGCTGCTTCTGGCCTCAGTTCTGCCAGCTTTCCTTGGCAGAAATTTTGCAGACAGCTTCTCACAGAAGATGTAGCCTAAGAAGAAAGATGGATCTTGACCTGATGGCTTGTTCCCTGGCACTAGAGGAAATGCAGCACAGGTGCACAGGAAAATACAAGGGCATGGGCACTGTGCACAGCAGGAAATATTTAAGAATCACCAGGTTTAATGAATTCTTGCTAAGCTGATGATACCTTAGAAGACAAATGCTAATGCTGGTGTTATGAGTGTGCAATCTCTCAGGTAAGATTCCCTGGGATGTCAGCACCTGTCTGACAGGCAATGGGAAGAGAAGTGCCTTCAGCTTTCAACAGCTGCAGTCCCAATAACGGGCTGTACAACTACCAAAGCTGAAACAAGCTCCCTGTAATTTCTCTGTCTGCTCTCTGTTTATCTGCTGCAGCTTATGCTGACTAGGAAAGGGGAAACACATGGGAGTAGCCTGCCCTCTTGGCTTCATCACAGCTATATCAGTTTTCCTGCAAGACTTAGAGTTAACTTGGCATAAGCAATTTTAGCAAACTTTGATACAATCTATGCAAGAGTTTTCTTGTTACTGCTAGCCTGTGAAGAGAGAGAATAACTGTAAAGGTAATGACCTGTCCAAAATGGCTGATTAGTTTTTGGAGATGGTCTGAAATGTTGGTTAATAGGCTAATTTTTACTGTTGTCTGTGGCCATTATTGATAATATTAAATCCTATGGTAAAACATGGTAAGCAGCTGTATTCTTAGTGTTTTATTTGGGAAGAGACCTAAGCCCAAACTTCTGCATGAGGAATAACTGTAATGAAGCCTCTGTGATGTGGAAAATTGGAGAGTCTGAGGGCTGGTTTTAGACTGACAGCCTGAGGAGTCTGGGACAGCTTTCAGAGGAGCTGGTTGTTATTTGCTGTGAGTGTTGTATTTATTTCCCTGTGGTCTAGAGCTTCCTGTGTGTTGGGAAGGTGGTTTGTTTGCTGCCCTGCATGTGGGGATCCCCAGAGACTAGCAGCCTCTTGGCTGATGGTCCTTCCTCACTTGAGCCCCTTCATTCCCCCAGGTGGCTCTCAGGATCTCCTTTGGGGTCACTCCTCAGGCTACTGTGTTGTCTTTTTGGCTTCTGCTCTTAGATCTGTACATGCTTCACCCAGGAAAATTTTGTGTTTTGATGTGGTATTAGATGTTATTCATAAGTCTTTGTGTCATTGCTTTGTTTTAAAATTCTTGTTCTTTCTCTGCACTGTGTTAGGGACTAGATAATCTAGAAACTTACCCTTGCTTACATCCCTAGCAATTGCCTGGGGATCTGCGCTCCTGTTTGGTGATGTTTCTTAGGCACCTTTATCATAGAAGCATAGTTGCAGGAGGAAGATTTAATGTTTGAGTCATTGTTTTTTCCTGGGATGAACTCTGACTTTAACCTTTTCAGAAATATAAGCACTCTGTCTCCTGGACCTCCATCTCTCCCATTTGGAATACTTAACTGTGTATTTGTCTTGTCTGCATATGTTGTAATAAATTGAGCTGGACAAAGCTCCTTCCTTAAAATATAATAGTAAGTTCTTTGATTAGGATAAAAAGATGTCTTTAAATTATATTCAGTATCTGATAATTTTTAAAAGTTCAATAAGCATTGCATAAGCACCGTGACCAGGGTGGGCAAACAGGGCGTGGCGTGGCAGCAAGGGTGTGGTGTGGCAGTTCGCGCAGGGAGGGCGCTGAAGCTCTGCCAGCTTGATCTGGGAGCAATGGTGTCCACCCAGCAGAAAGCCATGGCTGCTCGAAGCTCTGCACCCACCACGACTGACGCAGCTTCCCAGACTGAGCTGTGGTGGGAACACGCTGCCACCCAGGTGTCAGGCTGCAGGGTGTGCCCTACTCTTATGCCAGTATTGGATGGCAGCAGCGAGCACACCTGTGGGAGGTGCACCCAGGTAGAGCAACTCCTCTGCTTAGTGACAGAGCTCTGGGAGGAGGTGAGCAGGTTGAGGAGTATCAGGGAGTGTGAGAGAGAGATCGACTACTGGAATCACACCCTACCTTCCCTGAGGCAGGCCCGATAGGCAGCCAGGACGCATGATACGGAGGATTCCCTATCCTCTCTCCACCTGGCTGAACGCGGTGACTTAAGGGAGAGGGGGCAATGGCAACAAGTTCCTGCCCGGCGCAGCAGGCGCATCTCCTCCGTGACTACCCCACCTCCCCAGGTACCCTTGCACAATAGGTATGAGGCTCTGCAAGTGGAACCGAACAATGACAAGGACAATGGTCCATCTAGCCTGGAGGTGTCACTGAGGTTAAGTCAGCCTACGTCCTGCATCAAAACCGCTCCCATAAAGAAAAAAAGATGGGTCATTGTCACGGGAGACTCCCTTTTGAAGGGAACAGAAGGTCCAATATGCAGACAGGACCCACTTTTTAGGGAAGTCTGCTGCCTCCCTGGGGCCCGGGTCAAAGATGTGAAGAGAAAGCTCCCTACCCTGGTACGACCCTCAGACTATTATCCATTATTGATTTTTCAGGTAGGCAGCGATGAAGTGGCAACAAGAAGTCCCAGGGCAATCAAGAGAGACTTCAGGGCCTTGGGACGACTGGTTAAGGGATCAGGAGCACAGGTAGTGTTCTCCTCTATCCCTCCAGTTGCAGGGAATGATGAGGGAAGAAACTGGAGGAGCCAGCAGATCAACACCTGGCTGCGAGCCTGGTGTCACAGGCAGGACTTTGGGTTCTTTGACCATGGGTTGGTTTACATGACACCAGGGCTGCTGGCAACAGATGGGGTACACCTGTCTCAAAGGGGGAAAAGGATTTTTCACAGGAATTAGCAGGGCTCATTGAAAGAGCTTTAAACTAGATTTGAAGGGGGAAGGGGATAAAACCAGGCTTGCTAGAGAGAAGCCTGGGAGAGGCACACCAATGTGTGAGGGACAGTGTGCTAGCGAGGTCCTTTGGTCTGCCGTCTCAGTGGAGGTAGGGGATGGAGATCCATGCGGCAGCAAAGATGCAAGGGTTATTGATGTGTTAGAAATCACGGAAGCACCTGAGAATGGTCACATAGGAATTAGGGCTTCTCTCCCCAGAAAGGTGGCAGGATCATTAGCCCAGCTGAAGTGCATCTACACCAATGCACACAGCATGGGCAACAAACAGGAGGAGCTTGAGGCCATTGTGCAGGGGGAAAACTTTGATATAGTTGCCATCACGGAAACATGGTGGGATGACACGCATAACTGGAGTGCCACGATGGATGGCTACAAACTCTTCAGAAGGGATAGGCAAGGAAGGAGAGGTGGTGGGGTAGCCCTGCATGTTAGGGAGAGTCTTGGCTGCCTAGAGCTTGAGGATGGTGACGATAGGGTTGAGTGTCTATGGGTAAGAATCAGGGGGAAGGCCACCAAGGCAGACATCATGGTGGGAGTCTGTTATAGACCACCCAACCAGGATGAAGAGGCAGATGAAGTATTCTACAAGCAGCTGGGAGAAGTCTCATGATCACTAGCCCTTGTTCTCGTGGGGGACTTCAACTTGCCAGATGTCTGCTGGAAATACAATACAAGATAACTTCCTCACACAGCTGGTGAGGGAGCCAACTAGGGAAGGCGCCCCGCTGGACCTGTTGTTTGTGAACAGAGAAGGTCTTGTGGGTGATGTGACAGTTGGAGGCTGTCTTGGGCATAGTGACCATGAAATGATTGAGTTTTCGCTTCTCAGAGAAGTAAGGAGGGGGGTCAGCAGAACTGCTACCTTGGACTTCTGGAGGGCAGACTTTGGCCTGTTTAGGAGTCTGGTTGGCAGAGTCCCTTGGGAGGCAGTCCTGGAGGGCAAAGGAGTCCAGGAAGGCTGGACATTCTTCAAATGTCTTCTTCATTCTTCTTCAGGCAACACAGGAGGGCTACAAGGATGTCATGAGGTTATGCAGGGAGAAAATCAGAAGGGCCAAAGCCCAACTAGAACTTAAGCTGGCTACTGCCGTAAAAGACAACAAAAAGTGTTTCTAGAAATACATTAGCAATAAAAGGAGGGCGAAGGAGAATCTCCCTCCTTTATTGGATGTGAGGGGAAACATAGTGACAAAGGATGAGTAAAAGGCTGAGGTGCTTGATGCCTTCTTTGCCTCAGTCTTTAACAGCAAGGGAAGTTGTTCTCTGGGCACCCAGCCCCCTGAGCAGGAAGACAGGGATGGGGAGCAGAATGAAGCCCCCATAACCCAAGGGGAAATGGTCAGTGACCTGCTATGCCACCTAGACACGCACAAGTCTATGGGGCCGGATGGGATCCATCCAAGGGTACTGAAAGAGCTGGCAGAAGTGCTCACCAAGCCACTTTCCATCATTTATCAGCAGTCCTGGCTAACTGGGGAGGTCCCAGTTGACTGGAGGTTAGCAAATGTGACACCCATCTACAAGAAGGGCCAGAAGGAGGATCCAGGGAACTACAGGCCTGTCAGTCTGACATCAGTGCCCGGGAAGGTTATGGAACAGATCATCTTGAGTGCCATCACGCAACACGTACGGGACAACCGGGCGATCGGGCCCAGTCAGCACGGGTTTATGAAAGGCAGGTCCTGCCTGACCAACCTAATCTCCCCTTCTACGACATGGTGACCCGCTTAGTGGATGAGGGAAAGGCTGTGGACGTTGTGTACCTGGACTTTAGTAAAGCCACAGCATCCTCCTGGAGAAACTGGCTACTCATGGTTTGGATGGGTGTACTCTTCCCTGGGTAAAAGACTGGCTGGATGGCTGGGCCCAAAGAGTTGTGGTGAATGGAGTTCAATCCGGTTGGCGGCTGGTCACAAGTGGTGTTCCCCAGGGCTCAGTATTGGGGCCAGTTCTGTTCAATATCTTTATCAATGATCTGGATGAGGGGATTGATTGCTCCCTCAGGAAGTTTGCAGATGACACCAAGTTGGGTGGGAGTGTTGATCTGCTGGAGCGCAGGCAGGCGCTACAGAGGGATCTGGACAGGCTGGATCAATGGGCCGAGGCCAACTGTATGAAGTTCAACAAGGCCAAGTGCCAGGTCCTGCACTTGGGTCACAACAACCCCAGGCAGCGCTACAGGCTTGGGGGGGAGTGGCTGGAAAGTTGCCCAGTGAAAAAGGACCTGGGGGTGTTGGTCGACAGCTGGCTGAATATGAGCCAGCAGTGTGCCCAGGTGGCCAAGAAGGCCAACGGCATCCTGGCCTGTATCAGAAATAGTGTGGCCAGCAGGAGTAGGGAAGTGATCGTCCCCCTGTACTCGGCCCTGGTGAGGCTGCACCTCGAGTACTGTGTTCACTTTTGGGCCCCTCACTACAAGAAAGACATTGAGGTGCTGGAGCATGTCCAGAGAAGGGCAAGGAAGCTGGTGAAGGGTCTGGAACACAAGTCCTATGAGGAGCGGCTGAGGGAACTGGGGATGTTTAGCCTGGAGAAAAGGAGGCTGAGGGGAGACCTTATTGCTCTCTCCAGCTACCTGAAAGGAGACTGTGGCGAGGTGGGGGTTGGTCTCCTCTCCCAAGTAACAGAGGACAGGACAAGAGGAAATGGCCTCAAGTTGCGCCAGGGGAGGTTTAGATTGGATATTCGTAAAAACTTCTTTACCGAAAGGGTTGTCAGGCACTGGAACAGGCTGCCCAGGGAAGTGGTGGTGTCACCATCCCTGGAGGTATTCAGAAGGTGTGTAGATGTGGCACTTAGGGACATGGTTTAGTGGTGGACTTGGCAGTGTTAGGTTAATGGTTGGACTCAATGATCTTGGAGGTCTCTTCCAACCTGAATGATTCTATGATCTCCTAGCTGTTGCATTAGGAGACTGAAGTAGTAGTTTGTGTACAAAAGCATCATGATAAAACATAAATGTCAAAGCAACTAAAATAAAATTCAAAGCAAAATGAAAGGGTTCTCCCAACTGATGATAAAAAGTATGTTTAGACTTTTTAATGGGGATTTTCCCAAGACTGACATGAGTTAATGAAAAACTGTTTGTTTTGCCAGTGCACCTTTCTCTGACAATGAACTGTTTGTTTCTAACCACTTTTAACTGTGATGCCTCTCATGCTTGTTTCCTGCACACAAAAATTGCCATAATTCGTTTTGCACATGCTTCCAGGGTTCTACCAGCTGCTAGTGAATATTTTCCTATTTCTTTGCCTACATTTGGTTTCACTATTTTCTTTGAGGTAATTTGCTTTCCTCTGACTCTGAAGCCCTTCAGAGTTTGAACCTGAGCTCTTTCTCTCTCTGTGTATTCTGATCATGCCTTCTGCCCTCCAAAGGGCCATGCAGATAGCAGTCTGCTTTTCTCACCATTTCATGAACTTATGCAGACTGGGCAGCTGCTACTTCATCCATGAAAGTCCCTGCCCAAAGATGCCAGAGATACTGCTGCCCTTTCACTCTTTAAATCAAAACTGAAAGCTTCTTTCCCACAGTACTCTCATCTGTCAGCTGGCTGCTGCATGCTGAGCAGTGGATCATTTGGAAAGCATCTCTTGGCCATGATCCTTGGAGGGGCTGAGAGCTCTCCTTGTCCATGAACTTTGAGGGGAGGGGGATGAAATGGCTTTGCAGGGTAGAGCCCTGTGCATGTTGCAGGCTGAGATACCCTGTGCTGGAAGCGGTGGCAGATTTCCCACTGACCTGAAGAGGAGCAGGACTAAACTGTTCTGTTGTGCTCTGCTTAAAAACCAAAGGTCACTTATGCTCAGGACACTTTAAGAAACACATCTATTAAAGGAAAAAAAGTGTTCCATTGCTGGGCACAGGTGACAAGGTAAAGCAGTCCAGCAGCTTGATTAAAGTAGTTTTTCTATTTTTAAGGGCAATTCCTTTAAAAGAATGTTTGGCTTCTCCTGTGTGGGTGATAAAATCCTGGAAACTTCTCGGGATAACACTTGGGTTTTGGTTTCCTTGATTATAGGACAGTAACTATTGTGCTTATAGGTTTTCAAAGCATCACTACTCTGAAATAAACCTAGTTGGCTAAGGACATTCATTTGGACAAGACATATTTTTGAGTGCTTAAGTTTTACTCATTACACACAAAACCTGATGCAAACTGACCTTTAGCTCTCAATTGAGTCCAAACTACTAGAAATTCAACAGTTATGTTTCCAGTGACAATATGAATTGCTGAATATTCTATATTTAAGTGCCAGAACGGCACACACATGCACATGCATGTGCCCCCCACCCCCAAAAATACATAGGAGTGCAGATGGGAGCCTGGCTAATGCAGTGGGAGATGCAGGATGGATTTTAAGAGGAGAGGTATAGGGCTGGTCCCAATCCAGTGAGTGTGTTTATTCATCCTGCAACGAGATCAAAACAGTTTTAGTAACACTGTCAGCATGCTGCTGCTGTTGACAGCAGGAATAAACACCACCTGAAGGGCATGAGAGAGGCTGCCATGCCCCACTGTCATGGGAGGCAGGATCACCTCTGTTTCCCTGTGCAGGATGTGCACAGTTGATCTTGTCATGGGCCAGGCTTCTCTTACGCTAGGCACTATATGAAGAGAGAGGAAAAAGATCACAGAATGGTAGGGGTTGGAAGGGACCTCTGGAGATCTAGTCCAACCCCACTGCCAGAGCAGGGTCACCTAGAGCAGGCTGCACAGGACTGCGTCCAGGCGGGTTTTGAATACCTCCAGAGAAGGAGACTCCACAACCTCCCTGGGCAGCCTGTTCCAGTGCTCTGTCACCTTCAAAGTATAGAAGTTTTTCCTCATGTTCAGGTGGAACTTCCTGTGTTCCAGTTTGTGCCTGTTCTCCCTTGTCCTGTCGCTGGGCATCACTGAAAAGAGTCTGGCCCCATCCTCTTGACACCCGCCCTTGAGATATTTATAAGCATTGATGAGGTCCCCTCTCAGTCTTCTCTTCCTCAGGCTGAACAGCCCCAGCTCCCTCAGCCTTTCCCCATAGGAGAGATGCTCCAGTCCCCTAATCATCTTCGTAGCCCTCTGCTGGACTCTCTCCAGTAGTTCCTCATCTTTCTTGAACTGGGGAGCCCAGAACTGGATGCAGTACTCCAGATGGTGCCTCACTAGGGCAGAGTAGAGGGGGAGGATAACCTCCCTCGACCTGCTGGCCACACTCTTCTTAATGCACCCCAGGATGCCGTTGGCCTTCCTGGCCTCAAGGGCACATTGCTGGCTCATGGTGAATTTGTTGTCTACCAGGACTCCCAGGTCCTTCTCCTCAGAGCTGCTTTCCAGCAGGTCAACCCCCAACCTGTACCGGTGCATGGGGTTATTCCTCCCCAGGTGCAGGACCCACACTTGCCCTTGTTGAACCTCATGAGGTTCCTCTCTGCTCAACACTCCAGCCTGTCCAGGTCTCGCTGAATGGCAGCACAGCCTTCTGGTGTATCAGCCAGTCCTCCCAGTTTTGTATCATCAGCAAACTTGCTGAGGGTGCACTCTGTCCCTTCATCCAGGTCATTGATGAATAAATTGAACAAGACTGGCCCCAGTACCAACCCCTGGGGGGACACCACTAGCCACAGGCCTCCAACTAGACTCTGTGCCGCTGATCACCACCCTCTGAGCTCTGCCATTCAGCCAGTTCTCAACCCACCTCACTGTCCACTCATCTAGCCCACACTTCCTGAGCTTAAGATGAACTAGACAATCTAGCTGCTGTTAGGATGTTGCCTACTTGTATGTATTTAACATAAAATTATTTTTTTGTGTGTTTTTTAAGAGAGAACCAATTAGCTTCTAGAAGTTACCAGTCAGACCTTGAATGCTGGCCCTGGAAAGCGTGCTGGAGAAGCTGGAGTTCTTGATATTGGCTGTGGTGGTTAGCCATTGGTTTGCATCAAGTTTTTCTGCCAAAAAACTCTGTTTTAAAAATGCATTACTAAGATTCTTTTATGAGCAGAAATCTTAACTTCTCGTGGATTTGAAATATTACACCACCAACAATCATAATATCGTAATCAATCACTTTACATTGTGGTGAAAATGAGCAAAAGGGAAGGAGAAATGAAAAGTAAAAAGAAGCTAAAGAAGCTCTGTTTAGATATGAGCAGTGTTCACATCTACGTTTTGATCAACTCCATATACTTGAAAGAACCCTTCTGCAGAGAACCAGACATGTATTAATGACACTAGATGCTGAAAAGAGCTGTTTTCTGCATGCAGAGAATAATTATTTCATATAAATGACTAACCTTTTCCTCTTCCAAGTTTACCAAAGGTCCAGTCATCACTCAGTATATGCAGCTGTTGAATTATTGGGACCAAACTTTTAGCCTGATTTGATCAAGTGTGGCATTTCTGGCATACAGAAATTTGGAGTTAGTTTTGCAGTGAGTAATTTGCACCTTCATTTGCAACTTGTGTGCTTGGTTTGCTCCCCATGACAGAGGGAGTTGGTGCCTGAAAATTTCTCTCTTAATTAAATGCAGGCGCAATTTGAATTTTGTCTTTTCAAACTATTCCCAGGGGAGGGGAAGAGAGATTTTTTTTTTTCACTTTCGTAAGCTAAAAGCATAAAAAAAATATGAATGAGCTAACTGCTGAGTTATGGAACATGGTCCAAATGCTGTGGATGGACACAGGTAGAGAGGAAAGGGATAAGAGGATATGTAGGTGGAGAGGACCACACCATGGCTGCAAATATGATGTTTGTTCTGCTTCAGTCACCTTGGAGTGGGTAAAGACTGACTGGGAGTGGCTTGGCTGGAAGGGAAGAAGACTGCTGAGAAGGGAGAGTGTGATGTGGAGAGGGTGACTGGGACATGTGGGCAGTGCAGCTGGAATGGGTGTGGGGTGGGACTGAAGCACAGGGCCAAGCTGTGCAGGGCAGAGGATGTCCAGCCTAGTTACAGAAATGTTACTGGGGCTTAGAGATCCTTTCTACTATAGTTTCTGATATTTGTGGGTGTGTTTGCTCCTGAGGCAATGTATTTGGAGGAAAAGATTAAACTACACTTGAATGCTTCCTACTGGACCCCTGGGAGATGTGCTTCCCATCACTGTGGGAAGAGGGGGGTGGTGCTCTGATCAGCCACTCAAACTTTTCTTTCTTCCTTCTCTGATGTGCCCAACTTCAGTGCTGCTGAGAGCCTGGCTAGAGCAGAACACAGCCCAGGACAGTTCCCCTAAATAGAGGGAAGTGTCAGGGCAGACCAGTGATGGGCAGAGGGGAGTGCTCTGGTGAGCAGACAGTGTGGTTTTCACCACCCTGGAGGCTGTGAAATGAAGCTCTGCGAGGTGAGTGATCTTGGCCAAGGTCGCAACATCTCCATACTAGAGGATATTAATCTAAACTCTGATTTGCCTTTGTGTAAACTATTCCCCTCTGGAGCAGCCTGTACTGCTGCAGCTACACGTTTGCTTTCATAGACCCCAGGCTGTCAAGCAACCTCACACAAGCATGTGTTGAGCTCATGTGATTGAGCTGCATGTGTTTACTTTGTTGTAGGTCAACCACTTGAGCCTACCCTCAAGATGAACTTAATGTTTGTGGAGGAAAGGCAGCAGCTATGTAATACTGGAACAGGCAGAAAACAGAATCGTAGCTTTGAACAATAGGAAAAATGCTGTCTGCCTTAACTAGGTATATTATTGCATCTGAGTATATACACCTATAGAAAAAGTTATCACACTCTCCTGCAGTGTTTGATCAGAATATGGAAATCTGGTAGGTGAGGTAAGAATTTCTCAGTGCCATTTTCTCATAAAAATGGAAACAAGATCTTTACAAAGAAGCGCAAATCTGATAAATACTATAGGAAGGGAGCAAAACACAGCCTTTCATAATAAATAAGTGTTCCTTTCGTAATAAATAGTTATTTTTTGGCCCATTGAGTATGGCTAAGCTTTGCACATGCTTAATTGCTTTACCTGCAGTGGCTGAGTGTGATTGCAAGCCAGGGACAGAAGAGTGAGTTATGTGGTAGCAAACCTTCCTTGACAATAAGCCTGACTGAAAATACAAATAAAACTTGCAATGGATCTAAATTACAATTACACTGAATTTAAGACTTTTATGCTATGAGAACAGTAGTGAGGGCTTCGGTATGAATTACTAAGTTGTACAGAAAAAAACTTAATATAAACTCTTGTCTTGATAACACAAATACATTTGTTCTAAAATGTTGCCATTTTAACTTAGGGAGAAAGGCTTAGTTAAACAGACAATTTCTGCTCTTTTTCGTCTCTTGAGATTTTAAATGGAAGAGCCAAAATGACACACTACACTGACTAGCTTTATCGTAATTAAAAATCACACAACTTATACTGCAAACAGATGTTCACTATCTTTCTATAAAAAAACAACACAAAGATAAACACTGCGCGCTCTGGTAGATTTTCCTGTTTGCATCCTAGATTTACAAGTAAGAAAGTGAGGATTTGAGAAACAACCATTAGAGACTGAAGAGAGCTCATTCAGGCAGCCCTAAAAAACAGTATAGGTGAAAAATTCCCCTCTTCTTAGGCCTCAGGCTGTTGGGGGGGGGGGATTCAGTGTAAGAGGTTGGAATTCAGTGTAAGAGGTTAGGAACAGACTTTTTGGTATTCTCTGTGCAAGCTGGTTTATGGACCTTCCACCTTTTGCTAGTCTATAACCTTTTAAAATAATTTCCTAGGTGACCCTCACATAGTATCCTCCCATCTCTGTACACTCCCAATTCTTTTTGAGTGCCCAAAATGGCATGGTGACCCTCCAGAGCTGTGGTGAGGGTGGATAGCGTGGTGGGGGATATGGGGCACTCCCTGTGCAGCTCCTGCTGGGTTTTGCAGAGGGTAACTCTTCCCTTGATGCATGTGGGAAAGTGGCCTTGATGCTGGTGGGAACTCCTGCTCTGAAGCGCTTCAGGGATAAGGCTGGCATTGTGCCTTTGCTTGCTGGATGGTGGCGTGCAGCCTATGTGTACCTTTTAGTCAACACAGGCATGCACAGATAATAGACAGTTTCAGCTGCCTCTGTGGCTCTGTTGTAATCTGCCAGAAGATTCTTTCTGTGGCTTAAACTTTGGCATATGAGGAACGCCAATACTTTATATATACAAAATGTCGGTTATGTGCCCTCAGGCAGCAAGCTAAAAATGATATTACCCTGTTGATGGATCTAGGTCTAGATAACTTCAGCTACAGTAAGTTTCTTGATTTAAACTCTGAAGATGGCTGTGCCAGTCAGCTACAGTAAAAATTGCAGGATGCCACTGGTTTTCCACTGGTTTCAAAGTGTTTTGAATAAATTGCTAGGGAGAAAAATAATTTTCTTACAGGAACTATCACCCAGTGCACCAGTAATACACAGTCATGATGCCTTACATAATGCAGCAGGATGAATGAGCTGCTACCCAAACTCTGCTGACCTAAAGCCGGATGGTGCTCCCGCCGTCTTCAGTGGCATTTGATTGTGCAGTGTTATTGAATCCACTATGGATAGTGACCTGTAACATGAAAGCGCTTGATGTCTGCCTTCATCACCTCATCACCACAAGAAAATTGCTGCTGCCCTGGGGGGAGTTGTGTGTGACAATGAACTGCAAGTGGTGCATACCCCGGATGCCAGTGTAGCATGCCCTGAGACAGGCAGAGTCAACAGAGGACAAAAGTCTCAATAGCAGAAGAAGGTCAACAACCATATTCGTCTTATCCGCAAGATGAAATCACTGCACTGCAGAGAATTACTGACAATAAACAGCAAAAGAAATGCTAAACATAAAGTGTCCATTTCTTATTTACAGCAAAGTCACTTTATATCCCTCTGGAGTGTGTAAGTGACCCTCAGAAGGGAGAATACTGCAATAATTTACAGTCAGTGTATAGCTGTGTTAGTTTATAAATGAGTCGGAGCCCAAACAAGTAGTAGTTTGCTGATTTTGAAGTTTGTCATGCGTTTAGAACTTGTTAAAAAATTCTGATGGCACTTTAGTAAAAGCTTTAAGTTATTAATTGGAGTTTAGGCTGGAGATTTAAATTGCTTCAGTCAACAGACGCTTCCTGGGACAGACAGCTGATGTTCTGTAGTTGGAAAAGACCATGGAGGGTCAGACCATGAAAAAGCCTGTTTCCAGTTTTAGTCAAATTATTAGCAGCCAGGGTTGTGTGATTGGTGAAGTTTAAAGTGAGTGAAAAAATAGAAACTCTGGGCCAGATTTTTATCTTACTCATACCAATGTAAATCCAGGCAAATTCTTCTCAAATCAGTGAAGTTATTCCAGTCTTACATAAGCTTAGCCAATATCAGAATTTGATCCTTTTATTTTGGGCTACTGGAATTCACTAAGTAAATAACGTGGACAATTGTGCAGATTCCCATCATGGAATGAAGAAGTTTTCTAGTAATAACCACATCAGTCAGATCAGGAAGAAAAAGAAGAGACAGATGGTAGATAATGAACAAGGCTAATGAAAGAATTCCAAGAACTGAGCTGGGAGACAAAAGACAACTCCATGCAATCTACAGTGACATAAATGAATTCCTTAAGACCGCAGCCAAGTATAGCTTGAGAAGCAAAGATATAGATAAGACCTGTGTGAACTAAGTTCTTCTCTCATGCTGTCCCCAGTCTGGGCACCATGTGTTTACAAGTATGGCACTACTGAAGATTTTATTACCTCATCTACTCTAGCTGCTGACTGATGTATCATGTTGGGGAATTTTTATTGTACCCCTCAAGGCGAATTAAACACATGTTTGTGCTTAAATATATAAAAAAAAATAAAATAAATGAACAATGCATTGGGCAGAGTCCTACTGCAATAAGCAGTTCTACAAGGAGTCTACAAAGATGAGTCACAAGCAGATTCCTTATATACACTTGCACCAGCACTAATCCTATGAGTAGTTGCATGGGGCACCTCAGCCCAGCCTTGGGTCCATCCCCTGGCCCAGTTCTGCTGCCCAAAGGTGGCCCCTGAGCACTAGCATTTCAGGATGGTCTACAAGACAATGCTGAGGCTGTTTCTCTCTCATCACCAAGGAAAACTTCGCTCCCTTGCATGGAGTCCTTCTGTCTCTGGCATTCCTGCTTCCAGCCAGTTTAACCCCTTCTTGCAGTTGGGCCCTCTTGCTCTCTGTGCCAGATCATTCCTTGGTCACAAATTACCACTGCTGAGCAGTTACAGTTTGAATTTCCCCTTCAGTCATTTCTTAGGACTGGATGACTGCAAAGATCTGCCAGGGCCTGCATCTATTCCTTCCTTGTATCTGACCATAAAACAACATGTAAGATCTTCCGCTGGCATAAACAGCACGGTGACCCTGGTTACTGGGCAGCCAGTGGCAATTGCAGTTCTGCCCCTAAACTCTTAACTATGGGCATATGGCAAATGTAATTCTTTGATAATTCTTGAAAAAGTCCTGAAAGTCCCATTGTCTTCTACAGATCAATATGAAATTGTCTGTCTGCTTCTCTTTTCACTAAAAATAACATTTCTGAAGTTTGTCATTCATCTGTGAATCTAGAAAATGATATAAATATACAGAACTGTATGTTCTGATATATGATGAGTACAAGGTCTAAAATTATATCTTTAAATAGTAAGTTATATTTTGCTTATGTATGTGGTAGTGTAGGAAATATTTTTATTTAATTCGTGCAGAAGGATGTAAGTAAAACAGTGTTTCTAAGAAGGTATGTGCTACTTGGCTTCATGAAAGAGTCCTTCCTGCATGGGTAAGCAGGTGCCTCTCTCTGGCTTACTGACAGGTGAGCTGGGTATTTCCCTTTCTTCAAAAGAGAAAGAGGATAAAATTAAAGCTGGCCAGAGTAAACGGTTTCAGACTGTGGGATCAATACTGTAGCCCTCCTGTGAAGTCCTATACCAGGAACTCCTCCAGAGCAGAGTGCTTTGCCTCTGCCTGCATCTGCTTTGGGGAGGTTGTAAGTGAGCATTGATTGATGTGGTAGTAATTTCATTGATGCTTTTCCAGCACCAGTTACCACAGAAAATTATTCTTTTCTGAATTGCCTCCCTTTGTATGCAAAACTTGACTGAATGGAGCAAGAGCTGAAGAGGGACACTAGCAGGATGTACTACCTTTTAAGACTGATTTTGATTTTCTGAAATAATCTGCATTCTGAAATTCTAGACCTACTCAGAAATCCCCCTAAAAATCATAGTGTCATGTTGAAATGTGTGTGTGGAGAGGGGTTCATTTAAAATAAGGAAAGCTTGTTGAAGCTTCACAACTTGTAACTTTTCAACAAGCTGGACAAAGAGGTCTCAGTCACCAGTGGATTTGCCACATGACTAATTCAGGATACTGTCTGTTTTGCCTTGAGAATGATAGATTTGCTCTCTGATTTGACAAGTGATAGAAAATCCTGGTGCAGTTGGCTACATGGGACTGATATAGAAATCCAGCATTACAAGGCAGGTGGCTGAATGTAATGGCTGTGCACACCTTTTAATGGAGCCATAGATGGTTGAGGAACTGACCAACCAATTTTAGCATCTGTTTTCCACTTGGTGCTTATTTTTGCCAAACTATTTTTCCTAAGCAGCAGCACTAATGAAGTGAATGGCATTCAACCTTAAGCTCTTCCACAATTGCTATTGTTTCTGAAAGTCAGGCAGGGATAACATTTAAAACACAGGGTAGCAGAACTTTTTTCATGACTCAAAGACAGAAAGGCTTCCCATGGCAAGCATGGCCAGGAATTTTTAAAGGAGTCCCTGGGAAAGGATATGAATCACAGCTTGGAATGGCTTTTGGGATGGTGCATGAGTGGGACAGGACATATGTAGTCATATCTATGCGGGAGATGAGGTGTAGCTAAGAGGGGAATAATAATTTCCTCAATACAATCTAAGGGCTATATAGGCAGAGGCAAAACTGGAGTGGCTCTTTAGCCAGCACAGGGGGCTTATAAGAAAGATGGAGAGAGACTTTTTTACCAGGGCCTGTAGAGACAGGACAAGGGATGACGGTTTTAAACTGAAAGAGGGTAGATTTAGATATTGCCCCATCCCTGGAAGTGTTCAAGGTCAGGTTGGATGGGGCTATGAGCAACCTGATCTAGTGAAAGATGTCCCTGCCCATGGCAGGAGGGTTGGACTAGGTGATCTTTGAAGGTCCTTTTCAATCCAAGCCATTCTATGATTCTATACAGCTCCACCAAGGTATCACTGAAAACTGTCTCCTTTCTCATCTTCCTTCCTGGGCATTAACTTTTTTCTGGGACATATTTTTCAGATGGGTTAGGAAGTGAACAAAAGAATGAAATGTGAGGTTGGATATGAAGATGTTTTGTACACCTTCATATGTAATGCCTCCTGATGATTATACAGCTAGTTTTCCAGATCTCTTCCATGGAAGAGAAACAATAAAACTCTGAGGATGAGAACTTATCTTTTAAACCCTCCTGGGAAGTTTGGAAGCAGGGAATGGGAGCAATTGTCCATTTCCAATTGCCTTGTGCTAGGGAGGTGGAGGGCCCAGGTGGGCAGTGCCAGATTGCAGGGACCCAGACTTGTTCTGATACATTCTTGCTGCTGTAGTTCTGTTCACTTTCAGAGGTCTTTTTGGCTTGTTATGGCTTTTTAGAAGCTCTACCAGATGTTGGTAATACCAAAGGTATGCTCTGATCACCTATTCAAGAGAGGAGGGTTCAGAGATAGCCTCACATGTTCTTTTTTATTGCTATTATTATATTTATTGTAATCACAGGTACTATTTTAAGGAAACTTCTGGCTTGGTGGCATATACCGAACTGCCTGGGTTGTACACTTCTTGTCCAAATCCAAGGCATGATTCACACTGCCTGGAGGTTCCAGCAGAGATGCTGTGGGGAGGCCAGCTGAGGGTCAAAGGGTGGAGTGAAGGCTTGATCTTTTGGGACTGCAAATCGTCTTAAGAAGCCTGATAAAGCTAACCGACTTGATGCTGCCCTGTGCCTATAAATTCCTGTAAAATCCTTACTGGGGACCAAGGTTAATCTCTTAAATTTCTGGATCATCAGTCCAGGGTCCAGCGTTGGTCCAGCCAACGGGGGTCTCTGGTCAGTGGTCAGGGAGGCCCTCCCATTGAGTCATGAGGTTCAGAAAGGACCCCCTTGCTTTCTAAACTCCTTCTCAGAGAGGAGTCTAGGTGCAGCTGAGTCCAGTCCTAGTTTCAGACTTGGTCAACGGTTTATGTCTAAAGGAGTATATCATGTATACCCTTGGGCTAAATTAAAAGATAGAGACAGAGAAAAAATAGAGGTAAAGGAAAGATCACCACCCTGGGTTCCAACAGTGTCTCTGGTCCGGTTCCATCGGATGGTGGGCATGCGCCCAGACCCTCTGAGTTGTGCTATTTATTGACTAGTCCCACTGCATATGCTAATTACTTCACATGCATAGTCTGTTGTTCTCGAACCTTCTCAAAATGAGTTGGGGGGGTTGAGGCTAGTGATTTCGGTGCTCCCCGCACCCCCCCCACCCCACCCCCCCCCCCGTCAGAGATGCAGGGGCGATGCTGCCTCAGGCTTGTCTGTTTTTTAAGCAATTACTCAAGATAAGGCCCAGAAAAGCAATATCCTGCCTCTGCAAGATCCTCCCTTCCAGCTGCATCTTATCTCGTTAGTGTGATAACATTCTTCACACCAGGTCCTCCTTTGTCCATTGTTGGAGACAATAATTCTTTCAACTTCTCAGTTTCTTCCAGGTCCTTCTTTGCCGAATGTTTGAGACATTAACTCTTTCAGCCCCTCAGTCTCTTACACCACCCCGTAGCTCAAACAGTCAGTCAAATCTCGTTCCTCTGGAGTTCATCTTCTTCTAGGGTAGTGATCCGTACATAGCGGACAGAAGTAGAAGAGAGAGAGAAAAGGAAGCGAGAGATCATGCATTTCACTATCATAATACTAACTATTACAGCAAAAAATCCACACAGCATTATAAGACATATTTGCTAGCCATCTTCCCCACCCCGTGAGTCCCAGACTTCATAACATTGAGTGGAGCCAACCCCTGGGGTCCAAACCTGTGAACCAATCTTTAGGTCGTAGGGCTTGGAACAGTTCCCCAGTTTGGTCAGCGACTTCTTTCATTTTCGCTCGTGCTTCTTCGATCGAGGTGGAGGCGTTGTGGACGGTAACACAGCATTCCCCATCACTTAGATTCAACATTCCACATGCTCCTTGTTCTTTCAATAGTAACATATCCAAGGCTAACCTGTTTTGTAGAGTCATCTTAGACACCTGTTGTACTTGTACATTCAGTTCTCCGAACGCATGTCGGGTCCAATTTGACAACACATGGACCTGCCAGGTTAGATTCTCCAACGCATGTTGGTGGGTTTTAAGTATCCCGGGTCCTGCAAACAGAGCTTGTAAATTGAATGAGACCCTCATTCCTAGGGTCCAATAGTCAGGCTCTTGGACACCCTGGATCCATTCATATGCCTGTATCGGCTGATCTAAGGATCGTTTATGTCGCATGTGAGCGTGCATATAAGTAAAGATTCTCTTAGGACAAAGCGAGGGTGTTACTACTCCACATCGCAATCCCGCGTGATCGTGGAGATTAAGATATGAATAAAATTTTCCGTTCGAGCATCCCCATGCTAATCCAAAGGGTGCTGGATAGATGCTGGTCTGGCAAGTCCAGGTGTCGTTAGATATTTGGTTGTGAAAAAAGAGAAATGCCCTTTAGGGGGTAGTGGGTATGTGGCACCCCACAGTATCTGGCCCTTGTTGCATTGCCCTTATCATATTTTCCCTCACAGTGGGGGTCTTTGTTTTGAAATCCCTTATAAGTATTCTTATCCCCTCCACAAGCCAGGTGATAGGGGGATCCCCTGGACCCGTTATACAGTTAAGAATCCTGTTACAATTAAGCAGCGTGGAGGAGGCATGTTGTGGTGGAGTAACATACTTCAGGGGTTCTAGGACAGGTTTATTCCTAGACCACGCCCACTGGATGTCTGAGGGGGAATTCATTTCCTCTGTTCCTGTGCTATTTGGAAGGTGGATACACCAGGGTAGGGTTACATCAAAAGAATAGTCGGCTTCATAATAGTCTGGCTGTTTTAAAGGGTGAAAATAGGGGTCAAAGGGAAAATAAGAACAGGGTACCGAATAGGGACCGGTTTGGTGTATGGAGTAAGTTCCCGGTAGGACAGTCACGTTTGCCCATCGAATACTTCAGGAAGTGCCAATACTGGAATGGCCATCAAAAGTAAAGTTCATTTCAGGGTGAGATGCGTTACAGGTCGACCTCCCCCAGAAGTCCCTGTCAGTGGAGTTGTAATATGCAAAGTAAGTATCGTTGAGGTCCAAACTCACGTTAGCGGGTTGGAAGATAATTTCTTGATAGCCTTCCGTCAATAAATGGTTGGCATTCCATTTGATATAGCCAGCACTATTTATCATCCAAGTATTGGGGAACAAGACAATGGGAAGTTTGATTCTCACCCAGGTTAAAGGTGACGTTAAAGGGTGCGACGAAAAATCTTAATCCCTCCTCGGTGGAGGGGGGTATGGCTACATAGATTCCTTGGCCAGTCTGATTCCATATGCGTACAAATCCCTGAATTAGATCCCAAGCCAGATTTGGGGACTCACCCCATGATCCCATTACCCCAACAGTGATGGAGAGGAAGTACGTTTTCCAATCCATCTTTCCCTTAGTATAATACAAAAGTATTTCTAACAAACAACATAAGTAACAATCCACTCTGCGATTGTGAACATGGGTCCCACGACGGCTGGTCCACAACCTGTCATATATACATATATACAAAACAGAGAATGATTAAAAGGATGGAATAATCCACTGAGTATGGATTTGATGGTCCTTTCCATGGGCATCTATAGCTACCCATGCATGGGCATTGACGGGAGTCTTGAGGGTCAGGGGTATCTGTCCCACAGTGGGCAAATCTACCAAAACAGGTTGTCCAGGATAATGGAGTGGATTAGCTGGATCTTTGTCCTTTCCCTTCCCAGGCAGAATAGACGGGGGTGTTGGATAAAGTGCCGTAAGTCGGGGGCAACCATTCACTCCCCAGCGGCTATTCACTTTGGTTATGGCATCGGGAAGTCGTGTATTCCATCCGGAATTTTGGGGACGGAGGACACGCTTCAGCAATCCATTCGTCCTTTCCACTATCCCGTTAGCTTGAGGGTAGTAGGGGGTGTGAAATACCCACTGTATTCCCTCACCTTTGGCCCATTCCTGAACCACCCCAGCAGTAAAGTGGCTACCGTTGTCTGATTGGATTGATTGGGGTTTAGGTAAATAACTAAACCATAACTTCAACCCTTTCACTGTGTTGTCCCCAGTTGCCCTCGCAACAGCAGCAGCCCGTGTAAGTCCCGACACTACTTCCACCCCAACAAGAACATACTGCTTCCCGTCTGACTTCTTAAAAGGCCCTATGTAATCAACTTGCCAAGTTTCCCACAGGCCTTTCCCATCCCGTAAGTGGAGAGGGGATTCCTGCAAGGGATGCCTTTCTAATCCGGTACAGCACTGACCTCAAGCAGAGATGATTGTGTTACACAGCTCTCGAGTTCCAGGCCAGCCCCTACTACCGGCTTCCCTGAAAAGGTCTTTAACTCCTGAATGACCACGTCTTACATGTAACCATTCTAGCAGGTGTTCCCACTTTTCTTCTTCAGCTTCTGCAACCATTGCTGCTAAACGGGTTAGCGAATCTACTCGATTATTCCAAATATGGGCTGAGTGTTCTCCCTGTTGATGTGCAGCTACCCACCCCACCCAAAACGTCCCCTGTTTAGCAATTTCTAAAATTTCTTCCCATTTTTCTCTCTGCCACACAGGTACCCGGTTAACTTCCCACTGATTTTGTTCCCAGAAGGGGAGCCATTCAGTACATCCTTTAAATACTGCATATGAATCTGTATAAATGAATACCAGTTCTTTGTTCTCAGCCTCTCTTTTTATCACACTCCAAACTGCGATCAATTCCCCTACCTGAGCACTCCCTTCACCTTCAGTCACTATTTGATCCCCTGAATCAACATGTAAGGCTACTGCCCGGTATTTCCACTCCTTCCCCTCTCTTTTTGAGGATGCATCAGTGAACCATACGTTCTTTAGGTGGGATTCAAATGGGGGAGCAGGTTTTATATAGGGGGGAGGAGGCTCCTGGTCTGGGTGATCAGAGGGTGGATCCTGTATCTGGAGCAGCTTGGGTGTTCCTTCCTCTACCTGGCATGCATGGCAGTAGTGATCTAACTGAGCATACCACTTCCTCACTGTCTCTCTCTGTGCCACCCCCACGGGGGGGGGTGTTCCAGCTAATATTGGTTTCAGAACCTTAAATGGCCCCCTTAAAATAATTGGTTGTTGCCGTATGATTTTCTCAGCTTCCTGTAAAGCTAGGCTAACCACAAAAAGGCCCTTCTCCCAAATTGAGTAATGTTTCTCTGCATCTTTAAAACTGCGCGAGTAAAATCCTATGGGATGAGTCGGACCTTCAGGCCCGCGTTGCCACATATGTATAGATAGTCCATGAATCGCAAAACCCCATTCGATATGGAGTGGATCTGTCAGGTGTATTGGCCCTAAGGCCTGATATACCCCAGCCTCAAAAATTAACAACTTTAAGGCCTCTTCATGAATGGGGGTCCAATCCCAGGTGGCTCTTTTGCGTGTCAAATCATACAAGGGGCGGGCTATTATGGAAAAATCTGGGATGTGTTTTCTCCAGAATACCAGCAGGCCTAGGGCATGTTGTAGCTCCTTCTTATTTCCAGGCATTTTTACTTGTTCAAGGGCAGTTAAGGTTTCGGGGGGAATACATACTGTTCCTCCCCTCCACCAAATGCCTAGGAATTTTACCTCAGAAGAGGGAAGCTGTACCTTTTCTGCTGGGATTTGGAGCCCTAAATTTTCCAAATGATCAATTATTTCAGTTTGGGTCTGTCCTACTGCGGTGGCATCAGGGCCGCCGATCAATATATCATCAATGTGTTGATATATTTTTACCCCCTTGGCTGGGGAAATTCAGGTAAGTTCTTGCACCAACACATAGTGAGCAAGGGTTGGTGAGTGGCAGTATCCCTGGGGGAGACGTGTAAAAGTGAATTGCACGCCCTCCCATGTAAAGGCAAAGCGATCTCTGTCTGTTTCCTGTATAGGAAACATAAAAAACCATATCTTTCACATCAATGGTTGCTAAAATTTGGTGGGCTTGCTTCTGTATAGCCGCAATCAGTTCAGCTATGTTAGGCACTGCAGCTGTCAAGGGGCCTGTGTTGGCATTTAGACGTCGATAGTCAATGGTCAGTCGCCATTTACCATTGGGTTTACGGACTGGCCACACTGGGGAGTTATAAGGTGAGTGAGTTGGGATGATTATCCCTTGTTTCCGCAGCTCAGTTATCACAGGAGTTATTCCCTCTCGGGCCCCTAAGGGAAAAGGGTAGGGTTTGACATTTACAGTTTTTGAAGGGGGCAATTCTGGTGCAGGTTGGAGCAGTCGTACTGAGGCAGCCGGGAGGCCAAACACCCACTCTTTTCCCCCGAGTCCACCCAAGCACGCCCTTTAAGCAGATCAAGCCCCATAATATTTGTTGGTAAAGTCCCTAGGATCATTGGAGTCTCTACTGCAGTTTCATCTCCAGGCAGCCAGCATTTAACCCGAGCTGTCAGTTGGGGACGAGAATTTCCGAACACGTCTGTGACCCAAATTTGTTTTTTATCGGCAACTATTCCACTGCGATTAGCAACATCTATTTGGAGTGCTGACATTTGAGCACCCGTGTCAACTAAGAAAGTAACTGGGATTTTAAGGGGGCCAAGAGGGAAGGTGATAAGCAAATTCCCTTTAGCAGTTTCTGTGAGCCTCCGTAAGTGAATCCACTGGCCGTCCCCCGGCTCACCTACTGGGGACGGCGCCTCTTGTTTCCCAACCCCAGGACAATCAAATCTCCCGCGGGGTTGGTACGTGCCTCAGGGGTCTCTGCCCACATGCTCTCCGGAGTGGACAGCTCACCCCTCGGGGGTGTCTTCTTCTTATCTTTCCACCTCCGGATAAGCTTTTCCAAAGACGCGGTAGGCATTCCATTCATTAAATCTCAGGGAATTCCCTTTTCCATTCCCTCAGCCCACAATAGATTCCTTCTCAACCCTGTGACTCAGGGCGGGGGTGGGCGATTGTCCCGCTGTTCTACTCTCCGTATGGCAGTTCTTGATTTCGTAACCCCTCCCGTGAGATCCATTCTCCTACCATAATTTACCAGTTCCTGGGCTACCTCCCCCCAAGTCATGGAACTTCCTCCCCGGGCCTGTCTCCCACTGCGTGGGGCTAATGTATCCCACAAACGGTCTTGTAATTGTATTGCATACGGTTTCAAGGAATCAGGCAGACCCCGAATCAGGGGAGTGATTCTATCAGGGTTTGCATTCAGCAATATCGGGGAAGGTTGTTTGGGAACTAGGCGCCTGTCGTGCATCAACTGGAGGCAGGCAGCTTTCTGTAAACTTTCAGTTAATTGATTTATATTGGGGGTCTCAATAGCCACCGGGTCTCCTCTTTCCAAGGGGTCTAAGCCTCCTGCCCAATATGCGGCTCACTGGGTTAGTGACCATGGCTCTCTTTGATGATCCATAGTTAAAAATACACCGGGCCCCCAATACCCTTGTGCTTCATCCTCCGAGAGTAAGATTCGATCTCCACCCGTTAATGAAATTCTCCATACATATTCTGTATCCGTCTCCTGAGCTAGCCTACTATATTTCTCCTGAGTCTTTGATAATTCGGCTGCCGAATATGGTACCATTTGGGTGGTGACTTGCGGGGCTGCCCCCGCTTGGCCATTTTCAGTAACTTCAGTTTTAATCAGAGGCCTCATTGCCACTTCCTCATTTTTGGGGTAAAAAGCTCTTCGGCTAATTTCTAGTTCCCCAAATGGGTACTCAGACTTTTGGCTCTGTTTCTCGGCTAACTGTGCCACACTTGTGAATCCTGGTTCACTATCTGGAACAAAGTCAGAGTCTGACCCTTGTTCCTTTTCCTCTAATTCGGACCGTAAAATTTTTTCTCGGTCCAACGCATCCAACAGAGCCATGTGGAGCCGCTGAGTGGTGTTACGTTCAGCGGTCAGTTGACTCTGCAGGGTGTTTATTTGTTCTTGCAGGGATTTAACCATTTAATCACCGGCTTTCCTACTCTCCTGAGCTGCTACTAGTGCTGCTCCCAATATCGCACATACTACAGCTTTTCCTTTTCCTGGTCGCAGCTTTTTCTCTTTAGCCATCATAGTGATTCTTTCTGTTATTGCATTTGGATTTTGCCAGTTATTATAAGCCCAGATCATCCCTGGTGGGGAAGGGCACGCCTTGTACTCCTTTAACTTCTCAACAGTGGGGGAGCAGTCAAGCACCGGCATTTCCCGGGCAGCCATGGCTTGCCACTGCCCGAACCTCTCCCGGCTTATAGCTGAGAGGTCACTTCCCAACTCTCCCCGTGAACCTTCCAACACAAGACTAGATCCTGCCAACTACGCCAATTTAATGTCACGGCCCAACTTTCTGCCCGCAGCGATGCTGCACCCCAGCTATGGGTCATAAACAGATAGTGACAGAGAAGAGGGACGAGTGACTCGGGTTACTGTGCCAATTTATTCATTCAGTAACTGGGCGTACAAGTTCTCATTCAATATCTGGGCATACAAGTTATCATTGAATAACAGTAAGTTCACTAATTGCTAATCCCGCTTTTCAGCAAAAAAGAAGAGAGAAGGAGAGAGAGAGAGAGGAATCAATCATCAGTCCAGGGTCCAGCGTTGGTCCGGCCAACGGGGGTCTCTGGTCAGTGGTCAGGGAGGCCCTCCCGTTGAGTCATGAGGTTCAGAAAGGACCCCCTTGCTTTCTAAAATCCTTCTCAGAGAGGAGTCTAGGTGCGGCTGAGTCCAGTCCTTGGTCAACGGTTTATGTCTAAAGGAGTATATCATGTATACCCTTGGGCTAAATTAAAAGGTGGAGACAGAGGAAAGATAGAGGTAAAGGAAAGATCACCACCCTGGGTTCCAACAATGTCTCTGGTCCAGTTCCATCGGACGGTGGGCACGCGCCCAGACCCTCTGAGTTGTGCTATTTATTGACTAGTCCCACTGCATATGCTAATTACTTCACATACATAGTCTGTTGTTCTCGAACCTTCTCAAAATGAGTTGGGGGGGGTTGAGGGGCAGGGGGGGTTGAGGCTAGTGATTTTGGTGCTCCCCCTCCCCCCCCCCCCATCAGAGATGCAGGGGTGATGCTGCCTCAGGTTTGTCTGTTTTTTAAGCAATTGCTCAAGATAAGGCCCAGAAGAGCGATATCCTGCCTCCAAAAGATCCTCCCTTCCAGCTGCATCTTATCTCGTTAGTGTGATGACATTCTTCACACCAGGTCCTCCTGTGTCCATTGTTGGAGATAATGACTCTTTCAACTTCTCAGTTTCTTCAAGGTCCTTCTTTGCCGAGTGTTTGAAACATTAACTCTTTTAGCCCCTCAGTCTCTTACAAGCTGAAATTTGATTTTACTGCTGCAGGCAAAAATTTGCTCGTATGATTTGTAACTACCTAAATAGCTACCTCTTTTTAACTTCCTGTTTAAGGATTTATGAAGATTTATTCCCTGTCATCTCAGTTTGACAATTTAACCAAAATGGCCGTTTAATTTCCATGTTCCTGCTAATTTCTCTATTTGCTGTGGTTTTAACCTCAGTTTGACTGATTTTTAAGGCTCATTTAGATTAATAATATTAACAGCTATTTAGTCTTAATGGCACTGTGAGTCAGAGCTCACAGAGAATTACCTCTACTTCAAGTCTAATGAATAGGATAATGAGCCTGATTAAAATAATTAAGACTAGTCGAAATGACAATGGTAAGGAACATGGTTAAAAAGACTGCTAGGTAAAAACATTTTCTTGTGTCCCAGATCTCCTTTGTATGTGGTGAG
The DNA here is from genome assembly GCA_009819775.1 of Phoenicopterus ruber ruber. NCBI lineage: Eukaryota > Metazoa > Chordata > Aves > Phoenicopteriformes > Phoenicopteridae > Phoenicopterus > Phoenicopterus ruber. The sequence goes on from CM020247.1 coordinate 26,134,499, forward strand.
GGGAGACTTGGTTCTGACTGTACTGTGGTCTGTGCATATAAACCTGTTTCTTAGGAGAAGAGTGTCCCAAATGGTGGCCTGCAAGGGCATGGCATACAGCTGGCACACACGGCTGTGCTTTCCTAGGAGTTCGGCTAAATGTTTGACAGTAATGGTGATTGGTGTGTAAGTAATACTGAGAATTGACAGTGGAGCAAGGTCCAAAACAGTTTGGAAACTATTGCCTTGGAATGTGTACTGAAAAATAAGGACTGTGATTTATCATTTCCTTCAGAGAAAAATGTTTTAGGCAATTTTGACATGAAACAGTTAGCTGTATCAGATACTGGTGTTTGCTATCGTATCTCTCTCTTCAGCAGATGGTAAAGGCCAGGTACTAATTAAGAAGAAGCAGAAAAAAAGAAAAGAAAAAAGCTTTAGGTTGACAAAATGCTGCATCATGTAATAAATAGCATCTTATTTATTATTTCTGCTAACAATTATGGACTGGAATGAGACCTCTCATAAGGAGTAGATCATGCCTCCATCTGTCTACTGCTGGGTTATTCCCCTTGCGTTTGCAGCAACTAGTTCTGGCCTTGTTAAAGGCAGATCATGGAACAGTTGCATGATTATGACCAAACTTCAAGAGCAGTTTCCCTCCTATGTTGTTATTCGTGAGGATAATGGCTGTTCATGGGGCTGAGACAAGCTAGTCATCCATTTGCAGCTTTTCTAGGTCCTGTTTAGAAAGAGTGCTGTTTTGTTCCTCGATAAACCTCTGCAGAGCTGAACCAGGTTTGAAACGTGAAGGCTAAAATGAACTTTATGAATCAACAGATCAGAGATATTGAGTCTTTGCCAGAGAATATATAAAAAAAAATGAGCACATGAAGGAAGAATGTAAGTTGGTAATGAATAATCAGAAATATTTTTCAGTTGAGGGTTTGATTCAAAGTCCTTTGAAGTTTCTTAATACAAAGACATAAAACCAGTTTTGACTAGCCTTTCACTCCCCTCCCTGACTAGAAGGAGGGTGTGAGTGCAGACCTGGAGCTGCTTTGAGGCATGGAGATACAGTGGTTCTGAGGTGCTACAAAGCTCTTGGGCAGCCCTTTGAGTCAAGTTCCCAGAACTGGGGCAGTGCAAAATTAGATTTGAATACTCTGGGCTGCATTATCAAGTTGCACCAATAAAGAGCATACAGCTGAATCTGGAAGAATACAGCTAAGCTGCAAATACAAAACAACCTCAGTTTCTGTGAGCCTGAAAAATGGAGAGAAGCTAAAACCAAAGAAGGAAGGAAAAGACCGGGCAATCAGTATCAGCTAATAGTGTCAAATGAGACAGTTAAAAAGTAAGGGAAATTCTCTAGGATTGTGCAACAGTTTAAACCATTAAAATCAATCAATGAGGGCATAGATACAGTCAAAGCTGCAAAGTTTTATCTGATAAGATTGAACAGAACAATTTAATTCCTGATGTATACTGATTTGGTGTTACACCAGAGAAGGTTTTGGCCATTTCAGTTAAAAAAGAGGGGGGAGGAAGGAAAAAAAAAAAAAAAATAAAAAAAAAAAAAAGAAAAAGAGAAAAAAAAAAACCTTGGCTCAGAAGAGAAACAGAAATGAAATAATCTGCTGAAAGTTTCTCAGAATCTGTACTGAAATGACATTTTTTTTTTCCATGGGAACAATTAAGTGCTCTAAAACTAGAGTTAAAAATACTTTTCAGTGTTTCTAGTGATTTACCTAACAGACTTTCTTATTCTGGAAGGTATAGAAGCAAATTTCGTTTTATCTCAATAAATTGCAAGCAGATTTGCTTGGTCTTTAAATATATCTTAATTTTCTTGTATGCTGAGCCATGCTTTAAACAGGTAAACAGGTTACTCTTCTCTTTAGAAAGGATGTGGTGGGTTGTTTTGGGTTTTTTTTCCCTTCCCCTCTTGGCTTCCAGAAACAAATCTAATTTTTTTTTCCTGATATTTATGTGTGCATTATTAAGATTGCATGTAAGTGTTTGACTCATTTGGGAAAAACTTGATGTACCAAGAAATATTTATCAGATGTGATGCAGATCTTGATCAAATAAATATTTTTTCCATGTATAGTAAATTGGTTTTGTTAGTATAAAATATGTGCCTTTATTGCATGCAGCTGGCCCTCCTCTAGTTGCCCATGTCTGTGGGCAGTCTTGGTAGCCTCTTCCATGATTTTCCAGTAGTTCCAGGATGGAACACTTGGATTTTTTTTTTTTTTTAAATATCACAATTATTGGATTATTTTCTGTGGCTTAACTAAGTCATTAAAAATACCATGTAGTCTGTATTTATTAACAAAACACGATACCTTAGCTTCCAGTATAACTTTATTTATCTCAAAATATTGGCAAAATGCACGAGTTGTAATTTCCACTGAGTAGCAGTTAGCTTAGACACAGAAATCTAGGTTCACAGTAGCTAGCAATACTAGCTCTGCAAGGAATTCCTAGCTCATATGGTCCTCATGCCCCACCAGTTTCCTCATAGGCTTTAAAGGTATAAATAGAGAGACACTGGCATATCTCTCTTCCTGCCCTTCCAGGTTTCCAGAAGGGATGACTCCTACTGTGCTTTGTTGCTATAGAAAGGTCTGGCTCAGGGTTTGGCAGCTCAAAAGACTGTATAGGAAAACATGTATAGGAAAAGACGGTATAGGAAAACAAAGATGATCAGAGGGCTGGAGCACCTCTCCTATGAAGACAGGCTGAGAGAATTGGGGTTGTTCAGCCTGGAGAAGAGAAGGCTGCGGGGAGGCCTTACAGCAGCCTTCCAATACCTAAAGGGGGCCTACAAGAAAGCTGGAGAGGGACTTCTTACAAGGGCATGTAGTGATAGGACAAGGGGTAATGGCTTTAAACTGAAAGAGGGTAGATTTAGATTAGATATAAGGAAGAAATTCTTCACTGTGAGGGTGGTGAGGCACTGGAACAGGTTGCCCAGAGAAGTTGTGGATGCCCCATCCCTGGAAGTGTTCAAGGCCAGGTTGGATGGGGCTTTGAGCAACCTGGTCTAGCAGAAGGTGTCCCTGCCCATGGCAGGGGGGTTGGAACTAGATGATCTTCAAGGTCCCTTCCAACCCAAACCATTCTATGATTCTATGTATTTGGCGGGGATTAAAAATGACTATCAGTCTCTCTTTCCAAAAGAGAAGGGAGCAACCTAATGGCATTGATGGATAAGACCTCAGTATCCAAGTTACTTTGGCTGGAGGTCCTACATGAACTCCAAACACTGGATGATTTGAGAAAAGACATGTTCTTTCTTCAGTGTTGTTAATGGCAATCTCCCTCCTGCCTTGTTACTGAGTATGGGATAAAATGCCACATTTCTGAAGTGTTATAATACCACAGGATGATAAAAATTTAAACCTATCAATCAGACTGGAAATTCAGAGTAAAAACACTTCTATTTAGACTCCTACTTGAAATTCTGCGTTTTCTTCAGTGCAATTTTTCTGTCTTATAATTCTCCATCATCTTTCCATGCTGTACTGCAGGGCTGGAATCTGTTTCTAGCCAGTAAGGAGTTTAATAAAAGTAAGAGGAAGGTGTTTACAGGAAAGAATAGAATAGTTCAGTTGTAAGGGACCTACAGCGATCATCTAGTCCAACTGCCTGACCACTTCAGGGCTGACCAAAAGTTAAAGCATATTGTTAAGGGCATTGTCCACCTCTCTAGGAAGCCTGTTCCAGTGTTTGACCACCCTCTCAGTAAAGAAATGCTTCCTAATGTCAAGTCTGAACCTCCCCTGATGCAGCTTTGAACCATTCCCATGTGTCCTTTCACTGGGTATTGGGGAGAAGAGATCAGCACCTCCCTCTCCACTTCCCCTCCTCAGGAAGCTGTAGAGAGCAATGAGGTCGCTCCTCAGCCTTCTTTTCTCCAGAGTCCTTAGCCACTCCTCATAGGACATTCCTTCCAGCCCTTTCACCAGCTTTGTTGCCCTCCTCTGGACACATTCAAGGATTGTAACAGGCTTCTTAAATTGCGGGGCCCAGAACTGCACACAATACTCAAGGTGAGGCTGCACCAACGCTAAAGACAGAGGGATAATCACCTCTTTTGACTGGCTGGTTATGCTGTGTTTGATGCACCCCAGGATGCAGTTTGCCCTCTTGGCTGCCAGGGCACACTGCTGACTCATATTGAGCTTACCAGCAATAAGCACCCCCAGATCCCTTTCTGCAGGTCTGCTCGCCAGTCACTCCTCTCCCAATTTATACTTGTGCCTGGTGTTACTCCATCCCAGGTGCAGAATCTGGCATTTGTTCTTGTTAAATTTCATCCCATTAATTGATTGCCCAATGCTCCAATCTATCTAGATCCCTCTGCAAGGCCTCTTGTCCCTTGAGAGAGTCAACAGCACCTCCCAGTTTAGTATCATCAGCAAACTTGCTAACGGGGCATTCAACTCCTGCATCCAGATCATTGAGAAAAATATTGAGCAGAACCGGCCCTAGGATTGAGCCCTGAGGAACACAGCTGGTGACTGGTCACCAGCCAGATGTAGCCCCATTCACTACAACCCTTTGAGCCCTGCTGTCCAGCCAGTTCTTCATCCAGCACACCATGTGCCTGCTCATCCTACAATTGGACAATTTGTCCAGAAGGATGCTGTGAGGGACAGTATCAAAAGCCTTACTAAAATCCAGAAAAACTACATCCACCGCCTTCCCTTCATCCACTAGGCGGGTGACCTTATCATAGAAGGATATCAAATTAGTTAAACAGGACTTTCCTTTTGTGAACCCGTGTTGACTGTGCCTGATGATTGCGTTGTCCTTTAAATGCCTTTCAATAGCACCCAGTATGACCTTCTCCATAATTTTTCCAGGTACTGAGGCTAGACTAACAGGTCTGTAGTTTCCCTCACACCCTTCTTGTAAACTGGGATAACGTTGGCCAGCTTCCAGTCAGCAGGGACCTCCCCAGACTCCCAAGACCTTTGGCAGATGATCGAGAGGGGTCCTGCTGTAACATCCACTAGCTCCTTCAGTACTCTGGGATGAATCCCATCAAGCCCCGTGAACATTCAACTGATACAGCTGGTCCCTTACAATTTCAGTGTCCACAAATGGAAAGTCACTGCTCCCACAGTCATGGTCCTCTGACTCAGAGGACTGGGCAGCCCAAGGTCTATCAGTATTATTAAAGACTGAGGCAAAAAAAAAAAAAAGCATTGAATGCCTCTGCTTTTTCTTCATCCCTATTAGTCAGGTGACCATCTTCAACAAGTATTGGTCCAATGTTTTCCTTAGACCTCCTCTTGCTATTAATGTACTTAAAAAAGCCTTTCTTGTTGTCTGACACAACATTGGCCAGTTTCAACTCTAATTGAGCTTTAGCTTTTCATGTCTTCTCCCTGCATATACGAACCACAGCTCTGTAATCTTCCTGCGAAGCCTGACCTTGCTTCCAGAGATCACACAATTTCTTTTTCCTCTTGAGGTCCAAGAGGAGTTCCCTGTTCAGCCAAGCTGGTCTTCTGCCCCGCTTGCTTGACTTTCGACACAATGGGATTGCCTGCTCCTGTGCTTTTAAAAGGTGGTTCTTAAAAACAGACCAGCACTCATGGACCCCTAAGCCCTCAAAAGCAGATTCTTAGGGGACACTGCTAAGTAGCTCCCTGAATAGCTTAAAGTTTCCTCTCTTGAAATCCAGGGTAGCAACTCTGCTGTCCTTTTTTTCTCATTACACTGAAAATTTTAAACTCAGCCATTTTGTGATCACTGTGGCCAAGACAGCCACCTACCGTCACATCTCCCACGAGTCCTTCTCTATTCACAAATAGCAAGTCTAGGAGGGCATCTTTCCTAGTTGGCTCCCTGAGTACTTGTGACAAGAAATTATCTTGCACAAACTTTAACAATTGTCCAGTCTTGCTTGTCACAGCAGTATGGTATTCCCAGATGATGTCTGGGAAGTTGAAATCTCTCATAAGGACAAGGGCTACCGATCCAGAGATTTCTCCTAATTGCCTACAGAATAACTCATCAGTGCTGTCATCCTGACTGGACGATTGATAGTAGATACCCATTACGACATCTGCTTTTTTTCCATCCCCTTAATCCTCACCCAGAGACTCTCGACTACATCATCCCTAACTGTAAGGGCTGTGCAGCCAAACCTCTCCCTTACATACAGTGCCGCTCCTCCACCTTGCCTATCCCTCCTGAACAGCCTGTAGCCCTCCATCCAAGGACTCCAATTGTGGGACTCATTCCACCAAGTCTCACTAATACCAATGATGTCATAGCTCTGGGAACGGACCAAGGCTTCCAGTTCATCCTGTTTGTTTCTCATACCATGTGTGTTGGTGTACAAGCATTTTGGATGTGTTCCTGAACCTTCTGTGCTCCCAGGAGCAGCGTGAATGTTCCCACTAGCACTGCCACCCTCAGGGGATGCCATGCCAACCCTTGGTTTACCTTCAGCTCTCCTAATGGTATCCCCTTCCCTCATCAATTCTAGTTTAAAGCCCTCTCGATCAGTCCTGCCAGCTTATGAGCAAAGACTTGTTTCCCCCATTGGGACAGGTGGATCCCATCAGGCCCCAGCATACTTTGTGTTTCAAAGACTATCCAGTGGTTATAAAAGCCAAAGTTCTGGCAGAGGTACCAGTCCTGGAGAGAGGCATTGATGTCTTGGGCTCATCTGTTTAGAATCATAGAATTGTTTTGGTTGGAAGAGACCTCCAAGATCATCGAGTCCAACCGTTAACCTATCACTACCAAGTCCACCACTAAACCATGTCCCTAAGTGCCACATCCACACGTCTTCTAAATACCTCCAGGGATGGTGACTCCACCACCTCCCTGGGCAGCCTGTTCCAGTTCCTGATAACCCTTTCTGTGAAGAAATTTTTCCGAATATCCAATCTAAACCTCCCCTGGCACAACTTGAGGCCATTTCCTCTTGTCCTATTGCCTGTTACTTGGGAGAAGAGACCGACCCCCATCTCTCTACAGCCTCCTTTCAGGTAGTTGTAGAGAGCGATAAGGTCTCCCCTCAGCCTCCTTTTCTCCAGGCTAAACATCCCCAGTTCCCTCAGCCGCTCCTCATAGGACTTGTGCTCTAGACCCTTCAGCAGCTTTGTTGCCCTTCTCTGGACATGCTCCAGCACCTCAATGTCTTTCTTGTAGTGAGGGGCCCAAAAGTGAACACAGTACTCGAGGTATGGCCTCACCAGGGCCGAGTACAGTGGGACGATCACTTCCCTACTCCTGCTGGCCACACTATTTCTGATACAAGCCAGGATGCCATTGGCCTTCTTGGCCACCTGGGCACACTGCTGGCTCATATTCAGCCAGCTGTTGACCAACACCCCCAGGTCCTTTTTCACTGGGCAACTTTCCAGCCACTCCCCCCCAAGCCTGTAGCGCTGCCTGGGGTTGTTGTGACCCAAGTGCAGGACCTGGCACTTGGCCTTGTTGAATCTCATACAGTTGGCCTCAGCCCATCGATCCAGCCTGTCCAGATCCCTCTGTAGCACCTTTCTACCCTCAAGCAGATCAACCCTCCCACCCAACTTGGTGTCATCTGCAAACTTACTGAGGGTGCACTCGATCCCCTCATCCAGGTCATTGATAAAGATGTTAAACAGAACTGGCCCCAGTACTGAGCCCTGGGGAACACCACTTGTGACCGGCCGCCAACTGGATTGAACTCCATTCACCACAACACTTTGGGCCTGGCCATCCAGCCAGTTTTTTACCCAGTGCAGAGTATGCCCATCCAAACCATGGGTAGCCAGTTTCTCCAGGAGGATGCTGTGGGAGACAGTGTCAAAGGCTTTACTAAAGTCCAGGTACACAACGTCCACAGCCTTTCCCTCATCCACTAAGCGGGTCACCATGTCGTAGAAGGGGAGATCAGGTTGGTCAGGCAGGACCTGCCTTTCATAAACCCATGCTGACTGGGCCTGATCGCCCGGTTGTCCCGTACGTGCCATGTGATGGCACTCAAGATGATCTGTTCCATAACCTTCCTGGGCACTGATGTCAGACTGACAGGCCTGTAGTTCCCCGGATCCTCCTTCTGGCCCTTCTTGTAGATGGGTGTCACATTTGCTAACCTCCAGTCAACTGGGACCTCCCCGGTTAGGCAGGACTGCTGGTAAATGATGGAAAGTGGCTTGGTGAGCCCTTCTGCCAGCTCTTTCAGCACCCTTGGGTGGATCCCATCCGGCCCCATAGACTTGTGTGTGTCTAGGTGGCGTAGCAGGTCACTGACCATTTCCCCTTGGATTACAGGGGCTTCATTCTGCTCCCCTTCCCCATCTTCCTGCTCAGGGGGCTGGGGCTGGGTGCCCAGAGAACAACTTCCCTTGCTGTTAAAGACTGAGGCAAAGAAGGCATTAAGCACCTCAGCCTTTTCCTCTTCCCTTGACGCTATGTTTCCCCTCCACATCCAATAAAGGAGGGAGATTCTCCTTCGCCCTCTTTTTGTTGCTAATGTATTTCTAGAAACACTTTTTGTTGTCTTTCACAGCAGTAGCCAGACTAAGTTCTAGTTGGGTTTTGGCCCTTCTGATTTTCTCCCTGCCTAATCTCACAACATCCTTGTAGTCCTCTTGAGTTGCCTGCCCCTTCCTCCAAAGGTTATAGACTCTCCTTTTTTTCCTAAGTTCCAGTGAAAGTTCTCTGTTCAGCCAGGCTGGTCTTCTTCCCCACTGGCTCATCTTTTGGCTCATGGGGACGGCCTGCTCCTGCGCCTTTAAGATTTCCCTTTTGAAGAACGTCCAGCCTTCCTGGACTCCTTTGCCCTCCAGGACTTCCTCCCAAGGCTCCCTTCCAATGTCTCTCCCCATTACTGGGAGGATTGAGGAAAACACTACCTGTGCTCCTGAATCTTTTAGCATTCTTTCCAGGGCCCTGAAATCTCTCTTGATCGACCTTGGACTTCTTGTTGCGACATCATTAGTGCCCACATGAAGGAGCAGGAGTGGTTAATAGTCTGAAGGCTGTACTAAGTTCATCAGTCGTCTGGTGACATCCCTAATTTGGGCCCCAGGGAGGCAGCAAACTTCCCTGAAAAGAGGGTCTAGTCTGCAAATGGGTGCTTCCATTCCCCTCAGGAGGGAGTCACTGATGACCATAACTCGCTGTTGTTTCTTCTCGGCACTGGTCTTAATGCAGGTCTTGTTGTGAGGAGTTGGTTGATCTGACCTTGGTGAGAGTACTTGCATAGGTTCCTCCTCTTCTATCTCATAGTGCACTTCGTCTACCATACCCAGGGCCTCGTACCTATTCTGTAAAGGTAGCTGAAAGGGTAAGGAGGGGTTCCTCTTACAGCTCTGTGTAGTAACCTGCTTCCACTCCTTCCTATCCTTCATAACGCTGCCTTCCTCATGGTGCAAAACAGAACCTGGACCTACCTTAGTAGTGGCCATGCTGAGTTGGCTTGTGTCTACCAGAGATGGCAGAGCACAGCTCCATTGGTTGATCTCCATCTCCGACTCTTGGATGCTCCTCAGTCTGCCTACCTCCTCCTGAAGCTTGGCCACCAGGCAGAGCGGTTCATCTACCTGGTCACACCTCCCACAGGTGTGCTTGCTATCATCCTCCATCTCCAGGAATATCCTTGCACGCACCCCGCAGACTGAAGCCTGTGTGATCACATGCTTTGACAGGATCTCTGTCTGTGTGGCTGCATTGGTTCTACTGGGTGCTAGAAGCTCAGGAAAGGGCCCATCTCCTGCCTTTTATTTGGCCTCTCAACATTGCATAGGAGCTGCAAGGCAAGCTGGGATAGGCAGTGACTGGCTTTGAAAGTGCAGATATAGAGTTATAGCTGATCATATAGAGAACAATGTGCAGGTGATGTAATCTATAAAGATTACAGGAAGGAAGCAGCAGAAACTTTGCCAACCATCATGGCTGTCTTCCATTTACTTATTTCTGCTTCTATTTTTTCTTCTTTTCTATGTGTCTGAAATTACTAAAGGTGATTCCAGGAAATAGTAGGGATGATGGAGGTTTTTCTTTAAAAATAGTGATGCACTCGCTATAATTGCATTAGTGTTTTTGATAGGTACAGGTGTCGAGGACTTAGTGCTTCCTCATTTCGGCAGCATGTTTAGCACATATGTTATGCTGTAGATGTCATTTTCCATGTTGGAGTCCTCTTCCTTATGTGAGAATGATAGGGTGGCTGTGGTTTCCTGAGGCTTCTTTTCTGCCTCTAGGATTAGAGCTGTAATTCAGATGATCAGCATCCAGACACTATACTGACAGCCTTTTTTCTAGCACACTAGCATGGACAATATGGAAAAATCTGTAATGATAAAAACCACTTCGTAATCTTACTTGCTGCTTAGTCATTCAGCATGTATAGCCCTGAACAGCACAATACAAATAGAAATTAATAGAGAAAGCAGAAAATATCACAGAATCACAGAACGGTAGGGGTTGGAAGGGACCTCTGGAGATCATCTAGTCCAACCCCCCTGCCAGAGCAGGTTTACCTAAAGCAGGCTGCATAGGACTGCGTCCAGGTGGGTTTTGAACATCTCCAGAGAAGGAGACTCCACAACCTCCCTGGGCAGCCTGTTCCAGTGCTCTGTCACCTTCAAAGTATAGAAGTTTTTCCTCATGTTCAGGTGGAACTTCCTATGTTCCAGTTTGTGCCTGTTCTCCCTTGTCCTGTCGCTGGGCATCACTGAAAAGAGTCTGGCCCCATCCTCTTGACACCCGCCCTTGAGATATTTATAAGCATTGATGAGGTCCCCTCTCAGTCTTCTCTTCCTCAGGCTGAACAGCCCCAGCTCCCTCAGCCTTTCCCCATAGGAGAGATGCTCCAGTCCCCTAATCATCTCTGTAGCCCTCCGCTGGACTCTCTCCAGTAGTTCCTCATCTTTCTTGAACTGGGGAGCCCAGAACTGGACACAGTACTCCAGATGGTGCCTCACTAGGGCAGAGTAGAGGGGGAGGATAACCTCCCTCGACCTGCTGGCCACACTCTTCTTAATGCACCCCAGGATGCCGTTGGCCTTCCTAGCCTCAAGGGCACATTGTTGGCTCATGGTGAATTTGTTGTCTACCAGGACTCCCAGGTCCTTCTCCACAGAGCTGCTTTCCAGCAGGTCAACCCCTAACCTGTACCGGTGCATGGGGTTATTCCTCCCCAGGTGCAGGACCCTGCACTTGCCCTTGTTGAGCCTCACGAGGTTCCTCTCTGCTCAACACTCTAGCCTGTCCAGGTCTCGCTGAATGGCAGCACAGCCTTCTGGTGTATCAGCCAGTCCTCCCAGTTTTGTATCATCAGCAAACTTGCTGAGGGTACACTCTGTCCCTTCATCCAGGTCATTGATGAATAAATTGAACAAGACTGGGCCCAGTACTGACCCCTGGGGAACACCACTAGCTGCAGGCCTCCAACTAGACTCTGTGCCACTGATCACCACCCTCTGAGCTCTGCCATTCAGCCAGTTCTCAATCCACCTCACTGTCCACTCGTCCAGCCCACACTTCCTGAGCTTACCTATGAGGATGTTGTGGGAGACAGTGTCAAAAGCCTTGCTGAAATCAAGGTGGACAACATCCACCGCTCTCCCCTCATCCACCCAGTCAGTCATGCCATCATAGAAGGCTATCAGATTGGTCAAGCATGATTTCCCCTTGGTGAATCCATGTTGACTACTCCTGATCATGTTCTTTTCCTCTACATGCTTAGAGATGACCTCCAGAATGAGGTACTCCACTTTGTAATCTTACTTGCTGCTTAGTCATTCGGCATGGATAGCCCTGAACAGAACAATACAAATAGAAATTAATAGAGAAAGAAAAAAATATCACCACTTGTGAAACTGAAAAAGGGGAAAAAAAAAAGTCCCTTTTATAACATGTTTACAAAACTATCAATGAAGCATTTCAGCTTAACTAGTCTAAGTTTCTTTCTACGAAATCGGAGTTTTTCCAGGAGTATATGGGTGCCCAGAAAAAGTTCCTTACTGGGCCAGTGAAGTGCTTTTAGATAATTATGATAAAAATAATAGCAGATTCCCAGCAGTTTGGTGAACCCAGCATGTGACTTCTCTGTATTGCCAACAGTAAAACTGCTGACTGGAAACTTGCCTGTTTACTACTGTGAATGGGAACAACTTATTTCTATTTAATGTTGTTTAATAAATATATGTTCATTTGTTGCCATAATAAAATGCTGTAGAAGTCCCAGTTGTAGGATTTGCTTTATGCAGTGTGTTCTGTGCCACCTGCTGCGCTTGCTTGATTGGATGCCATGCTTCCATTCAGGACTTCCCCCTTGTAACTACCAATGTGTGAACAGTAAAGCTTTTCCAAGTGCTCTTATTTACAGTCCTGGAAAATGGATGGAGATCAACACACAAGGTCATGAAGTGCCTAGGGAAAACAGTAGCACTTATTTCGAGAAACATCATAGAGGCGTGTCTTCTTACTCACTCACAAACTGCATGTGACATTGTCTTTTAAAATGCATTCTCTGCTCTATCCAGAGCTGGTTAGGAATTCAAGGTACGTGCCTTTCATGGACCTGTATTGGATTTGCGTGGCAAGGTTTTGGTAGCAGGGGGGCTACAGGGGTGGCTTCTGTGAGAAGATGCCAGAAGCTTCCACTATGTCCAATAGAGCCAATGCCAGCCGGCTCCAAGATGGACCCGCCACTGGCCAAGGCTGAGCCAATCAAAGACAGTGGTAGCACCTCTGGGATAACATGTTTAAGAAGGGGGGAAAAAACCTGCTGTGGAATAGCAGCTGGGAGAGAGGAGTGTGAATATGTGAGAGCAACAACTCTGCAGACACCAAGGTCAGTGGAGAAGGAGGGGGAGGAGGTGCTCCAGGCGCCGGAGCAGAGATTCCCCTGCAGCCTGTGGTGAAGACCATGGTGAGGCAGGCTGTCCCCCTGCAGCCCATGGAGGTTAATGGTGGAGCAGATACCCACCTGCAGCCTGTGGAGGACCCCACGCTGGAGCAGGTGGATGCACCCAAAGGAGGCTGTGACCCCATGGAGAACCCGTGCTGGAGCAGGCTCCTGGCAGGACCTGTGGCCCTGTGGAGAGAGGAGCCCACGCTGGAGCAGGATTGCTGGCAGGACTTGTGACCCCACGGGGGACCCACACTGGAGCAGTCTGTTCCTGAAAGACTGCACCCCGTGGAAGGGACCCATGATGGAGCAGTTTGTGAAGAACTGCAGCCTGTGGGTAGGATTCATGTTGGAGAAGTCCATGGAGGACTGTCTCCCGTGGAGGGACCCCACGCTGGGGCAGGGGAAGAATGTGAGGAGTCTTCCCCCGAGGAGGAAAGAGTGGCAGAGGCAATGTGTGATGAACTGACCGCAACCCCCATTCCCCGTCCCCCTGCGCCGCTGGTGTGGGGGAGGAGGTAGTGAAAATTGGGAGTAAAGTTAAGCCCTGGAAGAAGGTAGGGGTGAGGGGAAGGTGTTTTTAAGATTTGGTTTTATTTCTCATTGTCCTACTCTGATTTGATTGGCAATAAATTAAATTAATTTTTTCCCCAAGTCAAGTCTGGTTTGCCTGTGACGGTAATTGCTGAGTGATCTCTCCCTGTCCTTATCTCAACCCACGAGCCTTTTGTTATATCTTCTCTCCCCTGTCCAGTTGAGGAGGGGGAGTGATAGAGCGGCTTTGGTGGGCACCTGGCGTCCAGCCAGGGTTGACCTGCCACAGGAGCTGAGTTGTTCATATGCTCTGTATAGCAATGATTTTAATTGGCTTGAAACGACAGAGTATTTGGTAGTTGGTTTGTATTTCATAAAAAGATACATATGCCTAAAAGAGTTGACTAATTGTGTGGTTGAATGGAATGAGAGGAGTAAATAAATGTTCTCCCAGCATGGGCTATCCCACTGAAGGAAATATAGCAGAAAGCCAAGGGTCTGGGTTTTGTGGTTTTAGAGGAATAAATCTTACCCAGAAAAATAATCATACTGACTTCAATGGAGTAGCAACACATGTAACTGTATTGCTCTTAAAGGAGTAACAAAATCAGACCCAAAGTGTATACCTGCTTACTCAGGGATAGGGGTCAGATGATTATCTCTGATTCTGCCTCTCCCTGTTCTTTTGACGTCCCTGATTCATCCTCATCTTTCATTAGGTGAACTGATTTCTTCGTGCTTTTCTTCTTTTGTATAGGGGTGACTGATACCTGCATGGGTTCATCTGCAGTACCTGTCGCTGGGGTTTGAGTAGCCACAGTGCTCGTAGTGGGGGTTGGGGTAGCCACTGTGCCCGTGGCAGGGGCTGGGGCGGCCACGGCTGCCCCTGTGGCACGCAAAGGGCCCAGCTAGCTCAGTTGGTAGAGCATGAGATTCTTAATATCAGGGTAGTGTGTTCGAGCTCCACGTTGAGCGCCAAAAAGGACTGTCGTGGTTTAACCCCAGCTGGTAACCAAATACAATGCAGCTGCTTGCTCGCTCCCCCCCCCCCCAGTGGGGTGGGGAGGAGAATCGGAAAGAAAGGAAAACTCATGGGTTGAGATAAAAACAGTTCACCAGGTCAGCAAAGAAAAAGATAATAATAATTATATTATATATTAATAATGATAATAATAATAAAAAAATTTAATGATAATAGAATATATAAAACGAATTATGCACAATTTCTCACCACCCGACAACCTGATGACCAATACAGCCCATCCCAAGCAGAAATCACAGAACAGCAGTATTCCCCAGCAGCGATCTTGGAACTGCAAGTTCCAGAGAGAGTGAGTGTGGGAACGAACAGCCAAACGAAAGCATGAATGAACGAAAAGGCCCCCAGCCCACTGGCTGGCCCCCACTTATACTGTGCATGACATCTATGGTATGGAATACTCTCTTTGGCCAGTTTGGGTCAACTATTCTGGCTATACCCCTCCCATGTTTTTGCACCTGCACATTAGCAAAACCTGGGAAACTGGAAGACGTCCTTGATCGCTTAGCAGCAACTAATAACATCAGTGTATTATCAACATTCTTCACATACTAAATCCATACTAAATCCAAACCACAGTAGCTACTGGAGAGAAAATTAGCTCCATCCTGGCCCAAACCAGGACATTACCTAAAGAGGCATTGTCTAAAGCAGCCACAACAGGAAAAAAAACCTACTTACTAGAAAAATGAAAAGAGGTTGCTTTATTCCTAAATTAAGATATAAGTGTATCAGTCAAAGGTGTCAGACCTGAGAGACTGTGTTCTTGCAGGATTCAGCTGGTTTAGAGGAGCTATGCTGATCACTGGCCATGGTTATGTCTCCATATGGTAGATGCTACATTAAAACTTACAATGGGTCATACACAGAATATATCAAGATTTGAGTGCATGTAAATGATACATGGATTGGACAAAATGGACGTTTTCATAATCCCTAACATGGGAAGAATTTCTTAATGTGAGAGGAGTACCATTGCACCAAACACAGTTTGAACAGAGCTATGTTAAGCCAAATGGCACTATAATATGGACCCAATGACCTCCCTGAAATGCTGTTGCGGAGGTTTTGGGGCAAGGCTGGCTCAGGACTTGGCTGTTGCTGCTCCAGAAAGGTTATTCCCACCAGGGGCAGAGATGGATGTTTTTGGACTGCTGATCCAGTTGCTGTGGGAGTGACTTGCAGGTACCTGGTGTGAGGGGAGAGGCCCAGCACTCAGCAGTGGCTGCCCCTCATGCTCTCACCTCTCCCTTCACCCTGGCTGACTGCAGGTACAGACCAAAGGAGCAAAAGGACCATGGTCACTCTGCTGCTGCTGGAGGTGTGTTGCAACAGTTAGCTGTCTATTCTGCCTGTAGCTGGGGCTGATCTTGCTCACTGCTGCTATAGGTGTGTGAAATGGATGATGAGTGCATATAGTATTTCACAGAGCCCATTTGCTAACCAGTGCAGCATAAGCCCCTTCTGCTGGAGAAAGACTGCGGCCCTGGCTCTGCGGAAGGTTTATTTGTCTGTCTGGATCTCAGTCAGACAGATGCTTGTTTGCTAGCTGGACAAATTTTCTGTCTGTAAAATTCTGCATGAAGGATATTGTGAAGAAAACAATCTGCTGCCATTCTCTCCTATACCAGTATTTCAATGAGTAATGCTGCCTTGACTTGTCTTGTGTTCAGTGATACATTCCTCTATGCTATGTGCATTCCTGTTGCTTAGTATCATTTGTTTTTATTTTGGTCTTTCTAGGAGAGGCTGTGCAGAGATAGGGCCCAATCTGTCTTCCTCTGAAGTCTGAGAAAATATTGACCTTGAACCAGCAAAGCACTTACAATCCAATAATGCTCCTATAAAATTCAATGGCAAACTCCCACTCACTTCAGCAGTGCAGCCCAAAGTGCTGGGATTACTCAGTTGCTTAAAGTTATGCGTGTGCCTGAGTGTTTTGCTGTTTGGAGCCCTAACCAATAAAAGCAGGTCTGGAAAATGGGATTTCCATGGAGAAGGCTGCTAAATATTGATCATCAAATATTTTCTCTATCAATCAAAGCTAAAAATTAGAACAGCAATGACCTTTTGTGCCCAGGCAGCATTGGTACTTGGCACAAAGACTCAGCCTTTTTGATCCACCTGGGGCAAAGTTCCAAGTTGCAATGGTGGTGTCTAATGGTTTTGATATCCAAAAGAAATGAATTGTGGGATATTTCAGGAACTGAATGGAAATGTGAACTGCAAAATTCTTTCCTGAACCTGAAATTCAAAATAATTGTCTACTTTCCATATACACTTACTATAACAAATTGAAATTTTGGACAGTGATACAATTATTGTATATAACTGTAGTACCTCCTACTCCATATCTGATGAATGACTGCAGCTACCACTTGAAGTGAGGCCCTTGACTCCTGAGCTGTTGAAAACTATGCCTGTAAAATCTGAGACTACCAAAAAGTAGTGCTTTAAAGAAAGTGCAGGATGTTCTTATATTCATCAGATCCCTTTCAGCAACTGTTCCACTTTGCATTCTGACCACAGACAATATGTATTTATAAAAAGGGAGTGAAAAAGATCAGCATAAACAAATACGCCTAATCCCTAATAAAAGGACTGACAAAAATAAAAATCTACCAATAAAAGTAAAGAAAAAAAAAAGTTGCAAGGTTGATGCCATCATTTGCTTGCATAACACCACCACTACAACTCTGCATATATACTTTGCCTTTTCAATGCAAATGCTGAACTGCAGCCCTTGGAAATATAATTTCATATGAGTAAGTAATATACTCCACTGTGCTGGCAGGTAGCTGCCAGACAGGAACTGTGGCTTCGGGTCCTAGATGTATTACTGTTTTGCTGTCTGACAGGTAGGGTGCTGAACTTTCCACTCAAGTGAAAACTGTGCTGTGCTGGTTTTGGCTGGGGGAGAGTTAATTTTCCTCACAGTAGCCTGGTAAGGGGCTATGTTTTGGATTTGTGCTGGAAACAGTGTTGATAATACAGGGATGTTTTCGTTATTGCTGAGCAGTGCTTACACAGAGCCAAGGCCTTTTCTACTTCTCACACCGCCCCACCAGCAAGTAGGCTGGGGATGCACAAGTAGTTGGGAGGGGACACAGCTGGGACAGCTGACCCCAACTGACCAAAGGGATATCCCATACCATATGATGTCATGCTTAGCATATAAAGCTGGGGGAAGAAGAAGGAAGGGGGGGATGTTTGGAGTGATGGTGTTTTGTCTTCCCAAGTAACCATTATGTGTGATGGAGCCCTGCTTTCCTGGAGATGGCTGAACACCTGTCTGCCGATGGGAAGTAGTGGATGAATTCCTTGTTTTGCTTTGCTTGCGTGCATGGCTTTTGCTTTACCTATTAAATTGTCTTTATCTCAACCCATGAGTTTTCTCACTTTTACCCTTCTGATTCTCTCCCCCATCCCACTAGGGGGGGAGTGAGCGAGCAGCTGAGCGGTACTTAGTTGCTGGCTGGGGTTAAACCATGACACGTGCTCAGCTGTCCCAGGCTGTAGTCTGTCTGTCTTTGCTATGGCTGACGTTTCTTGGTGCTCAGGTAGCAGTTCCTTGAAGCATCTGCTCAGACCAAGAGATGCCAGGTATATGATGCTGCACTGTATGAGTGCTTTCACTCCAGTCAGCTTTTGTACTTTAAAAGCCTGAATGTAGCCCATTAAGATCAAATTCAGTTGACTTTTGATGTTGTTATTTCATTCTGTTTGCAATCACAAGATGCAAACAGTGTGTTACTAATACAGTGAGGCAAGTACTATACTGGTCTAATACAGTGTTTACAATTTACTGTGTAAATTGATAAAATAGCACCTTGCTCTAGAACAGTGATTTTCAACCTGTACTTCACAGACCCCTGGGGAACATGTCAGTTCTGAAAGCTCTGCAAAAGCAAGCCTTCTGTTGGGGACTCTAAATTAGTGCTCAGGAGATAATACTGAGTAGTAGCAGGTGTTTTCACAAGAGAGAACTTCATGCTGCGTTTATGAGAAGTACTGCCTTTCCCAGATGCCTGTCTAGCAAATCTACAGACTTTGCAACAATAAATCTATGTTGGCGAACTTTTTTGATGTTGTGTGTGTGTATACCTTATAAAACAAAATGAATTCTACAACAGCAAATGCATTTTTATGGAATGTTTAGGGAAGTAAAGACAAAAGCAAAGTGTTTGTTAAGAGGAGAGGCAGTGGGTTTTACTGCACCAGCTCTTCTACATTTGCTTCCTTTGTATCTCCTTGTCTGTTAAGGGGATAACACAGCTCAGGGGAACCCAAGGGACTTCCCCATCACAGGGGCTGCATTCTTAAAGGCAAAGAAAGCCCTGTACATAAATTACATGTGCTAATATACTGTTCATCCCACACTCCCCATGACATCCATAATCACCCAGCAGGACTCAGCATGTGTTTCAAGTGAACACGAACCACCCTTATTTAAATCAACATAAGTCACTTTGCACTGTCTTGGTATTGACACTCACCCCATCATACTGCATGACAGTGAACAGCTGACAGAATAAATCAGGGATCCTGGACATGACAAGAACTCACTTGAACTTACTTGACTTGACCTATTATATTTTGTTGGCGCGGGAGGAGAGTAGACTTTCTCTACTAAAGTAATCATATTCTCACTAATTTTTATTTGTCCTATTCAGAGCATGCTGTTGTGTGTGCATGGAGTAAGGGGATTTGTGAGGGAGGAAATACCTTTTCCTTCTTGAAGATTATTCTAGGAAACCGCAATATGAATCTTTATTCAGTAGAGAAGTATTTGTCCTGTGAAACATGTTAATAGAAAAAAATCTTGTATAAACTGAATTAGAGGGAGAGTGAGAAAGGTTCAGTGCTTTATTCCTGAACTTGATCATTATTCTGCATGGGAGAGACTGGGGAAATGTAAATTTTAATGACTATGTTTCTGCAAATTATCACAGGGGCATTAATTTTGCATGCTAATCAGAAAATAATAACAATAATCTACTGCAACAGGACTAGAAAACAGGACAAATTTCTCAAGCTCGCATACTCCAGCTCTTCTTGTATGCATTGGAAATCTGACGCAATATCAACCATGTGTGGGGGGGAAGTGTTCAAAACCTAAAGGCACATGAGGTCTTTGCTCACATAAACTTCCCTGTGCCAGAATGGAGGTTATTGGGAGACTTAGTGAGATAGACCATCAGGCATCTATTTCTGCATCTTCAACAGGCAGATATCAGATAGATGAAAGGGGCGCTAATGAATGCTGCTCAGATAGTATTATGGTAGATGAAAAAAATAGTATAAGCACATTACAAATTGATTTATATTTTCCCACACTGTTTTGCTCTGTTTTAAGTAAAGTTATTGCAATTGCAATAGTGGCAACAATTTATACTAAGTATTACTTTAGGTGATGAGACGTCTTCAGTGTGCTAGGCCCTGGGCAAACCAAGACCTTACAGTAATATAAAATATATTTCAGTTTAGGCGCTGCAATTCTTACAAGTCCATTCAGACTGCGAAATTGCACATTTAGTTTCTTGTGCTGTTGTCATTGTACTGTCAAAACAGCTTTTCTTTTAATGGAAGCTCCTGTGGATTCTGAATGAATTTAATAATAATATAAGCGGAAATATCATTTTCCCACCCTGATTCCCAGTGAATTATTAAATAATGCATAGCATTAATTCTCACATAGAAATTTCTTATTGAGGTTCAGAGCCTGCTGGACTTAGCTCCCAAATGTTTGAAAGCTGCTGATACTCATATGTTTTATATATAAAACTTTGGCATGGATTCTTCCCTTTGTTTCTAAGCTTTGTATGCTCATGGTCTTATATAAAAAACAACTCAACAGGTTTTTCCTTTATATTATGGGTATATTTATATTTACCTATTTGCTCTTTAGTAATCTTGCCAACATATATGAATGTTTGACATACGATATTTAAGTTTGAGTCACATAAGTGCCTGCATTTTCTGGAAATAAGATGCAGTGTCAAAGTACTTTGACACAAGATCAGTCCTCATTTATCTGAAGTGAGTCACAACTGCACAAGAGTGATTTTAGTTTACTAGAGATAAATTAGCCATACCATCCTGAGAAATTAATCCCTACTTTTGAAGAATTGATTGTTTAACTTCATCCAGGGTGACAGAAGTATTGTAGCTTTGATAACAGTCATGTACACAGAAAACATTACCTGTTACCTTGTCTAAAACTTCTAGGGGTAAAGGCAATATTCATTAAATAGATTATATCAAGGTAACAGAGAGAGTTTACAGTTTCAGGGTTCTGGTTTTCTTTCAGACACTTATTTGTCCAATACCTTTACTTTTTATTAATTTTTTTTTTTGTCTTGAAGAATTCAGGTTTTATCCCAGGATATCGGCTTGGTACTGCGGTGAGGAGAACGATAGACTCTTAGTGAGTTTTCTACTGGCAAGCCTCCACCAGCTTCAGTGAAGTTATGCTTGTTTACATGCACTGAAAATTTGGCTCAGTGCGTGGATGTGTGATAAAAGTTATCTACCTGCTTCTACTTTTTCAGATAGAGACATCCTGTGCCTATCTTGGCTTTCTTCTTTCATTCCATTTAATTCAGAGGGGGCCTCTGGATAAGGAAAGCCTAGCAGATATGAATAGTGGAAAGCATTAAACTGATATGAATTTAGCAGGAGGCTGCTTTAAAAAGGAGTACTTGGAATTTTTTTCATAATGGCATAAGGATTGAACAATGTAAAAAAAGTGGCACTCTCACCCCAGAATAGATACTGAGATCTTGTTGTAACTGTTTCATTTGCCCGACTGTTGTAAGCTTGTTTTGGAAAGATATAATTTCACATTTATGCCATTTTATGGAAAAATACAAAACAGTTGTCTTCTGGAAAAAACATCTCTTTCCCCAAGTGTAGTGCCGCATGTCAGTGGCAGGGAGCACTCCCTAGATGGCAGGTCTGCCTAAAAGCTTCTTGTGTCCGTGTCCCAGCTGTCTAACAGCCTGTTTTTCTAGTGTTCACCCAAGTTTTCAAGAATTTGCCAGTATTTTCCATTTAGGCTTGGTATTACAAACTGAACAAAGACATCTTCCTTCTTCACATTCTGCCACTGGTTTTCATTGCTGCTTTTTTTTTTAATAGCCAGAGGTTGCAATTCCTCTCTCTGGGAAGTAGGAGGCCTTACTTGCAACTGGTGTGGAGTTGGGAGGTGTATGCCCTACACTCTCCTGCTACATGTCAGGGAACATATTTTGCTAAATTCCATTTCAATGCAACTTATTTTGGAATTATGTGTTTGAGGTTTCTGTGGAGCTTCTTGAATTACTTGTTTATAGCAATGCTGCAGAGTGTAAATCATCATAATTCATTTTCCAGAATTTTTTCCAATGAGACAAAGCTTACATATTTAAAGTAGTATTTTCAGATGCAAAAAAAGGTCTCTTAGTAATGCAGTTCCATGCCTTAAGACTTTAAAAGATAACTTTTATTTTGAATGATTCAGGTCTAATGGGAGTTCTTATTTTCTGCCATGTAATCTGAATCTCAGTATTGTCCTTCTAAGCCTAAATATAATAGTCTGTTATATTATACCAACTTTAACTGGTTTTACAATAGGGAATTTGGGTGCTGGTGCTCAAAGCAAAGGGAAAAAACAGAAATATGATGTCACCGCAGATACATGTTGCAGTTACATTTCAGAGCAGTATTTTACCACTAATATCTATGGTCATCAATTCTGATAGACATGAAATTCACATTTTTCAAAAAAATCACCATGTCCTTTTATTATTTATTCCAGGTTCAGGGACAATATTGACCAAAATTAATTTCATTGCTAAAAGAAATATTTTTCACAAGAAGTGATATGTTTTAAGGACACGTGTTTAACGTCAAACATCACTGCTAAATGTGTGTTTCATTTTAACTCAGAGCTTATGACAGGTTAGCTTTAACTTAACTCTGTTTCGTGTCATAAAATATATTCCTGTGTAAAAGTAATGGTAGTTACTGTACAGGTGTGTTTGTTGTGGCCATAAGAGAAAACTGTAAAATTAGCAAGAGACAACTGAAAAAGGCCACTATGTGTTTGAGTGGATTGTCCCATATCATCAATAAATATTATCCATTTATACAACAGGACAAAATCCAGAGAGAGTGCATTTGGTTTCTAGCAGGTGAAGCCTGAGTTATAGGTAGAGAGATCTTTGCAAGGATGGTATATCTGATGATTACAAGAGGCAAATGAAAGCTCATAGTGGTCTAGGATAATAGCAGGGGATGGGTGACCGTAGGAAGTCAGGTCTTGTGAAGTGCTAAAACTCCATCCGTTTTCATTGTACACACTCAAAGTGCTTAGACCTGCTGCTAGAGTCATCATTAAGGTTAGGATTTCCAGGGGAACCTATGGAAATCCAATTCACATCATCCAAGACATCTGCAGCGAGGCAGCTCTGCTGGGAGGCAGGAGACAGTCCACCAGCCAACAGAGGAGCCCACGTGTCCATGCATCTCTCCCCAGGCAGGTGCTGCCGGCAGCAGGGCATGATGTATACACAAATGCCAACACGGCTCGAGAATCCTGACTGGGTTTTAGAAAAAAACAGAAGCCTGATGAGGGCTGCCTGCCAGCGGGAGGGAGGGGAGTCAGGCTCTATTTGGAGCTCTGACATGGGCCACAGCTCTGGAGAGGGGACAAGAATTCTGCCATGCTCCTGCAATTAGCATTTCTAGCTCCAAGTGGCTCCCGCTCTACATATGCTTTCTTGGATGGCCCTTCTGAGAGGTCTAACTTTGCATGTGCTCAATGGGGAGGCTTAGCACCTAGCTCCAGGTTTTGAATTTCACAGAAGGAGCCAGATGCTTAGAAGCCAGATATTTGGTGCCTGATCTGCGAGGGTTAACTCTTTTATTGAATCTACCTGCAAGAATTTGACCTCAAGGATTGCAGCTCCAATTAGACGTTGTAGGAAATGGAAAACCCCACCTCACATGCATTTTTAAATAGTTATATATATAGGCCTGTGCTGGTTTTGGCTGAGAAAGAGTTAATTTTCTTCATAGTAACTACTATGGGGTTATGTTTTGGATTTGTGCTGGAAACAGTGTTGATAATACAGGGATGTTTTAGTTATTGCTGAGCAGTGCTTACACAGAGTCAAGGCCTTTTCTGCTTCTCACACCACCCCACCAGTGAGTAGGCTAGGGGTGCACAAGAAGTTGGGAGGGGACACAGCTGGGACAGCTGACCCCAACTGACCAAAGGGATATTCCATGCCATATGATGTCATGCTCAGCATATAAAGCTGGGGGAAGAAGAAGGAAGGGGAGGGCATTCGGAGTTATGGCATTTGTCTTCCCAAGTAACCATTATCCGTTACTCCATCTGCATGATGGAGCCCTGCTTTCCTGGAGATGGCTGAACCTCTGTCTGCTGATGGGAAGTAGTGAATGAATTCCTTGTTTTGCATTGCTTGTGCGCGTGGGTTTTGCTTTACCTATTAAACTGTCTTTATCTCAACCCATGAGTTTTCTCATTTTTACCCTTCCAGTTCTCTCCCCGATCCAAATGAGGGGGAGTGAGCGAGTGGCTTTGTGGTGCTTAGTTGCCAGCTGGGGTTAAACCACGACAAGGTCCGTGGCAATTCTTTGTGCAGGAAGGCGTGGGGATTCGAACGATAAACCCTGGAAAGCTGTATGCATCAAGCAAGAGGTTCTGCTTTGGAAGGCCATGGACAAACTTAACGGCATGCCATGACCTCCTGTTCCCCTGCTGGAAATGTTTTCTTCATTTGCCCCTAATTTCGAATCAACTAAGAACTGTGTTGCAGAGTGGAGCAGTAAACACTGCTTAAATTAGTTCCTTTTTTAAACTTTGCTACTGAGTTTCATTTTGTGATTATCTACTCCTTTATATTCTGAAAATGAAATTAATGAGAATTTCTCCCAAGAGCTGAGGGATTGGGCTGACAGAATGTGACTTTAATGGGGGGGAAAGAACAGCAAAGACTTCACATCATCGCATGGCTTTCTGCTCATCCACCTACATGTGGAGACAACTGTAGAAATGAGAGTCAGTCAAATTGCTCCTAATTTCTGCACTTGACATAGCGTTGTTTTCTACCTGCCACTGGGACTTTTAATGCTGGGTTTTCTGTAAGCCCCATCTCATAGAGTCATAGAATTGTTCTGGTTGGAAGAGACCTCCGAGATCATCGGGTCCAACCATTAACCTATCACTACCAAGTCCCCCACTAAATCATATCCCTTAGGGCCTCATCCAAACGTCTTTTGAATACCTCCAGGGATGGGGACTCCACCACCTCCCTGGGCAGCCTGTTCCAATGCCTGACAACCCTTTCGGTGAAGAAATTTTTCCGAATATCGAATCTAAACCTCCCCTGGTGCAACTTGAGGCCATTTCCTCTTGTTCTGTCGTCTGTTACTAGGGAGAAGAGTCCGACCCCCATCTCTCTACAACCTCCTTTCAGGTAGTTGTAGAGAGCAATAAGGTCTCCCCTCAGCCTCCTTTTCTCCAGGCTAAACATCCCCAGTTCCCTCAGCTGCTCCTCATAGGACTTGTGTTCCAGACCCTTCACCAGCTTCCTTGCCCGTCTCTGGACACGCTCCAGCACCTCAATGTCTTTCTTGTAGTGAGGGGCCCAAAAGTGAACACAGTACTCGAGGTGCGGCCTCACCAGTGCCAAGAACAGTGGGACGATCACCTCCCTACTCCTGCTGGCCACACTATTTCTGATACAGGCCAGGATGCCGTTGGCCTTCTTGGCCACCTGGGCACACTGCTGGCTCATATTCAGCCGGCCGTCAACCAACACCCCCAGGTCCTTTTTCACTGGGCAACTTTCCAGCCACTCCCCCCCAAGCCTGTAGCGTTGCCTGGGGTTGTTGTGACCCAAGTGCAGGACCCAACACTTGGCCTTGTTGAATCTCATACAGTTGGCCTCGGCCCATCAATCCAGCCTGTCCAGATCCCTCTGTAGCACCTTTCTACCCTCAAGCAGATCAACCCTCCCACCCAACTTGGTGTCATCTGCAAACTTACTGAGGGTGCACTCGATCCCCTCATCCAGGTCATTGATAAAGATGTTAAACAGAACTGGCCCCAGTACTGAGCCCTGGGGAACACCACTTGTGACCGGCCGCCAACTGGATTGAACTCCATTCACCACAACTCTTTGGGCCCGGCCATCCAGCCAGTTTCCTACCCAGCGCAGAGTACGCCCATCCAAACCATGGGTAGCCAGTTTCTCCAGGAGGATGCTGTGGGAGACAGTGTCAAAGGCTTTACTAAAGTCCAGGTACACAACGTCCACAGCCTTTCCCTCATCCACTAAGCGGGTCACCATGTCGTAGAAGGGGAGATCAGGTTGGTCAGGCAGGACCTGCCTTTCATAAACCCATGCTGACTGGGCCTGATCGCCCGGTTGTCCTGTACGTGTTGCGTGATGGCACTCAAGATGATCTGTTCCATAACCTTCCTGGGCACTGATGTCAGACTGACAGGCCTGTAGTTCCCCGGATCCTCCTTCTGGCCCTTCCTGTATATGGGCATCACATTTGCTAACCTCCAGTCAACTGGGACCTCCCCGGTTAGGCAGGACTGCTGGTAAATGATGGAAAGTGGCTTGGTGAGCCCTTCTGCCAGCTCTTTCAGCACCCTTGGGTGGATCCCATCCGGCCCCATAGACTTGTGTGTGTCTAGGTGGCGTAGCAGGTCACTGACCATTTCCCCTTGGGTTATGGGGGCTTCATTCTGCTCCCCATCCCTGTCTTCCTGCTCAGGGGGCTGGGTGCCCAGAGAACAACTTCCCTTGCTGTTAAAGACTGAGGCAAAGAAGGCATCAAGCACCTCAGCCTTTTACTCATCCTTTGTCATTATGTTTCCCCTCACATCCAATAAAGGAGGGAGATTCTCCTTCGCCCTCTTTTTGTTGCTAATGTATTTCTAGAAACACTTTTTGTTGTCTTTTACGGCAGTAGCCAGCTTAAGTTCTAGTTGGGCTTTGGCCCTTCTAATTTTCTCCCTGCATAACCTCATGACATCCTTGTAGTCCTCCTGAGTTGCCTGCCCCTTCCTCCAAAGGTTGTAGACTCTCTTTTTTTCCTAAGTTCCAGCCGGAGCTCTCTGCTCAGCCAGGCCGGTCTTCTTCCCCGCCGGCTTGTCTTTCGGCTCATGGGGACGGCCTGCTCCTGCGCCTTTAAGACTTCCTTCTTGAAGAATGTCCAGCCTTCCTGGACTCCTTTGCCCTCCAGGACTGCCTCCCAAGGGACTCTGCCAACCAGACTCCTAAACAGGCCAAAGTCTGCCCTCCAGAAGTCCAAGGTGGCAGTTCTGGTGACTCTCCTACTTACTTCTCTGAGAATCGAAATCTCAATCATTTCATGGTCACTGTGCCCAAGACGTCCTCCGTCCGTCACATCACCCACAAGACCTTCTCTGTTCACAAACAGCAGGTCCAGTGGGGCGCCTTCTCTCGTGGGCTCCCTCACCAGCTGTGTGAGGAAGTTATCTTCCACACACTCCAGGAACCTCCTGGACTGTTTCCTCTCTGCTGCACTGTATTTCCAGCAGACATCTGGCAAGTTGAAGGCCCCCACGAGAACAAGGGCGAGCGATCGTGAGGCTTCTCCCAGCTGCCTGTAGAATACTTCATCTGCCTCCTCGTCCTGGTTGGGTGGTCTATAACAGACTCCCACCATGATATCTGCCTTGTTGGCCTTCCCCCTGATTCTTACCCATAAACACTCAACCCTCGCGTCACCGTCCTCGAGCTCAAGGCAGTCCAGACTCTCCCTAACATGCAGGGCTACCCCACCGCCTCTCCTTCCTTGCCTATCCCTTCTAAAGAGTTTATAGCCATCCGTCGCGGCACTCCAGCTATGTGTGTCTCGAGCTGACTGAAATGAAGGGAAAGTGTTGCCTGAGGCCTAGGAAGCTTTCCAAGGTTAGAAGTCAACAGAAATAAAGTCATGTCCCGTTGCTGGGAGGAAAAGAGATGGGTTTTGCTGCAGGAAACCCATGCGCACGTGAAGGATGGTGATGAAGTCCCATTCCCATTAGGAAGGCAAGAAGCCATGTGGTGGCTTTTTAACACACTTCAAGGTGTTAAAAAAAGTCCTGTTGACCCTCACCATGCAGGAATCCCCCAGTCTCTCACTAGGGTATGACACTAGGTGTGGGGTCACTGCCTGGGTCCACTCTCTGGGGCCTACAGCCTCCCCAGTGCAGGTCCAGCCTGGGCCTGGGTTGCTAGGTTACCTGGGGTCGCTTAGCAACCGGCTGCCTGCCCAGTGGCAGTAGCCAGTCACGGTGGAGTTTGGCAGTGAGCGCCATGTTGGGCCTGGGACCATGGTGTTGCCTGGTAACCGCTGAAATGGCGGCTCCCTCCTGGGCCGACTGCCTGCCTGTCCTGCTGCTGTCAGTGTGTCTGTGCTGCCCAGAGCCAGCAGGCATGAGCCGCACCGAGGTACACATAGCCCATACCTGAGTAGCCTCAGTTGAATAGTAGCCTTCTATGATGGCATGACTGGCTGGGTGCATGAGGGGAGAGCGGTGGATGTTGTCCACCTTGATTTCAGCAAGGCTTTTGACACTGTCTCCCACAACATCCTCATAGGTAAGCTCAGGAAGTGTGGGCTAGACGAGTGGACGGTGAGGTGGATTGAGAACTGGCTGAATGGCAGAGCTCAGAGGGTGGTGATCAGTGGCACAGAGTCTAGTTGGAGGCCTGTGGCTAGTGGTGTCCCCCAGGGGTCGTTACTGGGGCCAGTCTTGTTCAATTTATTCATCAATGACCTGGATGAAGGGACAGAGTGTACCCTCAGCAAGTTTGCTGATGATACAAAACTGGGAGGACTGGCTGATACACCAGAAGGCTGTGCTGCCATTCAGTGAGACCTGGACAGGCTGGAGTGTTGGGCGGAGAGGAACCTCATGAGGTTCACCAAGGGTAAGTGTAGGGTCTTGCACCTGAGGAGGAATAACCTCTTGCACCGGTACAGGTTAGGGGTTGACCTGCTGGAAAGCAGCTCTGTGGAGAAGGACCTGGGAGTCCTGGTAGACAACAAATTCACCATGAGCCAACAATGTGCCCTTGCAGCCAGGAAGGCCAACGGCATCCTGGGGTGCATTAAGAAGAGTGTGGCCAGCAGGTCGAGGGAGGTTATCCTCCCCCTCTACACTGCCCTAGTGAGGCCCCATCTGGAGTACTGCATCCAGTTCTGGGCTCCCCAACTCAAGAAAGACAAGGGGAGCTGCTCCGGAGCTGGTCCGATCCGCAGCAGAGCGGCAGATCTTGGCGCACAGGGGGTTTCCTGAGGCAGGGAACCACCAGGGCAGTGGGGAGACTGGCCAGGAGCCAGCAGCTCTCGTGGGAGCTGCTGACGAGGCCTGGGCGTTGCCAGAGCAACGGCGACCACCCCCACGCCTACAAAAAGCAGCCTGGGGAGCGCTAGCAACCAGGAGCGCAGTGAACAGAGTTAGCAAACAGGGCGTGGCACGTCAGTCAGGACATGGCACGGCAGTTCGCATTGCAGGGCGCGCAGAGAGGGCGTAGTCACCCTACCGGCTCAAGAGGTGAGTTCAGTTTGTGGTCCTTGCCCTCTCAGCAGGAGCCCAGGTATGGTGTCCACCCAGCAAAAAGCCACGTCCTCTGCACACGCCAGAATGGACGTGGCTACCCAGACAGAGCTCCCACAAAAACATGCAGCCATGCAGGTCTCAGGCTGCAAGGAGTGCCAGAGCCTTTCATTGGCAACAGATGGCAGTAGTGAGAGCGGCTGTGTGAGGTGTGAGCAGGTGGACCATCTGCTCAGCCTGGTGGCAGAGCTGCAAGAGGAAGTAGAAAGGTGGAGGAGCATCAGGGAGTCTGAGAAAGAGATAGACTGGTGGAACCATGCTCTGGCCTCCCTGAGACAGAAGCAGGAAAAGCCACCAGAAAACACCCAAGATCAAAGGGGTCCTGTATCCTCCCCCTGCCAGGATGAAGGCAGTAGCTTAAAGGACAGGAGTGAATGGAGGCAAGTCCATGCTTGGGGCGGCAGGCGTACCCGCTCCTTGCCCACCTCGCCTTCCCAGGTGCCTCTGTACAACAGGTATGAGGCTCTGGATGTGGAAAGGCAGTCAATGGATGATGTGGATGATGGTCCATCTATGCCAGAGGTGTTGCTGAGGCCAGAAAAGCCTACCCCTCGTATCACGACCACCTCCACAAGGAAGAAAAGAAGGATTATAGTTGTAGGTGACTCCCTTCTGAGGGGAACAGAGGGTCCCATATGCCGGACAGACCCTCCTCTTAGGGAAGTCTGCTGCCTCCCTGGGGCCCGGGTTAAGGACATTACTAGGAAACTTCCTAGTCTGGTACGGCCCTCGGACTATTACCCATTATTGCTGTTCCATGTGGGTGGCGATAAAGCCGCAATGTGTAGTCCGAGGGCAATCAAAAGAGACTTCAGGGCCTTGGGACGGTCAGTAAGGGAATCTGGAGTGCAGGTTATATTTTCCTCCCTCCTTCCAGTTGCAGGCAGTGACACTGGCAGAAACAGAAGGGTCCAGTCTATTAATACGTGGCTCCGTGGCTGGTGTCACCGCCACAATTTTGTGTTTTTCGACAATGGGATGGCCTACATGGCACCAGGCCTGCTGGTGTCAGATGGGATTCACCTTTCTCAAAGGGGGAAGAGGGTCTTTGCCCACGAGCTAGCAGGGCTTATTGGCAGAGCTTTAAACTAGACTTGAAGGGGGAGGGGGATAATATCTGGCTTGCCCGTGACAAGCTGTGGGATGACACACCAAGGTTGGAGGAACGGGGTGCTTGCGAGGGCCCTCAGCCTGTTGCTCTGAGACGTGCTGGCTACACTGCAGCACACTTGAAGACTGATGGAGAGGATCCAGGGGCTCCTGAGGTAATCAGAGCCAACAGGGAAACACCAGCGAAAGACCTCAAAGGAATTAAGGGGTGTTCCTCCAAGAAGGTGATACAACCGACAGCCCAACTGAAGGGCCTCTACACTAACGCCTGCAGCATGGGCAACAAACAGGAAGAGTTAGAAGCCACCATGCTGCTAGAAAGCTATGACCTAGTTGCCATTACTGAAACTTGGTGGGACGAATCCCATGACTGGAGTGCGGCTATCAATGGCTACAGGCTGTTCAGAAGGGACAGGCGAGAAAGGAGGGGCAGAGGCGTTGCTCTCTACATCAAGAAATGGATAGAGTGTGAGGAGCTGTCTCTGAAGAATAGCCACGAGCAGGTTGAAAGCTTATGGGTAAGAATCAGAGACCGAGGCAACAATGGGAACCTTGTGGTTGGGGTCTACTACAGGCTGCCCAATCAAGGGGAGCTGATAGATGAAGCCTTCTTGCTCCAGCTACAGGAGGCATCATGCTTGCAGGCTCTTGTCCTGCTGGGGGACTTCAACCACCCTGACATCTGCTGGAAAAGTAGCACGGCAAGCTGTAGACAATCCAGGAGACTCCTGGAGTGCATGGGGGATAACTTCTTAAGCCAAGTAATAGACAGCCCCACCAGAGGGGATGCGATACTGGACCTGATGGTCACTGACGCAAGTGAGCTAATCGGAGATGTCAAGATTGGAGGCAGCCTGGGCTGCAGTGATCATGTGCTGGTGGAGTTCACAGTCCTGAGGGATATGGGTCAGGTGAAGAGTAAAGTCAAGACCCTGAATTTCAGGAAAGCAAACTTCCAGCTCTTCAGGGAGTTAGTCAATAGGACCCCCTGGGAAACTGTCCTCGGGGACAAGGGGGCAGAACAGAGCTGGCAGATCTTTAAGGAGGCTTTCCATAGAGTGCAAGAGCTCTCAATCCCCATGTGTAAGAAATCAGGAAAGGAAGGCAAGAGACCAGCATGGCTGGGTCAAGACCTGCTGGTCAAATTAAAGGGCAAAGAAGGAAATGCACAGGCAGTGGAAGCAGGGACGGGTATCCTGGGAAGAGTATAGGGATGCTGCCCGGTTGTGTAGGGATGGGGTCAGGAAGGCCAAGGCGTGGCTAGAGCTGAACTTGGCAAGGGATGCAAAGAATAACAAGAAGGGCTTCTACAGGTATGTCAGCCAGAAAAGGAAGGTCAAAGAAAGTGTACCCCCCCGATGAACATGACTGGCAAACTTGTATCAACGGACGAGGAGAAGGCTGAGGTACTCAATGACTTTTTTTCCTCCGTCTTCACTGGCAGCCTCTCTTCCCACACCTCTCGAGTGGATGGACTGCAAGATGGGGACTGGGGGAGCAAAGTCCCTCCCACTGTAAGAGGAGATCAGGTTCGAGACCACCTGAGGAACCTGAACATACATAAGTCTATGGGACCTGACGAGGTGCATCCCAGAGTCCTGAAGGAATTGGCTGATGTAGTTGCCAAGCTACTCTCCATGATATTTGGAAAGTCATGGCACTCAGGTGAAGTCCCTGGGGACTGGAAAAGGGGGAAACATTGTACCCATTTTTAAAAAGGGTAGGAAGGAGGACCCTGGGAACTACCGACCTGTCAGCCTCACCTCTGTGCCTGGGAAGATCATGGAACAGATCCTCCTAGAAATGATGCTGAGGCACATGGAGGACAGGGAGGTGATTGGAGACAGCCAGCATGACTTCACCAAGGGCAAGTCCTGCCTGACCAACCTAGTGGCCTTCTATGATGGAGTGACTACACCAGTGGACAAGGGAAGAACTACGGATGTCATCTATCTGGACTTCTGTAAGGCCTTTGACACGGTTCCCCACAACATCCTTCTCTCTGAATTGGAGAGATATGGATTTGATGGGTGGACTGTTCAGTGGATAAGAAATTGGTTGGATGGTCACATCCAGAGGGTAGTGGTCAATGGCTCAACGTCCAGATGGAGATCCGTGACAAGTGGTGTCCCTCAGGGGTCCTTATTGGGACCAGTACTCTTTAATATCTTCATCAATGACATAGACAGTGGGATCAAGTGCACCCTCAGCAAGTTTGAGGACAACACCAAGCTGAGTGGTGCAGTGGACACACCTGAGGGACGGGATGCCATCCAGAGGGACCTGGACAAGCTCGAGAGGTAGGCCTGGGTGAACCTCATGAGGTTCAACAAGGACAAATGCAGAGTCCTGCACCTGGGTCAGAGCAACCCCCAGTATCAACACAGGCTGGGGGATGAAGGGATCGAGAGCAGCCCTGCCGAGAAGGACTTGGGGGTGCTGGTGGATGAAAGGCTGGACATGAGCCAACAGTGTGCGCTGGCAGCCCAGAAGGCCAACCGTATCCTGGGCTGCATCAAAAGAAGCGTGGCCAGCAGGTGGAGGGAGGTGATTCTGCCCCTCTGCTCTGCCCTGGTGAGGCCCCACCTGGAGTCCTGCGTCCAGCTCTGGAGTCCTCAGTACAAGACAGACATGGACCTGCTGGAGCGGGTCCAGAGGAGGGCCACAAAAATGATCAGAGGGATGGAGCACCTTTCCTATGAAGACAGGTTGAGAGAGTTGGGGTTGTTTAGCCTGGAGAAGAGAAGGCTGCGGGAAGTCGTTATTGCAGCCTTTCAATACTTAAAGGGGGCCTATAAGAAAGATGGGGAAAAAATTCTTAGCAGGCCCTGCTGTAATAGGACAAGGGGTAATGGTTTTAAGCTAAAGGAGGGGAGATATAGGCTAAACATAAGGAAGAAATTTTTTACAATGAGGGTGGTGAAGCACTGGAACAGGTTGCCCAGAGAGGTGGTAGATGCCCTATCCCTGGAAACATTCAAGATCAGGCTGGACGGGGCTCTGGGCAACCTGATCTAGTTGAGGATGTCCCTGCTCATTGCAGGGGGGTTGGACTAGATGACCTTTAAAGGTCCCTTCCAACCCAAACTATTCTATGATTCTATGAACTACTGGAGATAGTCCAGCAGAGGGCTACAAAGATGATTAGGGGACTGGAGCATCTCTCCTATGGGGAAAGGCTGAGGGAGCTGGGGCTGTTCAGCCTGAGGAAGAGAAGACTGAGAGGGGATCTCATCAATGCTTACAAATATCTCAAGGGCGAGTGTCAAGAGGATGGGGCCAGACTCTTTTCAGTGGTGCCCAGCGACAGGACAAGGGAGAACAGGCACAAACTGGAACATAGGAAGTTCCATCCAAATATGAGGAAAAACTCCTTTACTTTGACGGTGACAGAGCACTGGAACAGGCTGCCCAGGGTGGTTGTGGAGTCTCCTTCTCTGGAGATATTCAAAACTCGCCTGGATGCAGTTCTGTGCAGCCTGCTCTAGGTGCCTCTGCTCTAGTAGGGGTGTTGGACTAGAGGATCTCCAGCGGTCCCTTCTAACCCCTATGTCGTGGGTTGACCCTGGCTGGATGCCAGGTGCCCACCAAAGCTGCTCTATCACTCCCCTCCTCATCTGGACAGGGGAGAGAAAATATAACAAAAGGCTCGTGGGTCGAGATAATCACTCAGCAATTACCGTCACGGGCAAAACAGACTCGACTTGGGGAAAAAATAATTTAATTTATTGCCAATCAAATCAGAGTAGGACAATGACAAATAAAACCGAATCTTAAAAACACCTTCCCCTCACCCCTCCTTTCTTCCTGGGCCCAACTGTACTCCTGATTTTCTCTACCTCCTCCCCCCGAGCGGCACAGGCGGATGGGGAATGGGGGTTGCGATCAGTTCATCACACATTGTCTCTGCCACTCCTTCCTCCTCAGGGGGAGGACTCCGCACACTCTTCCCTGAGGGAATGAAGGCACGGACTCCGGCATAGGTGGAAAGCGGAGACCCTTTAATGCACACTTACAGGGGTTTATAAAGCTTCCTTATTTACTACATGCGCTCTAACACCTGTTAAAACAATTCTAATTTTGTGCACTTAAACATAACAAAGAAATTCTTTAGTGTAACAACAAACTTCTTTCTGGTTCTGACTGCTTCTGGTTACTCTTGTTTACCTTACTGTGTCCCTTCATTGACCTTTACAGCACTGCTGTTTCAATTCAGCTCTATTGCCTTGCTGTGTCCCTTCGTTGACCTTTACTGTACTGCTGTTTTAATCAGCTCTAACCTGTCACAAAACGGGACACCTACACTTCCCCTGCCCCAGCGTGGTGTCCCTCCCATGGGAGACAGTCCTCCACCAACTTCTCCAACCTGAGTCCTTCCCATGGACTACAGTTCTTCATGAACTGCTCCAGCGTGGGTCCTTTCAATGGGGTGCAGTCCTTCAGGAGCAGACTGCTCCGGTGTAGGTCCTCCTGTGGGGTCACAATTCCTGCCAGCAAACCTGCTCCAGCGTGGGCTCCTCTCTCTCCATGGGTCCACAGGTCCTGCCAGGAGCCTGCTCCAGCGCGGGCTTCCCACGGGGTCACACCCTCCTTCAGGCATCTGCCTGCTCCGGCATAGGGTCTTCCACAGGCTGCAGGTGGATATCTGCTCCACCGTGGTCCTCCATGGGCTGCAGGGGGACAGCCTGCCTCACCATGGTCTTCACCAAGGGCTGCAGGGGAATCTCTGCTCTGGTGCCTGGAGCACCTCCTCCCCCTCCTTCTTCACTGACCTTGGTGTCTGCAGAGTTGTTGCTCTCACATCTCACTCCTCTCTCCGCTGCTATATTCCCGCAGCAGTTTCCCCCCCTCCTTCTTAAATATGTTATCACAGAGGCGCTACCACCATCACTGATTGGCTTGGCCTTGGCCAGTGGCGGGTCTGTCTTGGAGCTGGCTGGCATTGGCCCTGTCGGACATAGGGGAAGCTTCTGGCATCTTCTCACAGAAGCCACACCTCTAGCCCCCCCTGCTACCAAAACCTTGCCACGCAAACCCAGTACACTCTACCATTCTGTGATTCTGTGAATACAGAGGGTGGCCTGTGCTGTGCAGACCCTCTCCTTCCCCTCACTGCTCTGAACCATGTGAACTGCCCCTCCAACCCCACGTGCTTGGCTCTAACGTGTGGTACCAGTATGCAGCTACCTACGGGCTCTGTGTGAGGCAAAGATGACTCGCTCTTGCTCCCTCCACTCAGAAGCAGCAGGGACTGGGTTGTCCTGGGGATGGACATCTTGGGACACTTGCAAGCCTCTTCCACCCTTCCCCTATTTGTGCCCTGCTCACTTGTGGTGCTGCTAAGGGTACATCCTGCTTGAGCATGTCATACTCAATGTGAAGTCTGCTGCCCAGGTTGGATCAGGCAGTTCAGCTGGCACTCTCAGGCTGGACCCCCTCTTTTGGGGGTCCAGAGATAAAAGAGGGAACTTGAGTTCCCAAGAGCACTTGGTAGACAGGATCTTCACTGCAATTTCAACAGGGAACACAGGGAATTCCTGACTGAGACATTTGACTTGTCAAATGTAAATCCTGCTAGTATCATCTCTACTTCCAAACTGAGAAATGCTGTCAGTTTGCAGCGTGTATTTTTCAGGGCAAGATGACTAAATGGGAGTCACAAGTTTAGCTTAATGTAAAGTAGTATTTAATTAAATGTTTTGAAACAGTACTGGGATGAATGTTTTCCAGAAAAAATGTTAAGGCTTGAAGGTGTGATATAATGGATAGCCCAGGAGTTTCAGGCTGAGACCTTCCAACCCCAAACAAGGAAGGAGTGTGTGAGGATATGTCAGATTTGAGGACAATGAACTGTCCGACTTATTTTGTTAGCCAGGTGAGGGGGGAATGTTGGAGAGACAGCCTTGATGCTGTGTGAGCACTGCTCAGCAGTAGCTAAAACACTGGTGTGTTATCAACACCTTTCTAGCTACCAATACAAAGCACAGCACTATGAGGGCTGCTATGGGGAAAATTAACTCCATCTCAGCCAGACCCAATGTTACAGCATTAGAATGTATTTGTATTATTTTCCACTCCTCTTTTTATGCCATTAATATTTTCTTCACTTGGGTGAATGCTCTTTGTGAAGCTCAGCACAATGATTTTCCAATTATATCTACACTGGACAATGCAATGGATATCCAAAGGTGCTCAGGCTACTCTGGTTTCTAAGAAACTGTATAGCTGCACCAGCATTGTATTTTTATAATTCTAATAAACTCTGCTTATTTACTAGGGCTAATTATTCAGAATGAGTTTTGCACCATCAGGTTCTGCTTTGCATCATAAGCACCAGGGTTTTCTTAATACTGTTTTCACTACATTTAACCCTTTCCCCCATTTTGCATTATATTACATTTACCACCATTGGATTTCATCTGGCATCTAGTGCTTTCTTCTTTGATTGCCAGCTGCCTTATAAGCCTTACCAGTCTTTTTCAGGCTTGGTGGACCAGAAGGACCTTGTTTCACATTCCAGTGTTGCCACCTTGTGTCCTGGTTTAGGCCAGGACGGAGCTAGTTTTGTCTCCAGCAGCTCCTGTGTTTTGGATTTAGTGTGAGCAGAATGGTGATAATACACTGATGTTGCTGGTTGCTGCTAAACGACCAAGGACATTTTGCAGTTTCCCAGGTTTTGCTAATGTGCAGGTGCAAAAACTTGGGAGGGGTAGAGCCAGAATAGCTGATCCAAACTGGCCAAAGGGAGTCTTCCATACCATAGACGTCATGCCCTGTATAAGTGAGGGCTGGCCAGTGGGCCACTAGGCTTTTGAGACCCTTAACTTGCCTTAATCCTTAAGCTTCCCTTTGGGTTGCTTTTTGTTTCCCTATTTTTCCTTTTTGTTTTTCGTTCGTTCGTTCGGCTGTTTGTTCCCTCGCCTGCTCTCTCTGGAACTTGCTGTTCTGGGATAGCTGGGGGGGAATACCC
Organism: Phoenicopterus ruber ruber; assembly: GCA_009819775.1. Taxonomy (NCBI): domain Eukaryota; kingdom Metazoa; phylum Chordata; class Aves; order Phoenicopteriformes; family Phoenicopteridae; genus Phoenicopterus; species Phoenicopterus ruber. The sequence goes on from CM020247.1 coordinate 26,171,670, forward strand.
CTGCTCCCTGACTGCTGCTCGGGATGGGCTGTATCAATCATCGGGTGGTGAGAAATTGTGTATCGTTTGTTTTATATATTCTATTATCCTTATATATATTATCATTATTATCATTATTAATATATTTTTATATTTTTCCTTTGCTGTCCTGGTGAGCTGTTTTTATCTCAACCCACGAGTTTTCCTTTCTCTCCAATTCTCCCCACCCCACTGGGGAGTGGGGGGAGTGAGCGAGCAGCTGCATGGTGTTGGGTTACAATTTGGGGTTAAACCACGACACCTTGGTATTGCTCTTCTTTGGTCCTTGCACTGTTAGGACCTCAGAGCATGAATGGAGTGTTCACTGTTAATCCTTTTCTGTGTCACTCCTTCTACTCTGACTTGAAGCTATTTTTTAATCCAAATTGGAGCTTCCTCTCCATCCAGTGAGCAATTAACCTTTAAGAAGAAGTAGGAGATGGGGTGGAGGTTATTTTTTCACTGCCTTCTATATTCTTTGTCTTTACTTTTCCAAACAAAGATGTATAAGGAACAAATATAGAAGAAAATAGTAGTATCTTCCTTGGTTTTGCTCTCCTCTGACAATTCCCCTTTCCTTCCCTGTCTGCCATGCTGTAGCAAAGTTCAGGCTGATGAATAAGTTGAGGACTGACAGAGGGAGCCATGTGTTGTCCTTAGTCATTTACCAAACTGTAAAAAGAGATGAGGAAAAAACCTAGGAGGAGCTTGTGCACCTTGAACAGAAGCTTGTTGGCTTGACTCAGTGCTAGGTTACTCTGGTTGCTTCTGAGGTGCCCTCAACATGTGCTCTCCCCAGAGACTGGGCCTATCCATGAAGGACAGACAGTGAAGGTGCTTCACAGAGTGAACTGCCCCAACCTCACATGCTTTCCCTTCACAGGCTCTTTACATGGGGAGCAATAGCTCTAAGGGATATATCCTTGGGGGTTTCATTTCAGTACTGCCCCATTCCTGTTCAGTAGAATTGTGAAATTAAAGATTTTCTTTATTTGAACAACATTTTTTGACCATAATGAAGTCAGCATATAATATAGTCTTTCATTATTCTCAGACACAGGAGGATATGAATGCAGGATGGACAAAAGAGACTGGTTGCGTCATTGAGTCCTATCTTCAGCAGAGTTGGGGAACCAGATCTGATGTGGTTAGTCCAGAAGACCTTTTACTCCATGTGCCTCAATCTATCAGAGACCACAAAGCACACAGCCTATACCAAATTTAGATCTGCTAAGAGAATAACGTCAATACAACTAGCATATTCAAATGCCTTGGTCTATATTAATTTTCTGATGTGACTAATCTCCAATATTCGGAAGAATGAAGGGAAAAGAATATAGATGTCAAATTTTATAATAAAGGGGAAAGTAGTTCTTTCCTGACCGCTTCAGGCAGCCAGCAGGAGCCCCGAATGAATGCTATGGTATAAATATACAGCATAAAACAAAGATGATCAAGAAGTGAAGGTTGTGTCTTCTTTCTACTCTTCTCACTGTCAGCATACCAACAAAGTAACCACATAAGGATTCATGACTAAAACTTAAAATGATTCTGTTGTTTTCCAAAATGAGTATGTATATCTTTCCTGTTGGTCTTTTTGTCTCTGCTACAACAGTGAGTCCAACAGTTGTAACACAGATGATAAAAAATAGAGAATAGAAGGATGATTTTGTTTTCAGCCATTTTTGGGGATGTTACAGAAATTCCTGTGATTTTTACTGAATTTTTTATTTAAAATCCATCACTAACCAGGTAACTTTTTTTTTAGATTGTACAACGTGGATACTTGTCTCTGTCATGTTCCATGCAGAGTCTTAAATCTTCGCTCACTCATCCATCTCCCATGTTACACCAGTTACTCTTTATGTAACATCTGGAGGATTATTTATTTAGAGATGCTCTTACTTATTCATGTGTAAAGCATCAGTGGAATGCTTTCAATTCAAAAACAAAAACTTCTGATGGTTTAGAGTTTATGGTATGACTCACAATATATTTATTGAGTTGCCATTTAGATTTATTTCCTAAAGTTGCACAGTGATAGCTATCTAAAACTTGCTTTAGTAGGTTGAAGTGCATTATGGAAACAGTTGCATAAACTATTTTGCTAATGTTTGGGGTTTTTTTAACTGTAGTTTCCCTTGATTTTTTTATTTTTAAAAGATGTAGGATTTTCAAATTTGGAAAACGTGGATCTCAAGTGTGTGGAAACTCAACCTGACCAACAAAGATATTTACTGACACCCTAGCATCACACATTCAGTGGTTACTGTGATGTTAAGGAATGCTTTAAATCTTGATTGCTAACATAAAATCATGAGAATTGTACTCATTTGCAGCAGATTTGATGTTACCTATTGTGTAAAGATGAAATCTTAGCATAAAAGCCTCAGTAATGACACTTCTCCAGAAATACTGCAGAAAATGAAAGAATCTCATAAACTTCAGCGAGGTTTTTGATTAGGATCTCTATCCATTCCAGTCTCTAGAAACAAGCATAAACCCATCAGTAACAACCTCTGGACTACTGATCCATGGCAGTAGATGAGATATTTTGGAGGGAAACTCAGGAGATAACTTGGCTACAACATTTATACCTTATTTCTATAGAAGATATATGTAATAAAACAATACACTCATTTACAAAGATGTTTTTGTGTATTAACTTTCAGCCCTGGTCCTCAGAAAGTGGAGAGTTTTAAGATGGAGCCAGTATACGTGACAGCACAAGGTCACTTGTATTGCAGAACACTGAAAGCCAGGGCTTTGAAATGTGCTGTAGTTTTGAGATACTAATTCTGAGGCCTAATTCCAGATGTTTTTGGAATATGTAGAAAGGAAGCCTTTTGACTTTATTTTTGTAATGATACTGGCAGAAGATGATGACAGGGCAGTAAAAATGAAAATTTCTGTTGTTCTAATAGTCAGAAATCGATGAATGCTTAGAAATACAATTTTGTAATAAAAAGGAGATAAGGTTTCTGCACTCTACCTCTCTGAGCAGTTCCCTTAGTTACAGGGGGTAAAACCACCACAAAAGAATACAGAATCAGAACTAAAGGGTAAAGTAAAATGAGAACAGCCTCAGGGAATCAGTCTCTGATTACAAAAAAGTCCAACTTATTCACAGAAGAGGCATAGCAGAACTGAGTCTTATTTGTAGAAATCATGATGAGCCAGTCAGTTAGCGCCCATGTTTTCTCCTCTCTTGGTGTTTGCAAAGGATAAGATTTTTTCTTGGTATGGCTTAAGCTGGCTGTGGATAATACCAGGTATATGCAAGAGCTTCATGTGTCTTGTCCATACTGCCCTGCAGAGATCTGCAGCCACTGCAGAGAGCCCCAAGAGCTAACCTTGAGACAGAAGCAGATGGAGAATAATTGCTGAGATGATACAGCAGTGGGTTCATGTGAACTAGCTCTAGCACAACAGTGTGGTGCTGCTGAAAGATGGAGCTGGCTAGCTCAGGAACAGCATCATCCTGGGGTGGTTGGACTGAGCTTGCACAACTGGTGCTACACTTCACTGTAGGCCACACCAGTGTGGATCAATGTCAGTTCTGTATTTCATTGCTGAGGGTAGAGATGCCCAAAGTCCATCAAGCCTAGGCCTCAGAATACTGTCCCTAAACAGAGTGGACAGCCCGTGACTCTGGAACTGTATGCAGCTCTATGCAGTGGGACCCCTCAGGAGCACCCCCATTTTGGATTTCTGTCCCGATCCAATATCGGGGAGGTTTAATTACAATCCCAGGGACGAGATTAAGACACCAAAACCAGTCAGATATCGTACAACCTTTTGATTTTATTTGTAACAAACAGGGGAGAAGAGCGGGGAAGAGAAGAGAGATAGAGGGGAAAAGTTAGAGGGAGAGAGTTGGAGAAAGGGAGGGAAAAATAGCTACCACCACTCCGAGTCCAATGATGTTCTGCTGACTCCGTCTGAGGTCCTTAATCACCGTAAGCTTCATCAGGGCCGGGGTCCGGGAGAGGCACTCGGACAACAGGAGACAGGGAGGGGAAAGAAAAAACCGCGCGCCAGAGCGCGCACGTGCTTCCTTTTATAGGGGCTCCCCCTCCTGCGCATGCGCAGACCGCGACCGCGTACGTGCGGCTCGTGCCAGGCGCGCTGTCCCCTTAAAGCCGCCTCCTGTTTCGCGCCGTTTTCTCTTTTTGCGCCTTTGGCCGCCGGGGGCAGGGGAGGGGGGCGTAGCCGGGATGGCAATATCGAGACAAACCACATCCATTATCGGTCCTCCTTGAGATAAGCCACACCCATTATCAGTCCTCGTCGAGATAAGCCACATCCATTATCGGTCCTCCTCGAGATAAGCCACATCCATTATCGGTCCTCTACAATTTCACAACGATTTTTGGAGCTTCTTGATACATGATCATAGAATCATAGAATCACAGAATAGTTTGGGTTGGAAGGGACCTTTAAAGGTTATCTAGTCCAACCCCCCTGCAATGAGCAGGGACATCCTCAACTAGATCAGGTCACTCAGAGCCCCATCCAGCCTGACCTTGAATGTTTCCAGGGATGGGGCTTCTACCACCTCTCTGGGCAACCTGTTCCAGTGCTTCACCACCCTCATTGTAAAAAATTTCTTCCTTATGTCTAGCCTATATCTCCCCTCTTTTAGTTTAAAACCATTACCCCTTGTCCTATTACAGCAGGGCCTGCTAAGAATTTTTTCCCCATCTTTCTTATAGGCCCCCTCTAAGTACTGAAAGTCTGCAATAAGGTCTCCCCGCAGCCTTCTCTTCTCCAGGCTAAACAACCCCAACTCTCTCAGCCTTTCTTCATAGGAAAGGTGCTCCATCCCTCTGATCATTTTTGTGGCCCTCCTCTGGACCCGCTCCAACAGATCCATGTCTTTCTTGTACTGAGGACTCCAGAGCTGGATACAGTACTCCAGGTGGGGTCTCACCAGAGCGGAGCAGAGGGGCAGAATCACCTCCCTCCACCTGCTGGCCATGCTTCTTTTGATGCAGCCCAGGATACGGTTGGCTTTCTGGGCTGTGAGCACACATTGCTGGCTCATGTCCAGCTTTTCATCCCCTAGTACCCCCAAGTCCTTCTCGGCAGGGCTGCTCTCAATCCCTTCATCCCCCAGCCTGTATTGATACCTGGGGTTGCTCCAACACAGGTGCAGGACCTTGCATTTGTCCTTGTTGAACCTCATGAGGTTTGCCCGGGCCCACCTCTCTAGCCTGTTAAGGTCCCTCTGGATGGCATCCCGTCCCTCAAGCGTATCCACCGCACCACTCAGCTTGGTGTCATCTGCAAACTTGCTGAGGGTGCACTCGATCCCACTATGTCATTGATGAAGATATTAAAGAGTACTGGTCCCAATATGGACCCCTGAGGGACACCACTTGTCACGGATCTCCATCTGGACGTTGAGCCATTGACCACTACCCTCTGGATGTGACCATCCAACCAATTCCTCATCCACTGAACAGTCCACCCATCAAATCCATATCTCTGCAATTCAGAGAGAAGGATGTTGTGGGGGACCATGTCAAAGGCCTTACAGAAGTCCAGATAGATGACATCCATAGCTCTTCCCTTGTCCACTGGTGTAGTCACTCCATCATAGAAGGCCACTAGGTTGGTCAGGCAGGACTTGCCCTTGGTGAAGCCATGCCGGCTGTCTCCAATCACCTCCCTGTCCTCCATGTGCCTCAGCATAGCTTCTAGGAGGATCTGTTCCATGATCTTCCCAGGCACAGAGGTGAGGCTGTTAGATATATTTGGCTCTGGGTCATCTGAAAACTTTGGGTTTAAATTTTACCACCAGGATTATTTTGCCACCCAAGTATAACACATGCTCTCCAATCTCAAATTTAATAATAACACCTGAGCAAGTGCATTAGTAGAGGACTATTGCAAATACTTGAGACCAAACTAATGACTTGTTCAGTTAGTCTTTGCAGTGTCCAATGCTGTATTAATTCTGAGGGAACCAATGGACCTGGAGATGCCCAAGTGATTGCCTTGACACTATATATAGTATTCTGAAGGTTTGAGTACAGAGATTTCAATTTGCTTAGAGCCTCTCAAAATCTTTTTAACTTTAATAAAGAAAAAAGAGAAAAAGGTGACAGCTAGATCATTTGGAAAGTAAAAGAAAGCTTTGTTTCAATGAGATTCTTTATTCTTTTTCCCTCAAACTGTGGAGGGTTTAATTTGTCTAAGGAAAGCTCCTGTTCAATAGTCTTTCAGATGCAACAGTTAATACCTTTCCATTTTGGGAAAAAGAAGAAATGAGTTAGGTTCTGTGGCTGGGCCTGATGTTGCTGCTGTCGTTAAAATCTGATTCTGTTTCTGAAAGCAAAGCAAGATAAGCAGCCCAAAGATGCAGAAAAAAGCATTAGAAATAGCAAACACAGCCTCCGAGTTTCTGACTCTCAGAGAAACAAAGCTACAGTCACTACAAAACTTGGCAAACTTACTAGCATCAGCCTGTTCACTGAACACTACTTTTAGCTTCCTCTGAAGACATTGGATCACACTATGGAATATCTAAACTGGACTTTTCTGAGGCAAATGGCTAAAAAAGGAGACATTGCAAAGGGAAACAAGATGTGAAGGAGATAGTAGGCAAGAGAGGGGTAGGCAGGGGAGGCGTGGCAACAGGAAAGTAAGAATCACATCTGAGATGGGGTTTGGGATTCTCCTGTCGCTGATGAAAGCTGTAATGCCAGAGGTCCCTCTTCCTGCTGTTCAAAGCATGTTTAAGGAAGTTATGTGTTCTAGCATAGTTTCAGTTATTCTTTGATCCCAAAGACTCTTCTTTTGGAAGGTTTCTAAAAATGTGTGGTTTGAATAGTCCATAATTTCATTCATCAGCTGAGTATTAATTACTTCCAGTACTTCCTTTTGGGATTACTGATTTCTGGTCCCACTCTCATTTTTTTTTTAGCAAACATAATCTTGATGCAGCCCTTGGATGGCATTGTCAGACCATTATACTGGATTAATTCAGTCTTTCTCACTCTTACTGGCCTTTATAAACAGTGTCCTGTAACAGGCTTAGATAGGTTCTTATGGGATCTGATTGAAGTTTGCATGTATGCAAGGAGCTGGTGCCTGCACTATCAGCACTGCCGGTGTTCAAAACCAAGGAGTTTGTTGGAGTTATTTTGTATCCTGGGGCTCTCTTGTCTCTAATGGCTGTTGTTCTTGCCTGTCTGACATCTTCTTGGACTAAACAAGAGTCTTGGTGCTTGCTTTCTTTGAAGATGTGAGCAGCATATTGCATAATTTTTAGTAGCATATGCCTGCCTGGTCTGGAAAACCATAAACCTTTGTGAGGTTGTGTTGCTGTTAATGACCTTGTTTTCTATCATGGAGAAGCCCAAGCATACCCATCTGATTTGATGTGCAAACTCTGTTCAGCTACAATGTTTTTGATTCTCCATCATGTCTATTGTACAATAGCCATGTTCAACTTCTATAAATCTCATTCCAGAGTGGATGGTTTCCTTCACTTTGCAAATCATAACTGCTTTGTTAAGGGTTGTTTGTTAAAGGTTTCAATCATCTCTCTCCTAGAGTTTTTGATTTTGATTCTAGTTACAATCTGGTTTCTGTTATCGACCCAGCTTGTTATCCTTTCTCCTCTTCATTTTTCTATATGAGAAATTTGTTCTTCAGGTTTACATCAGCCCCAAACTTCTATAGGTTGGCCTTCTTTCTACACTCTGTTTAAACAAACATCTCTCATATGTTTTATTTTTATGTGGCGTGCAGAACTGTTCCCATTTCTTAAGCATGGTTGCATAGTTAGCCTTCTCTGCCAGAAATAAATGACAATTGATGAACACAACAAGTGCTTCAGAAACTGCTGCTCTCTGAAGTCTGCCTTCTGCTGGACCTCTGTGCTGGCAGATACAGAATGAAACACTATAAATGCTTTCCAAAAGTTTCTTATTTTGTGGAAACTTTTAACTTGGTGCTGGTCATAATGGGAGGAGAGAGGAGTTGGAGGTGTTTTTAACTGCAGTCTTATTTTTCCCACATAGGATATTTGATGTTTAAGGGGAGATGTCTTTTTTTTCCCCCTACTGTTATGGGATGCTCAGAATAAATCTGCTTTATTCTGTGTTCTGCATCTGTACTTAAGGATAATAAGAGCTTCTCTGTGTGTGTTCCAGACTGGAGTGCAGTGTAGCAACACAGAGGTAGCTTTGCACATGCTAGCTCAGGTACTGAAACAGATCAAAAAGATGGAAGACTGTATCAGGTTAATTAACGCACTTCTTGTTGGCTTGGACAGAAGAAAGAAATGTCATCATAGATGTTATTTCTCACCCACTGATGTCCTTAAATACTGCAGTCACAGAGACCAGAGGGAAATCTTAACAGAGGAAAATAAGACGATGAAGAGAAGGTAATATGGCTTTGTTACAAATGACTCATGACAAGTTAAATTATGTGTTTGATGGTTATCTTAATGAATAAAAGAAATGCAGTGCCCATACTATTTTTTTGCTTGTGTGATGTTCTCCTCTGAAAAGCTCAGAAACGTGGTGGAGGTGTAGCTGCCATAGTGAGACTCCAGTCTTTTCCAACTAAGGTTGGTTTAAACAAATATAATCAGTAATTGTTATTTGTTCATTGTCAGGACATGCCTATGTATGATGTATTGGGTTTGTGTGGCAAGGGTTTGGTAGCGGGGGGGGCTACAGGGGTGGCTTCTGTGAGAAGCTGCTAGAAGCTTCCCCTATGTCTGACAGAGCCAATGCCAGACGGCTCCAAGACGGATCCACTGCTGGCCAAGGCCAAGCCCATCAGTGACGGTGGTAGCACTTCTGTGATAACATATTTAAGAAGGGGGGGGGAACTACTGCAGGAATATAGCAGCGGAGAGAGGAGTGAGATGTGAGAGCAACAACTCTGCAGACACCAAGGTCAGTGAAGAAGGAGGGGGAGGAGGTGCTCCAGGCACCAGAGCAGAGATTCCCCTGCAGCCCATGGTGAAGACCATGGTGAGGCAGGCTGTCCCCCTGCAGCCCATGGAGGTCCACAGTGGAGCAGATATCCACCTGCAGCCCATGGAGGACCCCACAGCAGAGCAGGTGGATGCGCTTGAAGGAGGCTGTGACCTCGTGGGAAGCCCATGCCAGAGAGCAGGCTCCTGGCAGGACCTGTGGACCCATGGAGAGAGAGGAGCCCACGCTGGAGCAGGTTTGCTGGCAGGACTTGTGACCCCGTGGGGGACCCACACTGGAGCAGTCTGTTCCTGAAGAACTGCACCCCGTTGAAAGGACCCACGCTGGAGCAGTTTGTGAAGAACTGTAGTCCATGGGAAGGACTCATGTTGGAGAAGTTCGTGGAGGACTGCCTCCCATGGGAAGGACCCCACGCTGGAGCAGGGGAAGAGTGTGCGGAGTCCTCCCCCTGAGGAGGAAGGAGTGGCAGAGACAATATGTGATGATCTGACCGCAACCCCCATTCCCCGTCCCCCTGTGCCACTGGCGGGGAGGAGGTAGAGAAAATCAGGAGTGAATTTGAGCCCAGGAAGAAGGGAGGGATGGGGGGAAGGTGTTTTTAAGATTTGTTTTTATTTCTCATTATCCTACTCTGATTTGATTGGCAATAAATTAAATTATTTTTTCCCCAAGTCGAGTCTGTTTTGCCCGTGACGGTAATTGCTGAGTGATCTCTCCCCATCCTTATCTCGACCCACGAGCCTTTCGTTATATTTTCTCTCCCCTTTCCAGTTGAGGAGGGGGAGTGATAGATCGGCTTTGGTGGGCACCTGGTGTCTAGCCAGGGTCAACCCACCACAATGAGAAGCCCGTACTCAAGGGGGATTCAGTGTTTCTCAGAACTTTCATTATTAACTTTTCATAAAAGTAGTCTGAGAAGAGCCAGTTTGGAGAATAGGGCTTAAAAATACTGTATGGGTGATAACTGTAGAAAAAGACTGAAGTCAATCAAGCAAAGTTACAAATGCAAACATAGTATGTTTCACATAAGAAAGAATTAATATAGAATGTGGGAAATCTTTTATGACATGTATATATAAGCCATGGAGAAGTATCTGGGGATTATAGTTGATGGTGATTTGAGTATGAGGTGGTAAACAGCGCAGCACTAATGAGAAAAATATCTACTATTGTATTTCATTGAACTACCCAAGGGTATTACATGTGAGGCAAGTATTCTTAGCTTGCTGTAGTCAACACATGATTTGTAGTACCGTGTTCAGTTCTGGGCAACACGTTTTAAAAATAACCCAGGCAAGCTGGAGAGAGATCAGAGGAGAGCAGCTAATGTGATAGATGTTTTGGAAATGAAGACCTATGTGGAAAGAAGTGAATATGTAATGCAGGGATGACTGATGGGAACATGGGACCTGACTATCTCACATCAAAACAGTCTTACAAGGAGAAGCAGCATCATTGTTCATGTTAATCCAGGAGGGTGGCAGAAGTAGATATGGATGGAGCAGAAATGAAAATGTAAATTGAGCAGGGAGTTTTTGTTAGAGGAGTGGAACAAAAAAGGCAACTGCCAAAGGAGGGTATGAAACTGCTGTTGTGGGATGCATTTCCAGCTAGAATAACTGTCCATCCATCAAGGACAGCTTCTGGGCTTAAAAAACATTTCTCTGAAGATGCAGGTGGCTAAGTTACACAATCCACAATTTCTGCCAGATCCTAAAACCGACTTGGAAATGGCTTTCTCCTTTTTGTCTGGCCTCTTCAATCCTTGCCTCTCCTTCCTGCCTCAGGCATGGGAAGATCTGCGTGGCCCCAACTGTTTTGCATCAGCAAAACGGCTATTTTGAGTGACTTAAGTTCAAGGAGTGGCATTAGTGGAGGCACTGGAACTGCTCCTGGGTTAAAACCTAAGTATACGAATCTGCTTAGAGATGCTGGGAAGCATTTGTAGAAGCTTTTGGGTGTCTCAGGCAGTGAAGGAAGTACCCAGTGACTAAGGAAGCTTTGCAATCAGAAGCAACATGGCTGCCCTGATGCAGTGTCTTGAGCCTCACAGCCAGTCTAATAAGTGCCAGGCCTGTGCCATGCTGAGGAGATGTCTGGTTTGAGGGTCCAAGATACTGTTTCTGCACAGCTTTGCCCCATTCTGTGGGTACATGCTAGCATGTTTGGTTCTAACTTGGACATCTCTACCTCATTCTCTGTTGCACCATGTAGACATAACCCCTATTTTCCTGAAATAACTGAGAATTAAGTGCTTAATTATGTGCAGAATCTGTCTGTCCTGAAGCTGTTCTCCCATCTGTTACAGCCTGGTCTCCATGAAATAGGGCTACCAGTGGTTTATAACAAGGTACTGCCATCACACTACAGGGCTTGCTGATATGCAGACATCTAAGGTTGCAGAGCACCTCTATTAGACTGTTTATGTAATATAACCCAAGGAATAAAAGCTACAGGCCCAGGAACTGGTTTTCTGCAGGACTGTAATCTGTATGGAACTTGTTCTTTTGAAAATACTTAAAACACTGATAGATTAATCCTTGCATCAGCTCAGTCAACCAGGGAAGAATTTTATCCCAAGTCTGCCAAGTGGAAACAGCGTAATGAAAAGGTTTAAGGAACTGCCAGCTCTGAGGAACTACTGGAGAGAGTCCAGCGGAGGGCTATGAAGATGATTAAGGGACTGGAGCATCTCTCCTATGGGGAAAGGCTGAGGGAGCTGGGGCTGTTTAGCCTGAGGAAGAGAAGACTGAGAGGGGATCTCATTAATGCTTACAAATATCTCAAGGGCGGGTGTCAAGAGGATGGGGCCAGACTCTTTTCAGTGGTGCCCAGTGACAGGACAAGGGGCAACGGGCACAAACTGGAACATAGAAAGTTCCATCCAAATATGAGGAAAAAACTTCTCCACTGTGAGGGTGAGAGAGCACTGGAACAGGCTGCCCAGGGAGGTTGTGGAGTCTTCTTCTCTGGAGATATTCAAAACCCACCTGGACGCAGTCCTGTGCAGCCTGCTCTAGGTGACCCTGCTCTGGCAGGGGGGTTGGACTAGATGATCTCCAGAGGTCCCTTCCAACCCCTACCATTCTGTGATTCTGTGATTCTGTGATTCATATGGTGTTTTGGCTCCCACACCTTGCATTTTTCCCTCAAACATTCTGAACACTTGGATAAAAGGAAAATATTTAACAGGGCAAACCCCCTGGGGGATAAATGCTCTTCTGATGCAAATCAGCACTGTGAAGGAACAATACTGCTGATCTCTGTTCAGTATCTTGTTCTTTCTTGGTAGCATTGTCCCACAGAAATGTATTGTTTTTCCCTTTTACAAGATTAAAACCTTTCTGTATCAGCATACCCTAACCCTATATTTCTGACTTTTTCCTAATTTTCATGAAACTGTAAAATGGGTTTTTTTGGATAAAACTTGGCCATCAGCAGCTGAGTGCAGGAAACACAAGGTAGTCTCAAGACATCTGAAAAAGGCAATTTGATGATTTTTGAGATAAAAGAGTACAAACAATAATAAAAAGTCAAAGGCATTTTATGGGCACTTTTCTTTGACATCTATAACTTCAAAGTATTTTGAGGCTTTTTATTATTTAAATTTCCAGGTCAGTAGTCAGGAGGGTGAATTATACTATGCATGAAATATTAAAAATAAAAAGGTGTCGTGGTTTAACCCCAGCTGGTAACCCAATACCACTGCAGCTGCTTGCTCACTCCCCTCTCCCTGGTGGGGTGGGGAGGAGAATTGGAAAGAAAGGAAAACTCATGGGTTGAGATAAAAACAGTTCACCAGGACAGCAAAGAAAAAGATAATAATAATTATATTGTATATTAATAATGATAATAATAAAAAAATAAGAATATAAAACAAACGATGCACAATTTCTCACTACCTGATGACCTGATGACTGATACAGCCCATCCCGAACAGTGATCACAGAACAGCAATATTCCCCAGTAGCGATCTCAGAACAGCAAGTTCCAGAGAGAGCGAGTGAGGGAACGAATAGCCGAATGAACGAACTAAAAGGCCCGAACGAATGAAAAAGGGGAAACCCAGCCCACTGGCCGACCCCTACTTATACTGTGCATGATGTCTATGGTATGGAATACTCTCTTTGGCAAGTTTGGATCAACTATTCTGGCTATACCCTTTCCCAGGTCTCTGCACCTGCACATTAGCAAAACCTGGGAAGCTGGAAGACGTCCTTGATCGCTTATCAGCAACTAATAACATCAGTGTATTATCAACATTCTTCACATACTAAATCCAAAACACAGTAGCTATTGGAAAGAAAATTAGCTCCATCCCAGCCGAAACCAGGACAAAAGGAAAGGAAGGAATTATAATAAAACATTCAGAGTCATTCATGTGCATGTGCAGACATATTTAAATTTGCCCAAAAGTTTTGAGTGTTTTTTGGCCTGCTCAGAGTATTTGTCAATGCCAGCACTGATGTAGTCTAAACACCATAAATTGTCTTCTGTTCAGCTGCATTAAAGTCACTTTACTACAGCTTTAACCAGTGAGCTCTGTTTGTTACTGTCAATAATACATTACTTTCTCTTGCTGGATTTCACTTATGCATTCAGGGATATGTTCATTTGCCAGTCAATTATGCTAAGTATGTGGACTCCCTAAGGGTAAGTCAGACTTCACATTTGACTCCCTTTTCACACTGACAATATGGCAAGTGCAAATAATTACTGGTATTAGTGCTATCGTTTATTTTGCTAGATTGCCAGACTACTGTCAGAGACAAGATACAGAGCTGGAAGAACCTTTGGCTTGAGTCATGGCCATTCTTTTGTTCAGAAAAAAATTAAAGAACATTAAGATGCCCAGGAGAAATGTGGCATGTCCTGCACATGTGCTGCCTGTGTAAATTGAGGCTCTCCCTACTGTTCCCAGAATTTATCACGTGTGGATTGCAGTGGGTCTTTGCGGATGGTTCTTGTCACTGGGTGTGCTCCACACAGCTAGAGGCTCCATTTGCCTTGGGAAGAAGTGTGGTGTTGGGCACTTTTCTGTTATTTCAACAGAGAGTGTGTCAGCTTCTGTGTGAACAGTAATGACATGTGATCTGCTCTGATCACATCCACTTTGCTTTGTGACTTGCTGACTGGTGCTGTAGCCAGGCTAATCATGAGGTGAATTGGAGTGCCAGAAATTTGTCTTCCTCTGCTGCCATGGAAATGCTGTTCTGTTTTCCCTCAGCCCAATTGTGCAATATGAGGCATGGTTTGCTCATAAGTTTGTTGTTTTAGTTTTATCTTGTTTTACTCTTGTTCCTTGTCTCTCATCAGCTTGATATTTCCTTAGTAAAGCTTTTGGATCAGCTTTTGACTTCAACACTCTGGTTGGTGAGTTCCTATATGTAAAGCCCAGAGCAGCAGGTTGCTGTAGCTGAAAGAAGTATTCAAGATCTGCTATTGCTAGAATGGCTCCTTGTGGCCATGAGGCTACAGGCAGTAATTTGGACACTTTTACACCAACCTTCGAAGGGAAGCTGTTTATACAGCCTGAGCTTGTGGTAGGCCGTAAAGGTATCTTACCTTCTCCATGCCCTAACTCCTGAGCTTTGCTCATTTGTACTTCAGGCCCAGGATGGAAGCATCACCTCAGGATGGTTTTGTGCTTACCTCTTTGGGAGATATCCTGCTGTATCCTCATATATGAAGCTGAGACAGAAGCCCAAGACTTTAGATTTTTAAGGGTCTTTCTTAGAACAGCCTCATTTGTTTCAAGCTGCCATATTAGATGCAGTGGGAAAAATCCTATTGCACACACTGACACAGTTGCCATGCAGGCATTGCAAAATCTTTTGTAGTTGGCTTAAATCAAGCAGTTTGAATGAGCCGCTGCCTTTACTCTATGAAGAAAGTTACCCATACAAAAATGAAATGCTAATAACTGTTTGTATACAGGGTTTTATTTTTCATTGTAGTCACTGTCTGATGAAACTGATCTCTGCTTCCCAAGAAATATTTTATTCATTTTCTAGTTGCATTTTTGTCAGCATACCAGTTCAGCTTGGAGATTTTGTACTGATGGTAATTAGTTTCAGCTCATACTTACTGGCAGGCATTTCTCCAAATCAGTGAAAATAAACAGAAGTATAATAGCATTTTTAAAAGGGTGCAGTGTTTTGTTTTTTAGAAGACCAGTAAACAAAACACACATACAAAAATATAGCAAGGCACCAAATGTGTAAATTTAATACCATAAAGAAGACAACAGGAAAATATTGCAGTGTTTTCAACCTCAGCTAGCTGACTGCTAAGGATTATATCTTTTGCATGAATAGCTTTTGATGGGTAAATAAAAAAAACCAAAACACCTTCCATAATAGGGACTGTAGCTGACAACTTAAAGCTTTTGCAATGAGAACTGAGAAAAGTTCTGGATGTTAATAGAAACTTTTACTGAAAATGGCTTGAAGATCATGAATGCTAGAAGTATGTTATTTCTGGTGTAAGGTTAAAAAGAGCATAACATGATATTCGTTAAACTATGCAGCCAAAAATATCATCTGTCTCTCATGAATAAGGGATAAGGTCTCATTTTATCTCTCTTCACATTTGAAAACAGTATTTTTGCTAGAAAATTAGAGAATTTGTACCCTTTAGGAAAAAAAACAACATTAAATATCACAGTAATATGATGACACTATTTTAGCACAAAGTGATAAAAATATACAAATGTTGGTTGAACTTGGTTATAATAACTTTGGAAACTCTAGTCATGATTCTCACTGCCCAAGCAAGCCTTTGTTTGATTTTCCAGTAGGCCACATGGGTATTTGCCACATATACTGGAGAAGGAACTGGATCTTTTCATCACTGGTATTTTGGTTGCTGTGGAACACAGTTCATCCATTAGGACATAAGGTTCAGGCTGCCACTGTAACGGCCCTAGTCTGTACAGAACCGGATGCCTTTTGGCAGGTTCTCAACACCTTTAGGTTCCTCTGGTTTAGTGCATGGGACATGTCCACCATCACTGGTATTTCTTTGTCAAATTCATAGATTTCAGTTGCCTGAAAATGATTTATAAGTTCATCTAGAATTCAACAATTTGTTTCATATAGAAAAAGCAGTAAATTAGGAAAGCACTGAAATGCTGCAGCCTGATATCTTTGAGGAATAAAATTTCAGCAGTCAGCCATGTTCCGTTCAGTAATGTGCATGGATTTACTGCTACTGAAAAAAACCCTAAGGTTAGCTTTCCCTCCCCTTGGAAATGACTTGCATCATCTGAAAGACATTTTTGCTTGTTTTGCTGGATAAAAGTAAAAGATTTTGTCTCAGGGTGGTGGGTTTTTTGCTTTACCCAACTCTCCTAAATCAGTTATTCACCCTGATCTACTCAACAGCACAAAATTGTCATAGGCCCAGGCCCTGCTGCTGCACTCTGGTGAAGGTAAATGGACTCTTCTGTACACCTGCATTGGATCCCTACAGCAGTAATGTGGCACTGGGTGCATATAGATGTTTGTGTGCCTTTTGTCCTTGTAGAAACAACCATCATGCCATCATGCTTTCATGACTAAGGTTATCATCTTTCTCTAAAGTATTATAGGTTAGTTTTTGCAGGGTAGCTGTAGCCATTTTCAAGACTAGACTGAGAGCAAGTGAAAGCAACCTCTGTAAAGCAAATGTGTAATTGGAAATGTCCTCTGGAAAATGTCAGATCTTGTGGGTGAGTTGGGTGCTAGGTACCCTCAGATGGGAAGCTTGCAGGCAGTCTCTAGACTGACTGTGGGTCTGTGTGTGGATGGAAATAGGTAGCTCAGAGACCCTGCAGTAGCCTCCTGCTCCCCGACTGATCTTTAAAAGTGGATGTAGAGGCAGCGATTGTGGCTTGTGCAGTGCCTGGTCTGCTGAATGCGTGTGAAACAATGTGCAATAAAAATGATGGATAGCAAGTGTCATATTGTGTTATAAATATTTTTCATGCTTCAGGGCAAAAATGCATCAATCAATAGTAAACACATTTTCTCTATACCAATGCATGCAGCATGGGAAACAAACAGGAGGAGCTGGTAGCTGCTGCCCGGATGGAAAACTACAACCTGATTGCTATCACAGAGACTTGGTGGGATGAATCACATGATTGGAGTGCTGTGATTGACAGCTATAAACTATTCAGAAGGGACAGGCAAGGAAGGAGAGGTGGAGGAGTTGCCCTCTATGCCAAAAATGGGATTGATTGCACAGAGCTATCTTTGAAGAACAGCAATGCGCAGGTCGAGAGCTTATGAGTGAAAATTAGAGACCAAGCCAACAAACGAAATTTTGTGGTTGGTGTCTACTAAAGGCCACCCAATCAAGGAGAGGAGGTGGATGAAGGGTTCTTTCTTCAACTGCAGGAAGCATCACGCTCACAGGCCCTGGTCCTGATAGGGGACTTCAACCACCCGGACATCTGCTGGAAAAGCAGCACAGCGAGCTGCAAGCAGTCCAGGAAACTACTGGAGTGCATTGAGGACAACTTCCTAGTACAGGTGATGGAGAGCCCGACCAGAGGAGAGGTACTGCTGGACCTGTTGCTCACTAGTGCGGAAGAACTTATCAGAGAGGTCAAGACCAGAGGTAGCCTGGGCTGCAGTGATCATGTCCTGGTGGAATTCTCAATTTTAAGGGGTACAAGATGGGTAAAAAGTAAAGTCAGGACCCTAAACCTCAGAAAGGCAAACTTTCAGCTGTTTAGGGTGCTAGTGCGTGGGATCCCTTGGGAAATTGCTGTCAAAGATAAAGGAGTGAACGAGAGCTGGGAGATATTTAAAGATATTTTTCTTAGGGCGCAAGAGCTCTCAATCCCGATGTGCAAGAAGTCAGGCAGGGGAGGCAGGAGGCCAGCTTGGCTAAGTCGAGACCTCTTGGCCAAACTAAAACACAAAACCAAAATGCATAGGCAGTGGAGGCAGGGATACACATCCTGGGGAGATTATAGGGATATGGCCCGGGAGTGCAGGAAGGGGATCAGGAAAGCCAAGGCACAGCTGAAGCTGAACTTGGCTAGGGATGTCAAAAATAACAAGAAAGGTTTCTTCGGGTACATAGGACAACAAAGGAAGATGAAAGAAACTGTACCCCCTCTGATGAGCAAAACGGGAGACCTGGCTACAACCAACATGGAGAAGGCTGAGGTACTCAACGTTTTCGCCTCTGTCTTCACCGGCAAGTGCTCTAGCCATGCCGCCCAATTCACAGAATCCAAAGGCAGGGACTGGGAGAATGAAGTATTGCCCACTGTAGGAGAACACCAGATTCGAGACCATCTAAGGAACCTGTGTCGTGGTTTAGCCCCAGCCGGAGGCTGAGCCATGCGGTTGCTCGCTCACCCCACCCCCTCCCGGCGGGACGGGGAGAGAATCGGGACAAAGAAAAGCAAAAACTTGTGGGTTAACAACAACAACAGTTTAACAGAACAACAAAGGGAAAGAAAACAAACAAACAAGAAACCCCAGCAATAACAACAACAGCGCGTACTTAGCGGTGCTTCCCGTACAGGTCGCTCTCTGCCCGGAGCCTGATGCCCAGCCTGCTCCCCAGCAGCAATACCCCCCCCCCCCCCCCGCTCTGGTCGACCCCCTCTATATAGTGAGCGTGATGGTCACATGGTATAGAATAGACCCCGGCCAGCTTCTGGCAAAAATTAACCCTATCCCAGCCGCAACCAGGACAACCTGAATGTGCACAAGTCCATGGAACCTGATGAGATGCATCTGCAGGTCCTGAGGAAACTGGCAGATGAAGTTGCTAAGCCACTCTCCATCATATTTGAAAAGTGGTGGCAGACTGGTGAAGTTCCTGGCGACTGGAAAAGGGGAAACATAACTCCCATTTTTAAAAAGGGAAAAAAGGAAGACCTGGGGAGCTACAGGCCAGTCAGTCTCACCTCTGTGCCTGGCAAGATCATGGAGCAGATCCTCCTGGAAACTATGCTAAGGCACACGGAAAACAGAGAGGTGATTGGTGACAGCTAACATGGCTTCATGTGGTGGGTTGACCCTGACTGGGTGCCAGGGTGCCCACCGAAGCCACTCTATCACTCCCCCTCCTCAGCTGGAAAGGGGAGAGAAAATATAATGAAAGGCTCGTGGGTCGAGATAAGGACAGGGAGATCACTCACCAGTTACCATCACAGGCAAAACAGACTTGACTTGGGGAAATTAGTTTAATTTATTACCAATCAAATCAGAGAAGGATAATAAGAAATAAAACCAAGCCTTAAAAACACCTTCCCTCCACCCCTCCCTTCTTCCTGGGCTTAACTTTACTCCCGAATTCTCTACCTCCTCCCCGCCAGTGGTGAAGGGGGACGGGGAATGGGGGTTGCGGTCAGATCATCACATATTGTCTCTGCCACTCCTTCCTCCTCAGGGGGAGGACTCCTCACACTCTTCCCCTGCTCCAGCGTGTCATCCCTCCCATGGGAGGCAGTCCTCCACGAACTTCTCCAACGTGGGTCTTCCTGCGGGCTGCAGTTCTTCACAAACTGCTCCAGCGTGGGTCCTTTCAATGGGGTGCAGTTCTTCAGGAACAGACTGATCCAGCGTGAGTCACCCATGGGGTCACAAGTCCTGCCAGCAAACCTGCTCCAGTATGGGCTCCTCTCTCTCCATGGGTCCACAGGTCCTGCCAGGAGCCTGCTCTCTGGCATGGGCTTCCCACGAGGTCACAGCCTCCTTCAAGCGCATCCACCTGCTCTGCTGTGGGGTCCTCCATGGGCTGCAGGTGGATATCTGCTCCACTGTGGACCTCCATGGGCTGAAGGAGGACAGCCTGCCTCACCATGGTCTTTACCATGGGCTGCAAGGGAATCTCTGCTCTGGCTCCTGGAGCACCTCCTCCCCCTCCTTCTTCACTGACCTTGTTTTTTCTCTCACATATTCTCACTCCTCTCTCTAGGTGCAACTGCAGTTGCGCAGGGACTTTTTCCCCTTCTTAAATATGTTATCACAGAAGTGCTACCACCATCACTGATGATTGGCTCAGCCTTGGCCAGTGGCGGGTCCATCTTGGAGCCAGTTGGCATTGGCTCTGTCGGACATAGGGGAAGCTTCTAGCAACTTCTCGCAGAAGCCACCCCTGTAGCCCCCCCCACTATCAAACCCTTGCCATGCAAATCCAATACACTTCACTAAGGGCAAATCATGCCTGACAAATTTGCTGGACTTCTATGACGGGGTTACAGCATTGGTGGATAAGGGAAGAGCGACCGACATCATCTACCTGGACTTGTGCAAAGCATTTGACACTGTCCCGCATGACATCCTTGTCTCTAAAATGGAGAGACATGGATTTGACGGGTGGACCACTCGGTGGATAAGGAATTGGCTGGATGGTCGCACTCAAAGAGTTGCGGTCAACGGCTTGATGTCTGGGTGGAGACCAATGACGAGTGGTGTCCCTCAAGGGTCCGTATTGGGACCAGTATTATTTAACATCTTTGTCGGGGACATGGACAGTGGGATTGAGTGCACTCTCAGCAAGTTTACAGATGACACCAAGCTGAGTGGTGCGATTGATACTCTAGAAGGAAGGGATGCCATCCAGAGGGACCTTAACAGGCTAGAGAGGTGGACCTGTGCAAACCTCATGAAGTTCAACAAGGCCAAGTACAAGATCCTGCACCCGGGTCAGGGCAATCACAAACGTGGATACAGGCTGGGCGATGAGTGGATTGAGAGCAGCCCTGCCGAGAAGGACTTGGGGGTACTGGTGGAGGAAATACTGAATATTAGCCGGCAATGTGCGCTTGCAGCCCAGAAAGCCAAACGTATCCTGGGCTGCATCAAAAGGAGCGTGACCAGCAGGTCGAGGGAGGTGATTCTCCCCCTCTACTCCGCTCTCATGAGACTCCACCTGGAGTACTGTGTCTAGCTCTGGGGCCCCCAGCACAAGAAGGACATGGACCTGCTCAAGTGGGTCCAGAGGAGGGCCATGAAGATGATCAGGGTGATGGAGCATCTCCCCTATGAGGACAGGCTGAGAGAGTTGGGGTTGTTCAGCCTGGAGAAGAGAAGGCTCCGGGGAGACCTTATAGCGGCCTTCCAATACTTAAAGGGGGCCTACAGGAAAGATGGGGAGGAACTCTTTATCAGGGACTGTAGTGATAGGACGAGGAGTAACAGTTTTAAAATGAAAGAGGGTAGATTTATAATAGATATAGGGAAGAAATTCTTTACTGTGAGGGTGGTGAGACACTGGAACAGGTTGCCTTGAGAAGCTGTGGATGCCCCCTCCCTGGAAGTGTTCAAGGCCAGGTTGGATGAGGCTTTGAGCAACCTGAGCTAGTGGAAGGTATCCCTGCCCATGGCGGGGGGTTAGAACTAGATGATCTTTAAAGGTCCCTTCCAACCCAAACCATTCTATGATTCTATGATATGCTGCAGTCCTCATAAGCCAAGTAAAATAGGTTCAGAAATTTGCACTGCTGGAGAGCCTCTGAGGGCAATGTCAAGCTTGTTGAGTTTGTGTTCTAGTGTCCATCTTTTAGCCGTTGTCCCAAACAGCAGAATTCACAGTCCTGATGTAGGCAGCTGGGGCTGTCTGCCCAGTGTGCATTAACCTGGGACACTAAGTAAGGAGCTGATCAGAGAAGCTGAGGATGTGGGAAGCCTTTCATCCTATTCTGTCTCTCAAAGAGGCTTCGGCAGCTAACTGAAGGAAGGTGCCTCTGTCTCTTGGCATTCGCAGCCATGAATCCTTTCCTGCAAGTAGGTGGGTGGCCAGGCCTTTCTCACATAAAGTGCAGCTGGAATAGGAGGAAGGGAAGGAGCGTGTGGTGCATTTGCACTTCTGGCAAACAGCCCAGTCAGCAGAGATCTGTCTGAAATAAAGGAGGGTTATGGTCAAGCTCCTGCTCCAGTCAATATTTAACTAACTATTCAAAAATAGGTAATTATCTAGCTTTATTCTGATGGTCTTTTGGTTCAGCAAACCATCCCAAGTCAGTTATTCACACAGTTCTTATTCGCTCCAGTATCCCAACAACTTCAACAAGAGAGACAGCAGTCCTTCAAATGCTCAATAGCCTAGTGGTTAAAGCATTTTCTTGGAAGTTGTCTTCAGATCTCTGCACCAATTTGTGCCTTACATGGCCTTGAATTTGGTTCATTTACATCCCAGTACTTCAGTACTTAAGTTATAGAGCACTTTGGTCTACCCCACAGCTTTAGGCTTCTAAATAAAAATAAGAAAGTGGTTCTGGCATCAAGTGTGCCATTTTGTGAGTGGTCAAGCGTGCTTGCAGTACGCTTTCTTCCTTAAAATGCAGAGAGCACCTCATGTGTGAAATCTTAAACCGTGGTTTAAATCTGAGGCAGGAACTGAGCTGCACAGTACAGTCATGATCTGTGCAGCTATGTGTATGGCCAGCAGCAAAAATGGATTTACCTAAGAGTTGTTTTGGTGAAAAATTTAGGGTTAAGCATACACAGGCCAGTGCAGACATGCATCTCTCCTACACTCTGATATGGTAGTTGATATGGCTTGCGCCCTGGAACAGTATAGCTACAGAAACATGGCTCTCTTGAGCAAAACGGAGGTACTTGTAGATGTAAACAGAGCACTGAAGACTTAAATTTTGCATGTAGATACCCATCTCTTAAGTCCTTCGAGTGTGAACACGAATGTGTTGTATTGTATTGTGTCTTGATGGTTCTGAGAAATTTCTTGGAGGACGTCAGAGTAGGATTTGGTATTACATCAAGACCTAGAGTGTGTAGTCAAGTAGCAGGACCATATCTTGTTACATGTTGCAGAAGCAGAAAAAAACCTTCTGTCTGCACCACAGTAACTTGAAATTTAAATATAGGATGAAAATCAAGAAAGAGTAATTATGGTCCTAGCACACTAGTTAACCTAAGCCCTATTTCTATCAAAGTTTTGGTAGAACATGTAGAACAAGCAGGAAACTGAGGTAGGAAAAATGGGTTATTTGGCTGGTGCTTACAGTATGTGTGAGATGTACTATTGGGGAAAGACCAGAGGTGTTAGAAATGTTAACAAGCAAACCATGCTGGTGGACAATCTGGGCAATTTGGAGATAGACACTGCTGTCTCAATACTGAAGGAGACAGTACCTAAAGGATCCTAAAGGGCATTTTCAGTATTGGTGTCCCTTGTTCTTACTCCTTTTATCTCAATATTCAACCGTGCAAAACAAATAAAATCAGTTGTATAGCATCTTATCTAAGGCGATTGTGTAATACATATTGTTACCTTAGTACTGTATTAACTTTTGAGACTTAAGATAGGATTCATTAAAGGCAGCATATTGTGCAAGGAGCTAATAAGAAATACCATAATGTAGAGTATATTGTATGCCTTGCTCCCAAATGGATTAGAACTCCCAGATCTGGAGGAAAGGGCCTGTGTTTCCCAACACTTTATTAATACCTTAAATCACAGTCCTCTAATCTAATCCATATCAGATGTGCTCTGAACAAGCAAAGACTCTGTCCTTCAGATAAGATTCATGGCTGTAACCTGTAGTCCGACTTGCATGGAAAGAAATAAGGAGTTGTTCTCACTGCATGTTTTAGGTCTCAGTTCACCCAGACACCTGGAAATCTGCTTTTCATTGAAATTAAAGAATGATTTCCTAGGAGAATGATGTATTGAAAAGTACTGAGGAGAAAAATTCAGCATTAACTTCATATTTTCTTGGATTTCTCTAGTTGTCACAGATTTAGCATTAGCCAGGGATAGCTTTTGTGTTGAATATGTCAGGAAAATTAGTTTCATTCTTGATAGCAGGATGTGGGATTACAGCATGATCAGGTAACTTATACTATAAGGTTTGGTTTTTATTTCAAATCTAATTTAATAAAGATGGGTCAATTGCAGTAGCTAATACAGAGTTGAAGTTGCACAGGAAAAGGTTTGAGGATATAATCTCTGAAATACTCTGCGTGGAACATGAACCTGTTTTCAATATCTACCTTAAGACTGGTTTTCATGTAGTTTTTAAAACTTGAAGTGGAGAAGCATTAGTTTTTAAGAGAAAAAGAGTCCATGCAGCATATTTTCCATTTAATTAAATGAGCGTTAATGTAGATTCCAGATTCTTTAATTTTTACAGTACTAAATTCTGGTAAGGTACCAGAAAAAGTTAATTGAGAGAGAGATACATCCCTAGAAAATGCATAATATGATATCTGTGCTTTAAAAGACAAACTCATTTCTGGTCCCTGATCTAGCACAAATTCAACAGATTCCACATGATGAAATCAGAGTGTTTTGTGACAAGGCTGCAGTAAAAAGTAAGACACGAAAACAAGATTGGGCTGAGAAAGGAAAATCGAAAGTAAAAAGCACTTACAATAAGCATATTCTGCTTATGCAAGCAACCATGGGATGACATCAAAATACTTGTCAGACATTTAAAGAGGCTTCCCAACAACTTCATGAGGTTGCTTATTGCATTCATTTTACAGATGGGTTAAACTGAGAAAGCATGAAATTTATATGGCAAGGTCCCATGAGGAATCATTGGCAGAACTGAGAACAGAAGCTCTCCCACCCAACTGCTTCCCAGTATTGACAAGAGCAACCATTTTAAAATAAAAACTTTGAACTTGGTTTACAGAATCATAACTTTAAAAAAAAACCAAACTGAGATAAAAACTGAGATAAAATCCTCAATGTTTCTTTAATAAAAAAAAATGATTTCCATGTCCAGAAAAATGGAGAAAGGGTAGCACTAGCTGAAAAGAAGCAGGATTTCTCAGAAATTATTAGAAGGGTTTTGTTTTGAAGCCATTTCTAACCTTTATACTAGAATTTCTGGTTTTACTGAAAAGACCAACTTTTTCCCATAAACTGGAGCATTGGTACATCTGAATTTGTACAAAGGAAAAAATGGGAAATAGAAGGTCAGCCTACCCTTGGATTCAGAGAATATCAGCAAAAACCACAGTTTTGGTATGATGCCAATGTAAGCAGTTTTACACCAAATATCCTATCATCAGGAGTGTTCATAAAAAGTTGTTCCCTGAACAGAGGAATTGAGGATTCCTATGTATTCGTGATCTGTCATCTGTACAACACAGGCCCTCCTGCAAGACCTCTGGTTCCCTCTCCTTGCCTCTGCCATAGCTGTCTCCCTGTCCGCTTTTGTACACCATTAGTGGTGTGCCCTCAGTTTTGCCCAGTTCCCCACTCTCTCTCCTCCTTTAATACTCACAGGTCTGGTTCTTCACTTCTATGGGCACCACAACCCCTTCGGCTCCCCCACTGCAGCCCAATGTCCTCAGCACCCTCTCCCACCTCCATCCTGCCAGCCTGGCAGCAGGCAGCATGTGTGGTGGTGGGTCAGGGACCTCGTGCGCCACTCAGAGGGGCTCATGTATGCATGTTGGTTAGCTGCCCAGCCTACTCTGCTCAGTAGGACTAAGTGGATGAGGGATGAGAGCACCTTGTCTTCCCGTCAGCAGAGGCAGTAGTAGCAAATCTCTCTCTCTCTCTCTCTTAATGGCAGGTGCTGTTCCTTCTATAAAATTCAACTGAAATTGGTAAATGGATTTGGGTACTATTAGGGGAGACAGATGAATAGGGACATGTTAGTACAGATATCACATCCACATAAACATAATTTCCCTATGCAAAAAATAAAGCACTATTTTATGAGCTATGTTATTCAGACACCTACTTGATTAGTTTTATAAACTACTTGAATCAATAATAATAATGTACTGAACCTGTGATAACAGGGGGATGTACAGAAATACAAATGGCAGAAGTAAACACACCCATGCAAACTAAATTCAATATGTCCTTCATACAAAGATAGGAGAAAGGAATCTCTCAGAGAAACTTTGAAGCCCTTTGTGATGCTGCTGATGGAGAAACTGAGGTATTCATTTGCTGTCCAACAAATCAATGTTGATGTCTATGATCGAGCAGAAGTATGATGTACTTCTGAGGAAAAGGACCCTCTTCTCACTGGGGGCTCATAGAAGTTTCAGGAATCCAGGAGAAAACTCCCGGTCACCTCAGCAGGCTTTGAAAAAGTACAGAAAACCTCCTCTTACCTTCCTGTGCACTGATGTCAGTATTCCAAATTATTTTGCTGCAGTAATAAACTGAATGGAGAAGGAGCTACAGTTAAAATGAAAACTAAACCCCATTAGCACTATTTTTAAAGCATGACTCTGCTGACATGGATTTTTTCCAAGAAATTTTTGCCCATCTGTCTATAAAACAGTTTGCCCTGGCCATATTTCCATCCTCCCCATAAAAGACATTTCACATCCAGTTGAGTGGCATTAGCTGCCCTTACTGCACCCGAAGTTCTGATGTTACCTCCCACACTTGGTCCAGAAAGAGACCCCGTCAAAAACATTCAGAGACTTCAATGCCTCCCTTGCTTCCTTCCTTTATATGTTCTACAATTACACAGGCAATGAAGCACAGCTGTAACTAAAAAGCAGAATAACTGTACCACTATTGCTTAGTGATTTGACTTCTGAAGGAAATACTCATTTCAGGACCATGAGATTGCAATAGGCTTCAGTGAGTTTTTTGCATATTTTGCTTTGGTTTCCTATTGGGAATATTTCAGTGTATGGTCTTCATATAGCTTTCTGGCTTGCAGATTACAATGTCACTGCCAGAAAAAGATTTAAACCTAAAAAACATGTTTAATCTATTGTGCCTGTATTATGACAGAGTTTTATTTGATCTTGGCAGTTCAAACATCTTTGGGGAACAGCTGAAAACATCTTTCTAAACTCATTATTGTAATTCTAAAGCAGTTCTCAAAAACTAAATAACTGCAAGCTTTGGTATAAGGCAGCTGTACATTTATTAGACATAACATTACACAGCAGAAGTACTGCGTCTTATAGATTAGCTAGGATGATAACATTTTACACTATTCTGATATGATAAGTGAGAGTATGTGATGTCTGCTAACAAGGCAACGAAACATTTAAATGATGTCATGCATTTCTAGTAGAGCACACAGATTAATATTACAGTCTTGTCAATGCTGAGAAACATTCTGGATTTTCTGGAACAGCATTAATGCATGCTGGTGAAAAGAGACAGGGGTATGAGAGATACCAAGTATGGGCCAAAGGAAGGCAGAGAGCCAGTCAGGTCAGTTCTCTCTCTAATCAGTAACAGAAAATAAGTGTACCGAATGTGAAGGTTAACATTAAAGAAACAAGCTTAACCATTGAAATTAAGCTTGTGGAATTGGAGAGTGAACAACATGATGATGTGGCTGTGGTGAGTCCCACATATCTGTGAGATCTAGAGCAGAGAGAGACCAAGCATTCCAGTTAACCAAGTGTTCAAACACACTCAAGTTCAGCCTGTGATGCCATTAATATTTCTGGACTTAATGTATACAGAACTGGCACTCTTAAGGATAATTATAGAAGGTCCAGGCTTTGTAACTTAAATAAACTTCTTTGCTTAAAGGATACAAAGAACTGTAAGCCCAGACATGACCCAGCCATGGTATACAAGGAGGCTTAGAATAAGCAGGAGGCTGAAGTGGCAGGTCCTGTGCTCAAACAGATCTCAGAGGTGTTAGCAAAGCAGCAGTCTTTCCTCTGCCACCTCATGTGGTGTACACACCACATCTCATCCTGGCTGTACAGGGGCTAGCAGGAGTGGTCAGGCTATGCACTCAGGGGCATCTGTGTCTGGGGAATGTCTGCAGTTGGAGGAACACAGTGTCACTGCACTGCTTGCAAGATGTTAACCCTGCCCATGATGTTAGCTCCCTTCCCTGGCAAGTCTGGCTATGCTGACACTCACTGGATCCCTCAGTGTTCTTGGCTTACTGATGAGCTAGTCCTGAGACATCAAGGACACTTATGCATAGTGCAGACAGCTGCATGTCTGCTCTCAGGAAGGCAGGATTTATAGCCCAGACAGCATCACACTGGTGCAGTCACATGGCATCTAGATTGCAGCTGCTTATGGAGCAAGCTGAGAATGTGAGGGACTGTTCACAGGACTGTAGATGTGATCTGGTTCTGCATGTGAAGAGGATTTTTAAGGAGTTCTTCCATAGGAAAGATAAGGGTTAAAAAAAACCTCCAAAAGAAAGCAAGAATTACAAATATCAATTATCTGTTTGCTCTGTTGGCTGTGCTCCCAGAAGGCCAAAGAGCTGCTATTCTATCTGTGTGTTTCTTCCACGTCACCTGAACAAAAATTAAGCATCATAAATTAATTGCACTCAAAAAAGCTCCTGGGGTTGGGCAAGTTGCTCCATTTCATGTAAACTCCTGGGCTCCTGACTATTAGCACTGTCCTCTGACAAATTCAGGAAACTCTTGCTGTATATCACACATATCTCTGGAGAGGGAGAGAAACACATACACACAGAATAAATATTCCTGAAAGAATTAGCTAACAAAACCCTCATGGTAGAATTGGTCATTGGAAATAAGTTTTCTTTTCCATTTTGAGTTGTAAAATTACTTTTAAAATTCTGAGATTTAGAAACTATTTTATTACTTACAGAAAATGTCCCTATAATCCATTATTTAGTTTTGCCACTCAAAGAACACATTTGTACAGCCCAAAGGTTGTCACTTTAAAAGAAACACCTGTTTAATGCTTTCCAAATGCTACATTATATTTTAATATGTACTTTAATATCATATTGCAGGTCTTTAGGTAATTGCATCTTCAACAAATTGCATCATGGATTTATGATATGTTTTGTATAGTGCTTGTTCCTACAACAGTCTCCTCAACTAGGATTCATTTTGCTCTGCTGTAATTGCATAACAATATGGTTTGGTACAACGTCCTTCCCCATCCAGTCCTTAAGAAGCCAAAACTTTCACTTTGATTTTGTGCATTTATAGTCAAGGAATTGCAAAGTAAAGAGCATTGATCTGAAAAAGGCTTACAGCAACAATCATCATTTTTAAAGTACTTTGGTACATAGACTAATACAGAGGCTTAGTGTATTGGGTATTGCATGTATCTTGTTTTTCTCTATTTTACTTCCATGATTTGAACTCATGGGGTTATCTTCTAGAAATCTATTGTATTAAATGCCATTCTGCAGCCATTAAGATTTTTTTTAAAATTTTAAATAACATTTCTTTCTTAACTGAACCTATCAGTGACTAACAGGTTTTTCTTTTAAATTAACAGACAAATACAGTTAGACTGTAACACTGAAGTAGATCTGCCCAGCCTCTGTGTGTGTATATGCTGCTTAGAATTTGCAGTTGTTTTCATTCCTGTTATTCATAAGTCACCCTTGTGCCTAAGCATCCTCTGAAAATGCACCCAGTAATAATAGTATAATCACTAGGTTATGGTTTGCACACAAATGCAGCTGACACATCAACTTGCTATCCATCAAGTCTGCTATTGCCTGATAGCACATGTGAGAAAATACTTAAAGGGATATACATACGCACCTCTTGCCTTGTCACAAATACAGACAAGCATTAATAATTTGACCCTCCCATTAGAAATCCCTCCCATTGTTTAGAATGACTGTATTGGGCTGGGCTCAATTGCTTGGAAGGCAAAGGAAAATCATCAGGAATTCAAAGAGTTGTCCCTCTTTCTTAAAGTCAGTCCAATTCCACCATGGTCTGAATACACTGGTGGATCCCATCTACCTCTCTGCTTAATATGCCTGAATGCTTAATATAGTACAAGTATATTTCTAATGATATCATCATTTAGGTACTGATATTAAACTTCACACATGCTTATCAACTGAAGTAAAATAAAGAAAACCGCATTGAAATATTAGCTGTTAACATGATGGCGATTGATCTGGATTTCAGTCTCTATCATACATTGAAATGTGATCTTTTTGATGAATGGTATTTTTCAGGATCAAAGATAACATTTTTTATTTTAAAATAGAATTAGGACAGCAATAAAACTGAAATTTGTCCAGCAAGGCAATGAAATGTGTGAGTGATCCTACTGCATTACTACTTATGTGCTCAGAAATAGGCATTTACTAAAATACCTTCTTGAAGAGTTCCAGATATATTGCTCGAGTTTATGTATGTAAAAATTGGGCAATAGTTAATAACACATAATGTAGTATCTAATGCAGAGGTGGCATATGAAGCTTCCTATTTCCTAAAAGCCTTGAAACCACAGGAGGAAAAAGCATAGGAGAAATGGGAGAAATGGCAGATTTACAGAGTAGGATGCAGCAAGAAAAAAAAAGTGACTGTTATTGTCTGAAGATAAAATCCTGATGCTGCATTTGTATTTGAAGAGGATAACAGATAATTTTAGAGTAAAAACTGAAGCCCTGACCTCCACTAAAAGCAACTGTAAAGCACAGTACACTTTTATGGGCTTAGGGCTTGGCTCTGCTTTCCAAGGGCAAACTTGTGTCCTAGTTGAAGTTGTCTTGGATATCTCCTGCATCAGCAGTGAGAGCAAAAGTTCCTGCTCCCTTATAGTGAGTGTCTCTGAGGGTAGGCAGGGTTTTTTCACTGGGTAATTCTGTTTGTTACAAGGTAAAGGAAGAAGTGGGAGAGGACTGGAAAGTGGAAATCCATCCACTGCCCAGAGTCTTGTTTCTGGGTCAGCTATTGTCCTGGGCTTTTTACAGAGGAGGCATGGCAATGATGGATATGTGTAGGAAGATGATTTAAAGTATGAGAGTGGCAGGAGCTTTCAGGGAAAGGAGGCTATATCAAGTAGACAAGAGACCCTGAGCTTGGCATGATCCTCCTCCACATACAGTAAGTAGGGTCTGTAGCACGTACAAAGCAGGTCTCAAGCATCCACGCCGGCCTTTCTGCATACTGCTTGCTCAGTGTCCTTTGAGCATAGGCCTGAACATCTCATGGGTCCATGTTGTAAAATGGCACTGAGAAAGGGTGCTAAAGGGAGGGGAGAAGTCTTCTTCCATATTACAGCTGTTCTTGTAATTTATATTTGCCTCATGAACCTCTGGAGATGTTCATTCTTTGGAGAGAAATCTTCTTTATCATCAGCTGCATTACCATGGGCTGGAAGGAAATCCTTCAGTGTCATTGCAGTTGGTGCAGAGAACTGCGGTCAGTCAGCTTCGATCTGGCTGCCGTCACCAGCACTGTTTTTCACATTAATTCCGGTGACTTTGCTGGCATTTCACTGATTTGATTTTAATATACTATCATGGATATGAATTCCATGTGCACACAGTCTGGGCAGGGTTGGTTTGTTTGTGTTTTGATGGTTTGTTTGTCTTGGAGGTTATTTTAAGGCAGGGCTGACATCCTCACCCTGTCCAAAGCAAAGGCAGACCATAGCCTCACTGCCACAGTGCAAGGATCCTATTTGAAGCTTTCTCCTCTGCCAGAACAGGCAGCCAAATTATAGCATGGAATCTGACAACAGAAACTTCAAGTGGGTGGTTTTCTTTGTTTTGTTTTGTTTTTTTTTTAATAAAGCCAACTTGAAAATATGCATCTCCTACCATATGCATAGAATGGAGAATTCATTTCACTGTTGTACCTTCAAGTTTGTGCAACTTCTGTATCCTGAATCATGATTTGAATCACAAAGTTTTTTACTTTCTCTATTGTGAGTCTGTACAAACACAGCAGGATCAATTAGACTGAGTGTATGATTCCATTTTTTTTTTCATACAGTGCTTTGAACGTACAAAACACTGAAGTTACCTTAGGTATTATAAGTGTTACAGTTTTTTATACCATCTTCTTGATGAGCATGGATCCTATTTCAAACATAAGTGTTTGCTACACAAGGCTGTTACAACATCCAGCCTTGGTGGCAGCTCTGTATATGTAACTTAACAGTTCTCCACACATTTGCAATTATAGAATTAGGAACCAGGGTGAAAGTGAACATTTCTGAGTGTTAGTAAGAAGGGAGACCTTGGAAGGCCTCCTTGGTGATCTTTAACCATGAGAATTAAGAGGGCTGCATGTAGATGTAAGTGGGCTTTGTTGCTGTCTCCATACCAAGGCTGGGGAGCTGACGTGAAGGCCGTGGTACTTTGCTTCTCTGCTTTCTGAGCAGAGGAAATTCTTCCATGGCTGGAACTGCTGCTATTAAACACTTGCTTTTTGATTCAGTGTCCCTTTCAGATGAATATGTTGTTTCTGTTGTCAGGAGCATGCACTTTTCCACCCCAGCCTACAATGCTGCAGTAGTTTGAGACTGTGCGCTCTTTATGATAGACAGCTAATATCTGGATATTTGAGAACAAGATGATTTTTCAGGACTTTCAACAGCACAAATTCATCCAGCAATATGTTTGGCTGTTTTCTGATGGAAATGAAAGCAAATCCAAAGTATTTTGTTGCTGTTGTGAATTGTACTAGACACAATTTGACTGATTTTTGTCTTAAATAAAAACAGGCTAATCAGTTTACTCTGTCAATGGAACACTTTCTGTCTAACAATTCCATCTGCTACACCAACACAATGTACACCATCAGTTTTACCATTTCTATTAGCTGTGTTGACTAAATACATTTTTAAGATCTTCAATCCTTTCCACCCTTGGAAAAAAAAATCTTTATTATAAACACATTATTTTGCATTAATGTCACATAATTTAGTAGTTTGTGTGTGTAGTACATCATTTCTTCAATGGAGAAAATTCACATGTGATGAGTTCCAAAGCCTACCATAGAATGGTTATAATTCTGCACTATAGCGGTCAAGGCTCAATTAGCTTTACATCATTTTGATTTTTGACTCTGATCTTGAAGCGTGGCTGTATTGACTTTTGATCTTCCATCTCATTGATTGCAGCTCCAGTCTTGGTATTTAAACAGACATGAAGAGCAACAGGGATTTGGAAGGCATTTAAGACAGCCAGAAGGATGCAAACATTTCTGGAAATGGATGCAAGCAAAGCATGAGGCTAGATTGCAAAACCCAACTGACCTTGTTACCACTTACTGTCTCTCTCTTCCCCACTCAAACAGACTTTAATAGATTAACAGAATCCAAGAACCTGATTCTATGTATCCCAATTTATTTTAATTTGTAGATAGGATCAAACACAAAGCATTTCAAAACCTAGATTGAATTTTGGTTTAGACTTCCACCATTTTTTGGTATTTGAAGAGAAAAGCAATGACTCTATCTTTCTAACTGCATTAAAAGGTCATTTTCTAGTAGCGTTCAATACAGCATAACTTGGTGTTGTGTCCACTTTCACAAGGCATTTTCTGATGCAAAGCACAGCCTGCTGAAATATAGTTCAAATACAATCTGAAATGTTGAGAAGCAAACTCCATTATTTCTTGTTAACTCAGATTATGCTATGCCCTGAGTAAGCAGATCAGGAGGCAATCACAAATAGCTTACTGTCTAAAAACCTGAGATGGGGAAAGAAAGTAGCAAAAAAGTAGAACAGCAGAGCAGTGGCTGTAAGCATCATCCTAGTTACATGAAATTTGGATAGAATTTTGTTTCTGTAACTTAAAAATCTGGTCAGAGAGGGTTAGGCAGTGATTATAAAAGACAACTGAGAATCTCAATTTGAAAATGTTACTTGCTTCAAAATACTGTTTTTCAACATGATACTCTAAAAATTATCTATTACTGAAATGTAAATATTTAAAAGGTCCAAATACACATTACTCTTTTTTTTTGTTGTTGTTGCCTTTCTTCATTGTTCACTTCTGTTGCCTGGTAGCAATGAGCTGAATGTAGCTTTCTATTCACGAGGTTCCTTAGAAACCTCTGTGCCTTGTAGTGCATTAGCTTTATTCATCAGGTATGCCCAATGCAATGTGATATTTTGAAATTCAGTAGAAGTCCCAGATAATGTTGGGGTTTTTTTCTTGCAGAGTCCCATTTCTTAAATCAAGACACATTCTCCCTGTGATTTATTTTTATTTATTTATACATTGAAATGTGAGCATCTACATTTAACACTAATTACGAGGTACCCATCTTGAGCTGTAACTACTATTGCATATTAAACATAGTAGAAGAAGGAACTCTGATTCTTTTATTAAAGTGGAATCTAGGTAGGAGCCCTGTTGGGGTGGCGTCCGCGTAATTCCTACCATAGTCTAGGTGGCAGCTGCATAAGTCCTACAACAGTGTTGGCACTCCAGATGGGACCCTAGGCAACTGCTGATGGATCCTCTCATCTACAAACTTCCAATTGCCAGCATCGAGTGAGTTCACCTGGGAACTTTGTGGAATGGGAGGCCCCAACTGGTGAGTCTTAAAATTCCGCAACTAAATTTTGGTAAAGGTATAAGTGCGCTAGAATGGGGAATATACCCAGCATAGAGAAGGGGAAGTCCTTGGCTGAGGTACTAGAGAATTGGAGAAAGATAGATGGAGTTGCAGGTTTATCAAAAAAATAAGCAGTCATTTCGTGTCAGGAAGACTGGGGGGATGGCCCCGCGAAGGATCCTTCGAATTAAAGAAATTGACTATGCTCCGGAAAATTTTGGAGGATGAAAAACCTCGCAAATGGATTATTGGTATGTATGGGATAATTGGGCATATGACCGCCGTAAAGAGGACAGTCGAAAAGGAGTACGAAAACCTTGAGGAGGAACTTTACCTGCAGCAACTGTGAGTAATTTAACTGAGGCGCCTGCAGAGCCTGTCTCTGTACCACCCTATATTCCTCCCTCTGTATCATTTGTTGATCCTCCCCAATTGCCTCTGCTGTCCCCACTGCTTCTGCAGAGCTTCACCATATGGTTTCTAATGTTATCCCTAAACCTCTTGCAATGCTGCCAGTGGTGGTGGGGGGGGTGTGTAAATGTTCCTCCCCCACCTCCAGTGTTACATGCATACACCCATGTCCTGGTTTAGGCCAGGACGGAGCTAGTTTTGTCTTCAGCAGCTATTGTGTTTTGGATTTAGTGTGAGAAGAATGGTGATAGCACACTGATGTTGCTGGTTGCTGCTAAATGACCAAGGACATTTTGCAGTTTCCCAGGTTTTGCTAACGTGCAGGGGCAAAAACTTGGGAGGGGTAGAGCCAGAATAGTTGATCCAAACTGGCCAAAGAGAGTATTCCATACCATAGACGTCATGCCCTGTATAAGTGAGGGTCAGTCGGTGGGCCACGAGGCTTTTAGACCCTTAACTTGCCTTAATCCTGAAGCTTCCCTTTGGGTTGTTTTTTGTTTCCCTATTTTTCCTTTTTGTTTTTCGTTTGTTTGTTCGGCTGTTTGTTCCCTCGCCTGCTCTCTCTGGAACTTGCTGTTCTGGGATAGCTGGGGGGGAATACCCCTGCTCCCTGACTGCTGCTCAGGACGGGCTGTATCGGTCGTCAGGTGGTGAGAAATTGTGTATTATTTGTTTTATATATTCTATTATCCTTACATATATTATCATTATTAATATATTTTTATATTTTTCCTTTGCTGTCCTGGTGAGCTGTTTTTATCTCAACCTGCGAGTTTTCCTTTCTCTCTGATTCTCCTCCCCACCCCACTGGGGAGGGGGCAGTGAGCGAGCGGCTGCGTGGTATTGGGTTACAATTTGGGGTTAAACCACGACAACCCATCACCCCTGGAATCCTGGGGATTTGGTTATGTGGGGAAATCAAATGCTCAGGTTAAGGGAAGATGCGGTTCGATGTACATCATTATTTTGCAATATGTGTTCAGGATTGTCGTGCTTTAAACCCAGCTGGTAACCGAATACCACACAGCCGCTTGCTCACTCCCCACCCTCCCCAGTGGGGTGGGGAGAAGAATCGGAGAGAAAGGAAAACTCATGGGTTGAGATACAAACAGTTCACCAATACAGCAAAGACAAAAATTATATATTAAAAATTATAATAATTATAATAAAATATAAGGATAATAGAATATATAAAATGAACAATGCACAATTTCTCAGCTCCTGATGACCGACACAGCCCGTCCCGAGCAGCAGTCAGGGAACAGGAATATTCCCCAGCAGCTATCCCAGAACAGCAAGTTCCAGAGAGAGCGAGCCGAGGGAATGAACAGCTGAACAAATGAACAAAAAGGCCTGAACGAAAAAAAAAAGGGAAAAAGAAGGGAAGTGGCCCACTGGCCAACCCCTACTTATACTAGGCATGATGTCTATGGTATGGAATACTCTCTTTGGCGAGTTTGGATCAACTATTCTGGCTATACCCCTCCCAAGTTTTTGCACCTGCACATTAGCAAAACCTGGGAAACAGAAGATGTCCTTGATAACTTAACAGCAACTAATAACATCAGTGTATTATCAACATTCTTCACATACTAAATCCAAAACGCAGTAGCTGCTGGAGAGAAGATAAGCTCTATCCCAGCCAAAACCTGGACAGTATCCACCCCTTATTCTATACCATTTATGTCGTGGTCACGTCCCACACTTTCCAATTAATCACTGCCACTTTTTCTGTCTTTGATATATATACACACAGATATTATTCCCTTAGTCCATGGAGCATCCCTCCAAAATGTCTGTTGAGTTCATTTAGTTCATGATTTTGGGTTGCATCTGTCTTAACAGTCTTTCAGGGCAGGAGAGATGGTGTGCGGTGTTGGATTGTTGCATGCTGCATCTGGAGCTGGTGTATTTTATCCACGGTCTGTGGGTTGAAGATGTCTATCTCGACTGGGTGCCAGTTGCTGAAATTAGTTCTGATTCCATCACTGCGGCACTTTTCTCGGTTTCATCAGAGTTCGCTCTTCATTGAGTCGGGTGATTCTCACTGTAATACCTTTGATACAGAACACAACTATAGAAATGATTACATAAAGTATATTATAGCGCTTAACATCATACACTTCAGACTATTGGCTACTTTCAGCTAACAACAAACCTCCTTGAGGTACACATCGGACTTCTCCATCCTTCTGCATCACCCACCAAGTGCACCCAGGTCCTTGAGCAAAAGCAGTTCCAGGGATGGGTTTGCCTTTGCCTGAGGCAGGACTAACCCAGACTGTCTTCCCTAACATATTCTTCATGTGCACTACAAGGACTTTATCCCCTTCTACAGTACATGGAAGTTTTGATTGGGCAGGGCCAGCTCGATTGGTGGATCCCCTAGTGTTAACTAACCAGGTGGCTTTTGCTAAATGTGTATCCCAATGTTTGAAGGTCCCACCACCCATTGCTCTCAGTGTAGTTTTCAGTAGTCCATTGTATCATTCGATTTTCCCAGAGGCTGGTGCATGATAGGGGATGTGATACACCCACTCCATGCCACGATCTTTGGCCCAGGTGTCTATGAGGTTATTTTGGAAATGAGTCCCATTGTCTGACTCAATTCTTTCTGGGGTGCCATGTCGCCATAAAACTTGCTTTTCAAAGCCCAGGATAGTGTTCCGGGTGGTGGCATGGGGCACAGGATATGTTTCCAGCCATCCGGTGGTTGCTTCCACCATTGTAAGCACATGGTGCTTGCCTTGGCGGGTCTGTGGGAGTGTGATATAATCAATCTGCCAGGCCTCCCCATATTTATATTTCAGCCATCGTCCTCCATACCAGAGAGGCTTTAATTGCGTGGCTTGTTTGATTGCAGTGCATGTTTCACACTCATGGATAACCTGTGCGATAGTGTCTATGGTCAAGTCCACCCCTCGGTCACGAGCCCATCTATATGTTGCATCTCTTCCTTGGTGGCCTGAGGTGTCATGGGCCCACCGAGCTAGGAATAACTCACCCTTACGTTGCCAGTCCAGATCCACCTGCGCCACTTCAATCCTAGCAGCCTGATCCACCTGCTGGTTGTTTTGATGTTCCTCAGTAGCCCAACTCTTGGGCACATGGACATCTACGTGACGTACTTTTATAACCAGCTTCTCTAGCTGGGCAGCAATATCTTGCCACAATTTGGCAGCCCAGATGGGTTTGCCTCTGCGCTGCCAGTTGCTCTGCTTCCATTGCTGTAACCACCCCCACAGAGCATTCATCACCATCCATTCAGTATAGAGAGCGAGCATTGGCCACTTTTCTTGTTCAGGGTTATCTAAAGCCAGCTGGATGGCTTTCACCTCTGCAAACTGACTCAATTCACCTTATCCTTCGGTGGCTTCCGCAACTCTTCGTGTAGGACTCCATGCAGCAGCTTTCCACCTTAGATGCTTTCCTACAATATGACAGGACCCATCAGTGAACAGGGCATATCGCTTATCATCTTCTGGCAGTTTATTATACGGTGGGGCTTCTTCAGCACGCATCACCTCTTCCTCTGTCGACATTCTGCATCTTTGCCTTCTGGCCAATCCATGATCACTTCCAAGATTCCCGGGCAACTGGGGTTTCCTATTCGAGCTCGCTGTGTGATCAGTGCGACCCACTTAATCCACGTAGCATCAGCTGCATGATGTGTAGTGGGGACTCTCCCTTTGAACATCCAGCCCAGCACCGGCAGTCGGGGTGCCAGGAGGAGCTGTGCTTCAGTACCAACCACCTCTGAAGCAGCTCAAGCTCCTTCATATGCTGCCAAGATCTCTTTTTCAGTTGGAGTGTAGTGGGCCTCGGATCCTCTGTATCCCCAGCTCCAAAACCCCAGGGGTCGACCTCGAGTCTCTCCTGGTGCTCTCTGCCAGAGGCTCCAGGTAGGACCATTCTCCCCGGCTGCTGTGTAAAGCACATTTTTAACATCATGCCCTGCCCGGACTGGCCCAAGGGCTACTGCGTGAGCTATTTCCCATTTAATTTGCTCAAAGGCTTGTCGTCGCTCAGGGCCCCATGTGAAATCATTCTTCTTTCGGGTCACATGATAGAGAGGGCTTACAATAGAACTGTAATTTGGAATATGCATTCTCCAGAAACCCACAACGCCTAGGAAAGCTTGGGTTTCCTTTTTGTTAGTTGGAGGAGACATGAGGGAATGAAGGCACGGACTCCGGCATAGGTGGAAAGCGGAGACGCTTTAATGCGCACTTACAGGGTTTTTTAAAGCTTCCTTATCTACTACACGTGCTCTAACACCTGTCCACGCGACTGGCATGCATAGTTACAGCTTTGTGATTGGTAATTCTCTTCTGTCCACGCGAAGGGCAAACATTTCTTGATTGGTACAATTAAACACAACAAAGAAATTCTTTAGTGTAACAATAAACTTCTTTCTGGTTCTGACTGCTTCTGGTTACTCTTGTTTACCTTACTGTGTCCCTTCATTGACCTTTGCAGCACTGCTGTTTCAATTCAGCTCTACTACCTTGCTGTGTCCCTTCGTTGACCTTTACTGTACTGCTGTTTCAATCAGCTCTAACCTGTCGTAAAATGGGTCACCTACAGAGACATAGCTGTTATTTTGCTGATCACATCCATTGGGATCTGATGACGTCCATCTTGCCATTTTATTCCTAAAAACTGGATCTCCTGTGCAGGTCCCTTGACCTTGCTTTGTTTTATGGCAAAACAGGCTTTCAGAAGGATTTGGATTATTTTCTCCCCTTTCTCCAAAACTTCTGCTGCTGTGTTGCCCCACACAATGATGTCATCAATGTATTGCAAGTGTTCTGGAGCTCCACCCTTTTCCAGGGCAGTCTGGATCAGCCCATGGCAAAGGGTGGGGCTGTGTTTCCACCCCTGGGGCAGTCGATTCCAGGTGTACTGGACACCCCTCCAAGTGAAAGCAAACTGTGGCCTGCACTCTGCTGCCAAAGGGATTGAGAAAAACCCATTAGCGATATCAGTTGTGGCATACCACTTGGCTGCCTTGGACTCCAGTTTGTACTGAAGTTCTAGCATGTCCGGCACGGCAGCACTCAGTGGTGGCGTGTCTTCATTCAGGCCATGATAGTGCACTGTTAATCTCCATTCTCCATTAGATTTCCTTACTGGCCATATGGGACTATTAAAGGGTGAGCGAGTCTTGCTGATCACTCCTTGGCTCTCCAGTTGATGAATCAGCTTATGGATGGCAATCAGGGAGTCTCGGTTGGTGAAATATTGCCGCCGATGTACCGTTGTGGTAGCGATTGGTACCTGTTGTTCTTTGACCCTCAGCAACCCCACAACAGAAGGGTCCTCCAAAAGACCAGATAAAGTAGACAGCTGTTTAATGTCCTCTGTCTCCACAGCAGCTATACCAAAAGCCCACCGGTACCCTTTTGGGTCCTTGAAATACCCTCTCCTGAGGTAGTCTATGCCAAGGATGCACGGAGCATCTGGGCTAGTCACAATGAGGTGCTTTTCCCACTTGTTCCCTATTATACTCACTTCAGCCTCCAATCAAGTTAACTGTTGGGACCCCCCCCATCACTCCAGAAATACAAATCGGTTCTGCCCCTCTATAGTTCGATGGCATTAGGGTGCACTGCGCACCAGTGTCTACTAGAGCCTTATACTTCTGGGGGTCTGATCACAGAATCATAGAATCATTTTGGTTGGAAGAGACCTCCAAGATCATGCAGTCCAACAGTTAACCTATCACTGCCAAGTCCACCACTAAACCATGTCCCTAAGTGCCACATCTACACGTCTCTTAAATACCTCCAGGGATGGTGCCTCAACCACTTCCCTGGGCAGCCTGTTCCAGTGCCTGATAACCCTTTCAGAGAAGAAATGTTTCCTAATATCCAATCTAAACCTCCCCTGGCACAATTTGAGGCCATTTCCTCTTGTCCTATTGCCTGTTACTTGGGAGAAGAGATTGATACCCACCTTGCTACAACCTCCTTTCAGGTAGTTGTAGAGAGCGATAAGGTCTCCCCTCAGCCTCCTTTTCTCCAGGCTAAACAACTCCAGTTCCCTCAGCCGCTCCTCATAGGACTTGTGCTCTAGACCCTTCACCAGCTTCCTTGCCCTTCTCTGGACACGCTCCAGCACCTCAATGTCTTTCTTGGAGTGAGGGGCCCAAAACTGAACACAGTACTCGAGGTGCGGCCTCACCAGGGCCGAGTACAGGGGGACGATCACCTCCCTAGTCCTGCTGGCCACACTATTTCTGATACAAGCCAGGATGCCGTTGGCCTTCTTGGCCACCTGGGCACACTGCTGGCTCATATTCAGCCAGCTGTTGACCATCACCCCCAGGTCCTTTTCTGACGGGCAGCTTTCCAGCCACTCCCCCCCAAGCCTGTAGCGTTGCATGGGTTTGTTGTGACCCAAGTGCACTTGGCCTTATTGACCCTCATACAGTTGGCCTCGGCCCATCGATCCAGCCTGTCCAGATCCCTCTGTAGCGCCTGCCTGCGCTCCAGCAGATCAACACTCCCGCACAGCTTGGTGTCGTCTGCAAACTTCCTGAGGGTGCACTCCATCCCCTCATCCAGATCATTGATAAAGATGTTAAACAGGACTGGCCCCAGTACTGAGCCCTGGGGAACACCACTTGTGACCGGCCGCCAACTGGATTTAAAACTCCATTCACCACAACTCTTTGGGCCCGGCCATCCAGCCAGTTTCCTACCCAGTGCAGAGTACGCCCGTCCAAGCCATGGGTAGCCAGTTTCTCCAGGAGGATGCTGTGGGAGACAGTGTCAAAGGCTTTACTAAAGTCCAGGTAGACAACATCCACAGCCTTTCCCTCATCCACTAAGCGGGTCAACCTTGTCATAGAAGGAGATCAGGTTAGTCAAGCAGGACCTGCCTTTCATAAACCCGTGCTTACTGGGACTGATCGCCTGGTTGTCCTGTACATGCTGTGCAATGACACTCAAGATGACCTGCTCCATAACCTTCCCTGGCACCGAGGTCAGACTGACAGGCCTGTAGTTCCCCGGATCCTCCTTCCGGCCCTTCCTGTATATGGGCGTCACATTTGCTAACCTCCAGTCAACTGGGACCTCCCCGGTTAGGCAGGACTGCTGATAAATGATGGAGAGTGGCTTGGTGAGCCCTTCTGCCAGCTCTTTCAGCACCCTTGGGTGGATCCCATCCGGCCCCATAGACTTGTGTGTGTCTAGGTGGCGTAGCAGGTCACTGACCATTTCCCCTTGGATTATGGGGGCTTCATTCTGCTCCCTGTCCCCATCTTCCTGCTCAGGGGGCTGGGTGCCCAGAGAACAACTTCCCTTGCTGTTAAAGACTGAGGCAAATAAGGCATTAAGTACCTCAGCCTTTTCCTCATCCTTTGTCATTATGTTTCCCCTCACATCCAATAAAGGAGGGAGATTCTCCTTCGCCCTCCTTTGTTGCTAATATATTTCTAGAAACACTTTTTGTTGTCTTTCATGGCAGTAGCCAGCTTAAGTTCTAGTTGGGCTTTGGCCCTTCTAATTTTCTCCCTGCATAACCTCACAACATCCTTGTAGTCCTCCTGAGTGGCCTGTCCCTTCCTCCAAAGGTTATAAACTCTCCTTTTCTTCCTGAGGTCCAGCCAAAGCTCTCTGTTCAGCCAGGCCAGTCTACTTCCCTTCCATCTCGTCTTTCGTCCTATGGGGATGGCCTGCTCCTGTGCCTTTAAGACCTCCTTCTTGAAGAATGTCCAGCCTTCCTGGACTCCTTTGCCCTTCAGGGCTGCCTCCCAAGGGACTCTGCCAACCAGACTCCTAAACAGGCCAAAGTCTGCCCTCCAGAATTCCAAGGTAGCAGTTCTGCTGACCCCCCACAAGACCCTCTCTGTTCACAAACAACAGGTCCAGCGGGGCGCCTTCCTTTGTCGGCTCAGTCACCAGCTGTGTGGTAGAGCACTGGCCACTTCTCTCGCTTAGCAATATCTAAAGCCAGCTGGATGGCTTTCTCCTCTGCAAACTGACTCGATTCACCTTCTCCTTCGGCAGTTTCTGCAACTTGTTGTGTAGGACTCCATACAGCAGCTTTCCATTTCTGATGCTTTCCCACAATACAACAGGACTCATCAGTGAACAGGGCATAGTACTTCTCATTTTCCAGTAGTTTATTATACAGTGGGGCCTCTTCAGCTTGCGTCACCTCCTGCTCTGTCGACATTCCAAAATCTTTGCCTTCTGGCCAGTCCATGATCACTTCATAGAATCATAGAATCATAGAATTGTTCTGGTTGGAAGAGACCTCCAAGATCATCGGGTCCAACCATTAACCTAGCATTAGCAAGTCCCCCACTAAATCATATCCCTTAGGGTCTCATCCAAACGTCTTTTGAATACCTCCAGGGATGGGGACTCCACCACCTCCCTGGGCAGGCTGTTCCAATGCCCGACAACCCTTTCGGTGAAGACATTTTAAGAATGTCCAATCTAAACCTCCCCTGGCGCAACTTGAGGCCATTTCCTCTTGTTCTGTTGTCTGTTACTAGGGAGAAGAGACCGACCCCCATCTCTCTACAGCCTCCTTTCAGGTAGTTGTAGAGAGCGATAAGGTCTCCCCTCAGCCTCCTTTTCTCCAGGCTAAACATCCCCAGTCCCCTCAGCCGCTCCTCATAGGACTTGTGCTCCAGACCCTTCACCAGCCTCGTTGCCCATCTCTGGACACACTCCAGCACCTCAATGTCTTTCTTGTAGTGAGGGGCCCAAAACTGAACACAGTACTCGAGGTGTGGCCTCACCAGGGCCGAGTACAGGGGGACAATCACTTCCCTAGTCCTGCTGGCCACACTATTTCTGATACAGGCCAGGATGCCGTTGGCCTTCTTGGCCACCTGGGCACACTGCTGGCTCATATTCAGCCGGCTGTCGACCAACACCCCCAGGTCCTTTTCCGCCAGGCAGCTTTCCAGCCACTCCCCGCCAAGCCTGTAGCGTTGCCTGGGGTTGTTGTGTCCCAGGTGCAGGACCCGGCACTTGGCCTTGTCGAATCTCATACAATTGGCCTCGGCCCATCAATCCAGCCTGTCCAGGTCCCGCTGTAGCGCCTGCCTGCCCTCCAGCAGATGCCTGCCCTCCAGCAGATACTTCCAAGATTCCTGAGCGACTGGGGTTTCCTATTCGAGCTCGTTGTGTGATCAGTGCGACCCACTTACTCCATGTGGCATCAGTTGCATGATGTGTAGAGGGAACCCTCCCTTTGAGCATCCAGCCCAGCACCGGCAGTCGGGGTGCCAGGAGGAGCTGTGCTTCAGTACCAACCACCTCCGAAGCAGCTCAAACCCCTTCATATCCTGCCAAGATCTCTTTTTCAGTTGGAGTGTAGCGGGCCTCAGATCCTCTGTATCCCTGGCTCCAAAACCCCAGGGGACGACCTCGAGTCTCTCCTGATGCTTTCTGCCAGAGGCTCCAGGTGGGGCCATTGTCCCCGGCTGCGGTATAGAGCACAGTTTTTAACATCTTGC
The DNA here is from genome assembly GCA_009819775.1 of Phoenicopterus ruber ruber. Lineage (NCBI taxonomy): Eukaryota > Metazoa > Chordata > Aves > Phoenicopteriformes > Phoenicopteridae > Phoenicopterus > Phoenicopterus ruber. The sequence continues at coordinate 26,215,746 of CM020247.1, forward strand.
CCTGCCCGGACTGGCCCAAGGGCTACTGCATGAACTATTTCCCATTTAATTTGTTCAAAGGCTTGTCGTTGCTCAGGGCCCCATTTTCTTCTTCTGAGTCACTTGACAGAGAGGGCTTACAATAGAACTGTAATTTGGAATATGCATTCTCCAGAAACCCACAACGCCTAAGAAAGCTTGGGTTTCCTTTTTGCTAGTTGGTGGAGACATAGCTGTTATTTTGCTGATCACATCCATTGGGATCTGACAATGTCCATCTTGCCATTTTATTCCTAGGAACTGGATCTCCTGTGCAGGTCCCTTGACCTTGCTTTGTTTTATGGCAAAACAGGCTTTCAGAAGGATTTGGACTATTTTCTCCCCTTTCTCAAAAACCTCTGCTGCTGTGTTGCCCCACACAATGATGTCATCAATGTATTGCAAGTGTTCTGGAGCTCCACCCTTTTCCAGGGCAGTCTGGATCAGCCCATGGCAAAGGGTGGGGCTGTGTTTCCACCCCTGGGGCAGTCGATTCCAGGTGTACTGGACACCCCTCCAAGTGAAAGCAAACTGTGGCCTGCACTCTGCTGCCAAAGGGATTGAGAAAAACCCATTAGCGATATCAGTTGTGGCATACCACTTGGCTGCCTTGGACTCCAGTTCGTACTGAAGTTCTAGCATGTCCGGCATGGCAGCACTCAGTGGTGGCGTGACTTCATTCAGGCCACGCTAGTCCACCGTTAATCTCCATTCTCCATTAGATTTCCACACTGGCCATATAGGACTGTTAAAGGGTGAGCGAGTCTTGCTGATCACTCCCTGGCTTTCCAGTTGACGAATCAGCTTATGGATGGCAATCAGGGAGTCTCGGTTGGTGAAATATTGCCGCCGATGTACCGTTGTGGTAGCGATTGGTACCTGTTGTTCTTTGACCCTCAGCAACCCCACAACAGAAGGGTCCTCCAAAAGACCAGATAAAGTAGACAGCTGTTTCATTTCCTCCATCTCCACAGCAGCTATACCAAAAGCCCACCGGTACCCTTTTGGGTCCTTGAAATACCCTCTCCTGAGGTAGTCTATGCCAAGGATGCAGGGAGCCTCTGGGCTAGTCACAATGGGGTGCTTTTTGCCACTCATTCCCAGTTCGGCTCACTTCGGCTTCCAATACGGTTAGCTGTTGAGATGCCCCATCACTCCAGAAATACAGATGGATTCTGCCCCATTATATCTTGATGGCATTAGAGTACACTGTGCACCGGTGTCCACTAGAGACTTATACTTCTGGGGATCTGATGTGCCAGGCCATCGAATCCGCACAGTCCAGTAAAATCAGTTGTCCCTTTCCTCCCTCTGGCTGGAGGTATGGCCCCTCTAGTCCTGGTCGTAGTATTCATTACTCACTTCTTATAAATACAAATCAGGAGTCCCTTCAAGAGGATCAAAAGTAAGATCAGACCTTCTACTCTGTCTGGGGAACTGCCTGCTGGAGACTGGAGCAGCAGTTTTCCTGGAAGAACCTTCGTTTATGATTGTTTTTCCTTGCAACTCATGTACCCATGCCTCCAAGGTCGAGGTAGGTTTTCCATCCCACTTCCTCATGTCCTCTCCATGGTCACGCAAGTAAAACCACAGGGTGTCCCGTCCTGTGTGCCCTCTATATCCTCTCTCTTGAGCAGAAGCAGCTTACTTCTAATAGCTGAGATACTGATCCATACAAGTGGGGAGTAGGACATATCCTTTTTGAATCGCTGGAACTCCTGGGACAATTTCTCGGCTGTCATGTCCGGCAGTTTCTCCACAGCTGAGACAAGGGGGGAAGAGAAAATTTCTTCATATTGCTGGAGTTTGCCAGTCAATTCATCCACCGTTGGCACCTCTTCTTCATTCCAGCTCAGTACTGCTAATGAGTTGGCATACGACAATGGTGCGCTCCGTACAACCTTCCGCCACATGGGTCATGTACATTGGACTTCATCCGGATCTTTGGGTGGCTGCTTGTTGTCCGGGTCATCATAAATCACCTCCAGCACGGCTAATTCCCTCAGGTACTGGATACGTCTCTCCGCAGTGGTCCACTTGCCTGGGTGATATATAACATCTTCCTTGAAGGGATACCTTTCCTTCATGCCTGACAGGAGTTGCCTCCAGAAGATGAGGGCTTGTGCCCCTTTTCCAATCGCTTTGTCAATGCCCCCTTCCCTAGAAAGGGATTGCAGCTGCTTGGCTCCCTTACCCTCTAATTCCAGGCTACTGGCCCCGTTATCCCAGCATCAGAGCAGCCAGGTGACAAGCTGCTCGCCTGGACAACGGCTGAAATCTTTTCGCTTATCTCGCAACTCAGGTATAGGGGTCAGGTGGTTACCGTCTTGTCTTCTTCCTCTTCCTCCTCCTGTTCTTGTGATGGTCCTGCCTTTTTGTCATCCCTTACTAAATGAGCTGACTTTCGCTTCCAAGATTTCTTCTTGTGTATAGGGATGACTGAAACTGGTACGGGTTGGTTCTCTGGTTCAGCCCCAGTACTTGTCACAGGGATTGGAGTAACTGCAGTGCTTGTTGCCAGGGTTGGAGTAGATGCAGTGCCTGTCACGTTGTCATCAGATCCAGAGACCCTCTCTTCCCTTTGAGGGTACTGAATAGTGTTGAACAGGGTTTGGTAGGCATGGGCCAGGCCCCAGTATGTTGCAAGGATTTGTGTCTCCTTGGAACTGCCAGGGCGACAGCATACTTCTTCCAAATATCCTACTAGTTTTTCAGGACTATGCACTTGTTCAGGGGTGAAGTTCCGAAACACTGGAGGTGCCCACCGTCCTAGGCATTTGCCCATGCTATTCCACACACCCTGCCACTCATAACTATCCAGCCTCGGGGCAGATCTCTGGATGATATTCTTTAATTAATAACTGATTGCTAACCTTAGACAGAAACGAAACAATATTCCCAAGAAGTACCAATAGAAGTATTTTAACTACCCAAGGATGTTCAAGATACTGAAAAGTTATTGTAATGAAGGAGGAAACATCACGGTAGAAGGCAGTGAAGGTGCCATTCTGTATTTCCTCCATAAAAAACCTCTCAGAGTGTTGTGATTTGACCCTGACTGGATACCAGGTGCCCCCCAAAGCCGCTCTATCACTCCCCCTCCTCAACTGGACAGGGGAGAGAAAATATAACAAAAGGCTCGTGGGTCAAGATAAGGACAGGGAGAGATCACTCACCAATTACCGTCACGGGCAAAACAGACTCGACTTGGGGAAAAATTAATTTAATTTATTGCCAATCAAGTCAGAGTAGGACAATGAGAAATAAAACCAAATCTTAAAAACACCTTCCCCCCACCCCTCCCTTCTTCCTGGACTCAATTTCACTCCAGATTTCTCTACCTCCCCGCAAGCGGCACAGGGGGATGGGGAATGGGGGTTGCAGTCAGTTTATCACATGTCGTCTCTGCCGCTCCTTTCTCCTCAGGGGAAAGACTCCTCACACTCTTCCCCTGCTCCAGCGTGGGGTCCCTCCCATGGGAGACAGTCCTCCACAGACTTCTCCAATGTGAGTCCTTCCCACGGGCTACAGTTCTTCATGAACTGCTCCAGCATGTGTCCTTTCCACAGGGTGCAGTCCTTCAGGAACAGACTGCTCCAGCGTGGGTTCCCCCACGAGGTCACAAATCCCGCCAGCAAACCTGCTCCAGCATGGGCTCCTTTCTCCACAGGTCCACAGGTCCTGCCGGGAGCCTGCTCCAGTGCAGGCTCTCCATGGGGTCACAGCCTCCTTCAGGCATCCACCTGCTCCAGCGTGGGGTCTTCCACAGGCTGCAGGTGGATATCTGCTCCACCTTTAACCTCCATGGGCTGCAGGGGAACAGCCTGCCTCACCATGGTCTTCACCACAGGCTGCAGAGGAATCTCTGCTCTGGCACTTGGAGCACCTCCTGCCCCTCTTTCTGCACTGACCTTCAAGTCTGCAGAGTTGTTGCTCTCACATCTCACTCCTCTCTCTGCTGCTATATTCCCGCAGCAATTTTTTTTCCCCTTCTTAAATATGTTATCACAGAGGCGCTACCACCGATGCTGATTGGCTTGGCCTTGGCCAGCGGTGGGTCCATCTTGGAGCCAGCTGGCATTGGCTCTATCTGTCATGGCCCAACTTTCTGCCTGCAGAGATGCTGCACCCCAGATATGGGTCATAAACAGATAGTGACAGAGAAGAGGGACGAGTGACTCGGGTTACTATGTCAATTTATTCATTCAGTAACTGGGTGTACAAGTTGTCATTCATTATCTGGGCATACAAGTTATCATTGAATAACAGTAAGTTCACTAATTGCTAATCCCGCTTTTCAGTAAAAAGGAAGAGAGAAGGAGAGAAAGAGAGAGAGAGAGAAATCAATCGGGCAGAAAGTTGGGACGTGACATTAAATCTGAATTGTGAACCTTAGCACTGTCTGTGCTCAATTCCAACAAAGTAGATCAGCGAACCTGAGTCACTCCTCCCTCTTCTCTGCCACTATTTGTTTATGACCCATAGCTGGGGTGCAGCATCGCTGCGGGCAGAAAGTTGGGCTGTGACATATACTGAGCATGATGTTATATGGTAGGGAATACCCTTTTGGCCAGTCTGGGTCAGCTGTCCACGCTATGTCCCCTCCCAGCTTCTTGTGCACCTCCCTGCTGGCAGAGCATGGGAAGCTGAAAAGTCCTTGACTTAGTATAAGCACTACAACTACTTAGCAACAACTGAAAACATCAGTGTGTTATCATCAACATTATTCTCATACTAAATCCAAAACACAGCACTATACCAGCTACTAGGAAGAAAATTAACTCTATCCCAGCCAAAACCAGGACATTAATTTATCAAACTATTTCTAGACATACTTGGTCAAATGTTTAGCCTTAGTTTTTGATTTTGGGTTACCTTAGCAGATCTGATCTTGTTCTGTGGTTAGTTCTAGTTGTATAAGTAGTAAATTCATTCCTTCTGTCACCTCTGACTTGTGCCTGTTCCTTCTGAATCTTCTTCCATTTGCATCTCTTTTTGGTCTTAGACTAAATGCCTTAATTTATACAGCATCCGACAAAATATTTCCAGAAGTCTGTTAGCAGTATTATCTTCCCCTCCAGTGAACTCAGTACTTGTTTGTACAGCACGTACTGCATAAAGTCTAGAAGGTGTTGAATATAAAGGCTCCTTGACTTCCAGAATAAATCTGTATCTCTGTATCTAATCAGAGCTATCTTTTTCACTCCAGACTGGTAAAAACTGAATTGCCATAGAGCTCAGTAAAGACCACTTGTTTTTGCGGGTGCATCTTTTGTAGCTGTGTTTGTAAATCTGGCTTCTGGATTGTTTGGAAGGCAGTCCCAAGTATCTCCAAGGAAGGAAAACATTATGAAGAGCAGAGATGATGTACAAATTTGGCATGAACTGCACTCAGACAATCTGATACAATTGTTATTCATTATTCTGCCTTTTAGATAAGGACTATGATTTTTGTCATGCAGTACATTTTCTAACAACAGCAAAAGGGAAAGAAGAAATACTGTGCTAACTCAGCCTGGTACTGTATCAACCACAATTGCGTACCTTTATTTCTCTATAAGAGTTTTATAGATATCTGGGTGAAACAATCATATTGATCGTGTGGTCATGGGTCTGACAGAGAAAGCTCCAAACACATTATGGAGTTATGTAAACCAAAAGTAATATGCTGTAGATCAACATGAAATCTAAAGGCAATCTGTATCCTATTATTTAGCCATATTTTACAGGCTTAGAATCATAGAATCATAGAATCACAGAATAGTTTGGGTTGGAAGGGACCTTTAAAGGTCATCTAGTCCAACCCCCCTGCAATGAGCAGGGACATCCTCAACTAGATCAGGCTGCCCAGAGCCCCATCCAGCCTGACCTTGAATGTTTCCAGGGATGGGGCTTCTACCACCTCTCTGGGCAACCTGTTCCAGTGCTTCACCACCCTCATTGTAAAAAATTTCTTCCTTATGTCTAGCCTATATCTCCCCTCCTTTAGTTTAAAACCATTACCCCTTGTCCTATCACAGCAGGCCCTACTAAAAAGTCTGTCCTCATCTTTCTTATAAGCCCCCTTTAAGTATTGAAAGTCTGCAATAAGGTCTCCCCGCAGCCTTCTCTTCTCTAGGCTGAATAACCCCAACCCTCTCAGCCTGTCTTCATAGGAGAGGCGTTCCATCCCTCTGATCATTTTTGTGGCCCTCCTCTGGACCCGCTCCAACAAGTCCATGTCTTTCTTGTGCTGGATGCTGGACTCCAGGTGGGGTCTCACCAGGGCAGAGTAGAGGGGCAGAATCACCTCCCTCCACCTGCTGGCCATGCTTCTTTTGATGCAGCCCAGGATACGGTTGGCTTTCTGGGCTGCCAGCACACATTTCTGGCTCATGTCCAGCTTTTCCTCCACCAGCACCCCCAAGTCCTTCTCGGCAGGGCTGCTCTCAATCCCTTCATCCCCCAGCCTGTATTGATACTGGGGTTGCTCCAACACAGGTGCAGGACCTTGCATTTGTCCTTGTTGAACCTCATGAGGTTCGCCTGGGCCCACCTCTCAAGCTTGTCCAGGTCCCTCTGATGGCATCCCTGTCCCTCAGGTGTGTCCAACGCACCACTCAGCTTGGTGTCATCTGCAAACTTGCTGAGGGTGCACTCGATCCCAATGTCTATGTCATCGATGAAGATATTAAAGAGTACTGGTCCCAATAAGGACCCCCTGAGGGACACCACTCGTCACAGATCTCCATCCGGACATTGAGCTGTTGACCACTACCCTGTGGATGCAACCATCCAGCCAATTCCTTACCCACTGAACAGTCCACCCATCAAATCCATATCTCTGCAATTCAGAGAGAAGGATGTTGTGGGGGACCATGTCAAAGGCCTTACAGAAGTCCAGATAGATGACATCCCTAGCTCTTCCCTTGTCCACTGATGTAGTCACTCCATCATAGAAGGCCACTAGGTTGGTCAGGCAGGACTTGCCCCTGGTGAAGCCATGCTGGCTGTCTCCAATCACCTCCCTGTCCTCCATGTGCCTCAGCATAGCTTCTAGGAGGATCTGTTCCATGATCTTCCCAGGCACAGAGGTGAGGCTGACAGGTCGGTAGTTCCCAGGGTCCTCCTTCCTACCCTTTTTAAAAATGGGTACAATGTTTCCCTTTTTCCAGTCCCCAGGGACTTCACCTGACCGCCATGACTTCTCAAATATCATGGAGAGTGGCTTAGCAACTACATCAGCCAATTCCCTCAAGACTCTGGGATGCATCTCATCAGGTCCCATAGACTTATGTACGTTCAGGTTCCTCAGGTGGTCTCGAACCTGATCTCCTCTTACAGTGGGAGGGACTTTGCTCCCCCAGTCCCTGTCTTGCAGTCCATCCACTCGAGAGGTGTGGGAAGAGAGGCTGCCAGTGAAGACGGAGGAAAAAAAGTCATTGAGTACCTCAGCCTTCTCCTCGTCCGTTGATACCAGTTTGCCAGTCGTGTTCATCGGGGGGGTACACTTTCTTTGACCTTCCTTTTCTGGCTGACATACCTGTAAAAGCCCTTCTTATTATTCTTTGCATCCCTTGCCAAGTTCAGCTCTAGCCACGCCTTGGCCTTCCTGACCCCATCCCTACACAACCGGGCAGCGTCCCTATACTTTTCCC